>OY284483.1:36980799-38180799 GCA_958336345.1 Dorcus parallelipipedus | reverse complement strand
AATGATGGATTAGAACAGAACGTAAATTCCTAAAGATATAACAATAGGAGCTGAGCTTAGAAACGCGACTACTACAGTGATTCCTCTAGGCCAAACATTCATCGAGTTGTAGGTTTAAGAGATTGCCAGAAGATGAACTAGATAGGGCAAGATTGTTGAGATCAACAACAAATGGGAGACATGTTTTTTGTCTATTATGAAATCTAATGACTCGTTCGTTTTATCACCATTCAGCTGAAGAGAGTTGTTCAAGAACCACTCATTCAGTGTGAATGTGTCCAACTTTAGAGATTAAGGAATCATTGTTTTTATCAGAAACAATTAATGACGTGTCATCCGTATGGAGAGTTAAGTGAGTGTCTTATAGAGAGAGGTCATTCATGTAAAGTATAAACAGAATGGGGCCCAAAATCGAGCCTTGGGGTACACCAGAGTAAACGTATTCGGTAGGTGAAGAAATACTACCCAAGATACTGTTAGCACAAGGGATACTAACGAATTGACCTCTGTCCTTCAGATAGGAAGAAATCCAATCCAGGGCAATCCCTCTAATACCATATCTAAACAGGATTTGGTGATTGATCCTGTCAAAGGCTACATACAATTCCCACCCTCATCAAGAGCCTTAATTAAATAATCATGAAAGGAGAATGTAGCAGGCGAAAAGGCAAAATACCTATAAAAGTAGTTGATTGGTCGATGAAGATAGAAATAAAACCGAAAGCGCAAAATAATTCGTATAATAAAGAGAAACAAAGGCAATCGATCATGGACCAAAACAATTGACCTTGACATTGAAATAAATCTTTTGGTGTAAAAAAAAACAAAAATTAATGGATTGCGACAAAGAGATATAAAAGTAGCCGACCATGAACGAGAACGACTGTCGATTTATTTAAAAAAAAATGAATGAAAATGAAACTTCCGATGAATTAAAATGAAAACTAATTGATGCGAAAAACAACGTGAAGCGAAAACGTAAAGCAGTGAAAAAAAAATAAAGTAAAAAGAAACAGATACGGTCAAACATGGTCTAAACAATTGACAAATGGACAAAAACAATTGGGCGGAAGAAGACAAAGTCGAATTAAACAGTTTGACTATTTTCAGAATGCGTGCAATGGAGGCTAAACAAGGATGCATTCGGCAAACAAAAATTTCTGAATATTTTCATTTTTAATGATTTAATATTGTTTAGTTTTATACCTATGTTCCATTGCGACATAAATATTTGGTATGGCAGATATTCCCTGTTTAAATAGGACTTTCTGGCTTATGCGGTTTCGTACTAAAAGTATGAAATTATTATAAAATTTGAATTTGTTACTGTTCAAAGTCAGTGTAAATTATTAAGATTTATTATTATTAACATGTATTACGCCTTTGCTTAATCACTTGGACATTGGTCCCGCAATCCGTATTTTCCACTAATCCGGTTTGAGCCAGTTTCAATTGATTCAGATTAGCGGAGCTTTACTGTATGTCATTTTTCGACGTAGTCTAGGGTTTCTGATTTCTCAACTCTTTCGATTTCTTGGGACTCGAGAATTCTCGTCTGTTTGTTAACGGGAATTCCCGGGAAATCGAGAAATATAAAAGAAATTCAAAAGTCGTTAATTTAAGGGTAAATAATCAATTAGTACACAAGAATATTATTTCAATCAACTTCAATTAGAATTCGACCTTTATGTATACAAAAATCAGCCTCGCATTCATACTTAACACTCTTTTTGCCTTTGACGAAGGACTTTGGTTAACATAAAATTTACTACTTTTACTACTTTTGAATTTTACTTCGATTCCCAACGGTCGATACTCCTTGTATATTAATAAAATTTACTTTTAAAAGCTCCAAGTTCTATTTTTCAAGTAGAAACATTATTGGTAATTTAAAAATGAGAGCATTAAATGCTTTATCAGATCATTGATTTCTGACTTTGGAAAGAATATTGTACATACCGTTTGAAGACTTGCACTTTAGCCAAAAGTGGATTCAAGAAGAGCATATGTATGCGATTGGTTGAAAGAGAAGATATAGTGTGCGTAGCGTGTTTTCTTCGGTGTAGGTGACGAGACGCTGATCAGATTACACAAGTGCGTTAACTTTAATGCAATTGCATCTAAACCGTAAATGAATATTAACAATAATAATAATATAATAATATAATTTTATTTAACAATCAGTAACAATCTGTAATTCAGCAGTGTAACCAAGATAAAGGTAAGTATTACACACCATCTAAAGTAGAACCTATAAAGTAAGTTTGTAAGTGAAAACCATAAGTAATTACCTAGAAACTAAATCTAAATGACAATATGAAACTTAAAAACTATTCCGAAACGTAGAAAAAGACCCTAGAAAAACAAAAAATAAACTAAAGTTACTAAATAAAATATATTTGCTTAATATCATTGGAAAGATTCAAATTAATAAATGATATTATAGATAGAAATTATGTACAAGCAACAATTAATTTATTTGTTGCTGCTTTTGAAATTATTATAATCCACTAATTGCTATTCGTATATTTGCAGTTTTCGCTGTAACACGTAATCTCCACTACATTTTGCGCAGTCCCACTATTCACGTTAAGAAAGCAGTACAGTCATGCGTATCTAAAATGCACCGCTTGCATACAAAACTCACCCTTAAAACCTTGTGGTGTAAAGCTCAAATTGTCAAATTGTAGCACTTAAGCTGCGCATGGCTGTACCTATAGTTGCGGTCAAAATAATAGCAGTGCTGTCAAATTCTTAGAAAAATATGTATTATTCTTAAATAATTAAATTAATTGTAAAACTGATATCATCTTAAAAAGT
This sequence comes from Dorcus parallelipipedus, assembly GCA_958336345.1. Lineage (NCBI taxonomy): Eukaryota > Metazoa > Arthropoda > Insecta > Coleoptera > Lucanidae > Dorcus > Dorcus parallelipipedus. Next base: position 38,177,979 of record OY284483.1, on the reverse strand, counting down.
AAATATGTAAATAAGATATACTAGTTTATTTGCAACATCATATTTACTTCCACATTGTTCATCAAATGAAAGAATATTGTAAGTAACATGGTCAAAATAATAGCAGTGATGGAACAACGAAAAGGAAAGTGTAATAAAATCGAGTAAATTATTTATTAACAAAACTAAATTTTATATTTATTTAATATTTAGTTCCATAGCCTCGATTTTTGATTACGGCTTCGCAGCGCCGAGGCATACTGTCCACCAGGTGTTGGCAACGCTGTGGAGGGATGGAAATCCAAGCAGCTTGTACAACTTCCCATAATTCTTGCTGGGTCATGGGATTTTGATTAAATACTGCTACTTTTATGTCAGTCCACAAATTTTCTATAGGATTAAGATCCGGAGATTGCGCCGGCCATTCCAAAACCTTAATCTTATGTTGAATAAGCCAGTCCTTTACTCTTCGGCTAGTATGTTTAGGGTCGTTATCGTGCATGAGAACCCATTTTAAAGGCATTTCTTCTTCAACGTAGGGCAGCATTACATTTTCTAAAATTTCTGCATACCCATCCTGAGTTAAAATATCTTTTATCCAATGTATTGGCCCTGGACCATAATAAGAAAAGCTCCCCCAAACCATAATCTTTGCACCACCGTGTTTTACTGACTTTAAAGTATACTGAGGTTGAAAAGCCGTCCTTGGAGGTCTTCTAACATACGATCTACGACCACTCGAGCCAAATAACACGATTTTACTCTCATCAGACCAAAGAATGTTACGCCATTTTACTGCCGACCAATGTTGATGATCTCTAGCAAACTGTAAACGACGTTGAAGATGCTGCTTTTTCAAAAGTGGCACTTTTCTAGGACTTCTTGCCATCAAATTATTGTCTCTTAAGCGTGTCTGTATTGTTCGCGCACTGACATTTAAGTCTAATTCCTGTTTTAACTTTGGGGCAGTTATAAATGGGTTTATTTTGGAATGACGTACTATGAGATAATCTTCACGAACTGTAGTTTTCTTTTTACGGCCGCGGGTTTCCTCCTTTTCTCGCCATTGTAGTGCATTTGATATCATTTTAACAGAACAGTTTAACACTTCTTGTATAAATTGATGTTTTTCCTTCTTTTCTTAGTTTTAAAATTAGTTGTCGCGTTTCTTTACTACAATGTTTTTTTCGGCCCATTATATTTCTTAAAAGTAACTATAATTAATATAATCGAGAGAGTAGACGTTTAGAGCAAAATATTGTAATGTACACAGAACTTTTTCATTGTCATACAACAAAAGCTATGAATACTGCTATTATTTTGACTAGGCGTAACAGATATTGTCAACGGAAAATTCCGAAATTCCCCGATACTTCATCTAACACAATCGATTTTAGATGTCGCTACGAGTCTTTCGACATTTCGCTACCTCATATATAGATGGCAGGTATAATATTTTCAATAATTGAAGGACAAGACACTTTTACGCTACCTTGACGTTCTACTGCTATTATTTTGACCGTAATTGTACATGCTAGTCGCATGCGCTTTGTTGCTTTTCATGAAACCACTATTGGCTAAAGTGAAAGTCTTCAATCTGTATAAATTCGCCCGTAGAGGATAATAAAGATATGCGGAGCAGCGGACATATCATTACTCTGAAATTTTTTCTCACCTAATGCCTCTTTAAGTAGACCAAAGACATCATAATCACTTAGGATGAGGTCAGGGGAATAAGGAGGATGTGGTATAGACACTTAAACTTCAACTCTTGGATGGTCGCCGCCGTTATGTGGCTGCGCGTTGTTGTGTTGCAAAATAGTACCATTAATCAGAGATCCTCGCCTTTTGGTTCTGATGGCAGGCTTGAGGCGGTTCTTCAGGAGTTCTGGGTATGTGGCACTAGTAACAAGTAGGCCTCCAAAATTGCATCCCAAAAAAAAGTCAGCATAACCTTTCCTGCCGAGAGCTGTGTGGAAATCACCGTTTTTGAATTTGTTGCTCCATTCATACACTTGCTGCAGTGACAAGCTTATATTTCCATATTGCAGCTTCATTCTGCGATGAATATCAATGGGTTTCACTCCTTCACTGTGCAAGAAACGAATAACTGTCCCTCCCTAGTGCAGTGCTCTATTGGAGTTGCCATTTTTAAACTGTCACTGTGTCAATACTTTCAATCGTTCCTACCAGAGTACTGCAAGTGCGTAGGTAGTGTCGGTAGGTAATACCCGGTTGACCGGGTACTGTCTTACGGGACCAGGTAATACCTAGAATCGGATATCTCCAGGTAATAGGTAGCACATGTTACTGGGAAAGTTAAGTTCTAGGTAACACTCATTGTTGGGTACCTCTTATCCCCGGTAATACTCAGTACCTACCAAGTACCCAAGTCTTTGTTCTTTGCTCGGCATAGCCTGTAAGTGCGACTATCAAATTAAAGCGGTTTGGGAAAGTTTGGTGACAACTGTTGATTTATGACTTATTTTCTTTTTATTTTAATTTTTGAATAATAAATAGCGATTGTAATTAAAAAGAGAAAAGTAAATCAAAATGGCTCAAAAATTAACTAAGGTAATGACTACAAAACAAATGTATAGGGTGACTACGCGAGAATTTCTACCCCCTGTAACTCTTTTATTTTTGATTTTAGGAAAAAATGTTTAATACAAAACTTGTAGGGAGTAATTCAAAGTTTATCTGTGTGTTCACAGAAAAACAATTTGTGGTCGGATAAACGAGATATAAACTAAACTTGGTTTTTTTTAAATGGAACAGTCTGTATATTATTCCGTTTTTCGATTTTGAATTACATTCTCATGGGACTACATATATAATAAAACTAATAGTGTAGAAGGTGTCTATAAAATAATTCCTATTTAATTTTTTTATTTGTGAATTTAGAAAGAAAAAAAGATAAAAGAAGTTGTAGAATTTATTTCAATACTACTACAGATATTCACAAAAAACAACTGAGCGACGGTTACCCAAAAATAAACGAAAGTTTATTTAAAGCCAAAACTTTTGTTTATTTTTTGGGTATCCGTCGTTCAATTGTTTTTTGTGAATATCTGAAGCAGTATTGAAATAAATTCTACAACTTCTTTTATCTTTTTTTCTTTCTAAATTCACAAATGAAAAAATTAAATAGGAATTGTTTGATAGACACCTCTTACATTATTAGTTTTTTTACACAGTGAGCCTCTAAAGTATGGAATAAAATTCGTAATTTCTTTATTTTTGACATTTCGAAAAAACGCTCGGACAGATAAATTTTGTTTTTAAAAAGCACACATTTCCAAGTGAAAATCAATTTTTTGAGTCATTGATAGCTCACTGAATTCTCTATCCAACCACATCAAAAATTTATTATGTTTTATGGGAAAAATTTTGAGAAAAAAATTATTGAAAATGAATTAATCATCTACTACCTACAAATGAAGTACGCGACATTTTCAACAAAATCAAAGTGATACCTGCAATAAAAGAAAATTTGTCATTCTTGTCATTTAAACAAAGTCTTTTCAAGTCGAGTAATCATGGTTCGTCATTTAACCGAAAATTAAATTATTATTATTCTTTCATTCCATTTTCAATAATTTTTTTCTCAAAATTTTTTCCATAAAACAATAAATTTTTGATGTGGTTGGATTCAATGAGCTATCAGAATCGATAAAAAAAATTGGGGATTGCTACTTAAAAAAAATGTCGATGACGTCATTCCTCGAAAACAAATGACTGTCAAAAGTTGATTTTCACTTGAAAATGTGTGTCTTTTAAAAACAAAATTTACCTGTCCGAGCGTTTTTTCGAAATACCAAAAATAAAGAAATTACGAATTTTATTCCATACTTTAGAGGCTCACTGTATATGTAGTCCCATTAGAATTTAATTTAGAATCGAAAAACGTATTAATATACAGGCTGTTCCATTTAAAAAAACCTAAATTTAGATTGTCTCGTTTATCAGACCATATGAGTATACAGAGTATACAGTATTCCATCTATATTTTCTTCCATCAGAGTCGTTCTACGGTTCTCTAAACTACGGACAGCAGAACTGAATGTTCTCTCACTCGTGGCACTTGTTGTTGGAACTGAAGTCCTGTGAAGTCTTGTCGAGTGAATAGAAAAGTTTTGTTACCCGCTGTTGTAAACTATATTTTACATTAAATAAAACATTTTGTTTAACCTAAGAGGTTCTACTGTAAGTCAGTAGAATAAAAATTTTGGACTCTATTTTGATTTACCTTTATTTAAATATTTCTGCACTTTAATGGATTTCCGACAAAAAAAAATATATAATAGAAACACTTAGATTTGCAAATAAAAATAAACTTTAGGGGAACGTGTCTTTTATTTGGAGGATTTTTAAACTTCAGAAAAGAAATCGTTGTCAATGTGTTGGCAACACTGCGTCTTCACCACGAATGGCGCCTTAAAATTCGATAGATGGCGCGTTTTGCGGCGTGACGAAACATTTACAATCACAAAAAGTAATAAATATTATAAATTACAGTTATTATAATCCATTCACAATCTTCTGTTGGTATCGCTAAAAAATATTTGTCTTTATACAGGGTGTTTTCGGAAGTGCGGCTGAAAACAGAACCTTGGTATTTACATGTACTGGGTATAAGATTGAACACTTTGTTTGTTTGTTCAAAAACAGTTTTAATGTGTAATTTATTTTTGTATTCTACTCCGATCACGGCGGCACTCTCTCTTTAAATAAATTATTAAGAACAAGAAACATAATAATTCTTAGGAAAACTTATTGTTAATTTTTAAATTTGTCAACACCTAAAAAGAGAAACTGTCACATTTGTCAAATCACGGAAAAAGTAAAAATTAAAAATCAGTACCGTGTGTCAATTTTCCGTAAATTATGAAAATGTATGAAATTATTATTCATTTCAGAATGAACACATGAACAAAGAAAAGTTAACTAAATACGTGTAATTAGATTTACGTTTTTCGTGTCTCACTTTAATACAGTTCTCGGTCTCATTCTAAAAGTAAAAATGAATACACTCTATTCAAATCGGTTGGCACCAAATTACAAATTTTATTTGTGATTTTAATAACAATAAGCAATAAGACATTCGTGAACGACATGGATCAGACATTGTCAACACGGTACCGGTAACGACTGTTACCTCGTACCTGGTAGTCAACCCGGTACCGGTAACGAGTGTTACCTCGTACCTGGTAGTTACTTACTACCTACTACTCTACTCTACTACTCTAAAGAGTACCTACTACCTATATGTATTAGGTAGGTATCGCGTCGCTATATCTTGTTGGTTAAACCTAGTAACCGGTAACCGCGTAGGTAATCATACAGTACTCTGGTTCCTACGATATGTCATTCATTATCAAGGCATTCTACATCTCAAAAATAACTTCTCTGCCAATTCGTAAGACAAGGTTCCGTTCGGTGCATTTTTAGGGCACCTTTCATTTGACTCTCCCTCGTAACTTCCAATGACGAAAAACAGAAATGAATCGCTTTGAAAAATTAGAAACGGAAATAGCAGATCATGAGTGAGAACGATTGATGTTTTAGAAAACAAAGAAGGAAGACGGACGGCAAAACAATAACAAAACGGAAACGTAAAACAATAAAAAGAAACAGAAGAAACAAAAACAATTGACATTTAAAACAGTAACAGTAATAAACTTGAAGTACCTATACGTGTAAATAGTATTGATTCTGATACAGCCAAACTATATTTAAAAAGTATACAGACTGTTTCAAGTAAACATGAAATACGAAAACTCACTGGTACGTGAAAGTGGGTAACACAAACACACATGTAAGGTTGATTAAAGTTTAATTAATTAACAAACTAACGACACATTACACTAAGTTAAACAGTTGATCATTCGAAACAAATTTACTCAGATACGCAGATTACGGTAAGTATAATGGTAATTAACTTTATTTACATTAACGTTCTATAATTGTAACTATGACAATGCATTTAGCCTAAAATCGCTCTCCGATGAGGCATGCATAAACCGTAAAAAAAATTGAAGTTCAAGAAAAGCAAGTAAATAACTCACGAAATTACCGTCAAGGCACAGTTTGACAACTTGAGTAGTGGGTGTGAAGTTGGCAGTCACGACGCCATGTGACGCCATCTGTTGGTTGTTTCCAACGCCGGTGAGCTGGATCAAACCGGTTTTCGTTAGGGGCCCGTAAAATGCATGAACTGAGTCCCTCGAAGTCTTGGAGTAGCACAAAATGCTCGTACATGAATGAGGATTGATTCGAAACGGTAAATGAAACTGGAACTGAAACTAGTACTGGAACCTCTAAACCTAAAGAGAGAGAAGGAAGGTCCGTTAGCGTCGAAAATGGCGTCAGACAATTCGCTTAGTTTTACCTGGGTTTTGAAAGTATCCCAAACTTGGAATGGGGTTAAAAATACCCCAAAACTCGTTCTCTCTTCTCTGCCAATTCGTAAGACAAGGTTCCGTTCGGTGCATTTTTAGGGCACCTTTCATTTGACTCTCCCTCGTAACTTCCAATGACGAAAAACAGAAATGAATCGCTTTGAAAAATTGGAAACGGAAATAGCAGATCATGAGTGAGAACAATTGATGTTTTAGAAAACAAAGAAGGAAGACGGAAACCAACTGACGGCAAAACAATAACAAAACGGAAACGTAAAACAATAAAAAGAAACAGAAGAAACAAAAACAATTGACATTTAAAACAGTAACAGTAATAAACTTCAAGTACCTATGCGTGTAAATAGTATTGATTCTGATACAGCCAAACTATATTTAAAAAGTATACAGACTGTTTCAAGTAAACATGAAATACGAAAAAGTATTTTTTTAATTTATTTTATTAAGAATGTGGCTCGTAGGTAACAGACGAATATTTTCAAAAAAATTAAGTCTTCTTGGCCTTTTATGGCGAGCAGCTGCGCTAATTAGTTTGCCGTTCAATAAAAACCCTGACATAAACTAATACATGAATAATCTAATTACGAAAGCTGCTCAGAATGTGACGGTTTAGTAATCAAATCCCCGGACGGTAGCGGTACATAACTTTTACTTTAAACCGCATTTAAATTACCACCGTCCGCGATAATCCCGCGCCGGCGGCGCTCGCGCCAGTCTCACCGTTCGCATGCGCGCGACGAAGACGGAAGACCGACGCGCCGGCGATCGCAACGCGCGCGTTATTTAATTTGATCAGGGACGGACTGGGAGGGGCTCACTGACAGACTGATTACAGACCTGGTCGCCCAGATTCGAATATGTCGTTTCATATATTCCGGGAGTGTTATAAGTGAAGCTGATTAAACTTGCAAATTAGAAAACCTTCCCGGCTCGTTTCGTATGTATGATTTATAAGATTCTCGAAATATTATTCTTCCTTAAATTAATTTATAAATTGGATTTAAACGGCGCGCGGCGATGCCTTATTCAAATCTTCTGGATTAGATCGTTCACAAGTTAAGAATTTAAACAGAAGAACTTGAAGATTTTTTTGAAAAACGTCAACAGTACCTCGCCGTCAAGGTCACATTACTTTTATAAACATTTTTTAGGTTTTTATTAATTATAAAAATATTATTTATTTAACTAGGCTAGAAAAGAACCTGTCTGGCAGCCAAGGCAGTAAATATAGAGTTTTCTCGTCGACTGCTCTGGAGCACTCCAGAATATCTCCATCCCTTATTACTACATGAGGTTAAAATAAGATGAGAATACTCTGAGAGTGCTCCAGAGCAGTCAGTCGAAAACGCTATTAATTTCGGAGAATTTATTTTCAGTAAACAAAAGCAAAAGTTTGATCTTACGACTTACTTCGGCATTAAAGGAGTTGCCTTAAAGTGGTTATCGTCTTTCTTAAACAATAGATGTCAGTTTATCTCGGTTCCAAAATTTAGCAACGGCTCTCTTAGTTACGCGTCTTCAAGTGTGAAATATACCAACGTAGGTGTTCCCCAAGGATCCATCCTAGGTCCTGTCTTATTCACACTCTATATGAATGATTTTAGTTTAGCGAATGCACGTTTGACTCTTTATGCTGACGACACAACTTTAATCGTATCTGATAAAAACAACAATGAACTAAAAACTAATATAGAGCAAACAATTGGCTTACTCTTAACTCCTTAACTCTGAACTGTAATAAAACAAAGATCATTCAGTTTCACAATAGACAAAAATCTTGTCCCCCCCATTAAGGTAAATTTTAATAACACAGAGCTAGCAGGCGATGAGACAGGAAACTTCCTGGGTCTACTTCTTGATGAGGGCCTGACTTGGGAAAATCACTGCAATGCTTTAACTCTTATTAAGTTAAGCAAATGTCTTTGTTTACCGATTGTTTTCTGTTTCTCTTTACTGATTATTGATTGGTTGTCTATCCACCAGGAGATTTATTTGAAATAATTTGAAAAAAAGAGCAACTTTATTTGCGTTAATCTTTCAACAGAAAAAAATTATTTAAAAAAAAAATGGTTCTCATAAGGATATTTAACATTCGTAAAGAAATGTGTGTTATGAATAGCCTCAGTTGTTTAAGTCAAACAGGTCGTTTTCGCTGTCGGATGAAATTAAATATTCATATTTGTTTGGAATCGTAGTCATCTTGATGTAAATGAGGTAATGCTACCCAACCTACTATATTTCACGGTGCTGTCAGGTCTCATCCAGTACCTGGCTGCCTCGAGATCGCCTTTAAGCAATTATCTAATTAAAATTAATGTCCGTTTAAAACCTGAACTCATCAGAACGGGCCCACGGACTAAATTAATCACGGGATAATCGAGTTCCCGGTGATGGATATTTTTAATTTAATAAATAATGAGAAATACATTAAGGTCTAGTTAGCAGGTGTACAAAAAAGGCCGGTCGATTTTCGGCCCCGAATAATATACACACACACACACAATATGCTAAATTATTTATAGAATCCTGGGCCCAGGACCTCCGTTTGCTCGCCGGACTCTCGGAACGAACCGCGGAGATTCGCCGATTAAATCGTTTTCGGTGAGGTATGTTCCGAGGATGATTAAGTGGAATCAATCTGTTTGTTCACCAAGTAATAAACGAATTAAGAAAAACATCTCCGAAATTTGATTATCATTGTGTCTCATTATGAGATACGCGATAATCACCTCGTAATTGCATTTTTGATTGTCCCGAGCCATAAATTATACGTACGAAGAAAGTCTGTGTTCCTCAGAAAATAGTTTACACCATTCCTCGAGAGTTAAAATATTTTCATTCGAAAAAGATTCTTTTATTTCAAACTAGCTTTTACTTTTAGGAAGAAAAAAACTAATAATATTAACAATCCTGATCAAAGAAGATCTTTAACAAAGCAGAAAGAAAGATTGCTTGTTTCTCTTTATTGGTCATAGATTACATTAATATATTTTTTTTTAATTAATAATTAATTTATTCAACCAAAACCATCAAGTTACAATATATACGCACTTAATCAATATTCTATCTTAGTGAAATTGACAAAATAAACCATTGGTATCCTATGAAAAGTATATAAAGAGAAACAAATGAACTTAACAGTACGTTCATTTAAAATCTAAGTATGAAGTTTCAATTGAGACATGCCAAAGTAAAACAAAAAATTTAAATTAAAAATTATTAAGATTGAACAGCCTTAAACTAACAAAATTTTTTCAAAGAACTTAAAGGTATGTGCATAATACATATAAGGTTGTAACATGACAATAAGAAAAATTCGTAACTACGTACGGCTTTTCAAAAAAATGGTATACAAGTAGAAAATAATAATATAGCAGATTACAAAGAATACACGCCACTAAGTCCTAGGACTTTTCAGTGGCGACATTAGTAAACTGTGTAAGAGATCAAGAGGCAACACTATCTAAGGTAAGTATGTAACATTTGTGTTAGCATTAAACCTATTTACTAATCTAGGAATAATATAAAAGTCACCTAGAATTTACGCTGTTAAGATTAGTATTCATAGTGCCTACTTATTATTTGTAAATTTAATAACCTGGAATGACATATGATGAAAAGAAAAAGAAAAACTTGCCACTAGATATTTTTAAAGAAAAGTTCACTCTCACGCACCCAGTAACCACATTTTTACTTTCTTCTTCACTTCACTAATAGTTTTTAGGTGTTGCAGAGTTCCAGGTAACATATTGAAAATTCGAGAGATTGTCACAGCAGGAGTCCGATCACCATATTTATTTTTGTCATGGTAACATGTCTTATGTTTATTTCGGTTAGTATAATAATATGTAAAATGTCTAAATGATTTTTTACATATGCGTAGAACTCTTCAAAATGTGATGTTATTGATCTTATATTTAAATAAAGAACGTTTAGACTTATGTGATGATCTTTTCTTATGAAATTATTAATTGAATCATGTCCTGCAATGTTAGTGTTAAATCATCAGGGGGCCAAATTGCACTGTCAAGAGCCATGCTGTTGACAAATGTTTAAATTGATTAATTTATGAGTTCTAAATCTTCCTCAGTATGTATTTGTATGATTCTTGATTCTTCAGTTTTCCTTGCTAGTAGCTTACCCTCTTGTACCCACGAAAACCTCCAATTGTAAGTCTTAGCCCTAAGACGAACTTGCCAAAGTAGATGTTTTAAGAAATTGGGAATTTGCTCATGAATAAATATTTTATTTGTGCTGTTGTTCTTAAGAATGTCTTGATTGTAGATAATTTTGGATTTTTTATTGTTAAGAATTTCTTTCTTAACTTTATTTGAAGTAAGTTCAACTATAGTCGATCTTGGTTTGTTAGATTGTTTTTGTCTGATAGGAGAGCGAATAGCCTGAGCTATATCATCTACCTATAGATTAATATTAATTTCTTTAAAAATCTGTTTTACAATTTCCTCGGTGTTCTTGTTGTTAGATTCTTCAACTCCAAAGATTTCTAAGTTGTTTTTAATATTAACAAATTCGAGTTCTGTGATTCTCTTTTGAAGTGATTTTTTTCTTCCCCCTGTTTTTTCAAAAGCTCAATTTGATTTTCGTATACTTTTAGCTGTTTTTTTAAGTCTTCTTGACTACTCTCGACTTTCAATATTATGGATTTTAACTCTTGTATTGCCCCAATTAGTGTAACATCTTCCTCTTCTGTATCAGAAGAAATAATCTTTCTGGACTTGAGTTGCCTACAATCATTACATCTCCGTGATTCTTTTCTATCTGGATTCATACGATTCCAGGTTGAAGCTTTTAGAGAACATTTAAAGTGGAGTCCTTGATTGCAACCCTGGCAGTGCACATAAGCTCCGTCCCTTGGCAGCGCGAAATTACATTTTCCGCAATTCATACCCGGTTCGTTTTCTATTGATCACTCCTCGTACCCCAACGTTACTTACAAGAAACGAACTGGTTTGAGCGTTTATTTACAAACGCTTCGCCGCTAGGGAAAAAAGCGGCCAGACAAAAACACGAGATCACCGACAAAATAAAATCCTTTATGGAGAATGCCAAATAATTATGTTCATAATTTTGTTTAATTCGTGTTGGTCACGCTAATTGATTTAATGGTTGAACTCTGCGATTTAAAAAAAAAACTCTCATTCGTTTTCTCCTTGATCAGTTGTTTACGAAATATAAACTTTAAAAATTAAAAAGTGAAAAGAAGAAAAAAGAAAGAAAGAAGAAAAAAACAGGAAGAATTGAAGCAACAAAACAAAAGACAATCCGCTGTGCTAGTATCAAAACAACAATCGAAAAAGTAAAAGACGACTAGCCAATGAAAAGCGATTTTCAGCGTGAGAAAACATAATGGAGAACAAGTGATGAGGAAGAAAGAAGATCGAAGAAAAAATAGAAATCTGTAAGTCGTTGGAAAAATTTTCGTGAAACAAAAGTTAAATGAATAATAAACAAAATTCAAAAATGATCGGTAGAAAAATAAAAAAGAAAAGCGTGCAGAAAAATAAAATAAAAACGAAATGAACGAAGTAAAATAAAAGACAAAAGATTATGGATAGATCAAGAGATAAAAGACTATCAGTAAACTAAAATGAAAGTAGAAAAATCGATGAAGATAAGTAAATTGAAAGAAAAATGAAAAAATAAAATTTTATATTTTAAATAAAACTTAATTTTTTTGTAATGTAATGTAATGTATTTTTATTGGTGATAAATACACAAGGTATTACACAGGTCATAAAATAAATAAATTTAGTTACAATATTCATGTAGTAAATAATACGTAAACAGACACATACTTAATAAGACAGCACGTATACATGTACCCATTAAATAGCATATGGATGCTGTAGAAAGTCTTCGAATGAATAAAAGGCATTATCTATCAGATACTGTTTGATAGAGGATGTATATTGAGGCAATGGTTTTTGACGTAATTCAGGTGTTAAACTATTGAAAAATTTGATTGCATAATAATTGCTGCCATAGCGAAACCTGTTTAATCTATGTTGAGGCAATACTATATCCGAACTCCGTCTAGTGTCATATTCATGATTTGTATTGTGGTCAACATAATTATTAATATTTGATTTTATATGAATCAAACAATCTAAAATATAAAGTGAAGAGAATGTCAATATTTTCATTTTTTTGAAAATTTCCTTACAACTGTCTCTATAACCAATGCCACCCATAATGCGTATAATTCTTTTTTGAAGATGAAAAATTCTTTTAGCTTCAGGACAATGACCCCATACTAAAATTGCATACGACATAACTGATTGGAACAACCCATAATAAGCAGTCAGCAAAGTATTCCAAGGAACAGAGTTTTTTAAGTGTCGTATGAGGTATATCGTTTTAGTCAGTTTATTTGCAACGTAATCTACATGTTCATGCCATTGTAGAGTGGGATCTAAATGAATACCCAAATATTTGATGCACTTCACACTATCGAAATTATTTGTCCGAATGTCGGCATTTTTCAAGGAAAAAATCATGAATTGCGTTTTGTCTTCATTTAAGCTAAGTTTGTTGCTTAGGAACCAATTTTTAATACTTGTTACAGCTTCCGCAAAGTTTAAAGATCCATTAATGAAACTAACATCACTTTTTAATAATGTTATGTCATCTGCAAACAGCGTTATCTTTGAATTGATTACACATTGATCAATATCGTTAATGTACAGTAAAAACAAAATTGGACCTAAAACGGAGCCTTGCGGAACACCTACTGTAACGTCTATCCTGTCGGAACAATTATCTTGATATCGAACAAATTGCTTCCTATTGCTTAAGTAAGATGTTATTGAATCGAAATTATAATATTTCAACTTAGATATTAGAATATCATGTGAGATACAATCAAAAGCCTTAGAAAGGTCAAAAAATACTGAAAAAGCATATTCTCGCGACTCGAACACATTGGTGATGTATTCGATTAGTGAATCTATGGCAGTGACAGTGGAATAACTTTTACGAAAGCCGTACTGATTTCTACTAAATAAGTTATTTGTTTCAAAGAAAGAAACTATTCTATTTTTCATTACCTTTCTATAATTTTGGATAACACTGGAACTAAAGAAATAGGTCTATAATTAGTACAATCATCCGGGTTGCCTTTTTTTAGTATTGGTACAATGCATGATAGCTTCAAAGCATCAGGATATATACCGGTTTCGAATATTTTATTTATAAGCTTGGTAAGGGGAATATATAGTAAGTTTACAAAATGTTTAATAAGTTGAACGTTAAACCCATATGCGTCTAGGCTTTTATTACGCTTCATTTGTGTTATGATATCATATATTTCTATGAAAGTAACGTCGCTAAAATGGAAGATTTCGGCAGGCTTTTTATGGTTTAGAAAAAAAGTATCAAACGAAGTTGACTATATGTCTAATTTGGAAATAGTTTCCTTTGCTATTTTAGTGAAAAACGTATTAAATTCATTGACTGAAATTTTATGTTCTGCGGGAAAATTATTAAGTAAACCTTTTTTTTGCACGTTGATTATATCCCACATTGCTTTTACACTGTTATTCGAATTCTTTATGTATTTCGCATTTGCAGTTTTTTTTGATAATTCTAATTGTTTGTTATATAGAATTTTATAGTTTTTATATATTTCTAAATTGTGTAAAGTAGGATATCTTTTTTTCACCTCAAATAAAAAATTTAAATGATCCCTCATATTGTATAGATCATTAGTTCACTAATGGTTTTCCGTTACAGGACTTTTTTATTTTCTTCACTGGGAAACATTGTTTATGTGTATTAAGTAATAGGGAAAAAAACTTATTAAAGGCATCGTTTACATCAATAGTATTATGTACAAAGGACCAATCGATACTTGATAATAAGTTGTACATTTCTGTTAATCCAGAGATTGTTACAGGTCGACGGAACAAATATGTATTTTGGTTGGTGCAGGACATTGCTTTCTGGTTATTATTGTTGAAAACCAATAAGTACCTGTGATCAGATAGATTATTGTCATATTGTTTACAAGAAAGATAATTACTGTTAGTAAATACATTGTCAATCAATGAAGCATGACTGTCAACAATTCTGGTAAAACCTTCTATAATGCTGCTTAAATTATAGCAGTGTAATAAGTCACTCAATTCAGATTTTTTGGATGATTTTTCTAAAAAATTTACATTAAAGTCACCTACAATTACCACGTTGCTGTCAAGTGGACAGAACTTTTCTAAAACGCTATTGAGTGCAATCAAGAAATTAGTAAAATTTCCACTGGGTGAACGGTAAATATTTATAATAGTATAAGAAATATTATTTTTATAAGAACAATTCCCGTAGCTTCAAAATCCTTTTCTGAGCTAAATGCTGACAAATCAATGGACTTTGATGAAGCACCAACTTTCGTCCATATAGCAGTGCCTCCACCTTTATATTCAGTACGACAGTAGTAACTGAGTAAATTGAAGCCATTTATATTGTAAATTTCAATCTCAGACTTTCCAAGCCATATCTCATTCAGACATAAAACATCACAATCAACATCTAATAAAAGAGATTCAAGGTGAGATACCTTTTGTCTTAAGCTTCTAATATTTAGTGACATTAGTAGCACAGATCCGCAAGTTAGATCATTTTTGTCGAAGAATATTGGACTAAAAAAGAATTTTAATTTTCGGCAACAGTAACATTATTCGTAGCATCCTCAGCGGCATCATCATTTAAGGTAATGTTTATTACAGCACTATGTTGCGTATAAAAATTTCTTAGTTTATTATTGAGTATTTTACAGAGTTTAAGTTTACCTTTGAAATTTAGATGTAAACCATGTTGAGTAAAGTCATTTCTATTTAAAATCGTGTTTATATCCAAAAAGATAACATTAATTGACTTCTGTGAGGCGTTAACAATATTATAGATCTGTATATTTCTGTTATAAATAGAGTGATTGAACCACATTTAACCACTGGAGATGTAAAACAAACCTAAACGTTCATTTAAAATTATAGTCAATTTTTCATAGTTTTTTTTATT
This sequence comes from Dorcus parallelipipedus, assembly GCA_958336345.1. Classification (NCBI taxonomy): domain Eukaryota; kingdom Metazoa; phylum Arthropoda; class Insecta; order Coleoptera; family Lucanidae; genus Dorcus; species Dorcus parallelipipedus. The sequence goes on along the minus strand of OY284483.1, from coordinate 38,162,548 downwards.
TACAATTACATTTATTTACAGTTGCATTTTTATTTGCATACTATCACAAACTGAGTCTGTATTGTGGAACTTTAATGTCTGTTGAACATAGTCAATTTAATTTTTTTTTCTATTATACTTACTGAGATTGAGATGCAAAGAATTTCTGAACTATATATTCTAGAACATCGTTTCTCAACCTGCGGGTCGCGGTGATATTAAAGGGAGGTCGCGAAAATAACCTAAAAAATAATAATGATCATAATCATTTTATGATGTCATACAAGTATGTTCATATTGTTCATACCCGTCGCTATAAACGCAGCGACGCAGGAGTCGTGAAATATTAGTTTTATTTATATTTACTATTTGGTGTGGGGGGTCGCGGAGCTAAGAAGGTTGAGAATCGCTGTTCTGGAAAAAATGATTAAACAAAAAGTACTTCTGTTTTTAATTTAAAATTGTAAAGTCTTTTCTTGAAGGGAGAGACGCTGCTACCTACTTTTTAAAATCTACCTAATGGACCCTGTATAAGGTGCGATCACTGGGGGAAACTCGTCGGTGTTGAAGAAAACCTACCTGCAATTATGCCCAGCTCAGTGGAGACGGGGTGGGCTACAATTGGATTGTCGGTAGCTCGATACCTAGATGTGAAATAAAAAGGGCGCCACCTAGCAAATAAACGGTGTTTTTTTAAATCTGACGTCGAAGTTGGCCATGAACATTTTATTGTGAACCATCAAAATATCAAAATGACGAAAAAACGATTTTATTCGAAAAGAAATCCAATTTTATTTTCAAAACAAAGCACCAGACAGTGACAGAGGTTTCAAAACTTGTGGTATGTGCAGAAAAATACTTTGATATGGCCAACTTCGACGTCAGATTTAAAAAGAACACTCGATATAAGTAGTGTAGAGAAAAACGTAGCACCGATAGGGCTGCGCACGTAGTTAAAAGCGTTCGAGATTCCCTCAGATTTAACTTCCGCAAAGCGTAAGTGTTTGTCAGACACCCTGTATTTAACACAACTATCGGTCACCCTGTATATTGACAATAAATAAGAATACGAAAAGCGGTGATGCAGTGTTTATTAATACGCAACAAAATTGTGGCCCAATAAAATGAGTGAAATGCTCAGCATTCGATTGCAGGGGCGGCTTTAACAATATGCCCGTAAATAAATTCGTTACGTTAAATAATTTAGAAATTACAAATTCGACTGTCGCGAAATCACCGGCGAGGATATCCTGTATGGCTCACAAATTAACGTTAAGTACAATAAATTCTGTACCTCAGAGGTAAACTGTATTAAGTCCAGAAACAAAATTTTTATGGAAGGCAATTTTACTAATATTTTATAGGTACTCGTAAGTTAAATTAGTATAACTATCCAGAAACAAACGATCTTGGCAAGGACACTTTTAATGTTCTCTCCATAGGTGCATTAATCTCGTTTCAAATCACAATAGGAGTATTTAAGAAACAGGACTTTGATGTAAGTTGTGTGTAGTGTTTCACAAAAATGTGACTTAATACACTTATGGCGGATTTCACAAACATTACTTAAATTTAATCATCCGTTAAAAGTAATGGTTACATGTGCTGAAGGTATAGGAATGATTATTCTTAATCGATGATTAAAGTTAAGTGACATTTGTGAAATCCAGCGTTAATATACCTCTGAGGTACAGAATTATGTCAGAGGGACAGTAAACGCAATTGCAAGAACGTTACTTTATGAAAACATGCAACTAAACGTAGTTTCTTAAGAAACCAAGGCCTCACGGTATCATGAGGCACCCAATAATTAATTTATAGACACGTATAAATGAAAGACAGAGGGTTAGTACTAAACCAGACTCGAATGCCACCAATTCTACGTTATGTTCGGTCTGCAAGGGGGCTGCAGCACACGAGACTGGCTCGAACCAGATTGGCAGCTCCTTCGGGGGTCCCGGAACGACGAACGACGGTGTTACAGTAGAAGAGGCTCTCGGAATCTCAGCGATAAAATTCTTGCCTAATCTCGTTCGGGGAAAATCCAAGTGGTTACGTCAAGGTCACGAAGAAGTGACGCAGAGCGATCACTGATGCCAAAACAGAAACAAAAGATTAGAAAATTGGTAACGCAAAAACGAAACGTAACAACGCAAGGGCTATTAGGTACGTCTTTATGATTATTTTAGAATTGGAGTTGCTGTACAACTTGTACAACTTGTTCTCGACTTATTAACTTTTGGACAACTTGTATAAGTTATTTACAAACGCAGAACAAGGACGAGAAGTACAATTACTGTAAACTTTATACAAATCACATGACTTACCTCTGCCACTATACTCTTCACAGATTGTTTGTCATCTGTTGTTACTCCGTCAATTCATTTCGTTTTTCTTTCTTTTTTTTGGTTCGTTTTTCTTTTGTCATTCAATTTTAATTTTGTCCAGCGCTTTATATTTTTATTCGTTTTTTTTTTAATTTCAATTTACTTTTCCGCTTTATGAAAATATTAAGAAGAATTTTGTATGTAAACGTCGCATGCCTTACGTCCATCGCTGTACTCTTCACAGACGATTTTTTTTTAGTTCTTTTTTCAATTTTTCCTAGATTAATCCTACCTACCGCACAAGTAAATAATATGCTATTTATTGAAACGGACTTTAATATTAGAAAACAAACACAACGGTGAACGGGGGGGCCTTGTGTATGAAGCGTTATTAATAACCCCGTACATCCTTTGCGGCCGGTGGACGTTTAACAAATGGCGTTAATTAGTGGAATTCAATTAAAAAAGAAACGCCATAAATTTACCGCGCAATTCAACGTTTTAATTTGGTTTTAATTGTTTTCGTTTTGCAGTTAACATTGGACAACAAAAAAAAAATCAAAACCAAAACATATCGCTACGTTATTTTCGTTTCGAACTTTGAAAGTTGTCGTAATTTATGATTTTGATGTATTAATTGTAATTTAGTTCGTGATTTATCATACATCAATTAATTTTTAACTTTTAACACAGCTTATAAATATGAGCGACATTCAATTGGGATGAAGTCTAATAGCATTCGCGAGGTTGAATGTATCAGAGTTTTATAAGACACCAAGTTTGAATATTTCGAGCGACGCTAAAAATTACTACAATCAATTTAAATTAGGTAAGGTGAAGTGAGAATAAACATTAGTTGATGTATAAAATCGTAAGGAACTGAACAAATTATTAATTTTATTGTGAATGACAAGTTAGAACTTGCTTTAAAAAAAACAATAATAATAATTACGCCTTCAATTGTTATCAACCGTCTTATGATATAGGTATTTAAACAAATGACCGTTACAGGAATCTAATTTATATTAAATTCAACTAAACAAGCAAACAATTGTTAATAAGGAATTTTAATTTGAGTGGAGTTTATTTTAATGTATTAGTGAGCATAAGAAATTATCTACGAACGTGCAAAGGACCCAAAAACGTTCACAGATTTTATTAAATTAAAGCAAAAGTAAAAGGTTACGAACTGGACCTCATGTTTATAGACGAATATGTACCTACGTTATTCAAAAATAAACGAATTAATTTCTCAATAACGAGTAACGTAGCAATATGTATTTCACTAATTTTATTGTCACCCTGTATAACTGACTGGCCCTACTTAGTACTAATAGTAATGAAAAATTGTGCTTACCCATTTTAGTCAGTTACTTAATTAGTTGGCTATTGTAAAAGACTTCTTTTAACGTCGAGGACGTTCAAGACCTGAAAGTCTGCGACCTTTAAACTTGGCGCAAACGATTAAATTTAGAGATAAATTAATAATAATACGATGCAATTAATTTTCTACACCCAAAGGTAATCATTAGCTCGCTGCGTCTTAAGAACGTGATGAATATGACTTCGTGATTGTAGAAACTCAAGTTTGTACAGTGGGGAACATGAATAATGTCTGTGGTGAAATAAATTTCTTTGTGGTTTTATAAGTAATTTTTTTTTTAATTACGTGAGATTAAGCCTCCTCCCGTTAATTTAATTAAAACACGCTTTATACATCATTATTAAGTCCCAAGTCCTGTACGCATCTCGAGGGGGCATTACTTAAATACCCGTTGCGACTGTGACCGTCTTACAAAATGTTATCTCTCTTTCGACATTATCCTTACGAGTCATACTTTTCTTTTCTAATGCAAAAGGAGAAGTTATGAGCTGAAATATTTTCTTAATTGACGATATCCTGAAAGGTATTAGCACAATTGATAATTAATAAATATGATTCCTTGAAAATATTGCCATGAACGAGGCTCAAGTGCCACCTGTCGTTGGTTTGTTGTTGCCAGTAGATAAGGGGCATTAAAGCATTAGTCAAAGCTGAACCAAAAATATTTATGGAATTATACAACACGCTGCTACAACAAAAAATCTTCCCCAGACAATGGAAAAGAGCCAAGTTGATTCTAATTGAGAAACCAAAGAAAAATCCTGAAGAAGAGACAAAGTACAGGCGCCAATATGTCTCCTGGACGTACTAGGAAAGTTGTATGAAAAAACCGATTAATAGAAGAACTAGAAGAAAATGAAGGACTACATAAATATCAATTCGGTTTTAGAAAGGGCAGGTCACCCTGAACAAGGTATGTAATTTCCTCGGGGGGAAACAGGAAGGAGTCAAGAAATTTAGGGCGTTAATTCTATTAGACGTTAAAAATGCGTTTAATTCCGCGGATTGGGACTAAACAGGAAAGGAGTCTCACCAACCTTAATATACCTTGTACAGGATTACCTGAAGGATAAATATATCATACTGGAAAAAGGATGGGAAAACGAAACCCACGGGGGAGTCCCGCAAGTCTCAGTGCTTGGGCCAATACTTTGGAATGTGCTGTATGATAACATCATGAGAGTACATTATCCCGAGAACGTGGAAATTGTATGTTACGCAGACGATCTGGCCATCATAGCGACAGCAGCAGCAAAGAAAAAGGAACTTATATGGAAAGTGAACGTGGCACTAAAGGAAATAGATACGTGGATGCAAATAAACGAACTAGATCTAGCGGCAGACAAAACACAGTGGCAAGCAAGTGGACTGAAGATGTAAGTTTCGAGTTGAACGGACACATTATAAAGCCAGAAAAATCGGTTAAATATCTCGGAGTAGAGATAGATAGAGGACTCAGTTATGGAAGACATGTGGAAAAGGTTACAGCCAAAGCGGAAAAAACGGTGTCAGCACTGGGAAAAGTGTTACCAATAGCGGGATTATTACCAATTGAAATACTAATAGAAGAAAGGAAAGATATTTACACCAAAAAGATTACAGACAAGAAAGCGAGAAGAGAAGAATTATGGAGTAAATGGCAGAGAATGTGGGATATAAAGGATGGAAATGCAACGTGGACAATAAACAAAAAAACTATAGAGGGCGATGAACAAAAATCGAATTATGAAGAAACTGCAGAAAAACAAGAGTTGATCCAAAAAATAAAAATAAAAGAAAATAAAAGACGTAACATAACCCACAATCACCAAACAAAACGAAATTAAAAAACGCTAGAAAACTGGCCAAGGATGAAATATAAAATAAGAAAAATTCTTGAGACTTAATTTAAAAGAAACTGTCTAAAGAAACCAAGGAGCAAAAGAACGAAAGGGGGCGTACAGGAAAAAGTCGATCAACAAAAGATAAATGAAAACAAATAGAAGAAGAACGAGGAAGACCAAATAAGAAAGAGAAGAGAAATGTGAGACTTCTAAAATGCGGATTAAAGAAACCAAGGAGCAAAAGAACGAATTTAAATAAAAACATAAAGAAAGGCCAACAAAAAAAAGTTGAAGGACAAACGAAGAAGACGAAATAGGAAATGAAAGACTTAAGATTGATTTTAAAATAAATTTAAAAACGGACCAAAGAACTAAGGAGCAAAAGAGCGAATGAAAATGTATCGAAAAAGAACGACAGAAAAACTTGAAGATAAAATAGAAGACGAACTGTTACGGTTGAAAAATATTTACAATATTTGCCAGTCGCTTTGTATTTGTGCAGGAAACAAAGGTTAACTTTGGCCTACGTGCTGTTTGTAACGTTGCACCAGATTGCAACAGAAAACCATACGCCGATACCTAAGCCCTGCGATATCAGTCCATTTCACTCTTTCGTCCGGTTAAAACTGAGTTCATCTTGTAATGGCCTCCGTCCCAGCGTAGTTGAGCAGAACGCGTTCTTTCCCCGTCGCAGTCATTTCTCGGCGTGCACATCTATTGTTTGTGCGTGATTACGATCTTTGTGCTTCTTTTCATGTGAATATTTTGATTGAAGCCTGAAATGGAATTTACTCCGAGATTTGCTTAAGTGCACGCCAAGTAAAATTCAAGCTCTTTATAAGCTTCTCTAAGCCTGTTCCTGGGACAAAGAATGGGTAGGTTTTATCGGCAGCTTTGTGCGTATTTTCAGTTTGTAACGCGTATCTTTCCTTTGCTACCAGGCTTCCAGTGGTAATCGTACCCCTTTCTTTCTGACAATTAAGTAACGACCTTTGGTGTGGAATCAGAGTTGTAGCTGCTAAATGTCCTGGCATCACGGTTCCTCCTTCGACTGGTAATAGTTGGACTTGACCTCAGACGTGACGCCACAACCGGAGAGTTCGTGAGGTAATACTTAATGCCCTTCGCTGGCTCATTTGGATTCTTCCACTCTGCTTTTGACAACTGATTGTCTAAACGTGGATTTGGTTTATAAGGTCGGAATTATTTTATTTATTTATCTGTTTGCGTCGTCTAAACGCTGTGTTGCGTTAATTTAATTTTAATCGAGTGACTTTAGATATTTATTTTAAGCTTTTCTGTAAACGATAAGCAGATCTGTTTCTCGGCCAAAGTTTTAATTAATCACTAGACTGATAACAAGCTTATTTATTTTTGTTCAACTCATTATGACCCCTTTTGGGTCGTACTCCTTACTTGTTACTTATTTGTTTATTTTTTACATTTTTGAGCATTTCAAATAAAAACAAGTGTGCTCAGCTGGTGACTTTTATTTTATTTAACTTGTCCCCCCTTTGCTTTCGGGGTTTCGTTGAACCCTCCCTTCTCCAGGAGTTTAGCCGGCGGTGCTGGAGATCATTGAAGTTACTCGCACAATTAGCTGTCCTTCGGGTAGGTAGCAGAACGAGGAAGACGAAATAAGAAAAGAGATATTTGATATTTATTTTAAAATAAATTTAAAAAAACAGACCGAAGAAACTGATGGAATAATCATGGGAAGTTGGTAAATAATAACGAATTTATCAACTATAAGTAGAACTGATTTTATTTTTAATCTGACAGCTTATATAAACAACAACTATTTCACATGTTTTATGTGGTTTCTTGATAATAACTAAAACAAGTAGCAAAGGGTGCAAATTGTAGATTCCAACAGAAACCAAGGGACAGAAGTAAGAAATGAGATATTTAAGATTTATTTTAAAGTGAATTTTAAAAACGTACTGAAGAAAGCAAGGAGCAAAAAGAGCAAATGAAAAAACATAGAAAGAATCGATCAACAAAAAATAGTTGAAAATAAATTAGTAGAAGACCCAATTTGAAAGAAGAAATGAGCGATTTGAGATTTAGTTTTGAATAAATTAAAAAAAAACGGACTAAAGGAACCAAGGAGTGAAAGAACGAATGAAGACGTAAAGCAAAAAAATCGATAAACAAACAAAGTTGAAAATAATAAATAGAAGACGAACGAGGAAGAAGAAATAAGAAATGGGCGATTTGAGATTTAATTCGAAATTAAAAACTCAATAAGTCAATTGGCGTAACTGAATAAATTAGCGGATAAACTAAAGAATAAGAAATGACAGTCGATAAAAAAAAAAATTAAAGAGAACAGAAGGTGAACTTTGAAGAAGAAGAAATAATAAATATTTAGAACGTTTGTGCAAAAAGGTGCGTCGACGGCAAAAAGAAGTGAATAATCGACGAAAAAAGAAAACAAACGACAATCGATTAACCAAAAAAAAAAATTTTTTAAAATGGCAACGGAACTCTAAAGAAAAAATAATAACAAGAAGAACATTTAAGTAAGTTTATCAGCTGTCTTGATGTCGATAGCAAAAAGACGTGATTAATCCATAAGAAAAACAAATGACAATCGATTAACAAAAAATAATTTTAAAAAAAGACAACGGAAGTCTAAAGGAGAAAAAGTAATAATAACAAGAACATTTGTAAGTTTATGAGCGTGGTGAAGTCAATGGCAAAAAGACGTGATTAACCAATAAAAAAAAAACAAATGACAATCGATTAATTTTAAAAAAAAAGAAAATTAAAAAGAAAAAAACAGAAGGCAACGCAAGTCTAAAGAAAAAATAATAATAACGAGAACATCTGCAAATTTATAAGCTGTGATGAAGTCGATGACCGAAAAGACGTGAAAAAGAAAAAAAAACAAATGACAATCGATTAGCTAAAGGAAAATTAAAGAAAATATCGATTAACTAAAAAAAAAACAAAATGAAATAAAATAGGAGGCAACCATAAAGTTGAAAGAAAAAATGAGAAACGCTTTTTGTAACCCTTCAGACCCGTCGAATTCCAAAAAAAAAGAAGAAGAAGAAAACAGGAAAACAAATGACAGTCGATCGGAAGTCGAACTACTTCTTGACGTAAAATTTTCTGAGAAAAGAGCAAGAAGGAAGAAAACATCGAAAATGATGTTCGGAAAAAGTAAAGGGGGGTGATGAAGAACAACAAATAGGTTATGATAATTTGGTTATCTGACAAGGATGAAAATGGCAAGAAGGAAAGAAAGAAACACCACGAAGAATGTAGCAAAAAGAAACAGCGAAAAAATGAGGGAAACAAATGAGATAAACAGAGAAAACATGTTTGCAATTACGCGCTACCTCTGCGTAAGTCTGGATTGCGGTGGAGTTCTCGAACTACACTTCTGCTGAAACAACTGCACAGAGAATGCTCCATTGCAATCCACCGGATTCGCAGCAAAAATTTTACAAATGGCGAAAATTCAAAAAGAGATAATTTTGGAAAAAAAAGAATCTAGCATCCAAAAGGATTAAGGATTATCTAAGCTAGACGTTTAATAGATTGCGGATCGAAGCCTCGTCTTCAAGCGGAACCAGAACGAAATGAATTTTTTTTTTAATACATACAACGAAATGATTTTTTTTATAAATCTATTTGGTCATTATTTCTTTTAAATCGAGAATAAATACGAAACTAGAAAGGAATGAAACGCAGGGGTGCGCATTAACCCCTATGCTATTTCTCCTCGTGATTGATAAAGTGTGGCGACACAATACGATATCCGAAAATACAAAATGAATGCGATGCGAGGTTAGTTATGTCAACGATATGTTTTCAGCATGCCTGCTGGTATTAAACACCAAAAGATTACGGCCTAATCAATGGGCACGCCTCCTAGTGGCGACATCTGCCGCAGTAAATTTGTATTATATCCTTTCTCCTTTCTTCCTCGACTACCACTGACAATTTGCATCTTCCTCTTCTGTTCCTTTCACGTGAAGTCTTTTTAGTGTACTATTATTCACCAGGCAGTTCTCTTCGTCCACTTTCGATTCACTTCCGGTGATTTTCTTCATTAAACTCGCACTACTGCATTTTTATGTGTGAAAAGTGGAATACAGAGAGAGAAGAAACAAACAGAATAGTAGGTAGAAACATAAGTCCCGATAACGTAGTGGAAACGATGCTGAATAAAGAAAGCAACTGGCGGGTAATTAAAACGCTAGTCACTAAAATCCTAAAGATAAAGAAGAAGTAAAATAAGTAAAAAAAAGGAAATTTAGATAAAGAAGAAAACAGATAAAGAAGAAAATAGCTAGGAGGGAAACATAGACAACAACTTATGTCGCTTCTATTTCTGAAGTAATGCCACACGGCCGTTCCAGAAACAGAAATCAGAGTGAAGAAGGAGGGGTTTTAGCCGGTAGGAGTCCAAGATGCATGGGCGTCCATGATGGATTTCCCCTCCTCGAAAAAAAAAAGTAGATAAGGGGCAAGAGTACCAGGTAAGCTATAACGTAGAGAGAGTAGGAGTTCCACGACAAGCAGGGATAAATAAAGATGTGTTATAAAAAACCACCCCACACCCCCATAGACTTATAAAGAGGGTACAAGGTAAGCGTTCCTATAAAAAAAAAAATAGGTAGCTCGAGCTAAGCTGGCGCCCTTTTCTGCGAGCTCCATTATGAATGCCAGAAGGGGCGCGTAACAATATTTTCATTGCCAGCAATAAATAATTGCGAACTGTAAAGCGGCGGTCTTTACTATAATGTTATCTTCACCTTTTCTTCATCTCTTAAATAATTAACTTGTGTTTTTATCATCAAAACAATTATTAAATCGTTAAATTCTATATTCAAAATAATTTACAAACGTAACATCATAATTTTGACAGTTGTCAAATGTCAACGCGTATCATGCGTTCAACTAACCTCAACGCGAGGTACTCTTGACGTCATTCATCGCAGCGCTTTCTTCAAACGGCACAAGCACATCAGTCTTTTTGTGCTGCGATCGTCTTAATAAAAACAACGAATTCGTAACATCTAAGACAGTGTTGCAATTAATTTTCTGCCCGAGCGCGATTATTTTTGCTTGGAACAAACAGCTCAGGGATTAAAAACATCGAGTGTCACACAATGTTGCCAATCGGGTCGTAAAAATCCCCTTCGAGTTTAAGCTGCGTTGACGCTGGCGCGTTGTGTAGACCGTCAATTTTATCGCTATTCCAATTTTAGTTGTGTAGCGAGCAAGGTTGGCAACACTAGTGTCACAATTTCAAATGAGAAGTAGCTAGGCCTCTTCTCTCATGCTGTCACAAAATTCTATCGATTAGATCTTTGCATTTGGGCTGTCGAGTGGCTTAGCGGTTAGCATAGCCAATTTTAGAAGTCGTGTCGCTCGGCGGTGTGGGTTCAAATCCCACCAGAGCCATGGATGTTTGTGCTATCTAATGACTTAGACCAAGCTGTAACATACTGCAGTGATATTTACCTACGTCCAGAAGTTTATTCATCGTAAGCTGTTTCCGACAAACTTCGCATCTTATAAAAATATCCAAAATAAAAACATTCTTCAAAATAATATTCCTCAAATATACAAAATACTCCAAATTCTTCATATAACTTCTTACAAATTACAACAATCTTCATCAAAATATGTCTTCTCACATCAAATCAAATGTCTCTGTTTCGTACAGCGACAAATTCCAAGTTAGAATCCTAGAAGACAATCTACCATTTTTGAATCTTGTTGATTGGATGGATTTTTCTACCTGGATGGAGCGGATACACGAGAACCGTCTAGGTCTACAACATCCCCTCACAGCGAGACATTGGCCAGTCCAGGAAAAAGGAAAAACATCTAAGAGAAACAAAAGATTAATTTACATGAAGGATGGTAGGAGATTTAGAGTAAAGGGTAATAAAGTTACAGACAGGGTAGTAAATTATCAAAATTTATGTAACCAACATTTATACAGTTAGTTTAGTTGGGTTAATGTTTAGAATTTTGTTATAATTGTTATTAATTATTAAAAAATAGAATTGAAATGTTAATAAAATGAAATACTTACTTAGTTTAGATTTAAGTTTGAAATATTTAAATTAATTGTCAGATTGACGTTTTGTGTGACAGGAGCTGTCGGATTGAGTGAAGGATTTATAAATAACATGGAGGGGTTGATCACCTAAGAGAATCAACAAACCGAGGTGTAATGGAGAGGATATGTACACAAAACGTTAATCTTTCAATAGCAACCATAATATAAACAACATAAAAAAAAATTTTGCTCTTATAATTTTGCTCCTATATTGAATATAACTTTAAAAAATTTAATCTATTTCATTCATCTATAACTAATTATCAGATGTTAATCCAGGGATTTTTCACTACGTAACATTGAAGTAAGTTTATTTTTGATTTGGAAAAATTCTTTTGATTTTAAAAAAATACACTACATATAAAACGTCTTGTCATTCATCAATCACTTAAACTTTCAACACACATTTACAAAGAATTCTTATTATTATAGAAAAGTTATTATTTGTTTCGCAATAGGGCGTAACAGGTAGCAACACTTGGCAAATAAGGCTTTCTCTGTAACAATAATAAGAATTTCTAAATCAACATCACTCTACATTTAAACTTCATAAAATTCTAAAGTGTCAAAGGATCCTTATCGCTTGTTTCGCGATTGGGCGTAACAGGTAGCAACACTTGGCAAACGAGGGATTACTTGTATATCTTTAGGATTTTAAACATACATTACAAAATTAAACATTTAAATTACTTACCAATTTATCTTCAAAGGAATTTTCTTCAAAATTAAAATAAATAACTGGATTACAATTGACATTGAGAGTTCCCACCCTGAAATGTCACTTTGACATTATAAAATTTCAAATCAGACTACTAGACTACGTAATTGTGTGGTGGATGTGGTACAAAAATAAGATTAAAAGAGAAAATACACAAGTCCAATACTTACCACATCTGCATAAAAAGCAACACTACAATACGTTGTAACTGTTTGGAATATCTAATGGCCGAAAGACAAAAAGCAAAACAGAGAAGAAAAAGAAGTTCTTTGCATGTTGGCAACTTCTTTGGTTTTGGTAGGAGAAAGCAGGAGAAAGAAACATCCCTAACTAAAACTTTTCTCTGCGTGTTTTTAATTACCGCACAATATTCTTTTTCATAAATCTTAGCAAAATCATCAGTAAACTCAGATACAGTGTTGCTAACTCTAGGGAATTTAGAACCCCTTTAGGGACACACCGAATTTTTTTTGTAAAATCTAGGTAAATTTAGAAATGTACTGTTAAAAGGAAAAAAATTAAAGATAAAAATATAATAAACAAAGTAACACTTTAATTGCAATTCTGAAAAGACCAGGAATAGCCAAAAAATTAACAGTGCCATCTATTACAGAAAACTAACACCAACATAGAAATCTGTTGGTGCAAAGCAGTGTTGCCAACCCGAGGGAATTTGTGAAATTCGGGATTTTTTTGGATTTCCGCTGGGAAAATGGGAGTTTTGTGAAAACTCCACCTAATTTTTACTTCAGGAAAATTTTCCTTCTTTAGGGAATTTTAAGCTCCTTTGGGGACAAAGGGTTTTTTTTTTTAATAAAATTTGGGGAAATTTAGATACTTCTGTTAAAAAGAAAAAAATATTTAAAGGTAAAAAGATAATCAACAAAGTAACACTTTAATTATATCTCTAAGAAGACCAAGAATAGCAAAAAAATTAACAGTGCCATCTATTAGAAAAAAGTAACACTAATATAGAAATCTGTTGGTGCGCAGCAGTGTTGCCGACCCGAGGGAATGTTTCATTTTTATGTTTTTTGTTTGATGTCAAGTGGGAATTTTGTGAAAATTAATACGTTGATTTTAATTTCTACATTAATTTGTCGTTACCAAACTGAAAGACCCATAAAACATTTATTTCTGTTTTGTTTTAAGTTTGCAGATTTTCTTGTTTATTTTATTGATTTTTGTTGATTTTAATAAAGACTGATTTTTATTTACTGTTTTACTTCCCCTACTAAAAAAAATAAATTCCATTTTACAAAAGGGGAATTTTGCTAATAAAGAAGGAATTTTTCCCAACTCATCGGGAAAGGTTGACAACATTGCAGTCAGTTGTCAAATTTGACAGGTCACTTAACAATAAAATAAATAAAAATTTTGTTGCAAGTCGTTTAATAAATAAACAAATATGATTGCTTTAAATAATCCAAAGGAACAAAAATTATTGTTCATTCCTCGTACATGCGAAAATGAAATTGTACTTAAACTATGCGTTTTTCTTTACAGGTATTCGATCGAAACTTTTCATTTCAAGATGCTAATTATTTTTTGTTTTGTTATACCCAAATTACAAACAAGAAAAAAAAGAACAGGATATACGAAATTTTATTGTTTTCGTTCAGTGTCACACTGGTTTGAAATAAGGGCTGTTCTCATAGTTAGCCAAAATCACTTTGGCTACGCCTGAGTGCGCGTACATGGGCAGACACAGCTCGTTTTCCATGAAGAAGTCTATCAGCAAGCTCTCGACTTTCGTTTGGTATTCCGAGTTCTTGAACATCTCTAATATCTCTTCGTTTTCTTTCTCTGTCAACTGAAAAGTATAATTAGTATGCGTTTGCCCATAAGTAAGAGCGAACGAATGTCCTGCTCATCTCATATGGTATTGCAATAAGAAAAAAAATAATTTCTCCTTTCATCGAAACTGAAATAATTGTGCCAACTATGGATAACCATAGCAACTATTTTGATATACAGAACGTGTTAATACCCTATGGTCAGACACGTCAAGTTCGTGTACTTTCGCTTTCTCCCCACGCGCAAACGTAAACGAACATTAGCGATGTGACTACAGACGCCTGACACTTATTGTATAATAAATTTCATATTTGAATTATGACGCGTCAATTGATCCACCAGGATTAAACCGGAATCTGTTTTTTTTTTGACAAAACTTTTATCTTTGATACTCTCTTGTCTCTTTAATCGTGAACGTTCGCTTCTAAAAGAATTAATTTATAAGTGCGTTCAAACGAAACCGTCAATGCGAATTTTGCTAAGTCAAGTCGTAACCATACGATCATTACAAACATAACCTAACTTTTTGGTATTCATCTGATTACGATTTTCTACAAAGTGGATAATAAAACGCAAAACATTCATTTTATTGCAAATACCTTGAAGATGTAAACAAAATCTTTGACAGTTAACGCTGTTGACAACTCGCAGATATTCAAGGTTGCAACGTACGTACTAAGCTACGACGTGCCGTCGTAAAATAAACGCAAGTTCAGAGCCTTCTCGCTTGCGGATTTTTTTGAACGCACGTTATCTTGACGTTTCTTTAAGTCTCGGGAGAAGTACGAGTTGTAATTTTTTTTGTAAATACAGGTAAAGTATGAAATGCTCACCCTGGACCAGTTCTCCCTCGTGAACCTGTCCAGTAGATCTTCGATTATGGACTCTTGCGGGTTCACCTGAAACGAGTGATTAAAAAATCAAACAGTTGAAATCGAAAAATAAATTGTTGCGAAAAAGAAAAGACGATCGGAACAATTCAAATTGAATGTGAAGCAAGCCGTTTAAAAAAATTCACAGTTTCAGGGCAAATTAAAAAAGAGCGCATTTTATACAGGGTGCCTCAAAATTGACGGACCTACTCTGCGACACGCAGTAGAGAATTAAATTTTGTAACTTAGAAAAACAATAGAAAATTCTCGAAGCCTTTTTCTTCGTTTTATTGGTCCTCAAAGTGGAAGATTTTAATTTCATTTTATTTTACACTTTTTATGACGTGGCTTTAAAATAAACTCTTCGCTTTAACATCGCCAAATAATTTTCGATTTTTTTGTTACAAATTGTGTATTTTGGTATTTTTAGTTGTCATGTGGTAATTTTATTATTAATATATTATTAAAATATCGTTTCTCCCCCCTCCCTCACCAACCTTTATCGCTCTTCACATCCCATCAAGCTAACTCAGTGGTAGGGTGGTGAGCGGGGGAGGGGGCGAGTCATTAACGCGAAAATCTTCCTTCATAGGAAGTTATTCAAAACTTTTGATTGCTTTAAAAACGAAAAAAAGAATTTTCCTAAAATAATTTCTGACGGCTTTCAAAAAGCTCATTTTTTTGACAACAGTCAAAGAATCGTCTTCTGACTTCCGGTCGTACTGCATCGCAATTCTTCTTTCTATCTTCCTGTCAAGTGATTATTTCGTTTGTCTCTCTTACAATGGAAGCGTTTCGTCCTTTCTTTTGTCAATACGACTGGTTGACAGAAAGAATTGTGTAAGAAGAAGGGCGAAATGTGTGCAGAAAAAAAAGAAGAATTTCTTGCAAAAGGAAGGACGAAACGTCGGCGCGGTGCAGCTGGAAGCCGGAAGATGGGACAACGGGACGCACGTTAATCCAAACAGTAATCGTTCTAAACTTCAATATAAAATTGTTGGGAGAGCCCTGGGCTCGTCTTAATTTCAAGTCTTACCGCCAAAGACGCCATAACATCAAGACATTTCTGCTGACAATCCGCGAAAGCCTCGTGGACGAGCGCACAAGACCAAGGTTCGCTGAAGAACTCGATCAGATCCGGAATCTTCACCAGCTCGAACCTCTTCACCAAGTGATTCAGAAGCGTTTCGTGCTTCCCCCAAAGAGCCTCGATGTTTACCCGGGAGATATCCTAAAATCCACCGATGAAACCTCAACAACCAATTCAACGAATCACTTACGTATTGAGTCAGGCAAGTGATGGTCTCCACGCTTTGAAATTGATTGATGTGAACCCTGAAGTAACCCTGGGCCTGCAGGTCCTTGACGTTTCCGCTGATGAGGACTTGCCCCTACATCCACACATTCAAGCAAGGGGCTCTACTGGCAAAGCATACCTACTTACGTAATCGTCATTGCCCAAAGCAATTTCGAGGGGTACTTGAAGGCCGGGCTTTCGAATGTTGAGGTACCGAAGGTTTCCGGGTAGTATACAGTACGTTGTTAAAGGTTGCTCGTATTGGGGCACTAGATTTTCCGTTTCGGCACAGTGAGCCATGAACGATCCCCCGTCGAGTTCGTGTATTTCAGGGACGAGCTTCTCCAGAATCAACTCGGCCAGTCTACGGCCGATTTCCTTCCTGTTGAAGTTCTCGTGTTTCATGTGATCGGCGTAGTAACGGCGCGGGTACTTCGTCATGGTACCGGCGGCGTAAATGCACGGGTCGTTGGTGGAACCGTCCGGACTAATCACCAGCGAACCGTCGAGGATTAAACCGGCTTGATGGATCGCCATGAAAGTGCGCGAGCTTATGCTTTTCGGGGTGTACGCGAACAGGGCCAAACAGGAGATGGTCATCTTGTTCTGAGGAGTCTGGAATGTGGCCGACTTGATTGTTTCCTCGCCGAGATCTATTTCCCACCCCGTTAGGGTGTATCCGTAGTACGCTGTAATATTTTGAGCTTTGATGGAACGCAGCACTGCGTTCAGGACGTCATCATCGTTAAATACGCTGTAGTGGTTGAAATGATCGTCGTCAGGTTTGACGAAAGTAATGTTGCTTCCGGGGATTCCCCACTCCAGTAGGGCAGATAGACAACAGAAAGCATCGAGTGTGCAACCGTAGACAACGATTGTATCTGGAATTTGATTATCCCTTTTTTTACCAAAGTCTTCCGATGAATTGGAGGAATTTATTAACTTAAGGTACTTACAGGAAGAACTAGGGCGATTATCCAGAAGCCTTTCCAACTTCAACATGGTGGCTTCAGCATCGATTTCAGTGTTGATGACCATGACGTTGCTGGGAAACAGGAGCCTTCCGTGCGAGTACTTTTCCAGCAAAGGCATTTGGTATTGCTTCCCGCACATTAAGAACAGCACGTCATACGGCAGGGTTGTGTCATTCACGGTAATACACTTCTCCTTCCTGTTAATATGCGACATGACCCCATTGACGATATTAATGTAAGTCCTCAAGGAGAGTAACGTGAGATACGGTGTGGTATAATCGCCCGCGTTTTGCAGCAGCAAGTTCCTAATTTCATTATTGATGTTCCGACCAACACCATGAGGGGAGACCAAGGTGACGTTGTTGAAGGTCAACGTATAATTGGGGTTCTGCCTGAAGATCAGGTTGATCAGGAACGAGATGCCCACGTCGCTTCCGCCGACCACGACGATTTTGGTGTTGTTTTCAAACCGAGGGAGGCTGCAGTGCATCGGGGTTGAAATGTACAAGGCGAACGGGTTTCTCGTGACCTTTAAAATGTCGGGGAGCGTCCACTCGCTCCTTCTCTCCCGGATGAAATTATACTCGGGAATTTTGGTGGGCAAAACAGGGAGCAAAGTGCACAAGGCGGCGGGCAAAATCCGAATTGAGCTGTGCAACTCTTTCGGGGTCAGCTTAAAATAGAGGATGGAGTAACCGCTCAACCTGTGAAGCTCCAAAAGTAAGAAGCTCATGTGCTTCTGGAAAATTGGGGAAAGCACGAAGTACTGTATAGCCCCGTGTTGCCCCAGTTTATACCTCGCTATGTCCGTCCAGTTAGAAATTTTGTAGTGCGACTTTATGTACGACACGTCCTCTTCTTCACTTACTATGGCGAAACCAACGACGTCGGCTTCACACAGGAATACGTAACTCTCCCAGTCCACTTCATTCGGCTGTAAAGTACGAAGAAAAGCTGGCAGGACCTCGTCCTTAATCTTCATTTTGTTGAGCAGTTTCTTTATGGAGGAAACATCCGATGAGGCGCTGCTTCGGACCGTTAACCTCTTGTAATTTGCTGCTCTATGGGAGGCGTAAAGCTCGTGGTGGAAATTCGAGGCTGGTCTTGGTACGGCCCGAACGCAGATGTTATAAAGGGGGAAGATCAAATCCGTGCTGGGTGTGGAACAGACGCAGTAATCTCTGTCTGGGTAACACTCGAAAGCCGCTTCGAGGATCAAGGGTAAGGCATTGACGTGATCCTTTTCGGCCGCGAATAATTCGAGGGCGAAAGCATTTGGCTCGCCATAGTATTTCGAGACTTTTGGCTTCACTGTGTGCCCATCGGGTACGAAACCTTAACGAAAATTATTGCACTCGTTACTTACCCATTCATAATCGATTTTGTTGTTACTTACCAATATTAAATTTGTCTTTCCCACGCGACCATCTCTTCCTGGTCACTCCCTTATGCGTAAGCAAGAGACAACTTAATTTACTCTTCAGGTAGCTGTGTATGACCGCGCCACTAAGTTCAATCAGTGAGATCGTATGCGTCAAGTCCGCACTGCTGGTGATCGCAGACAAGTACGAAGGATCGAAGTTTAAGAAAAGATCGGAATCCGACGAGTAGATGTGGTACGACATGATGGTCTCAGAGGCGGTCTTTTCCTTCACAGTGTTCACGGACAAGTCGGGTTTGGACGATTCCCCCAAACTCAACATTTTATACCTGGAAAGTCGTGCCTGAGAAATGGTCGAGGTGTACTTTGGGGGGGTGTCCTTACTTTTTTGTTATGACCTCGCCGAAATCCGTCGTGGCGGCTTGCCCACCCTCCAAGTCATCCTCGTAGTACTCCTCCATCGAGTCCCTCTCGTCCGGCTTTCTGAATCCGTAGAAGGTTTCGAGCTTAAAAGCCGCGTTCACGACGTCATAGTTCACAAAACCGGTCACGCCGAAGACCACCACCGCGCAACCCTGGTATTCGACGATGATGATTTGCCTGCCGGGGTTTGAGTACGCGATGATTTCTGCTACGTAGTACTCCCCGTATAATTCCACCAGTTTTGGGCAGTGCTTGTGTAATAGAGCAACTACGTCGTCATTGTCTTGCTGGACGGCTCTGCGCAGTTTGTACGGCAAGGCGTGGTGCTGGCGATGAATCAAGAAGAGGGTTTGGACCCTTTTAATATTTTCGCATCCTGAAATATGGTGAAATTCCATACAAAATGTTGGAAGCTTCAACGTTTCAGCTTTTGGTTGATAAAACGTCGGGAAAAATCTAACAAACCACCTAACCCTACGACTTGAGGATAAATTTAGATAAGACCAAGACCAAAACGGATGATGAGCCAACCTTTTGATATCCAACTAGAAGAGATGAAGTGTAAGTGTAAGTGAATATAATTGGACATGTTGAAATTAGGCGGGTGACCGTATTAACCCCAAATGGGAAGCCTCTGCCGAACACAAATCCTTCCAAATGGATCTGAAACAAAGACCCCGCTCGAATTCGGGATTCTGTAAAAATTCCCGTAAACTAACGAAAATGTCTGGCCGTATGACCTGAAGATAAACGCAAATCAGACGAAAACTGTGCCTAAAAAGTAAGATTAGTCAAGCGACCACGCCTTCTCAAAGTGATGTCTTTGGAAGAAGACCATTAAGTCTTTTCCAAATTTGCTTTATTGGTTCCAAACAAAACCTTGTTCAACAAGTTCGAGGTACCATAAATGATCACCAGATCCAACGAAAGGTTGAGAAAGGTCTGTCCAAATGATCTGAACATCTGATCATAATTAGGACACAAAAGTAGGTGCACGTGTTCATCAGACATTGCCGAATTAGTCAGGCCTTTCCCTACTTCAAATCGGTTTTTTTAAAAACAGAACCTTAAGGCTCTTCCGAAAACGAATCCCTCCAATTCTGTTTTATGTTTGTTTAAGTAGACTTTCAAGTCCTAGGAGTCTTTTTCTAACCACATTTATGATGAAGTTATCTGGGATAGCCGCGAAGATCAACCAAAATCCTTAGCAGAGCTGGATAAGGAACTGCAGCTTTTGCCCCCGATCTATTAGGATACTAAAATGGCTGCACGTGTTTATTAGATATTGCAAAATGAGACTAGCCTTAACGTTTCCTTACTCCAAATCATGCTTTTCAGAAGCAGGACCTTAAGCCTCTTTTGAAAACGAATCCCTCCAATTGTTTTACGTTTGCTCTAGTGATACGTATTCCAAGTGACGTTCAGGTCCTGGAAGTCCTTCTCTAGACACATTTATGAAAAAGTTATCTGCTAGAGCCGCAAAGACCAAACAAGATCCTTAGCAGAGCTGGATAAGGAACTGCAGCTTTTGCCCCCGATCTATTAGGATACTAAAATGGCTGCCCGTGTTTATTAGATATTGCAAAATGAGACTAGCCTTAACGTTTCCTTACTCCAAATCATGCTTTTCAGAAGCGGGACCTTAAACCTCTTTTGAAAACGAATCCCTCCAATTGTTTTACGTTTGCTCTAGTGACAGGTAT
The DNA here is from genome assembly GCA_958336345.1 of Dorcus parallelipipedus. Classification (NCBI taxonomy): domain Eukaryota; kingdom Metazoa; phylum Arthropoda; class Insecta; order Coleoptera; family Lucanidae; genus Dorcus; species Dorcus parallelipipedus. The sequence goes on along the minus strand of OY284483.1, from coordinate 38,141,779 downwards.
TCCAAGCGACGTTCAGGTCCTGGAAGTCCTTTTCTAGTCACATTTATGAAAAAGTTATCTGCTAGAGCCGCAAAGACCAACCAAGATCCTTAGCAGAGCTGGATGAGGAACTGCCCCCGATCCACTGGAACACAAAAGTGGATGCACGTGTTTACTAGATATTACAAAATGAGACTAGTCTTGTTCGAAATCATGCATTTTAGATACAGAACCTTAAACCTCTTTTGAAAACGAATCCCCCCAATTCTGTTTTATGTTTGCTTCGGTGAGGGATATTCCGAATGACTTTCAGGTCCTAGAAGTCCTTTCCCTTTATTGAAATTATCTGGAAAAGCTATGAAGATCAACCAAAAGACATGGGGGAGTAGATAGGAATCTCTAGCGTTTACCTTGTTCGAGTAATACCTTTTGGAAGAAGATCATCGTCTCTCCCGAACATGAATACTTGCAATTCTGCTTCATCCCTCGCAAATACAGCCTTTGCTACGGCGATCATCTCGAGATATTCCAAATGTCTAGGGAACTTCCCTCCCCATCCCATTTAGAATTGAGTACACATCGATCATCACACATCATATTTGCAAAATGGGCACAAACTAAGATCACGCATAGAATTTGGTTTAAAAAACCTAAAGAACCGAGACCAACCTCAAAGATAGAAGACTGCCTTAAACGAAGTCTGGGGAAAAGAAGAGGTCCTTGTAAAGTCCAAAATGAGGAAGACCAGGCAAAAAGCGAACACTTCATTGTTTGGAAATGAAGAAGATAACGATGTATGCATTTAAACAGAAGAATCGAGCAGAAAAAGACCAGCTGACCGAAAGCCAGAGATCTGGTGGCCATTATTTGTTAAGTGAAAAAGAAACAAAATTCTTGTTAATTTTGAAATTCTTTTAAGACTTGATCAAGCCCAATTACAGTAGAGAGAGAGGAGTATGAAGACCCACGAGGATAGGCACAGCAGATGCAAAAGGAAAAAGTTAAAGGAGAGGTTCCCGCGACCCCCTCCGCGTTGGAGAGCACGAGCTTCCTAAGGGTGCATCAAATAAGAGAAAGAAACTAGTGGTTTGAGATCATTCTAGACACAACAACTCCAGTTTCGGGGGGGCATAGCGTATCATAGTGGCTAGTGGCCAAGACATAGAAAAACAAACGATCTTAAGGGAAAAGGCAGACCAAAAAAAGAATAATTAAAAGTAGGTAACAAAAGGGGGTTATTACCATCTGGTGCAATTACAGTTCCATAATCCTCATCATCCAACCATCGAAAAATGCGTCGCATCGGTGGAAAAACGAGCAGAATTTTCTCAACGAACCGATACGTCGCAAACAAATACCCCAACAAGGGCCTGAAGAAAACGCGAGCGTATTTACTCTCGAACAACATCAGATGAACCCAGAGGGTGTTCCCGGCGTTGACCTGCTTCAAGCCATACAATGAGTCGACCCACTCCTCCCAACACGAAGGCGCAATGCTAGGTACATTCGGGTAGTTGTTGAAACACACAGTGGCCACGATCCCTTCGGTTTTGTACCTCACGGTGAGACTCAAATAGGATTTGCAACTACAAGACAAAAAATTGTGAAATAAAGTCGAGGGTGCGTTTATTCTTGGACTCACAGTAATTCTTCCACGTCATCTTGTCCAAAGTAATCGAACGTGCGGGGGTGGAGTAATTCTTTTATGAATTTTGTATCTTCGGAACGTGCCCTTCCGACCGTCAAGGCGTTCGGATCGAAACCCTTAATTTTTTTGGACATGACCCTTTCGAAAAGTAACGAAAGCGAAAGCGAGCGACCGCAAACCCGACCATTAACTACCCCTGATATCTTTCGATCGCAGTTACATAATATGGACGTAATTTACGAGGAAAATCCCTTTCCAAATCTCTCCGGATGATTGTGACGTTTGACGACGTTTATTTAAACGACACGTGGATACGATCGAAGATGCCGGTTGTTCGAAACGTGAACTTTGATCGATGTTGCCCGGTTGATATTTTAAGGCACATTTTTACCTTCACATTTTGAGTATCCCCGAACGATAAATAAACACGTTCTGGTGTCGATGAGTTGTGCTTTTGGGGTTATGTTGTCGCTTAAGGCAACGCTTCGTCTTTGACAGTTTGGTCAGTGGCGCCACTTATTGAGAGAAATGTAAACTGAGGGCGGTTGTCATGGCAACCATGTATTGGGCACCAATTTTGAATCAAGTAACTGTCGTGTCAGTTCCAGTTCTTTTTCATTCTTTAATTAATATTTAATACATACTGCTTTTGCTTAGTTTAAAAATAAAAAAAATGACGTAAATAACTGTTAGATACTAGAAAAAAATATATCTATATAGGTATGTCTACATATACAGGTGACTCCTGATATTTTCTGCGTGAATAGGGAAAAAATCTGAAAAATGTAAATTTCCAGAGAAGTAAAAAAATTAAAGGTCAAGGTCAACCTAACCCAAGACAAAAATAGGGAGAAATTTTTCAAAATTAAAATTTGGAGAGATGATGTTCAGAAAGGTTGAAGGCGAAGGTCAATGTAACCCGAAGCAAATAAACTGGAAAAAAATTTCAGGAGATGAAGTTCTTAAAGTTTTAAGGCCAAGGTCAGCCCAAACAAAGTCAAAAGAAATTGGGAAACATCTTTAAAAAAATTCAATTTCAAGATGCGAGGTTCAAAAAGACGAACGATCAGGGACAACTCGATTCAAGGCAAAAAAGATTGGAAAAAGAATTTTAAAAGATTTAAATTTCGAAGAGAAGGGTGTTAAGGCTCAAGGTCAACCCAACCCAAGCAAGAAATTAAGAAACAAATTAAAACTCAAAACTTTTTTTTTATTTTTCACCCCTCTTTCAGGGGACTATAATTGAAAGCAAATAAAGAATGAAACGAGACAAGTGAAAAACGTCAATGGAAACAATTGAAATGAAAAAAACAAATCAAACGAAAGACCAAAGGGAAATGAAAAACCAAGAGTAAGGGAAAAATTAGAATAAGAAAAACTGAAACAAAGAATGAGACGAAAAACCAAGAGCAAATATTAAATTAAAGAACAACGAAAGTGGAAAAATGAAATTAAAAAAAAACAAATGAAAACAAAAATCAAAAATGTAAAGCCAAGGAAATATACAATGACAATGACGTAACTAAAAATGAAAGCAAACTGAAAGGAAAAACAAATTTGAAGAAAAGAAACCAATAACAATAACAAAAAGCAAATAATGAATGAAAAGAGACAAGTTAAAAAACGTCAATGGAAAAATTTAAATGAAAAAAAAAAACAAATCAAATGAAAGACCAAAGGGAAATGACAAACCAAAAGTAAAGGAAAAATCTAAAAAAATAAATAAATAGAGAAACAAAAAATTAAACGAAAAACCGAAAGCAAATGTCACATGAAAAGAGAAATTAAAATGAAAGCCCAAAGACAAACGAAAACAGAAAAGTTTGAAAAAGGAGACAAAAGAAAAACAAAAAATGAAACAAAAGGCAAAAAACAAAATTTAAAATAGAAAATAAAACAAATGAAAAATGAAAGTTGTTATAAACATTACGATAGTCATTTGTTTTTCTGTGTTTTTTCTTTCGTAAAATTTACGATTGTCATTTGTTTTTCTGTCTTTTTTCATTCGAAAATTTACGATCGACATTTGTTTTTCTTACTTTCTTTAGAATTTGTTTTTATTTCGACTAGATTTCACAATTGTCAAGAAAGGTTTATAGTATTCTTCATTTTTAATTGTTTACCATTTTTCAGAAATTATACAGCGTGTCCACCGAGTGCCGCGGTCTTCTCTACCGTCTATAGTATATAAGATGGAAAAAAAATTCAAACGAGCTAAGATGTAACTCAGCCAGCTCTACTTCATAAAATTATTTTTGGCTATACAGAGTGTTCAGTAACTGAGAGCCATACCAAAGTTATATTTTTTTAAATGGAACACCCAGTATATTTTTACATATTTCGAAAGTACACATAACGAATAGGTAACAACTAAAAATTTAGGAAATTTTACTTAAGGGTTTGTAAGATATTGATGTTTAAGTGTAAGAAATTGCCATAATATGAGTGCTTATATCTTTGTTATTTATTTATATTTCGTCTTGAATTTTTGTAGGTACTCAATACAATATCTTTTCTACAGAAATTTCAAAACAGCTTCGGTCTATCAGTTATTATGTGTACAGAGTGTTGAGTTTTGCAAAAGATAATTTTTCTCAAAATTTTCAAATGGAACACCTAGTATATCTAGACTCTCGTGAAACACTGTTTTAATAAGCTTTCATAAAACGCCAAATGTATTTGCCTAAACTGAAGAAGTCGTGAGACAAAAATTAATAATTTTTCTTTCTTTCAATATTGACGTTATTTAGCCTTTCTGTCCGGTTCTTCTGTTTTGATTTGCTGATAAGTCATAGAATATATTTTATTTTTCGTTCAATATAATTGAATATGTTGCTGTTAAAATAATTCCTATTTTTCTTTACTTTGAAAATATCTAAATAACGTTATAATAATAATTTTAAAAAATAAAATTTAGAATCACGTTGCCGTTTGCTACAAAATAGGAAAACAGTTTCTATAAATTTTTAATTGACAGAACAATTATTCAATTAGTAGATAACACTACTTTTACAGTTTTGTATTTTTTTATGATAACAAAATGCATTTTAATAATGAAGAGTTACGTGACATGACATACCTACTAGGAAAAGGCAGCCAAAACTGTTTTTTGGCAACAAGATTATATTCACATCATTATCCTGTGAGAAAACACCCGGATTATAGTTTTTCAGAAATTGAAAGAAAGATTCTAAACGCCAGGAAACATTAAATACATTAAAAATGTTATTCAAATAACGTTATGTAACTACTTTCAAAATAAAGAAAAATAGGAATTAGCTTAACAGGAACATATTTAATTATGTACTTTGAACAAAAATTAAAACATATTCATTGATTTATCAGCAAATCAAAACAGAAGAACCGGATAGAAAGGCTAAATAACGTCAATATTGAAAGAAAGAAAAATTATTAATTCTTGTCTCACGACTTCTTCAGTTTAGACAAATACATTTGGCGTTTTATGAAAGCTTATTAAAACAGTGTTTCACGAGAGTCTAGATATACTGGGTGTTCCATTTGAAATTTTTGAGAAAAATTATCTTTCGCAAAACTCAACACCCTGTACACATAATAACTGCCAAACCGAAGCTGTTCTGATATTTCTGTAGATAAGATATTGCATTAACTACCTACAAAAATTCACGATGAAACGTTAATAAATAACCAAGATATAAGCGCTCATAATACAGCAATTTTTTACACTTAAACATCAATATCTTACAAATTCTTGAGTAAAACTGCCTAACTTTTTGGTTATTACCTCTTCGTTATGCGTACTTTCGAAATATATAAAAATATACTAGGTGTTCCATTTAAAAAAATATAACTTTGGTATGGCTCTCAGTTATTGAACACTCTGTATAGCCAAAAATAATTTTATGAAGTAGAGCTAACTGAGTTACATCTTAGCTCGTTTGAATTTTTTTCCTATCTTATATACTATAGGCGGTAGAGAAGACCGCGGCACTCGGTGGACACCTTGTATAATTTCTGAAAAATGGTAAACAATTAAAAATGAAGAAGTTAAAAAGTCCCACAACACTTTAAAATTCACCAGTTTTGAGACAAGTCGCAAATCACATCAGAAAGTCGCAACCGCTTGAAAGAAATCACCAGATCTGGTGAAGAAATCACCGAGTTGGCAACACTGCGGCCAACTAAGAGGAGAAATTTCAAAAAAGGCACGTTATTTTATTATCTTTGAATTTGTAGGTTATGTTTGCTGTTTTCCTTTGTGTTTAAAAATGATCTACACACGAACATGCTACACACCTTTATTAACATAAATCCATCATATTTTTAGAGAACAATACAGGGTGTCCCGTGACGTAATGTCACCACTTCACCTACGTGATAGTCAATTCAAACTAAGTAAAAACTCCAATAAAGTTTTGTTCTAAAGTAAACCGTTTAAAAAATACTGGGTGTTTAATGTTTAATGTTTTATTTTTTTAATTTTAAAGTTCACCTAATCATTTATCCGTTCACCTAATAATCAATTCAAACTAAAAAAAAAAAACTCTAATAAAGCAAACCATTATTTTTCAAGAGTACGACGTGTCTTGTAATTTTCAGAATTTTTAAACTTTATCTCAAAAGGTCTTCAAAGACAACTACATCTCTTTTGAAGCATGCCAGAATGTGTTCAGCAAACAACGGGGGCTATTTTGAACACCTTTTGAGGGTTTAAAAATTCTGAAAATTACAAAACACGTCGTACTCTTGAAAAATAATGGTTTGCCTCATTAGAGTTTTTTTTTTTTAGTTTGAATTGATTATTAGGTGAATGGATAAATGATTAGATGAACTTTAAAATTTTATCACAAACTCTTTTAAACGGACACTAAATGGCGTACAAACACTTAACGTTTCGCAGTCGTTCGACAGCTTCGTCAGAAGTGAAAAATATAAACATGTTGTCAAAATAAACAAGGTTGTCAACGGAAACTGAAAAAGTAACTTGATTTTTATTTTTTATTATCTAAAAATAATTTGAACATTATAAATGTTAAAAAAATTGACAGATCTATATTTTATTTAAGGAATCGAGAAAACTACAAAATATATCGTTTAAATTTGCAAAATCAGTACGTTTATTAATAGAATTCGACGACATTTTTATTTTACACATTTCTATAAAACGTCTTTTGAAAATATTAGACTCGTAATATAAAATATTAGTATTTTCAAAATCAAAATTATGGTCATTTTCTAATGAATGTTTTACAAGCATTGAATGATTTTGATTATTTTTTTGGATATGATATTTATGTTGGTCTAGACGTTTTTTTAAATTTTGGCTTGTTTCTCCAATATAACATGAATTACAATTTAAACATTTAATTTCATAAACTACGTTAGGTTGTTTTAGTTTTGGTGTTTTGGTTTTTAAATTTGAGAGAATACTATTTAAATTATTTACAGATTTGCTAGCTAAAATTAAATTGTGTTTTTTGAATATGTGTTTAAATGTGTCATATAGTGGTTCAATGTAAGGTAATGATATGTATTTTTTGTTTGAAGTTTGTTAATTGTTATTGTAGATTTTTGAATTTTGTAAATATTTAACACGATTTTTTATTACTGATTCTATAAGATTTATTGGATAAAGAATTTTGAACAAGAGTCTTTTTTATTAAATTTAAATTATCATAAATGAAAAGTTTATCTGATAGTAAAACAGCTCGATCTGTTAAAGAAATAATTGTTGCAATTTTATAGTTTTTAGATGTATACGAATGAAAATTAATATATCTACCTGACCACGTAGGTTTATTCGTTATTAATTTGTTATTACGTCTGATGATATTTACATCTAGAAAACTTAGTGAATTGTTAATTTCTTTTTCTACTGTAAATTGTAATCTATTATGAAAAGAGTTAAATCTACTTAAAACAAAGTCTACTTTATCTGAAGGCAAAATCAATAAAATATCATCGACGTAACGAAAATATAAAGTTAAATTGAAAGGTAATGAGTTAATGACACTTTTTTCTAGTTCCTGCATAACAATTTCAGTTAAAGCAGGCGAACCCATTGCTGTACCGAAAATATGTTTATAAAATTTATCATTGAAAACGAAATAAGATGTTTCAAAACATAAAGTAACAATTTCTAAAAAAATTTCTTTGGAAATGTCTAATTTCTATCCACCTATCATTAATGCTTTTTAAAGCTAACTCTTTTGGAATGTTAGTAAACAAAGAAACAACATCTAAGGAAATTATAATACAGTTATTTGGTATATCTATGTTTTTAATTTATCTACAAGTTCAAAAGAGTTTTTTATAAAGTATTCTGATTTACTAGTAACTTGAGTAAGAATTTTTGAAACAAATTTTGATAAGAAATATAGAGAAGAACCTATAGTAGAAACTATTGGACGAAGAGGTGTGTTAGGTTTGTGAATTTTTGGAATGCAGTATAATTTAGGAAATGTGGGATGCTGTACTTTAAGATATTTAGCAATATTATTACTAATTTCAACAGATTTTTCTAACTTAGTAATAATATTGAAAGTTTTACGTTGGAAATTTTCTGTGGGATCGTTATTTAATTCTACGTATGTATTATTGTCAGAGAGCATGGTTTGAACTTTTGAAAAATAGTCATTCTTGTCAATTGAAACAGTAACATTGCTTTTGTCTGCTACTGTGACAATGATGTTAGGATTTTCTTTAAGAAATTTTTTACAAGCCGAAAGATCTCGAATAAGAATTTTATATTTTGATTTTTCAAAAGTCCTATCAATATTCCTAATGTAATTTAGAAAATTAGAACAAAATTTATTTCGTACTTGTATTTTGGAAGTTGAATCTAAAGATTTTATACCAAACTCTAAGCTACTTAAAACGTTTAGAAAATCTACTTGTTTTTTATTAAAATAGGGTAATGGAAATTTTTTTTCCTAAAGCAAAAATGTATTTTAAATTTGACGGAATTTCAGTTTTGGTATAATTAATTAACCATTTATTGATTGCATTTTGGTCAAATTTGATATAAAAGTTTTTATCTCTAATAGAAATAAGATTATCCAACTTTTTAATCTGTGTCGATCGAATTCTATTGAACAACCTTTCATTTTTTTGGTTTTCAAAATGTAGAAAATTGTTTAATGTAATATTATCTAGAAAATTACTTAACTGTCCTAAAGTATAATCTAATTTCCACATGAATTTGGTAAGAATTTTTAGAGTTACTTCAATTTCATATGAAAGAATTTTTTTTGCGAAATCCGATACATATCTGTCAATTTTGTGACATGACATATCATACGCTCTTTTCAAAGGGTCAATAACATGTTTAGGATATACTCCTTCTTTTCTACATTTAATAATAATAATAATAATAATGAGTTTATTGTCCAACAGTACATAATATATACCACACAGGACAGATAAATCTTAAATAGAGACAAATAAATATGTAATAACATTTACAATAAAAAAAAACTTAATTTAATAAATAGAATATTAAATATATTCGTACATTATTCGTATCTACTTATACAATAAATTAGTTTAGAAATCATTTTAAACAACATCCTACCACAATAAATTCAAAATATGTCCTAAATGTGTGTAATGAAGATCACAATTTGTACATATATTATTAAAATTACTACACATAACGACAATAGGAGATTTCTTTAAAACATTTGTGCGATACTGAACGTTATAAAAGACCATTTCATGACGGGATACATTTCGAGGTATAACAAAATTCAATTTTTGAAGTAAATAAGCACAATCAGTATGGTATGTAACTAAGTCATGCAAAAAGGATACCGACTTCATTTTGCGACGAACATGCAACGACTCAAAACTAAATCTATTTAACAATAACTCATTGCTTATGCCTTGAGGGGGATATTTACGATCAATAATAAAAGCTAAATATTTTAAAAATTTACGTTGTACACTTTCAATTATATTCACATAGCAATCATAAATAGGATACCATATTAACGTGCTATATTCTAATTTAGATCTGACAAGTCCAAAATATAAAGTAACGAGCGTACGAAAAATCAGAAAAATCTCTGCTGTTTCTTATAATAAATCCCAACATTCTAAATGCGGACTGTACCATACTATCAATGTGCTTTGAAAAAGTGAGCGAAGAATCAAATATAACCCCCAGGTCTGTAATATGATTAACACGTACCAGAAGAGTACCATCAAGTTTGTACGCATAAATAATCGGATTAAGTTTTTTAGTAAAGGTCATGGTTTTACATTTACTGACATTAAGATTGAGACTGTTTCGAATGCACCAAGCTTTAATTTCTTCAAGATCATTTTGTAGATTAAAACAATCATTTACAGTTGCAATGTTGCTGAAAATTTTTAGGTCATCCGCAAATAATAACTTATTACATCGTACACACTCTGGTAAATCATTTATAAAAATTGAAAAAAAGAAGGGGCCAAGATTTGATCCTTGCGGCACACCGGATGTAACGCGTTTCAAGGAAGATCTGTAACCATTTAATTCTACAAACTGCTGTCTATCCGATAAGTAGTTTCTAAATAATAGTAGAAGCGGGTAACTAAAACCAAATAAATCTAGCTTTTTTAATAAAATGAAGTGATCAATCTGATCAAACGCTTTGCAATATCAGTGTATATAACATCCATCTGCCCAGAACCATCCAATGTTTCTGAAACGTATTGCGTGAAAACAGCTAAATTGGTTGTGGTTGATCGTCCTTTAAAGAAACCATGTTGAAACTCAGAAATGAATGGTATAACCTGATAAGATACGAGATTATAAAGCGCAATTTCGAACAGTTTTGCAAAATTACAGAGAATTGAAATTGGCCTGTAGTTTGATACAGCGGTTACATCACCAGCCTTTAAAACAGGACATAGCCTTGCAACTTTCCAGATTGCAGGTACAGTCGAGAAAGTGAGAATTAAGTTAAAAATAGTTGACAAAGGTTTGGCTAAGACATAAATGCAATCCTTCACTAGAAAACTAGCCTTAATAATATCATCTTCCTGTATCTGTTTAAGAGTAACACATTGTGAAGAAACATTACCGAATAGGAAATTATTATTTAAATTAGACTCATCTGAATTAATATAAGTACTAGAGAAGTAGTTAATAAACGCATTTACAATAGATTCAGGAGTGTTAAATTCAACATCATTATGCTGAACACTACCAGGAATTCGAGTGAGGTTCCGTTTATGTTGAACATGAGACCAAAATGAAGAAGGATCACTATTTAACCGCATCTCAACTTTTGTTATATATTTCTGATAAGCAGCCAGAATCAGATTTTTGGTAAGTCTTCTGAAATACTGAAACTTATTATAATGGTACAATGAGTTATATTTTTTATAAAATTTATGCATTTTATTTTTTGTACGAATATTTTTTATAATATTTCGAGTGAACAACGGCGGATATTTTTTCTCAGCTCTATTAACGATCTTAACAGGAACGTAAGCTTCAAATATTGATTTCAAGATATCATAAAATTTTGCACATACCAACTCAACATCTGAATAATTATCTAAAACACTCCAATCAACTCTAAGTAAATGATCATACATTGATAAATAATCAGCTTTTTTAAAATCATACTGTGTATTATTAGTGTTCACATCAAATTTAGTGTATTTTGGCTCATTTAAGTTTAAATTAATCAATAATGGTGGATGAAAATTATCAACCGTAACTATGGGATTTAAGCAAAAAGAGCTTACGATTTTTTATTTTGGTAATTTTAATTAAAGTTTTAGAATAAATTTTGCACAGTACCTTACTTTGGTGCCCGTAGCGACCCTCCACAAAATTGTAAAATCCTAAACATTAAACATCCAGTATTTCTGAAACGGTTTACTTTAGAACAAAACTTTATTAGAGTTTTTTACTTAGTTTGAATTGATTATCACGTAGGTGAAGTGGTGACATTACGTCAAGGGACACCCTGTATATAAGTAAGTATATTCTGCAAATTAATTTTTCTACTTGATGATGTGATGAAACTTTTCGACAACAGTGTACATGTACTTTTTACGAACTTCTTTTTTTGGATTTAGTAATAATTTACATAGTTTGTTTTGTTAAATGTTAATGAACATAATCCATTATCCCATATAAAAACGTCGTATCCACACGGGTATATTTATGTACCATATCTTCACTTACCGGATACTACAGAACGCAACAATATCTATCGGGGATTTTATATTGCCGTATAAAAATCAAATTTACCATAAATTACGTACACAATGCGCGCGGCTTAAGCAGAATAAACACTCACGCTGGGCCGCATTCAAAATTTAATTTTGTTTATGCTTTTATAGGCATTATTTGTGGGCCGATTCGACATTTAGTGAACTCGTATTCGGGATACTTTATAATAGGCACGGGTCGTTCTATAAAGCCTTAACGCTCGCGTTCGGCCGTTCTCGTGGGGCTCAAGCTGTGAAAAGTCGTCGTGATTTTGAAATCGCCTGATATTTGTAACGTGCACGTAAACTTGTTTGTCTCCTTAAAATCCCTTTCGAACTTTGCCTTTGTAAATTCACATTTCGCGGCTTTAAAGTTTACGAGTTAAGGCTTCTTCGCAGTTGGAGCTTTTTGCTGTACAGTAAATACCAAAAAAATTCAGACACACCCAAACATTACTATGTACATACGTTCCCAATTAGGAAATCATGATGTAGACAATTCACTCTAATCGTTGTACTTTTCACTTTTATCTAATCAAAACATTGATATTAAATAATCCGGGCTGGATGTTGGAAATCAATCGGTATACTCCGATTCACTAGAAGAGGTGCGTCACCCTCATCTTCACTAAACGACTGACGTCGTTACGCCGCTGCTCCAAGTCAGTCATCTACGTACACCAGGCCGAACACATCTCTTGCTGCCGACGCATCCAAAAGGACCGACCAGATCGCCACAGCATCGCTTACGTTCAGAGAGAAGCTAAATATATATTTATCGTAAGGTACTGCAAAAACTCCCTAGTAACAACGACAGTTGCTACTTAATATGCTGATGAGATGGCGCTAAATGTCAATCAAAGTGGACTCGTTAGCCAAATGTTTAATGTCTCGGTATTATTTCATTTTTGTCATCTTCATTTAATTATAATTACGTATTGTTCGTGTACATATAATTGTATTTTTTAAGTGTTGTTTAATGGTGTCTGTGTATTAAATGGTTGGTAATGATAATTGCCTGGCGGCAGTACGAGTACAACAGTAAAATTATGTATTTATAAATCTAATAAATTGTGTTGTATAAAAATGAGCAGGCATTAGGATGACCGGCGTGTCGAGCCCGAATCATTTAACCCGGTATAATTGGTCTGCATAACCTAGCTGGCGGGCCCCTTCATTATTGTGATTGGCACTTTCAATTAATATTAACATGAAAGGTCAAAGAGAAACGGACCTACGTGTTAGCTCTGAAAATACGTCTAGGTAAACTTAGACGATATTGGGAAGACGATGCGACGTACGTCAGCAAAAAAAAGTTAATTGTTTATTGCAAATACTTAAACGCAAAAAAAAAAAACTAATAAAGGAATATGACGGAAACAAGAAACCGAAGCACGACAGATGTTAAGAAACGTCGCAGTAATAAAAGACAAGCGAAGAAAACGAAAAAGTAATTCGAATTAGTGGAGGAAAAGTAGTCAATGCATGAGGAAAAAATGAAAAACTGTATGGGTATAAGAAGAATTGTTATTAAAATGGCGAGAGATGAAAGCCAACGTTCGTCAGAAAAAAAATGAACCAAAAAAATGAAACGCTGACCAAAGAAAACACAAGGACTTAAGACACAATTCTGTTTTATTTCTATCTCAGCTATCATCTAGATCTAGAAAGAAAATCTACCGATGGACGCAGAAGCGACTAGAGAAAAGCAAATTAAAGACGGAGAATAAAAAGGAAGAACCAAAGGCGATTCGAAATGACTAAGGAAAACAGAAATGAAGAAATAAGAAAAGTAAACGAAAAATAAATAAAAGAAGGAATTGATGAAAGGCAAAATAAAAGACACTCGATAGTTGGCAAAAATTAAGAAAAAAGAAAATGGCATATGAAAAAAAAGACATTAAGGAATTATTTATTAATAAGAAAGGAGATAAAAAAAAATCTAACGGGATGTGGTCACTGGACGATTAATAAAAGGCAACTCCTTTGTTTAAAGCCTCAATATTTCGTTGTATTTTTTCAACTTCATCAGGAGGTTAACTACAATGGTTACAAGAGTTGATTTATCAATTAAATCGTAAGATAATCATACTTACAACTAGAGGTGGATGAATTGGACAACAATTAAACACATTAAAATGTTGATTCACAGATTACATATTAAAATTTTGAAAGAAATTGAAAACGTCTTAAAACGTTGCTTAAGTCAGGCATTTGCACGAGAACATGGCGGCAAAAGTCAAATTACAGAAAAGTAACTAAGAACATAAGAAAACTAAAAACCTAAAGGAACAAAATTCCCTAGAGAACAACATTTGACAGAATTTTGAAATTTTTTTCACTGTTTAATAAATATTCTTTAGAATCTTTAAAATATGAGCATAAATGCTACTGATATTGTCAATATCCGATCTGAAATTGACTGAATGCTCATTCTTTTGAATATGAATCATTTCTAGGAAAAGCCTATTCTTTAATTTTTTTCTTTAGTTAAAATACTAGTATTGTCAAAATCAAATCGATGACCATTATCAACAGCATGAGATGCCAAAGCACAAGCTACCTTTCCTGTTCTAATATCGCTTTTATGTTTAGAAATGAGACTTTTTAACCATTGTCCTGTTTGTCCAATGTGTACTTTGTTTTCACAATCAATACACGGTATCGAGTAAATTAAACCACTGTTGAACAGGAGGGGTGTCTTGTCCTTTGTTTTTGAGAATACTTTGTTGATGGTATGATTGTTGTATTGAACAATATTTAAAAAATTGAAATCTTTGAAAATATTGGTGACCTTATTACTTAAGGAGTTAATGTATGTTAATTTTCTAAATTTTTTCTCATTGCTATTATCATCCAGAGAACGTGGTAAATTGTTCTTTTGGTAAATTAATCTGTAAGTTAAAGATTTAGGAAAACCGTTATTAGTAAAAAGTTTAAATAATTTATCTAAATTATCTTTTAGAAAGACAGGATGATATATGTAGGTGACTCTATTTCTCATCGAGATAATTACATTCATTTTTTGTTTCATTTTATGGTATGATTGAAAATTAATTTATCTGCCAGACGCTGTCGGTTTTTGATACCAATTAAGTCGTATACTCTGATCTTCCATTCTTATGACTTGAGTGTCAAGAAAAGGTACACAATTATCCTTTTCTTCTTCAATTGAAAATTGAAGATGTTCATTGAAACTATTAAATATGATCAAAGTATATTGCAACTGGTCTTCAGGAATTGAAGTAATTAAATCGTCTACATATTTGTAAATGAAAGGAAGCTGAAAAGTTAATTTGTCGATCACCATTAAAGCTAATATTGGGCTAATGGGGTTACCCATTGGTACACCAAATTTTTGTAAATACATTTGGTTGTTGAAAGAAAAATAATTGCTGTCAAAAATGAATCTTAAGAGTTTCAAAAATTGCTCTTGACTGAGTTTACAATGAGGTTCAATCCTCTGCCAGTCCTCTGTGATGATATCAGCAACTAATTCAATTGGAATGTTAGTAAAAAGTGAAATTACATCTAACGAAATCAACATATAATTGTTAGGAAGAGTGATATTCTTCATTTGATCTACAAAGGTAAAATTATCTTTAATATTATACTTAGTTTTTAAGCTGAAGGCTTTATTGAGTATGTCTGACAAAAATTTAGCTAAGTTATAAGTAGTAGACCATATGCTACTGACTATAGGTCTCAAGGGCATATCTAATTTGTGTATCTTCGGGAGACAGTAAAGTTTAGGACAAATTGAGTTGTAAGTAACTAACTAACTTTAAGAATTTTGTTAAGTTTAGTTTGCACAGTGCTAGTAGGGTCTTTGTTGACCTTGACATATGCTTCATCTTCCTGCAAAAGTTGATTAACTTTATTATCGTCTGTCCATGACCACAGTGACGTTGCCTTTGTCGGCTTTAAGAATACAAATTTGTGGATTATTCTTAAGAAAATTCTCAGTTTTCTTAAAAATTCCCTCATACATTGATGGTGTTTCTTCTTGTTGTAGAAAGTTAGTAATCACATTGGTGGCTCTTGCTCGGACAATGTTTTTTTCTTCATGTTCAGGAACCATGTCCAAAATATTCTCAACTTCTGCAAGAAACTGATACATATTTGAAGCAGTTACCTTTGGTGATGAACTAAATTTTGGCCCTAATGATAGAAAGTCAGATATGTCCTTTGGGATCAGTGTATTAGAAATGTTTTTTAACCATTTACTATTATTTATAAAAAGTTTCTTCTTTTGTAATCTTTCATTTTTCAATTTTTGTAACTTATTGATGTTTTTGGATTTGATATAGTTAAATTTTTTCTCAAAAGCATATTGCATTCTGTATTTATATTCATTGAAAATTGCAACCGGTAAAATTTTTGAAGCCTGAGTAGTTAAGTTGTTAATGTTGTTTTTTAATTGAACAATGCAATTATGTGTGATCTTAATTTCTAGATTTAATGTTCTCCTTCCTAACCTGTTTTGAAATTGTATTGTTTCTTGAGAGGTCCTTGGATCCTGGGGTGTTAACAATTGCATGATATTCTTGTATCCATGTTTGATATGATTAGGTAAAATTTCCAATCTTCGGCATTCAAGTAAAAATATTCTTCTGTTTAATTTGTTGGCCAACTTGTTGTTAAGTAAAGACCATTGTTTAAGTGATTTGGTAACTTCTTGTCCATATTAGTTGGTGATTATTTGATTAAAACCCATCTGTAGACAATAATCTTTTGTAAGTCACGACCAAACTTAGTTAGAAAGGAGATCAAAAAAAATCTAACGGGATGTGGTCACTGGACGATTAATAAAAGGCAACTCCTTTGTTTAAAGCCTCAATATTTCGTTGTATTTTTTCAACTTCATCAGGAGGTTAACTACAATGGTTACAAGAGTTGATTTATCAATTAAATCGTAAGATAATCATACTTACAACTAGAGGTGGATGAATTGGACAACAATTAAACACATTAAAATGTTGATTCACAGATTACATATTAAAATTTTGAAAGAATTTGAAAACGTCTTAAAACGTTGCTTAAGTCAGGCATGTGCACGAGAACATGGCGGCAAAAGTCAAATTACAGAAAAGTAACTAATTTTTTTTTATCTCCTTTCTAACTAAGTTTGGTCGTGACTTACAAAAGATTATTATTTATTAATATTATTAAAAGAAAAACACAAGTAATCGACAAAGAAAGTGAAGAAAGTGATTCGTTTGAATTGAGGAAAACTAAAAGAAGAAATAATCGAAGAAGAAATGAAAATGGTATAGGAATAAAAATTATGGATTTATGTTTTCTACGTTATTAGAAACAAAGCACAAACAATCGATGAAGAAAACGAAAGAAAGTGACTCGAATCAATCGAGGAAATGCAAAACAAAAGACGAACGAATAATACACAATTACATCCATCTAATGCACCTAAGGAATCCATTAATAATGAATTATATACTGAACCATCACAGATGGTAGAAGCTTTTGCAAAGCATTTTTCTAGTACTATCGAAACAAACTTTAGACAAGCTTATGGGCACAACTTTTCAATGGTCTGCACGTTGGATAATGTTAATCCCAGGTCATTTGCTTTTGAACCAACGGAGGCTCTAAAAATAAAGAAAATCATCCAAAACCTCAAGAACACAAACAGTGTTGTGTTGGCATAGACAATCACGTGTATTCTGTAAACACCCACTCATTTCAATTGATACCTAACAATAATTGAAGAGAAACGAATTGATAGGTGACTATAGCAACCACAGCAATGTTTCACGTTTCAATGTGCCGTAACAATCAATATTGGTTTCCAAAAAACCATATTCTCTTCAATTGATTATTACTGCATATTAAAACGCCATTGGTGAATTGCTGTGGTTACCTATCAATCCGTTTCTCTTCAATTATTGCTAGATATCAATTGAAATGAGTTGATACTTACAGAATACACGTGGTTATTTCTGTCAAGATTTTTTAAAAGCAACTAAAGAGATTATTGCCGAACCATTGTCACATTAACAGTTCAATTCCATCGGATAAATTTCCTTCTTCACTGAAGACCGCAGTGATTACTCTAATTCATAAAAGGAATGATGCTTTAAACATAAACAACTACCGCCCTGTATCGGTTTTTGTTAGGATTGCGAGAATACACTAAAGGATTGGAGTAAGAACTTGCTTGTCTATTTATTAATTATAAAACTTTTTAACGGACAATTGACTGTATGATATAATACATAGAAACTATACATACACAGCATACTACATAAATAATTGATCGTATGTGCATATTGTTACGGTAATAATTTAAGTAACATGAAATGAGGGACGTAGCTTAATATAACAAAACATTTATTATCAACAATTTACAACTATTACAAGTATAATTACTTACATTGTGTTTTTGGGGCACTAACGGACAACTAGACTAGATGACACTCTGAAGAGATCTTTTCTAATTATCTGCTAGCGTTGGCCTTGCCTTTTTATAGGGGTTTCGTTTCCGGGGTGTGACGTCAATTGTTGCCTTAACATTTATGCACACGACTCCGCGCTAGATCTGTGCCCGTAGATGAGTCATAAGATTTTGCGCACGGCCCGCGAATGAATCATCGCTGTGATATGTGCGGGAGCATTTCCTGCGATGCGGGTGAGTCATACTTTACATAATTGCAAATGAGTCATTCTTATGTTTATGTTATCGTTTTGTGTTTATGTTACGCCCGACTGATTTTCAGCTGTACATGTTTGCTGGTTCTCTTATCCTAGTTACAATATGAACAGCGTTGTGTTAAGTTCTGAATACCATTTCAAAAATTTTCAAATTTCAAAAATCTGTCACGGATATGACACCCGCGCTAAAGACGTATTGTCCATTATAAAACACAAAACCTCAAAATTCAGCAACACGATTACAGTTTTAGGAGTTAAACTTTTCAATAAATTACCCAAACTAATTATATGTGAAAAGCCTTAAATATTCAAAAATAAGCTAAAAAGCTTGCTATAGTCGTCCAAGTTTTCTATCGGTTTTATGATCTTGCTATAAAAAACAACTTCAAAGAAGCCGGCCTGCGGTCGCCTTTCTGTCCCTTTTTTTTGGCAGGGCAATAAAACCGCTACCAAACTGGGACGACTATACGCAAAAAATGTTATTGTTCATTATTGATTATATTATTGATCCAGACGATAGATTAGACATTAAGGATTTCGGATTGTAGGCCCACGGGCAATTAGGTTAGAGTTGACATGTACATCCGTGTAATTATGGCAAAGTACGTAATAAATTGAAATTGATAAAGTAAAAAGAGGAATGGTGTATGAAAAAAAAATGACATTAAGGAATTATTTATTTATTTACATTAAATAACAAGGCACGAGCAATCCATGAATGAAAAAGTAATTCGAGTGAATTGAGGAAAAATGTACATAGAAGTCGAAGAAAGTCAAATCTATAAAAACGAAACAAGCACCAAAGAAATCACAAGGATTTAAGAAACAGTTCTGTCTTATTTCTATGTAAGCCATCATCTAGATCTGGAACGAAAAACGAAAGACGACAGATGGACGGCGAAGCGTTTAAGGAAAAGCGGAGAATAAAAAAGAAAGACCAAGGACGATTCGAAATGGCTAAGGAAAGAAAGAAAAACAGAAATGAAGAAAATAAGGAATTGAGGAAAGGCGCCAATAAAAGACGCTCGATGGTTGGAAAAAATGAGGGAAAATCGAAGTAAAGCAAAACATAAGACGAACGATCCATGAGAGAAATAAAGGACGATGAAGTAAAAAAGGAAAGCTTATATGAAACAAGAAATGACCTTAAGGACAAGCAATCCGTGAATAAAAAAGTGATTCGAGCGAATTGAGGAAAAGTGAAACAAAATACAATCCAAGACGAAAGGAAAGTGATATATAAAAAATTGGTTTAAGAATAGATTATTAATAATAAATTAGGTGCCAACAATCGACGAAGAAAACGAACGGTCGTTGAGTCAATCTAGAAAAAGCAAAACAAAAGGCGATCGTTCAATGAAGAAAATAAAGGATAATGAAGAAAGCAAGGAAAACGATATATGAAGAAAGGTCGACATTAAAGAATTATTGACAAATTCATATCCTTAATAACAAAAGACAAACAATCGATGAAGAAAAGGTGAAAAGAAAGTGACCTGAATCAATCGGGGAAAAGCGAAACAAAAGACGATCGATCGATGAAGAAAATAAAGGACGATGGAAAAATGAAGAAACGAAGGAACGCATACAAAATTAAGGAATTATTTATTTATATTGTTAACAACCAAACGATGAAAAAAAACTAAAGAAAGTCACTGGAATCAATCAAATAAAAGCAAAACAAAAGGCGATCGATCGATAAAGGAAATAAAAGATGATGAAGAGTATTAAGAAAGCAAAGGAAACAGTATATGTATGAAGAAAAGCTGGCATTAAAGAATTATTAACTAATTCGTATCATTAATAACAAAATACAAACAAACGGTGAAGAAAACTAAAGAAATCAAACGAGGAAAAACAAAACAAAAGACTATCGTTCGATGAGGAAAATGAAGCAAGGAAAACGGTATATGAAGAAAAGTTTACGTTAAGGAATTATTAACTGATTCATGTCACCAATCACAAAAGAAAAACAAACGATGAAGAAAACTAAAGAAATTGACGGGAATCAATCGAGGAAAAGCAAAACAAAAGGCGATCTATCGATTAAGAAATTAAAAGTCGACGAAGAGAATGAAGAAAAATTGTCATTAAGGATTAATTTACATATTAATAACAAAAGACAAACAATCTATGAGCAAAAGATTAAAATAAAGTGACCTGAATCAATCGAGGAAAAGCGAAACAAAAGACGATCGTTCGATGAGAGAAATAACGGCCGACGAAAGAATGAAGAAAGAAGAAATACATAAAAAATAAAGGAATTGCCTGTTTATGTTGTTAGTAACAAAGCACAAATAAACGATGAAGAAAACTAAAGAAAGTACTGGAATTAATCCATTAAAAGCAAAACAAAAGACGATCGATCGATTAAGAAAATAAAGGAAGAGAAACGGTACTTACATGGAGAAAAATTGACGTTAAGAAATTATTAACTGATGTAACCCCACTGATCAAAATAATAACAAATTAGAGTAGGCGTTCATACTTCATACCTATTGTCAATCAATTGTGACATAAATAACATGCCGGAAATGTTGTTTAACGTTAGTCATGCATAATATATTATTATTTATTTCTTAGAGTTCGTGATCATTTTACGCAACTGCGTTAATTTTTCTTTTTATAAAACGTTTTTATTGCTTTGGATGTTTTCATTAATTAAATTAAGGTTAGGTTCGAATAGGAATGTCAAAAGTGACTGAAGGAACGTCCTTTCTTTTATTCTAGATTAAACTTCGTCTAGGACCCTTATTCTCATGGGAACTTCATATTTTCACTTCAAAATACAATTTGAATGTTTCAATTAAGATCCTTTTAATTTCGAACTAATTGTATCGGTCCTAACTCAGACTCCTGCGAATTCCGATTATTGTGCTTTCTCTCGATTGCCTCGGAGCCCTCATAGAATCACTGCACAGGATATTTCAGTTTAGACCTTTTTAATTTCGAACGAACTGTATTGGTCCTCACGTAGACTCCTGCTAGTTTTCTTTTATTCTATATAGATTAAACTTCGTCTAGTACAGGAACCTTATTCTCATGGGACTTTCATAATTTCACATTAATGAGGTTGTTTCAATTTAGATCTCGAACTAATTATGCAGATTTTTGCCTCTTCTTGATTATAAATTCACCTTTATGGCGTTTCACCTCAAATTTTGACTTGAACGTTTCAATTTGGACCCTTTTCATCATAAACTGATTGTTCTAATGGCCTAAGGCAGACCCCTGAAGGTTCAGATTACTTTAGCCGCTTCTTTTTGATTGTAGGTGAATCTTTTTCACGCACAAGGCCCTTGTGATAATGATTATCACTTGAAAATGCAGTTTGGTCAGTCCAATCGAGACCCTTTTCATCTCGGATGTTTGCTTTGGTCCTAGGGTAGAGTTTTGTTTTATTTACTCATGATTTTGGTACTCGTATAGAATCCTCATCCACTTCCACATATGTACATTAGACCGTCTTCAACGGATTGCATTGGTCCTAATGTAGACCCTCGCAAACTCTCTCATGGTTTTTCTTACTTGCTTTGGTTCTAGATGAGTCTTCTTCTTCACACGCAGAGCCGTCATCATATATACAATCATTCAGTTTGAGCTTTTCCTGTCAATTTACGAAATGTACAAAACTATTTTCGTCAGGACAATTACATCCCTAAACATTTTTCAGTAAAATTCCTATTTTTGTTAAAGTTATTCTCATTGTAAATTAACTTCCGTAATTTTTCCGTAGTGATCGAAAATTTGATCTGACTAACACATCTCGAGGCGGTGGAGTGTTACTTGCCATCCTGAATAAATATTCAAGAGTACAATTAGACTTATCCAGTATTCTACATTTTTCACATTTCATCGATATTATTGGCTGTAAGATTTGTATTATGAACTGTACCTTATATTTATTTAATATTTTTATACCACCTCACATCAATTGTAATGACGTTCGTACATTTTTTGATTATTTAGAATCATTTGATTTGATAATTGGCGAGAAAGTCATTTTTTTTAGGTGATTTCAATGCACCTAATATATGCGATCATCATCCTGGCTCTGACTCTGACAGTAAATCTGTCATTCTCACGAACTTTATGGCTTTTTTTGAATTGTCTCAATTTAATGGTGTACGTAATAATATCAACCGAACATTAGATCTGGTTTTCACCAACTTATCTTGCAGCGTTTCTCATGATGATTTACCATTGTTAACTGAAGACAGGCATCATCCTGCTTTAAATGTAACACTAACACTCACAGTGCCTGAATCTATAGATAATTTTAATTCAATTTCTAATAAAAGGAAATACAATTTCCGCAAAGCGGATTTTGTTGGTCTGTATGAAGCAATATTGCATACGGATTGGTCAAGTTTAGATGACTCCTTGGATGTAAATGAAGCAGTTGAACACTTTTATCGAATCTTGTATTCTAAAATCGACCAATTTGTTCCTCTGTATAAAGGCAGAAACTACAAATATCCTTGTTGGTTCACTAAACAAATAATTAGTGATATCAAACTAAAACATCAAACTTGGAAAAAATTTAAGCGTTCTCATTCCGACTTTCATTTGAAACAATTCAAAATCTTGCGAAAATCTATCAAGGATCAAATACGTGTTGCACATTCTAATTACATAACAGAGGTTGAATCAGGAGTTATTAATGATCCTCAATCGTTTTGGACTTTTATTCATTCTAAGACCACCTCTTCCAGAATTCCTGGACTTAATGGTTCTTAATGATAAACAATTAGACAATTCTCAAGACATAGTTAATTCCTTTGCTACTTACTTTCAAAGTGTTTTTACCCCTTCGTCTATTGCTCAAGATAATTTAACGTCCCACTTACATCTTCCAACTATTTCTCTACCGTTAATTAACGAGAATGATGTCCTAAAGGCTATTAGTAAGCTACAGAATAAATTAACATCTGGTCCAGATGGCATCCCAAGTTTCTTTATAAAAGACTGCTCCAGAATTCTTGCTCTGCCGTTGGTAAGGTGTTCAATTTATGTTTAAGCTCATCCGTCTTTCCTACTCAATGGAAAATTTCAAAAATTACACCAGTATTTAAAAATAGTGATCGATCAAATATTAAAAATTACCGACCCATTGCTATTATCTCTAATTTCAGTAAAATTTTTGAATATGTTGTATATCACTCTATATGTAATCAAATTCACAGCCGTCTTTCATTTGATCAACATGGATTTGTAAGTAAACGATCAACGGTTTCAAATCTTATAGTCATCACTGATTACATATCTCACAGCATGGATAATAATATACAAGTTGATGTTATTTATACTGATATGGCAAAGGCTTTTGATAAGCTTGATCATTCGCTTATGATATCTAAACTACATTATTTTGGTTTTGATCTTTCAACTATTTGCCTTCTTAAATCCTCTCTACTAGATCGGAAACAATTTGTTGAAATTAACGGTTTTGAGTCATTTGTTTATACAGCAACTTCGGGAGTTCCTCAAGGATCCGTCCTTGGTCCTCAACTATTTAACATCTTTATTAATGACCTTACAATGAACATTTCAGGACATAAACTTCTTTTTGCTGACGATCTTAAATTATATAACAATATTTCTTCCATCCACGACAGTCTATCCTTACAGAAAGACCTTTGTGCTGTGGCATCTTGGTGTCATGAGAATAAATTGTCTTTAAATCTTGCAAAATGCAAAGTCATGTCTTTCACCAAGAAAAAAAATCCTTTTTACTTTAATTATTCGCTTGACCAGGAAGTAGTAGCTAGGGTTAATTCTCATTCTGACCTTGGTGTTATTTTCGATTCGCACTTAACTTTTAACGAACATATTTGCACCGTTATTTCTTCTTGTCACAGAAAACTAGGATTCATATATCGAAATACAAAATTTTTCTCAAACCCTCTCTCATTGTTAAGGCTTTATGAATCAATTGTTCGAGCAAAACTTGAGTATGCATCACCTGTTTGGAGTCCTTACTATAATATTCATATCAATGCGCTCGAAAACATCCAAAGAAAATTTCTTAAATACCTGTGTTGGAAGTTTCCTCCCCAAGGTATTAACCATAATGTTCTGTTGGAAAGATTTCATCTTCATACACTAGAATCCCGACGTAATATTGCCAACCTTAAATTTATTTATAAATTGCTAAACAATAACATTAATTGTCCTAAGCTTCTGAGTTGTTTGACATTTAAAGTACCGTCATATAATTCTAGGTCATGTGAGATTTTTTACTTGCCTAATCCGAATACGAATTTATTAATTAAATTACCATTTTATAGAATGTGTTCTCTAATCAACAAAGTTAGCCTAACAGTTGATTTTTCTTTTGATTCTTTAGAAGCTATTATTAAAGCCATGGTTAATGCGTAGTTATTTATTTAAGGTGTTCCTTATGATAATTTTTAATATGTTCTTTATTATGATTCATTGTTATTATTCACTGTTGTTAAATATTCCTGTACACATTTTTTTATATTATGTTATATCTAGTTTAATATGTGTTACTTTCTAACGTACTATTTATTAAGTCGACTCTTATATTGTGTCCTTCTGGATTTCCTATTGGACAATAAAGATTATTATTATTATTATTATTAACTTGGTTCCAGACATTGTGCTAAAGCTTTATTAAATATTTAAAACTCTGTAAGCTTCGACGGAACACCTTCAACATTCTGCGCTCAATCTCAATTTATTTTCACCCGAGACATCGGTCTTGTAACATAAATTGTAAATTACCTTAGAACATTACGGCCCCAAAAAATAGAAAACAGCTTTATCATCGTCGTATAGTAATTAACCTTTTAATTTATTTAATGCAGGATCGTTAACATATATTACGTATAATAAAGGAACCAAGCAACCGGCCCGAGGGCATCTACGGTTTTATAACACAGATTCTGTTGTGCGTAATAAAAATGTACTAATTTGTTACCGCCACTTTGAAAACTGGAACTATAATTTAAAGGGCGAAAATAAAACGCCGTGTCCGAGTTTATCCATAAAAATAGATGGAAGGAAATTGACTGCCAGTTAATTAACTCTTATTTTACTTTGGTAAATTAATAAACGCGTTCATCGTCTTGAAAATATTTACTGTCTTAGGTAGTTAGCTCTCTTCATTATTCCCCTGATTAATAGCACCGCCTAAATTAATGCAATTGTTCAAAGCTCACTTTGATGGATGAGTGATGTGCGTCAAGAAGAAGAGATCGGCCGCTTAAAGTTAATTCGAGGCACTTGAATCGTTGCGGGTTTTGTTTGAATACCACTTATTAGATTTGTTGGTTTCGTTAATTATCCTTTTGTTGCTGGGGCCTTAGCGTGAATGCTTCTGTGGTGGTGGTGTTGATGTTGAATTATTGTCGGTGCCCAGCGCGGACAGCTCGTAAATCAGACTTGTTTCGGTTCAATCGCAGCTAATCTCATGCGGCAAAGCAAAAATTGATTTTATTAAGGCGCCTTTGTGCGTTCGTTTTCCCGGAATTCCCCGAGATGAACGCCGCGCCATTGTATTAGAAAATACATCTTTAATTAGTGAGGTCCTTCCCGTTTTTATTAAACATTAAAAGTGGAGACGGGGCAAAACAATTTATGAAGTCGTTGATCAAAAGTCGATTTCGTTTTCGGTTCTGATTGGATTTTTTTTTTTAAATCAAACCCTCAAGATTTACACAACGACATCTCAAAATAATTACAGCACAATAGAGAAGACGAAGCGCGAACCATAAATATGATTTTATAACCGAGAAAGCAGTTTCAATTACGGTACGCCAGTATACTATAATATCAAACAATATAGCTCGCCATAAAACGGAGCTACGTTGTGAGCTAGCGGGAGGCGCGCGACACTGTAACCTTTTTACGAGCTCTCCGGAGAACGTTATAATAATTGTGCGCTTGCAGTTTGTTGGTTCAATTGGAAGCGCGGTTAATGTAAATAGGTTATGCTATTATATCGTCACTCTGTCATCTTGAACCTGAAGGATTTTATTATCCTGTAGGTGTAAAGCGTCAGGACTAGCGCGATGCCCGCTGTTCTCCGTCCAGGACGAAATCACCACAAAATGCGCTCGCCTGCTTTTATTGACTATAACTTTCAAACACGAACGCTCATTTTCTAAGTTGTAAATTATTGGGTTTACTTGTTTATGTGCTAACGTGTAGAATCGAAAAGTGATGTAAAATATTCTAGACAACGCATTTTAAAAATACATTCAACAAAACTTTATACAAAAAAAAATTTACACTTATATCATGAGTTTTCATTTCATGTCGAAGCTTCGTCCTGTCAACTGTAGAGTAAGTATTTTCATGTTTGTTTGGTTGTTTGTTGGTTCTACACAAAAAAATAAGTTCTTTTTAAGATTCATTTACTTTATTTATTGCATTACAAAATGGTGTTTACATTGGAACAGAAAACATTTGAAAACATTGAAAGTTATTTTCGTAATAGCTCAAAAATCGTTGGGGCATTTGTATACTGAGCACGAAACTGCTTGGAGGAGTTTAGAGTTGAATTTCCCCATGTCATCATCGACCACAAAACACTCGAAGACAATCTGCATTGGTTTGTACAATTGTCTCGTGAAACTAGAGGTCCTTTCCGAAGAAAAACAACGGGTCAACATCGAAACTGCAAGACAATGAAAAATGCTAATGATAATCATGAGTTATAAAATTAGAATGAAATAAAGTTAAAAAAATTTGCTCGTAACGAAAAATTAAAAACAGCGGAGTATCCAAACAAAAAGGTCTATGGGGTTGTCATATTCAAAGATATCTTAATTGACCAACGATGGAATAGGAATAGTTTCTTTTTTAAAAGAAATCTTTACCTTCTTTATCCTGGTCACCTTTTTATCTTTCGATGCAAGAATAGATGGAGTTGAGCTGCACTACCTCTTTCCAATCGTTTCCTTCTTGTACAACCCCTATTAGTATCTCTTTCTTCTGTTGCTACTCTCACTTTCCATGTAACTGAATTAATTCTTTATATGTATTCCATCCAACTTAGTTAGTCCGCAGTTTTATAACTACCATGATAAGCAAGGTGTGAAATGAACATCCCCTTCTTAATGGCGAGAAGGAACATGATATTTCTGAGAAGAATAATAGTCAGTTCCATTCACATTATTGAATATTTTTATTCATTATTGTCAGTTTTATTCTCATTAGGTTCAGTTTTCCCTATATATTTTTCCCTTTCTTGCTCACCCTTGGATCATTCTCGGAAATATGTTCTTCGTGCTAACCAATTTATTTCTCTGTCTTTCCAACTTTCGCACTTTAAAACAAGGGATGGTTTCACTATTTTTTTAAACTACTTCCACTTTAACCTCCATGGGTATTTTTTTCCCGTTGAGGAATCTTCCTATTAATTCTTTTATTGATTTTAACTTATAATGGTTCTACAGAACATTTTTTTTTGTATTGTGGAGTGTCTGCTATGGAAAGTGTTAGTGATTTCTCCATTATACAGACACTAAATAATCTGCAATATTTAATTAATTAAAAATTGACCTAATTTCAACTTTCCTTGAATGTATTCCTTTTGTTAACATTATTGCTTTCTTCTTTTCTGATCCTAATGCTATTTGCAACGTTTTTTTTAATTTTTGCGTTCACCCATCATTACTTATCTCTTAATTATTTCTTCCATTCTTTCCTATTTGTCTCGTGAAACTAGAGGTCCTTTCCGAAGAAAAACAACGGGTCAACATCGAAACTGCAAGACAATGAAAAATGCTTCTCACATCTCTATCCGCCAATTAAATATCACAACGGATTGTGCTTTCTGTGGGAACGTGCCACAGCTCTATCCTTACCGCTTGATATTAGTGCAAGAATTGCTGCCCGATGTAATTGTCTTACCGTGAATTTTATATACTCCTAATAAATTATTTAATTTGTGAATGATGTGCCCAATTTCACTGTCATTGAATAGTGGCTATTCAACCAATAGTGGTACCTATTGGCTGAATAGTGAATAATCTGCATTTCATGATTTACAAATAGAGCTATTGGCAGAATAAATGTTCATATAAACTATTCGTCAATGTTTTGACTAATAAGTTTTATTCAGCGGATGTCATAATCTCGTTTTAGACAGTGCTGCGTAAAATAAATGTGTTCCCTAGGATATTATATTCATCCTCAGATTCCGAAGACGAGGAATATGAAGTAATAAGACGGCCACGACAGATTCGTGAAAGAAATAATCCATTTTTAGACTTTGATGATGTCGACTTTAAAAGACTGACAAAAATGGCAATCAGAGAGTTATTAGATATAATTGCAGCACCTTTAGAGCCTGTAAATTACAGGAATCAACCAGTGTCAGCAATGAACCAATTACTGATTACTCTGGCATTTTATGCAACAGGCACATTTCAAAAGTGGATTGGCGACTACTTTAAAGTTTCCGATTCTACTGTTTGCAGAGTAGTACCAAAAGTAAGCTTTTTAATAGCAAAGAAGCGACATTAATCTGCCAAATGACAGAAAATCTCTTCAAGCCATTCAAGAAGGATTCTATTGTTATAGGAGCTTTAGATTGTCCACATATAAAAAAACGATCACCGGGACGCGACAATACAGAATTGTATCGAAACAGAAAAGGTTTCTTTAGCATAAATGTACAAGCATTATGTGATTCTAATTTGAGAGTGATGGATGTGGTTGCTAGATGGCCGGGCTCTACGCATGACATGACAATTCTGAACAGTAGTGCCTTAAGAGCAAGGTTGGAAAGCAATCTATTTGGAAATACGTATGTACTTGGTGATAATGGCTACGGTTGCCGAAAGTATTTACTCACTCCACTATTAGAGCCAAGAATTCCAGCAGAAATCAGGTATAATAATAGTCACATAGCAACCAGAAATACTGTAGAAAGATTTTTCGGAATTCAATTTCAATTGGAATGCAATTGCGTCTTCAAACTGTTCTAACGGTGATCATATCAACATTTGTACTTCACAATTTTTGTAAAGATATTGGTGATGATGAAAATGACAATGTTGTTTTGAATGAAGAAGAAACTTATTTAGATCATGTAATTCAACAAGCAGGCAATGAAAATACATCTGTGCGCACTGCAATAATTAATAATATTTTTTGTATCTAATATTTCATATAAAAATTAACAGTTAACAGTTACTTTGTAATATATTGATGATGCGATTTAGGTATTGCAAAATGTATACATGTATTAAAAAAATGTACATATAGTTTTTTTTAATAAATTTATTGTGCAAGAAGTGCAGTTGTAGCCTAACTAATAAATTAATCCACAAAATTATTTATTTATTTTTATTTAAACATTCATGTGTTTTTAATTTTAACTCCATTTCTTTTATTTAAAAATCTATTTCCGCATTTAGTAATAATTGATTTTCCTTCTTTCTTATTGTTTCTAAAATTTCAACCTCCAATTTGATTTTCTTTTGTATTTTTAGTGTCAATTCTTTATTGAGGAAAACTTTGTCCTTTTGATTTCTTTTACGTTGCGGAGTGAATTTTTGTTTTGTTTGTGTTGAAGATGCCTAAAATTAGTTTTAAATAGGGGAGGATTGCTACTAATCCTCGATTACTTACAGTTGCTTCAGAAAATGAACAGCCTTCTGAAATATCTAACGTTTCAGTATTATTTTCCACATTCTGTAAACAATTTTCTGTTAACAAGTGTTACTTACTGTTAAGACAATAACTTCATGTGGAAGATCGATACTTTCAGAAATATTCACCTGAAAATAATGAAGTTATAAAAGAAAAACAATTTCTATAATTGTTACTTACAAATTCATCAGCATTTGAATCATGTGGATTGTCGTGACCCAAAAACTGAAGAGGATTTCTAGATATCAATAGTTCATCTAATGTTGACGTTTTTGCTTTAATTGTACCCCCTCGAGTAACAATGGATTGACTCTAAAAAAGAACACATTTTAATAGTTCTTTCCAATTACACACTAGTAAACTATTACATGATCATCTGCAATGTTTTCTTTTGCCTTTTTTTTGAGACCCTCATATAATATTGATTAATTAATTAAACATTAGATTTTCACAGTTTATTACTTAACACATAACAATTGTTTCAGTACACAGTACCTTCGTCAGATGTGAGCTTAAACTAACTAAAATTTAAAACAACATGTCTATATGGGCTACCTGCCTCGAAAATAACCGCCTAAATTCTGTGAAATGTGTGAATGAGAAAAAACAGATGTTTACTAGTAGAATAAATTTAATAAGGGTGAACTATTTGTTTCAGTTTGATCATTAAGCAAAAAGTTAGAATTTTTAAGTTTATTGATTTCCAATGATTCGAGCAAATTTATCTTTTACCTTTATTTTCTATGTGCATTATTTTGAATTCAAAATTAGAGAGGTGGTTATTGTCTATTAAATGGTTTGCAAAAGTCGAGTCTATTTTATTGTTAATGAATGAATTTCTGTGTTCGGTTATACGCTTTTTAAATGATCTTCCTGTTTGGCCTATATATACCTTAGGGCACGTATTGCAGAATAACTTATATACTCCTGATTTATTACTGGTTGCCACTTTGTCTTTATTATTTTTGATATATCTTGATATAGTATTGTTAGTCTTGAACGCTACTTGAATGTTTTGTTTCTTTAGAAATTTGTTAATTTTAAGTGTAGGCTGTCCAATATATGTGATAGTTTTAAATTTATTAGAAATATTGCATTTTATAATAGGGTAGACATTCGAAATAGCTCTCTGGAATAACTTTTTGGATAAAATATTATGGATAATTAATGGGTTGTAGTTATTGTTGTATGCTATTTGTTTTATCACATTTAGTTCTATCTCAAAATTTTCTTTTGTCATTGGAATGCTAATTAATCTATGGATCATACTATTATATGCTGCTATTTTATGTTGGTACGGATGTGTAGAACTATTGTGTATCGTAATATCTGTGTATGTTTCTTTGCGATAAATTTTATAGTTAAATCTAAGAAGTTAATGCTATTGTTAGTTTCTGTTTCGATTGTAAATTTGATCCTGTTATGTAATGAATTAATGTAATCTAAGAATGTGTTCTGTTGTCTAATTGTACCTATAAAACTAACTAAAATATCATCAACATATCTATGCCAAAATAAAACATTCTTGCTTAAGAGGTTGTTGAAAATAATAGATTCTAAATTGTCCATAAATATTTCTGCCAGTAAAGGGCTTAAAGGATTTCCCATAATTAAACCTTCATTAGTGGTATAAAATACATTATTGAATGAGAAATAATTTTGTTTTAGGCATATATTCAGTGCATCTATAATTTCTTTTTTGATTACTGGATTTGTATTATTTTGTTCTAAAAGGTTAATAATTAAAACTAGAGTTTCTGCTGGTGGTATACTCGGGAATAAGTTTTTTACATCAAATGAAATTATTTTTGCATTATCAGGTAGTTTGATATCTTTAATTTTATCTATTAATTCATACGAATTTTTAATACTGTATTTTGGTTTAAATTTAGTGTAATCATATATAATGTCAATGAGTTTTCTAGAAAGTTTAGCTGATGGGGCTGTAACATATGAGACTACCGGTCTTATGGGGTAATTATCTTTGTGTAATTTTATCAGTGAATATAATTTGGGGGATTCGGGGTTCATTGTTATTAATTTACGTTTTTCGTATTCATTAAATAAAGCGCAAGAATTCTGTATGACATTTTTAGTTTCAAGTTGGTATTTATTGGTAGAATCTTTCTTTAATAGATTATATTTTTCTGTCTCAATAAAATTATTAGTTTTGTTAATATAATCAATTTTGTTTATAGCAATGACTGTTTTTCCTTTATCTGCCCTTGTAAAAATAATGTTGTTGTCTTCCGATTTTTTTCGGATATCTTTAATGATGTATTTTTCTTCGTTAATGACTGTCGATTTTATATTTTTATTTTGTTTAATTATATTGCTCATTGTGTATTTTAAATGGTTAGGAACATCAGATAAAGCTATTTCGGTTTCTACACCTAAATATTCTAACTTACTTTGATTTACATTCACTTTTAAATTATAATTAAAACCTTTGTTGATCAAATTTAATTCTTTCTCAGTGAAGTTAGTATTACTTAATAATATAATAATAT
This sequence comes from Dorcus parallelipipedus, assembly GCA_958336345.1. Lineage (NCBI taxonomy): Eukaryota > Metazoa > Arthropoda > Insecta > Coleoptera > Lucanidae > Dorcus > Dorcus parallelipipedus. The sequence goes on along the minus strand of OY284483.1, from coordinate 38,109,148 downwards.
AATAATATAATAATATAATAATATAATAATATAATAATATAATAATATAATAATATAATAATATAATAATATAATAATATAATAATATAATAATATAATAATATAATAATATAATAATATAATAATATAATAATTGCAGTTGAAATGCCTGACTGCTGACTGGAATTATACTTTTGGGCTATTTTTTCCCAGGCCTCTTTTTTCTTTTGAACAGTTGTTCCATCAGTTTTTTTATTTTCTATGATATGAAGAAAATCGGCTGTGATATCACTCAGATCTTGTTTTTCTCATTCGGTGAAATTCTTACTACGTTTCCTTTTTGTTCTATCCTCCATAATTACAAACAATGAAATATATATTATAATATTTATAATTAAACAATTTCAAGTTAAAATTATATGACTTTTACTTCTCATTAATTGAATTTAACTTACCTAATTTATTTGAAGTGATTTGACAAACCAAAACCTGTGCCAAAACTGACATGAAGTTAGTATTTGTCGCCAACTTAAATCGAAATTCTTAAAAACTCGGAATAAACGAGAAATAGTTATTTATTTAACTATTTGTCTTGGTGAAAGACAAATAGAAAATATTGGCCCAATAACGTTATTCGATAAATACTTGTTCCTAGATTTATTTACTAATAGTGAAATCGGGCATCGTGTTATTTTATTATTTATGTCATACTGACATTTAAAAGTCAGATTATGATTTAACACTGCGACATACAATACATAAATTATTACATGAAACATGAACACATGTTACATATCTCCATTATTGAATTCAGAATCCAAGATAAATTTAATTTTGGGTAACTTCAATCCGTAAGTTTACTTCAGGCTCTTCCTTCGAAGGCGGCGCAGGCGCCTGGGCCCATAATACGGTGTTAAAATTTGAAGCTGTCCACAACGCGAGGGAAGAAACGTAATACATTGAGCTGCGGGCCGCCGTTTCGTAGTCAATACAAAATACAAATTTTCAGAAACTAATAACTAGAGAGCGGATTTATAAGCACAATAAAAATAAAAAGAAACCCTTAAAAACCTTAATTTTTATGGAAAAAAGTTTTATTTTAACAAACCAAACTAATAGCAAATAGCAAAAATTCTTATTATTAAACCCAACTGACTCAACGTTGACAAAGCAATATTTTTTTTTAATCAAACTCATTTACATATTTTGAATAACATGATTTATGTTTCATAAAGTAATGTGTTAATAAGAACAAAAAACAAAAAGAAATAACTCACAAATAAAAGCATAACATAAACATCCTACAGTCCGTTTTTTTTTTTGTAATCCTACCTGTCAAGTGTTTCTGATCTTGGTAACTGTTACCTGAAAATTGGGAAATTACAAAAATTTCTATTCTGCATTTAGGCATAAAGCAGGATCCCAACAGAAACTCTAAAACTTTGACACTGGCAGGTATTATAGAAAAAAAAAAAACAATACTGATATTTTAAAGAATATTTAGGTCAATTTTATAATCGTCGGATAAACTGACTATAATAGTATTTTTAGAATAGCGTGATGTAAATTTGTGATAGAGGCAGATTAAAGAATATTCGGCGAATAGTTATTCTGTCCTTATTCCATGATTGTAAAACTGGGCTTAATGATGCCAATAATTTGTAATTGGTTTTTGTCACTTTTTCATTAACACTGTTATAGCAAAAAAAAATTGTACATGATAAAATTTTATTAACGATGACGATGACGGAGTAGTTTCCTTCCACTAACGATACTCCAAGTTTTTCAATTTTTGATTTTAGTGACTGAATGTTTATAATTAGAATGTTAATTGTATTACAGTTCAAGATCACGTCGCTAGCTTCTGTTTTAGGCGCTGGTGAAGAAACCGATTTTCCTCTCGTCGATAAGATTGAATTTTTATAAAAAAAAGAACTAAAGTTCCGTGTTATATGCCGATCGTATAGTTCTGAGTTAAGAAAATATACGACGAAATGACTGACATATCAAACTCGCAAGGTTGTTTCACGAAAGTTAGAAGGAGATAGCTACATAAAAGTTCTTTGACATATCGATCGATTGGCATATACATACACATTAAAAAAATGAGCTGTATTTAAAATTCGAGAAACTTCGCTTTTATTTTTTTCGATAACAGATCAAAAAATGTATACAGTCATAAAAAATTAAAAAGACGTAAAAAGGCAGTAAATATGAGTATAAAATTAAATATGCATAAAACACTTTGTCAGTTTTATGCATATAAAATATAAGTAGCAAAAAAAGCGTTAAAAAATATGCGTCAAATAATAATAAATTTTGAATTAGTTACAGAGTATGAAAAGTTTCGCGTTGCTATTATCCCTCACGAGAAGCATAAAGGCTAGAAATCCGCTCTACACTTATAAATAACAATAAAAATTAATTTATTAGAAAAGATTTCAAATTGGTTTTTAAATTTATTATATTACCGAACGATTCTTCTTTGTTTTTTATGTCTACGATTATTTATCTTGTCGTTTTTTCTATTTTGGTTTTTCTTCATTTTCTTCATCGATCTATCGTCTTTTGTTTTTCCTTACTTGCTTCGAGCAGTTACTTTTTGATTCTCTTCGTCGATCTTTTGTCTTACGTTGTTCTTATCGTCTTTATACCGAATGATTTTTTTAAATTTTTCATCAACTCTTGCCATGAAATCTGGACGGCATGTCTTAGCTTAGTGTCACCAAAGTTTAAATTTAAATTTACTTGCTTCTACTTACCACGATTCAAGATGACAAGCTTCTGCTGATTCTACGATCAGCTGTGCCCCAGCTAGCTACAGTGGAAAAGGGGCAGGTTAACTTAAGGTGGTAAACTTATAAAGGGCGCCAGAAGACAATTGAATCAACTGAACGTAATTCGACCGGCCGACGTCTCCAATCGACCAGATCGTGCAGAAAATGAAACTCTAATAACACTAGGGAACACAGGTCAGGCAACTTTAATAAACACCTTAAATTTTTAATCTATTTAAGTCATATTCACATACTAGGGCATAAAAAGTATTGCTGTACGTCAGATTTTTTTTTTAACTATGACTGGTATTATACAGGCTTATTTACGTAAACCGTTCATTAAAATTTTTAAGGAAACAATTTAAATAGGAATATTATTTCTTTTTTTTGTAAGAACTATGCATGGAGATCTCTAAGGACAATTTTTTCTCAACTTAGTGATGCTAAACTAAAAGAAGGTATTTTCATAGGTCCTCAAATAAGAAAGGTAATTAAGGACTCTAACTTTCTCCAAAAGCTTAACGAAAAAGAATTGACTGCGTGGAATTGTTTTGTTACATGTAGTTAAAGGCTTTCTGGGAAACAAGAAAGATGAAAATTATAAAATTTTAATAAATGAACTGCTGCAATCGTATAAAGCTTTAGGACGCAGAATGTCATTAGAAATTCATGTTCTGTATTCTCATTTGGACTTTTTCCTAAAAATCTCGACGCTGTCAGCGACGAACAAGGTGAAAGGTTTCATCAAGAAATCAGAACAATGGAAACCAGATATCAAGGATGATGGGATCCGGCTATGATAGGGAATTTTTGTTTGTTCTTGAAACGAGAAGATTTAACACCCAATAAAAAGCAGAAAAAAAAGTCATTGAAATTTGTATAATTATTGTAACTATATTTTAATACAGTTTAAGAATCGTTTGATAAAAAAAAATATTTGCGTTTAAAATCAACAAAATTTTTAATAGAAATATTTTCTTATTCTCCCTTTTGTATTCGTTTTTAGTAATTTTTGATTTATTTCAAAAACTACATATCTAGACGTGCTGCAGATTTTCTAATACTTTTTTTTTTATTAAGTGAACTGAATGTAACTAGAAACAAATATTTTTTTTGAAGTTGTCGACGAATGTTTAAAATTTGTTCCCTAGTGTAATCAGAGCAAAGCTAAGACATGTCATCCAAATTCCATGGTAAGAGTTCATAAACAATTTAAAAATTCACTCGGTTGGTATATCGTTTCTCTTCTTTTTTGCAAGGATGTCCATTTCTTTTACTCAGTTATTATGAGACTCTTTCGTTTTTCAATTTATTCATTAATCATTTTTTAAATCTTTTGTTTTTTCTGCAATCATTACGAAGTTCTTTATTTTCTTCCAAGTTCTTCATTTATCGTCTTTTATCTTCCTGTTTTTATTGTTGTTACTCTTTCCGCGGTAATATGGTTTCTATTCTTTTTTTTATGAATAGATCGTCTCGTGTTTTTATTTGTTCTTCGTTTAAGTTTTTCTGCCGTCTTTATTTTTCTTCAACGACAATCATCTTTTGGTCGTTTCGAATCAGTTTTATTTATTCATTTTTCATATTAGGGCAATCGACTTGTTTTTCTCGATTGTCTTTTTTCTTTTCTTTTCTTTTCTGCTTAATAATTTCGAATCTTTTTGTTTTATTTCATTTTCTCCGTCTGCTGTTTCTCCTTCGTTTCAAATAAAATAATCCGGAATAATTTTTTAAACACTTCGCATGTTCGCTTGTGTTTCTTGTCATTTCTTCTACTTACGTTTTTCTTCATTTTCTTAACTGATCGATCGTTTTTTTGTTTCTTTTTTTGCAGTTATTTCGTCGACCTTTTGTTTCGCTTTTGTCTTATTGTCGTTATATTTCGTCGTTGTTATAACGTTTCTCTTCTTCTTTTTTTTTTTTTTCAAGAATAGATCTTTCGTTTTGTTTTGTTTTCCTCAATCATTACGAATCTCTTTCGTTTTCTTTTTTCAATTTTCTTTATCTATAGCTTTTATTTCTTTCAAACTTAGGGCGCTCGTATTATCCCTTTCTATTACTTTTTCCTGCGCTTTATCATCATTTCGCATTTTGCTTTCACGAATTTCTTGCTTCTTTTACGTTTAGTCTTCATACACGCCAATCTGTTTAGATATCAGCGATCGCTTTTTTAAATCCATTTCGAAGTGGAAGCTAAAAGTGATCTATGTATATGCATACATGTACATATTGTCATGTTCACAAGGACACACAGTTTTCGGATTCTTCAAATAAGCAGAGAGTTACTTCCAATCTTCACATACAAAGGAAATTCTTCACCTACAACAATAAAACAAAGATCTAAATATTTATTTTACAAATAAAATGTAACATACCTTAATTTTATGTGTATTCTTTGAACCATACAGAAATTCCTTAAGAATACCATTTTTCTTACTTCCAACACGAACATTAGATGAAAAACTTAAACTAAAACAGAAACAGAGGGGCAATTTAAGTATATATAAAAATTATACTAATTAAATTATATCTTACAGTGTCTGATCCAGAGTCTTCAATTTTGTTGTTAAATTCACCTACACAAGAAGCATGGGTTGACAATAATATAAGAAGCTTCTGTAACTGGCTCGAGGAACAGGCTAGGGAGTTGGCAGACAGGAAACAAGATGAGCAGCGGAACATTTCTGGACGTAGTCTTAATGTGCCGGTATTGAAGGTCCAGGATAATGTTCCGGTGACAGCTGTCATGTCGACTCATAAAAAGCAGGGAAATGATATGAAGTTCAGGCATAGAAACCGCCGATTGAGAAAGTTTTTAGTTAAATTGCCAAACGGAACAAATCTAAGAATAAAAAAACACGAGGCAATAAAATTAGGTTTTATTAATTAATATTTTGTTATGTTTAAAAGAATTAAAGTTTGATATTGAGTAATAGTTTAATCTAATGTTTTAACTTACCGAAAATTGTTCAAAATGATGAAAAAACCACATAATTTGACAATCATTGACACAAACATGTACGTCGTTGTGACAAATAACAAGATGACAGGATAATCTCGAACTAGGTAGGATTCATGACGTCATTTAGCCTCGAACCCCTATTTTTAGATTCAAATTTAAGAAAATCAAAGACAAAATTAAAACATTTTATTATGAAACATTAAATAGAAAATTATTTTATGATTGACGAAACAAACGGACAAAAGATTCACTGAAAATTTATGGAATAAAAATCAAAGGAAAAATAAAATAAATCATTGGCTTTTCAAAAATAAAAAACTAACGCCGACGTCGTGGGGAGGAGCCTATATAAAGCGCGTCGAACTGACGTTCGCTCTCATTCATCTGACAACCCTCACGGAGTGATTAACTCTAGACAATTTAACTTCCTCCACACAAAAAGTAATTAACATTGAGCGATTAGCTTATTACATAAACACTCATTCTTTTGAAACCCATCACGGAGTGAATAACTCTAAACCATTTGAATTCCTCTACATTTACACAAAAGTAAATATCATTGAGCGAATAGCTTACCACATAAATACTTATCACTGAGCGAATAGCTTATTACAATTATTATATGAACACTTATCATTGAGCGAATAGCTTATTACAGTTATTACACTTATCATTGAGCGATTAGCTTATTACCAATAATACTTATTATTGATTGACTGATTTATATAACTTATAATAAATTAATAATCATTATCGATACTATTGCTATTAACATCATTGTTTTTATAAAGCATTTAAAAATTTGAATAAAATAAAAAAGTTTGAACATAAGTCTAGCATTTTTATTTATCTCTGCTGCTCTTTCTACATAGTTCCACTTTATTTACATACAAAAGATAATTATAAAAAGAAAAATTGCTACTAAGTAAACCACAAGACTAATGAAATAGTTAAAAGATAAACTTTTGACACATCAAAAGTCTGGTAATAACCAGTGGTTATATGTCATAGCAATATGTACATCTATTATACATAGATTATCGTATTTTATATCTTTCCAAATTGAAGATGTTTATAAAAGAACCTTTTCATTGGCAAGGTAAAATATAAATTCATTCTGTCCCTTACTACATTAAACCCAATTTGTAAACAGACAGATCCTAGTGGTAAATAATAGGCTTTCGCCGGGCGGTCATCCTCGCTGAACGGCCGTATTATCATAACTAGCTTGTTATTGTCGTGTTTGTTGGTTTAATTCACGCAAATAAAAGCCATCGGACACGTCGGGACTCTAATGGAAAGAAAAAGACGAAGAGGAGCAAACCCGATAAAATTTTTATTACCGCAGGCCCGACCCAAGGATATAAAAATTAGCAATCGTTTTTAAATATGTTGACTTACTTGAAATGAAAAATAATAAATTAGATTATTTATCGATGTAAATACAGGGCGTAGAAAAAACGGGGATATTTCAAAAATAGGTCGAGTTTTGTTTAAATAATTTCAGCAAATTTGTAAAATTTATGATCGATGACATACAGAAAAATTATTGACAATAAGGTATTGTTGTAGATATGTCAAAAGATTTTAAATTGCACTGCAGATTAAAAGTTATCACATCGCAGAAATATCGAAATACGTTCCTTACATTATAGATCACGTTTAGTTTCCTTTGATTATTATTATTTAAGTAAGTCCCAGAATTTCTTTTTCTCTCTCTCGCTCTCTTTTTGCCTGACACTCTGTAATTTAAAAATATAAAAAATAAAAAGTGATTTTCTATCTCTATAGAAATATCTCTATTGATTTAAATTTTACGTTGTATAAGTCAATTGCCGGCGGGGTTGAAAAACAATTATATATTTTAGAACATTGTGAAAGACACGAAATATGTTTTTCTTTTTCTTTCTAATATTTAATTAATTAATTATTATTTATTTGTAGGCAGTCATGGGCGTAGCCAGACTTTTTTCTAAACCCGGGCATATTTAAAGTAATAGGTACCTACCTAAACATACATATAATTATTAATACTATTAATAATAATTAACAGATGTTTAGCAGTAGGTATAGATATATTGGTTTTAAAAAAGCCTAACATTTTTTATGTATTTGAAAACAAAAATTGCAGTCTTCTAGGCTGTTGATGTCCAAAACTTTCAGTCACTTCTTTTATAATCGATTGCTCATTATTCTGCAAAAGCTCTCGATGAATACTCATCAGACATAATCCTGATAATCGATGGTAGACCATAGTAGATCGCAACCAAGTTTTCACTCTTCTTAGGCCCGGCTTATCAAACACAAGTTAGCTTTAAGTTAAAGTTAACCTTCAGTTAATTACCACAACAACGATTATCTTTGTAGTAGTTGCTATGGGAACAAACTGAAAATTAGAGGAGTTAATTTGTGATTGATAAATCGGTCCTTAGAGTACCAAATGATCGTTCACTTGTACATGTAGTTTCTGGTAAAGTTAATACGATTGTCCAAGCTGTTTGAATAGCAGGAAACATAGCATTCTTCTGAGATGAGTTGTACGAAATCGATATCTTCTGATACTTGTCGTGTTCCATCTTCTATTCTCTGTTTCTAAATGGAGTACCACAACTGACTTTCTTCAGAAGATTTATTTATCTTGTAATACGCCATTAATCTCTTTAATAATCGTTAAAAAACTTTTTTCCGACAATTTTATTAATTTTGAAGGATGCAATTCAAGGAGAAAGAATCCCGGTCTATTTCTCCTGAAGACTTTTAATTAATAAATTCAAATAAGGTATGTAAATACTTCTTTAAAAATACTCTTCTGGAGTATTTGCAGGATGATTATCTCTTAAAGTTTGACGACTACATTTACGAGGAATTTGTACTTCAATAATTAGGTCTTTGGCTATATTTTCAAATCTATTGTTTATTCTTTAAAACCTTTAACAACTCATTTATATGATTCTGTACATGAAGCTTGTAAACTATTAGCAACGGATTCCAACGTTAAGGAGTATTTTGCAATTACACCCAAAGGAATCAAAAACGTTGCATCTTCTGCTGATTTAAAAAGTTGATATGTTTTAGTTTTTGTATTGCTCGTTGTTGTTGGATCAGTTGAAATTTCCTCCAATTTAGAAATAATTTCTTTAAAATTTTCGAAAAATATCCTAATACTTCTGTATTCTGTTCGAATATTAACCCCGGGCTTGCCCATAGCTGGCTACGCCCATGTAGGCAGTTGATCACTCAAATTGCTAGGTTTATGCAACTATATTTACACTGGAGGTTTATGCATGTAGGCTCTGCAGTAAACAAAATATATAACTTAAAATAACATATTTATTTCGTATCCCTCTCTAGCTTCGAAAATATTTTTTTAAAAATACTTCTTTGTTTCTGTTTTAAAACAATGTTTAAAATCAAAACGTCTAAACTAAATTATTTGTTCTGCCTCAGTAACCACACTGTGTTTTGTATTAAAGAATAGGCAGACACTGGATTAAATAATACACAGGGCGAGCACTATTCAAGAATACTATGAAAAAAAATTATAAATTTAAAAGTTTTATTGCAAGTCGGTTTTGATTGCAATGGAATCGTCGTGCATTCTCTATACCAGTCTTTCTCAAAGTGGGCGATAACGCCCCCCTGTGGACGCTAGAGGCCTACAGGGGGGCGGCAAAGGGTACTGAGAAAATTGGGGGAAACAAGATAAGACTCATATATGGCAGGCTATAATTTAACTAAAGTTATTAAAGTAATGATTTTAAAATTTTAGGGGGCGCTAGAAATTAATTGATTCTTGAAGTGGGCGATAGACGAAATTAGTTTGAGAACCTATGCTCTATACATTCGGCCCCCAGCAAAAGTGTAGCTCGATAATTCACACGATTTTAGCTCAGACATCGACTATGAGATGTCGTGGTTGTTGGTATAAGAGCAAACAAGAGAAATGTTCAAAAAAGTCCACATTTTAGAACTAGATTTAGATTATTGCAACGACACATGAAGAAACCAATATTTTACTAAAATTAATTTCATTATTGACACGAAATTATTGGCGTGAATTTAGACATGTTTCTCTTTCAAAAAATTGTTAAAATATTCAGTATTTTGGTTAATAATAGTTACATAACCTTAAGGGACTATAAAATATAATAATTTTTTATTATTTCTCTCATGCCCACAGAGTATTCCCGAATAGTGTACGATATTGAACGACAAACAAGTAAAGATTCAATGAAAATTTCGAAAGTTGTGGAAAGTTAAGAACATGAGAGTAAATGTAAATACAAAAACAAATTCGAGGTATATAACTAAAGAAAAAACTAAAATCAAAAGTCAAAACAAAATGTTAATGACGTTAGAATTTCAACAATAAAAAAATGCGCAAGCTTTTACTTAGTAATAATTTTATTAACATCTTGTATTTACATTTTAAAATGCCAACCAACAACCAAAGGAACAAAGAAAATTACAAAAGTTGTGGAGAAATAAGAAATTGAGAATCAAATATGTACGTACGTAAAAAAGACACAACTATAACTAAAGTTCACAGCTAAAAGAAGACCTAAAATGAAGAAACGAAACGCTTTTAAAAATTAAATTAAAAAAATGCGCAAGCTTTTACTAATACAGTAGAGTAGTTTATTTTGTAACCAGTTACTTATTGTCAAATAATGTCACGATGTCATTATCTGAGAAAATAAGTAAATTTAAATTCGTTTCGTAATTACTGCAATTATGAGCATTTCAAAATTATGCGGAATCAGCACCCATTGAAGTTTAGTAGAACAAAGCCGCGTTACACATACTCGCATAAATGCAAGGCTATGCGGAATGTACGGTGTGTTGTTTACATGTGCCAATTAAGATCGAGGCAATCAGAACGCTTTAAGAAAAAAAAATTGGCAAGGGTCAATTGATGCTGACACCTTTTAGAACTTTGTACTTTGTACCCCGATTTAGTCGATTGGATACGTCGACTAGTCGATTACGTTTTAGCTGAAAAGCAGTCTTCTGGCGCCCTTTAATAATTTTTACCAACTTAATTAACCCGCCCCATTCTTCACTGTTGTTAGTCCGGGGAACAGCTGATACGTTTAGTCAGCAGAAGCTTGTCATCTGTCAGTGGTAAGTAAGAGGCAAGTCAAATTAAATTATAAATTTGGCGACAAATAGTATAGTAACGTCACAGTAACGTACTAATTCGCCATTTTTTCCTTGTATTTACATATAAAAGTGTCATACTGTGACAAACAACCAAAAAGACAAAAAAAATTACAGAAGTTATGGAGAGATAACCGAGGTACAGTCAAATTTAAAAGTAATTGTCTCTCCTATAGAATGTAAATGCATGATCTTATCTTATCTTATCCGATCCATTCTGATCACTATAACAAGCAGGTGGCCAAGCACACATAGACAAGAATTCGATACCTATCTGTCCGGCTACTAGTTATAGCGGTCAGAGGTAATTAGGCCACAATTTAACTTTTTATAGAGCAGACATTACTTTTAATTCTGATTGTACATAAAACACTAAAATGAAAAATCAAACAAATTAACAACTGCTTTTAAATAAAAATTGAGTTAATAAAGTTTAAAAAAAAAGTAAATGACTTAGTCTTGTTAATAATAATAATAATAATCATGGGAAGAATTTCAAGAATAAAAAAATTATATTAACAATATTTTTTTCAACGTTTTTTTCTTGTGCTCAGAGATTGTTCCTGCTCAGTGGTCATTTTCTCTGAATCCTTTATTTACATCTAAAAGTGTCGTGTAATGAAGAACAACCAAAAAGCAAAGAAAATTATAAAAGTTGTTGAGAGATAACTGAGGATGAATACATAAAAAAAACAACGTACACAAATAAAAAACTGAAGTGAAGTTTACGGCAATAATTTGTGCTTGTCTGAGAACCTATTTTAGCCCCGATGAGATATACTGAGTGATTTTTACTTGGTCAGAAAATGGCATTCTTCGAAATTATCAAAACTAAAATTGTTACCTACTTTTCGGAAATTCATCAAGATTTCAACGGAATTTTTTTACCATGTGTTAATTTTAACTTACTGAACAACGTCAAGGTCGGAAAACACCTTTTTTGTATCGAACTTATCAATCTTTGGAAAGCTTCAAAGATTTATAATTGGAAAAATAATATTTTAAAAATATTTTAATGAAAAATTTCAAAGATATGACAAGGTCACTAAAGAATTCTAATTATTTAGTGACCTTGACATATCCTTGAAATTTTTCATTATCTATTGTGGCCACTAATATCAAATGGGGCAACCCACCGATATTAAATACGTATTTTATTTTTTACCGAAAAGTAACATTCTTGCATAATTTTTTCATTTGCCATGCAAGCTGCTTTTTTAGCAGAAATTGTATTTTTCATTGATAATTAATATACCGTTTACGAGCAGCTACTAAGATCACATCCATACTTCATTAGGGGGAATGGCTTACGCGACGCTGTCGTATCATTACTTGCTTTACGTCAGTGTTGCCAACTCTATTATAATCGTAATAGATCTATTACTTTTTATGCTTAAGAAAACTCGATTACGTTTGTCAACTTTAATTTCGAAAAATCGTTTCTTTAGTAATAGGAATTTCGTTATCTTGATGTTGGTAGCGTGAGCAACTATTGCCAGTGTTTCCAACTTAAGAGTGTTCAGCCTAAATTTTTCTAAAAGAGATTTTTTAGTGCATTTTGAAATGCATACTTGGATGCCTGCCTCCGGTCTTATTTGACAATAAAGTTTTTTGTACAAATTTAATTCCACACTATGGTGTTTTTTTTTATTGCAGCTAGAATAACAACATAGCTTTGTACCTTAAAACATTTAAAAATGAAAATTGAATTTATTTCTCTCAATTTAATGTTCACTTTGTGCATTTATATACATATTTGACCTATTGTTAGCTTTTAAGATATTTTTCAACGCAGTCATAGAAGCATTTTACTTACTGACCGTAGGGTCCGTTCGCAACCTGTATATTTAAATGGCTCCTAAAAACTCTAAATTATCGCTAGTAATGAATTAAAATTACATTCACAAAGACCCTTAATAACGTTCTTTTACGTTGCCTAAATGAGGAGAATTTTTTTATTTAGTTCGTCAAAAAAGTAGGAAACTTGGGACAACTAACGAGTGATTTATATAAAAATGAATTAAAGTAGGCGTTGGAATTTAAATGCATGTCTTGGATAACGTCATAATTGTCTATCAATTGTGACATAAATAACACGCCGGAAAAGTTATTTAACGTTAGTCGCGTAGTTGCTCGTAGAGTTCAAAAGTATCTTGGGGTGGTCATTTTAAGCATCCGCTTTAATTTTTTAAAAATAAACGATTTTCCTGCTTTGGATGTCTTAATTTCAAATTAAGGTTAAGTTCAAATAAAGTGACTGAAGGAACTTTCGATGAACTAAATGCACAGGTGCGTGTTTGGTTGCATCACCAACTCTGTTCGTTTTTCATTTGATCACTTCTTAGCAATTGTTTTAGTTGAAATAATTTTACAATTTCTATTTAAACAAGTTATAAAAATTATTAAAATATTAAAGTTTTTCAAAAAAAGAGAAATGCTTCAACTATTTCACAGTAGTTTTTGAATAACAATAAAAATTACTTCTACAAATTTAACAATTTAACGACAATTGTTCTTGCATTTCTTCTTCTTCTTCTTCTTCTCATTCTTCGTTGGTGTTAGATTGATGAAATTCTTCAATGAATTTTTTGTTTGTTACTTCCTAGACGGTTGTGTTTAGAAGACATCGAAATCATTAACACTAAATATTTAACACAAAAGAAACTAAACTATACCGTCACGACTGGCGTCGATATTCTAGATTTGGAATGTTATGAGGGGAATTCCCCATTTGATTTCGTTTCAGTCTAGAGGAACTTTTAGCCATTACACTCCACTATTTACATTGATTTAAATTACTTATTAACCTTGAAATCTTAATAAACTTCATCCCCATTTTGAAACCGATTTTAATATACTTACATATTGTGATGTTTTTGCGAGTTAAATGAAATTTGTTTGTTAAATTTTTTTATTAGAATTTTTAACTCAAATGACAAAGTCACGCATAAAAGATTTAACATTAGACTCTTTTCGTTATTAAATTGATTATTGATATCATATCTCAGGGTACCAAATTGTATTGCTAAACAAATTTGTTGAACTGGGTTCTGAAATGTATTTGTCCTAATGGTGTTGATTTTTAAAATGTCGGTTATTTTTAGTCACGCTACGTGAAGTGTATTTAGGCAAGTAAAAATCGATTTTATAGATTAATTATTTATTAATAATAAATTTGTTGTTTATTAAACATTCTCGATTACAATTACACAAATAAAATTGGTTCTTAGTAATTGTTAGTACATTTGGAAGATTAGTGTAAATGCACATCAATTTATATTTGACTTAAATTGAGTTGTCAACTAACAGCGTAGTGGATAGATAGAATTTTTAATCAGTTTTTAATTAAAAATGCTATTATGGTCTCCTTTAACAAGAGTGTCCTTTGTTTGAATTAAGCCTTTATTAAGTATTTACTAATTATTCTTAGACAAGCATGTTTCATTAACCATATTAATAAATGGAATGTTCTTACGTTTTGTTCACTACCATCGATTACAAAAGTTTCTCTGAAGGAGTTTAAGATTGACTACAAATGTTAAATGTTAACACAAGACTATTCAAAGCTAACTACAAATTATGAATGTTCACTGCTAAGTGCAGAGAGTGAATTGAATGTTCTACTGCTCAAGGCGTAAGTTGAATTCCATGGATTACCCAGAAATCTTCCTTTTATATACAGTTCAAGATACAAAAAACTCTGTAACCTTAGATATAAGAAAAATCCTTAGATTGTAAGCAAATCAAAAATTCTTGTACACAAATAATAACTATCTTGTCTTGTAGGTTGCAAATATGAAGTTACATCTTGAAGAGGCCCAGTCAAACTGCATCTAACTTTGAAAGACGGATTCTGTCTTGATTCTTGAGTTTTACAAGAAGTAGGCTCGAGGTTTGCTTCGGATTTCCTCTTCTAGCGTGCTGGATGAACTTGCCACGCCTCGATACTCTTGAAACGTTTTAGATGATCTTGAAACGTCTTCCACGACGACATGATCGGCTCGTCCTGAAGTTTCGACTTCGGATGACAGCACTTCATCCTTGGATGTCTTGGAACTCGACTCCTGTTGTGTGAGTTTGTCATCCCAATGTTCCTGTTCATCCTGGAGTACTTCTCGGAATCTCTGGTTGAACCAGCTTTCCGTTGTTGGCGAAAGCGTAACGTCTAGTATGTCAATTGACATTTTCTAGATCGGGCAGAAAAGTGTTTTAGTTATTTGTGTCAAAATAAAATTTCACAAGTGTTCTGGAACACACTAAGGTAAAGTTCAGTTAAAACTTCAAAAATAATAAACCTAAACTAATTATATACAGGGTGAAAATTTTAAAATATCAAAATAACATAGCAACATGTAGGTGGTTAAACACATAAAAAAAGAAACTTCAAAGTATCACCAACACTAAAGAAATGAGCCTCCGATTTAGATGAAACCCCTATCTATAAAAAAGTTATTTAAGTTGTTCTAATTGATCATCATCATTAATTGATCATCGAACTGTATAAGTGGGCAGTGAAAGTCAAATGTGGTGAGCGCAAGAAATCCGCAAGGAAAGATGTGAACATGCACTACGAAATGTGCAACAGCGTTGCTTTGGCATTTTAATAGACGGATACCTATTTAAGAGTTTAATTAATGTTGTTACATGATAAACTAAACATCAGAGGGCGTGGTCGGGCCGTGATTGAGCCGGGGAATAACAATTCTACACGTATTAACCCTCGACGGCACATTCTTGCCTTATATTAATTACAAACTGACTACCTATTTCATACTGACCGGTTAGAAAAAAGTTAATTAATTAATAACGTAAATGACAATGTAAGTTTTTGGAACGAGAGCGGTTTCAATTTTAAATTTGCCCCCGCTTCGATATTAGAGTTATTTTCTTTTTAAAACATCATTTAGAATGTCACATTAAATAAGAATTCTTAATAATTTCTTTGCAGTAATTGAACAAATACTGTAACTTATAGATGTTGAAAGTTAAACTTCTAAAATTAAATTATTTTTTTATAAAATTCAAGGTTAAAAGGTTATATTAGGAGAAGGCAAAGTGTTTTTTTTTTCTTTGATTATTGTCAAATCCTGGTTTATATTGTAATGTAATTCCGCTCCCATCTTTTTGGGCCAAAACTAAAAGTGTGTAAACGAATAATCGCTTATAATGACTCTCATAATAACAGAAACCTTGTCAAACTAAGGCCGGCAGCTACGAAACGATTTCCAATCAGAATTACCAAACCGAAGTTCGGCCTCACATCTTAACGAAGTGGCCTTGTTTAAACCATCCACATCCAATAGGATTTTCTTCACTAATTGTCTTTTAAAATTCGTTACAAATCATTGGTATTTGCTACCACTTCCCATTTATTTAACACGTTCTTGCTCACTCTTCTTATTTTTGTTTTACATGCATTTGGCTTTTTGGCTGGAACTCATCTCCCATCCTAATTTGTATCATTCATTCCTTTACGTACGTGGTCTGTAATTATTCTTTAGTTTTTTGATCAATCTTTTATCTTCCATTTTTATTTTGGCGTTAGTAAGTGTTAGTAAGAAGTGGAAGTTAAAAGAAAATATTTGTGCTGCAATTTTGTGATTAAACTAGTTTAGTTATCGGCTTTGCATGTCCCTAAGTGTCATTAAAGTATATATGGTTTAAGGGGCGCGCAAAAATAAATCTGCGCCTGTAAAAGCCACTGATGTAATAATTAACTTATAGAACGTGTTTTAAAAGGCAGAAGAAAATTGTACGGCTTTTAACTAGTCAATTACGAAATATCAAAAAATATGTAATGGTAGCAGCGGAGTACGTTTATCGACACCTAACCGTTCATTAAAATTTCCTAAATGAATATTGCCAAATTACAAAAATGCGAGTAAATTGGCCCATTTTCATAATTGCAATGCCAATATTCATTATGTGTTTCTTGCAGCTGCTATTATGCCATTATTGTATATTACACACTGCTAGTTTTTACCGTCTTGTTGTTTTTAAAACTTATATGAGGAGACTTTTTTTGTTGGATGCCTTCTACGAAATTACCTTGTTGCGGATGTGTCTGTCTGCATTACTATATTTTCGAATTTAAAATGACTGACATATTTAAAAAAAGACATAGAATAATAAAAAAAACAAGTTTCATAAGTCATATTTTTCTATTCTGTTCTATTTTGGTTCTTAAATGCAAAAAAAAGTTTAAAAATCTGCTTTCTTTTATAATTTAAATTTAGGGATATTCTGTTTTGTTATGTGGCGGTTGGTGACATTGGAGGGCGTTTAAAATAATTTCAAACAAATGTCAATTTAAAGGTTATGTTTATAACACCTTTCACTTTTAACGTATCACGAAGTTTTGAAGAACAAATATACTATTTTGTTATTATTGGAGTTTGCACGCAGCTATGCGTTCGCCATCTAGTGTCAACTAAACAAATCCTTGTATTTTGTTATTTACATTAAATCAACTTGTATATTTGTATTGGTACGCACTTAAACACGTGTATTACAAAAATTCCGAATAGCTTAAGAGCGATTTACACGAACAAGTTTTCCTTTTGAAGCGGCTTTAAAATTGACGTTAAAAGTATACCTACATGTAACAGTATTTCTTGTAAATTTTCTTGCTTGTGCCTACTGCGATGTTAGGTCAAAAAGCAATTGCAAGATGTCGCTACTTAAATTGTTTAAAATGAATGTAAATATAAACATGATAAGAACCAAATGAGAACATAACCTTTGAAAGTGGAAAGGACAAGGACAATAAAGATACGAACTTCTAATTGTCGGAATTAAAGGTTATAATGAATCACATGTTGTAAAGTTAAGTTATAAGTTATAAGTTATAAGTTATAAGTTATAAGTTATAAGTTATAAGTTAAGGTATATCGTGAAATCGGTGAGTTGCGCTTGCGCAAACCGTAAACTTTTACAGAAACTTGTAGAAAATAGCGTTTGTTCCAGTTTTTCTGTAAAAGTTTTCTTGTACAAGTACACTTTCAAGCAATTAGTTGTTTCTTTCTAATGCATGCAAATATTAGAGAGAGAAAACTTTTAATGTCACTCACTTGCAAAGAAAAACTTGTTCAAGATTCAAAGTTCTTTTTTTTGTAACTTTATGGTTTAGACTAAATTAATTAAGCGAGAAACAAAAACATCCGGAACACAAAAACGAGAAACAAATGAAAACATTGAAAAAGAGACGAGAAATGAAATCGAAGAAACAAAAAACAACGAAAGCTGCAAAAACAGAAGACGAAAGAGAATCTAAAAGATAAAAAAAACAAATGTATTCTCAAGTGCAAGCATATAAGAAACAAATGAAAGATGAAATAAAGAAAATGATATTAAAAAAATGACAAAGAAATACTAAAAAAGTCAAAAGGAACAAGTGAAAGAGGAAAAAAGGAAAATGAGAGAAATGAACGGAAGTAGCAAAGATATTCTGAACATAACCATTAAGATCAACTAAAAATCGTTGCAAACAGAAAAACAAATGAAAAACGAAAAAAAGAAGAAAGCCAAACTAACAGAAGAATTTAATTAACAAACAGAAGCAAGTGCAAAATCATATAAGAAACAAATGAAAGATTTCCTTTAAACTGAAAATGTGAAAACATCCGAAAAGAAATGAGGAGAATAGAATTTCTTCATTAAAGTTGTTTTGTTTTTCCAGGAGCTCAACAGAAAGATGGGAAGCGATACTTTTGTAACAAGTAAAGAAGCAGGATCTCATTTCTTCATTACGAGAGCGCAAATAAATCATGGGGAATCCATTTAGAGCGGTGGTCACTTGCGAACGAGTAATTGCGCTCAAAAACGGTGAACTTTTTTTCCGAAAAGCCGCCTGTAAATCAACCGTTACGTTATTACCCGATAAGTAATAATAGCGTAGAAATCAGATCTGAACAGATAGTGGTTAATATATTGTAATCGAAAATTGAAGCTTCTCGGCACCGTCTTATCGGCGATCGGAATGCGCCTCTGCCTCTCTGCCACCTACCGCCATTACCTCACATTAGCTCCCCACCGCCACCTTAATCATCTCTAAACGAATTAAGCTGGTCATTGTGTGATTTGTTTGTTTCTTTTCGATCCGGATGATCAACTGGTTCGTTTGTGGTGGACGCTATTCACGGAATTAACTCATTGTTTGGCCGCCACTGGTTTTCTTCTTATCGCCTTCATTGGGAACGGTACTTCGAGGGATTCGCTCCTAACGAACGGTAGTTACTAATGATGAGCGTTAATTGGAACACCAAACGAATGTTTTACGAGGAAACACATTCACGAATTAAAAAAAAAATTATCGGAAGTCTTTGATTTGGAATCTTGTCTTGGTGGGAAATGAAGATTTAGTTAAGATCGCATGTCAATTATGTTCTAAAACAAAAAGAGAAGGACACTTAAAGAAAAAGCAAGCATGATAAAATTAAAAAGTACCTACAAGAAAAGCTCCTTGCTCAGAGGTTCCTCCATGGAGAATGCAATTGGACGACAAGCGGGTTGAACGCTACAGTCTAGCCCTAAAAGAAGCTAAGAAGGAATATTTTGAAAATAAAATATTAATTTCATCCAACAAATCCAAAACTGCATGGAATATTGTTAGACAATTAGCAAACATAAATAAGAACTCTAGCTTCAGCTTATCCTCTTTCTCTGATCTTCAGAACACTGATCCTGATGCAGTGACTAATTTATTTAATGACCACTTCAGCAGCATAGTCTCAAACGTAGACTACACGCAAAACCGAAAATTACCCATTGAGTCTGATTATGATCTAATCCCGCATAATATGTTTCTATTTCCAACTGATGACGCTGAAGTCAGATCTGTGATCGAATCAATTTCTAAAAAAATTCTGCAGGTATGGATGATGTGCCCTGCTCTCTGATTGGCAAAATTGCTTCGTTGATAACAACTCCGATTGTTCACCTAATAAATAAATCTCTCCTTCAAGGAGTGTTTCCAGACTCAATAAAATGTGGCAAAGTTCTACCTATACATAAAAAAGGCAACTATCGTCCAATTTCTCTCCTGCCGGCCTTCAGTAAAATTTTTGAAAAAGTTTTAAACTCAAGATTAATCTCTTACTTATCCCAGTTTGGAATTTTAAATAAAAATCAATTTGGTTTCACAAACTAAATATGCTATTTATAACACTTTGACTTACATAATATATGATAAGTTGGATAGTAAATTTAACGTAACTGGTATGTTCTTCGATCTCTCCAAAGCGTTCGACTCACTGGATCACGAAATCCTATTTAAAAAAATGGAGAGATATGGCATCCGTGGGCCAGCTCTGAGTATTTTTCAATCTTATTTATCTAATCGTAGTCTCATTATCTCTTGAAATCGATAACATAACTAAAACCTACCAATCGGCTGAGTCACCTATTCTCCGTGGAGTCCCTCAAGGATCTATCCTAGGACCGACCTGTTTTTAATCTATGTTAATGACTTGCGTCTTACCGTCTCACTTGGACACCTATCTCAATACGCGGATGACACTAATGCAATTGTAGCTGATAAGTCAGCTGAGGAAATTTCCAAAATCAGTTCTGGAATTGTCGAAAAAATGAATAAATGGTGCTCAAACAACAACCTCCATCTTAACATGGATAAAACCACGATTGTCACATTCAAAAAACAACCCGCTGCCTCTAGCATCTTAATAATAATAATAATAATAATAATAATTTTTATTGATGCCAGGAAACAGAAGTTTGTTGCACAAGTCAAAAACACTAAGGATAAGTGTTAGTATCATTAAAAATACATACATAAATAATACACAAAGATACATAACATAGGACATCAGCACATTTGCTTGTCATCACTCAACATTTTATCGTTTAAAAATTCTTCATACGAGTAGTAAGCTTTATTGCATAAAAAGTTCTTAATTGTTCTTTTAAAGCATCTTAATGTTAGCTTAGTTATACTCGAAGGCAATTTATTAAACAGTTTTATTCCTAAGTTTCCTGTGCCGCCATCAGTACCTTTCAGACGCCTGTTGTTGAGGCAAATTTTATCATTATGGCGAGTATTGTGCTCGTGAATAACGTTATGACATTTGTAATCTTCAAAATTAGCTTTAACATAAATCAAACTCACAAAAATAAAGATCGAGGGAACAGTAAGAATATTAAGTTTCCTGAAAGCCTCTCTACAGTCTTATCTATATTGTAAACCAGCTACTATTCTGATAGCGCGTCTTTGTAAACGGAAAATCAAAGATTGGGAGCTAGTATGACCCCATAAAATTATACCATAGGTAATATGACAGTGACACAATGAAAAATAGGCCGTTCTCAAAGAATCTGCTGCAATGCAATGTTTAAGCCCACGAAGTGCAAAAATACCGCTGCTTAATTTTTTAGCAATCATTCCAGTATGAGCATTAAAACGTAGAGAGGAGTCAACTTTCACCCCCAGAAATTTTAAAGATCCTTCTTCAAAATATTCTTTTCTTTTTAAAGAGAAGATAAGTTTTTCTGACTTCTGTAAATTTAAAGTAACCCTATTGTTGACAAACCATGCATGCGCTATGGATTGTGCCTCCTCGGCAAGTTTTAAGGCAGTTTCTAAAGAATCACTTTTTACCATCAGTGTGGTGTCATCCGCAAAATGAACGGTTTTCACCTGCAGGTAGTTAGAAAAATCATTAATAAAAATAATGAAAAGAAGGGGACCAAGGCAAGAGCCTTGCGGGACACCCTGAAGGACAGGAGCTTTTTTCGAGTCAAGTCCCTGGAACCTGACCAGTTGATATCTACAGCTTAAAAAAGAAGATAACATGTTACAGCTTGAAGGTTCTAAGTTATAAAAATAAAGCTTTCTTAATAAAATATCGTGTGGGACACAATCGAATGCCTTGGAAAGATCTAGAAAGTATCCAATACCATATCTCCCTTCCTCAAAACAATCAGCCATGAAAGATACAAGTTCTAGCACAGCACTAGTTGTGTCACGACCTTTTCTGAACCCGTATTGACAATTAGTAAGCAAGTTGTGGCCTTCAAAGTACTTTACCAGTTGGGAATACAAGATTTTTTCAAGAATCTTAGAAAATATTGGAAGTAAGGAGATGGGTCGATAGTTGTTCACCTCATTTAAGTCACCCGATTTGTGCAGAGGAATAACAACCGCAATTTTTAAACAAAGAGGAAAAATAGACTTTCTAATGCATTCGTTGATTAAGTGCGTCAAAGGAACAATAATTAAGTTCTTTATATACTTGATCACAGAGACATTTAAATCATAGAAATCTAAAGAGTTATTATTCTTTAAGTTATCAATTACATCCCGTACGACTACACAGGAAACCTCGGAAAATCTGAAAGTAATATTATTGTCTAAGTTACAGCCTTTTGACATCAGCAGTATAGGATCAACATCAGCTTTAGGTAAATTATCAGCAAGTTCAGAAGCGATTTTCGAAAAAAATTCATTAAAGTTATTGGAACTGATACTACAGTTATTTTCAGTTTTATTGCTGGTTTTCCGTATGCTAGACATGTCTCTAATAATTTTCCATAAAGCTTTTGTTTTATTATCCGCAGCGTCAATGAATTTTTTGAAATAACTCTCTTGTTTGAAGTTTATTAATCTTCTATAAGAATTACGCAGAGTGTTTCTTTCCTCTCTGGAAGCATCAGACTGTGAGATTTTATAAATATTGTCAGCAGCACGCAACTTATCACGCATTTTACGTAAATCATCGTCATACCACTTTACAGTATTGTTTCCAAGCTTAACCTTCAGAGTTTTGACCGGAAAGGCTTGTTCAAAAGACTCTTTAATGACTGATATGAATAATTTAAATTTATGGTCAATATCTAAAGAGCTGTCATAGGTAAAACCCCAATTAACTGCTTCCAGCATAGAAAAGAAAAGACATTTACCTTTAAGGGTTACGGGTCTAATAATTTTCGCCTGAGGCTGCTTATTCGTGACACCAGCAACAAAGCTAGAAGTAAATACTATACCGACATGGTCAGACAATAAAGTGTTAACAGGTTCAACATTACATTCTGAGCTGATAATATTAGTAAAAGTATTGTCAATACAGTTCACTCCTCTGGTGGGGAAATCGACTAAAGGTGTTAACCCATATTCAGTAAGCAGTAACCAAACTGGAGCTTCTACGAGGGCCTTAGGTAATCACAAATGTACAAAATATCTTAGTCAAACACCATAATAAATCTCTGCCGACATTAAGTTCCGTGGAGTTCCTGGGTCTTACGGTCGATGCTAAACTTGATTGGGAGCTACACTGCAGTAAATTGAACAGTAAGCTTTCCTCTGCTTTCTATGCCTTAAACAACCTAAGAGCCAATGTAGGAATACCATCTCTCAAAGCATTTTATTATGCTCACGTCGAATCCAGGTTACGCTATGGCATTCTTTTTTGGGGATCCTCCTGCCACGTCACGCGTTTATTCCTTCTGCAGAAAAGGATTGTCAGAACCTTGTGTGGAGTGCCGATGGACAGTCCGTGCAGACCATTATTTCAAAGCTTAGGAATCTTAACCCTAGCCAGTTTATATATTTTTGAACTATCAGTATTTATAAAACAACATGAGCGCTTGTTTACTCGTAATCTTGATCTGTATGATAATATGCAAACTAGGAAACGTAATGATTTCAGTATTCCTAAGCATAGGACGGCTCTCTATCAAGGTGGGGCTCATTACAAAGCAGTAATAATCTTCAATGCACTACCTATCAACATCAAAAGTGCAGAAGTTAAACAATTTAGGATATTACTAAAACGCTACCTACGTGAAAAAGCTTTTTACCACATCAATGAACTAACAATCTGTCACCCAAGTTTAAATTAAATCTACTTGTCTCTACTTACCACGACTCCTGGTGACAAGTCTGCCGATTCTAAATCAGCTGTGCCCCAGCTAGCAACAGTGGAAAAGGGGGCAGGTTATCTCAACGATGGTAAGTTATAACGGACGCCAGAAGACAATTTAAAAACAACTAATCGAAATTCGACTGGCCGACGTCTCCAATCGACCAAGTCGTGCAGAAAGGAAACTACTAAATAGAGACGAGACCCACTGTGTGTATGAAAGTAGTTAAAATTAAAATCGTACTCAAGTTAATACAATTTATTATACAACTATAGAAATAAAACAAACAGTTACACTAGTGCGTTTAATTTCTAGCGTACCGTTGCAATTGCTTTAAATTAAATTCGCACGAAAAGAATGCATGCGCAACAAACACAGAAAAAGGTTACCTCGCGACCGATGCCATATACCGTCTGAAGTTGGCTGTCACTACGCCATCTAGTGGTCTTGTCAGAGTCGATGACTTCACAATGGCGTACTCACACGACGGGTAACGACAGACGGGCAACAAGAATTGTCGGGGCACCAACACGCGATGAACTGGGAAATCCCTCGCGTATACGCTTGCGGGGATGACCTGGGCCTGCGCTGTAACTTGCGCCCAAGCGAAAAGCCAAACAGAAAAGGGACAGGCCCGAACTAAAAAAGCCTGAGCGAACAGGAGCCTCAGGCTTGGTACGGAGATTAAAATTACCTCCGCTCGGTGTTCGGCAGTGTCGAATGAATTTCCAGCCAAGCTGCGATTGATTTCTTCTCCAAAAGAGCAAGGAATCACCAATGGTAGGCGGCCTGAAAGTCACATGGACCCCCAGAACCTATCAGAAATCAATGATCGCAGCGTGCAGGTTTTCCCCCATAGCGCTGTAAAGGAGGGGTACCAGGGTTGCCACGGCGCGAAAACGAAATTATTAGTCGCTACATTTTAGCGCTAAATTTAAAACGTAACAAATCTCTGACAGTCGGTGCCCTGTTGGGCAGACATCGGTCACATGCTGAAGTTGTAATTGTTGCTTTACCGTGACTGGGTGGGTTTCTACACGTTTTCTAGCGTATTGTTGTCAATATATCTGTGATGTGTTGTTTATATTGTGTTTGTATTGACTAAAATATGTTACATACCTATCTCATATTGTTTTAAAAAAAAATTGTATTATCGTGTTTTGTACTGTACCTGATTTTTTGACCATGTCCATATCATTGAATTGATTCGTGGCAATAAATTATTATTATTATTATTCTGAACATGGCAATTAAAAATCATCAATAAACGTTGCAAAAACAAAAGACGATCGCGTCGTTCAGTGAAAAAGAAAAGAAAAAAGGAATGAATAAGGGAATTTGCCTCTTTTCACGGAAAATTGCGATTGGGTTTTAAATATGCAAAAAATATGGGGAATAAAAACAAAACAAAAAAATAAAATTTAGTTGTAAAAAGGCAACTCATATTAAAACAAAAATTTTAGAAGCATACGGGCCTTATGTCCGGTTTTTTATTTTATTATTTTTACATGACTGAAGCTATAATAGAAAATAATTCTAAAGGAATTAAATAAAAAATTCAAATTTATGTATTTTTTAAGTAAGTTCGTATTTCAACAGTTAAATTTTCATTTTCAGAATCAAAATATAAGCAGTTTTTGTGTGCATACAAAAGGAATGATCTTGCCTTCTCTGTGTGTGTGTGTAATATTTAAGCAGTGATTATTCATTGATTCATAAAAATAATACAAAACTGACGGTCAATTTGTTCCGCTCTTTGTTAGTGGTGGATTGCGTTACGATCATGCGGTCCGATCTTAAAAGTGTTTACCATTTTAGATTAATAATAGGCACGTAATTAATCTAAGTACATCTATGACTGGCTACTTTGTCTATAACCTTATAAAGGAGGCAGCTAGCTCATTCTGTCAACGGTGACGACGGAAAAAAGAAAGAAATCCAACACCGACATAATTACATATTTATCGGAATTAAAGTATGACGCTCCATTCTCAGGGGAGCCCTTAACACACGGCTCAGCCGCATTAATATTCATAAAATCGCCTCAAAAGAAAAGAAAAAAACCGCCAGCATCGTTTTAATCCAATTATTATAAATTACCACTGGCTATATTAAGAAATAGTTAATTATGATTAATGCCCGAACGAATTGTTAATCTATTTTTGAGCTTAACGAGCTGGAATAATTACGTGCCCTTTTTTTTATTAACAACCCTTTGAATTAATTTTACATTTTCAACAGATTGCGTATAGGCATACTTCATCGAAAGACAAAAATTTCAAAGGATTATTATTAGAAGTTACTAGTTATTATTTGTTTTAAATTTTGTTTGACTTTGCCATTTTCAGACCGCTTGTAATTAACTGCTACCAAATTGCTTTGAAATAATGATTATTATTATTTTTATTTTCTAATAGATGGTGCACGCCAGGTCCGAAGAAAAATTTACTTGGGCCCTATACACCTAAAAAAAATTAATTGAAATGAAATGTTTTCTGACGAACTTTCTTATAAAACAAAAAACAATAGTTGCCGAAAATAGGCAAAAAAATCGAAGTTTTAATAGTTTTAATAGTAAATTTGTTATCTCTACTTGTAGATAGCGTTCTAATCTGACACAAGCTAAACACAAGGAAAAATTAAAAATTTCTCTTGACCATCAGTCCTATCACAGACTTTTTAATTTTTAATTTAATCAAGAAGCAATTTCGAAATGTCGATTTTATTTAACAGAAAAGCTCGTGATGTATGGCTTAATTTGATTCATTCCCCAACAGATGGCGCAATCGATTTCTTAACCTTAACCGACTAATTGCTCCAGTGTCCTTCCGGACTTTTTAAAACTTAACAATTTTCTGGATGCAGAAAAAAATTTAAAAAGACAAAAAAATCGAAACGGCAAGATTAAAGTTCATTTATTTATTTATTTATTAATTTTAGTACTTCCCCATAGATGGCGCCGTAATACTTACACAAGTTACAGTCTATACAAGCTTTTGAATTTGATGTTTCTGTCATCAACTTTATGATTTCCATCTTTAATTTTTAACATTAATCAATAAGTATTTTCGAAATGTCGATTTTATTTAACAGCTCGTGATATATCCCTTGAATTAATTTATTCCCCAATAGATGGCGGAAATAGGCAAAAAAAACGGCATCTCAAAATTTTAAAATTTATTATCTCTACCTGTAGATGGCGTTCTATAATAAAAATTTCTCTTGAACATCAGTCCCATCACCAACTTTTTAATTTTAATCTAAGAGCAATTTCCAAATGTCGATTTTATTTAACAGGAAAGCTCGTGATGTATGGCTTAATTTAATTCATTCCCCAATAGATGGCGCAATCGATTTCTTAACCTTAACCGACTAATTGCGACAGTGTCCTTCCGGATTTTTTAAAACTTAACAATTTTCTGAATACAGAAAAAAAATTAAAAAAGACAAGAAAATCGAAACGGCAAGATTAAATTAAAGCTGATTCTTGTCCGATGAAAATTGTATCACAAACTCTGCGAAACGTTAAGTGTTTGTGCGCCACTTAGTGCCCGTTTAAAAGAGTTTGTGAGGCAAGATTAAAGTTCATTTATTTATTTATTAATTTTGGTACTTCCCCATAGATGGCGCCGTAATTCTTGTAGAAGCTACAGTCTATACAAGCTTTTCAATTTGATGTTTCTGTCATCAACTTTATGATTTCCATATTTAATCACAACATGACTTTATTTAAAAGAAAAATCCGTCATAAGTCTCCCCGGTAGATGGCGCCTTATATTCTTAACCAATTAGTTTGTTGCTCGCTGATTTTTTAAAACTGATCAGCTTCTTCTGCGCAGAAAAAAATGAACGAACAGAACCAAACGGCATCATTTGAAATTCATCGTCTTCAGCGCGTTAACCCATAGATGGCGGTTTAATACCTGCACAGACAAATGCGTTTAATCGTTTTTGAATTTCTGTTTCTTCCACATTGGCTGGATTTAATGATTCGTTCAATTTTTTTTTTGTTTCGTTAAATGCAATTTTACAGAACGGAATGTGTGTGTGTGTGACATTTTCAGTAAATTCACGAACATTTTCGAAAAACCAAAATGATAATGTTGCACTTTGTAGTCCTCTTTTCAAATAAATATTTAGTCATGACTTTTCTCCTTTTCTGCTTTTTATACAAATTTTTATCGTTCGCGTGTGACGTGACATTTTCAACCAAGGGTGCGTTCGAATAACGCTCCGAGCACTCGGAGTATTCCTTTTTCTCACTCTTACATGCGAAACGCATTCGCTCTCTCTCATACTTCTGCTCAGAGCGTGCTCCGAGTGTTATGCCGAACCCAGCCCGATTCACGAATGTTTTTCAAAAAAAAGAACGAAACAAAAGAGAATTTGACAGATTAATTTTGGAATTTGTAGTTTTCTTTTGTTTCTTTCTTTCTGTTCGATTCCTTTTACTAGAATTAAATATTTAGCCTTTACTTTTCTGTTTTTTATACCAATTTTTATTGTTCGCGTTTTTTCGTTTTTATTGTTTTTGAAAAAAGCTAATGATAATTTGACAGTTTAATTTTGGACTTTATCGTTTTCTTTTGTTTCTTTCTTTCTTCTCGACGCCTTCTCCTATAATTACATATTTAGTCACGACTTTTCTCTTTTTTATACAAATTTATATCGTTCGCGTGTAACGTGACATTTTCAACCAATTTTCCTATAATTAATCACAGCTTTTTCTATTTTTTTACATAAATTTTTATTGTCTGTATCAGACATTTTCAACAAATTCACGAACATTTTTGAAAAAACAATAAATGGCTTTTTGGTAGATTTTTTAAAAATAAATTCCTTACTATCAGTACTTTCTGAACAAGTAAAACGTAAATGTGGAGTGTTTCTAAATTTGTTATTAATTATTGCAAATATGTACTTTTATTAAATAACTGAAGCAAAATGCAAGTGATAGACAACATTAATATAATTAATAAGTTACTATAATTAACTATCAGCGGACTTTAAATTTAAATTTAATTCTTGGTTAAAAGAAACTCCCAAATTAATCATAATTTTAATTTTAAAGGGAAAAGCCATATGGAAGTCGAGATTAACTAATTCTGGGTTCGAGATTAGCCGCTCTTGGATTACAGGGTAATTACATTTGGGTTCGCGATTAACCGCTCTTAGATTCCAGACTAATTACTTTTGGGTTCGCGATTAACCGCTCTTGGGTTCCAGGCTAAAATAAAGTACATGTAATATATTCATTTCTTTAAATTACTATAATACCTCATATCGGAATATACCATGTGATCCTAAAATTCGTCTAAGTCGCCGGTGTTAAGATTCTTCAGTTTTAATTTGATTGTATGTACATGTTTTTTTTTTATGAAACATCCTGTATAGAGTACTTTTACATAAAGGATTAAACTGTGTTGCAATTTTCCTTTGTTTTTTTGCTTATCTGAAAGCAGAATGTTGGCAGTGCTTTTAAATACATAGTGACAAATTTTCATCACTGACTGTATAATATTTACGTCGACTTGACACATTATTTTATATATATATGTATGTATTTATATATATGTAAATCTACTGCACAAATAAATATACTATACTATACTATATACTATACTATACTATATCTGATGATTAGTATTTATATGATTTTCGCAAAATACTTTTACCAAATTGATAATTTTTTCGACTCTTCTGTTTATTTATGTAACTCATAAATTTTCAAAACGTTACTGGGCGGATTCGAGGTTAATTATTATCGAATTTAATTAAACGTATTGACACTTTTTCTTAATAATTTTTTCAGTTTTAAGGAACTCAATATTAGTATTATATAAATAAATCATCAACATTTGGATACTGTAACTAACAATGGTTACAGTGTAATACGTCAGGGTTGTCAGTTCAGTCTAAAATGTAATTTTTTTCTGACATTTAAAAAAAATAAAATAAAAAGATCGTGAAACAATCCACAAACGTGAGACGTCACGATAAGTCGTGAAATCTGGCAACACTGTGGGGTGAGTTTTTGATTTGCATAAAATCATTCTCAGTGTTGGGAAGTATCGTAATTTATCTCTGATTCTGGTGATTGTTAATCTCATCTGGTGTTGCGGATTACGTTTTTATCATGATACCTCGTATGTGGATATACCAAGTGATCATTATTAAAGTTTTTACGAAGCACCTGTGTAGTAATAGTATTAAACTAAATAATTTGGTATATATAGTTAAGAGTTAAATTGTATTGTATATTTTGCATGAATTTAAAATAAAATAAAATACATTGTATGCAAGAACCGCAACTTATAATTTAAAAAGTCATAAAATTTCATCAACTTAGATCCTTTTTTAATCCAAGATTAATATTGACTACACAATTAAGGTAACCATAGCTGCACCGATCGGGTCATCACCATAAAACTCTTTTCCGTCCATTTCATTACGCGCCCGAAGAAAAAGCGATTTTTTTCCTGAAACCCGCTCCTGCGGTACGCGCGCAGTACCATGTAATTTGAAAAAATTTCAATTCGTTTAACGAGCGCAGCGAAATATTTAAACATTTAAACGCAACGACGTTTCCAGCCCTGATAAACGATTTAACGACTCTACAATTATAAACCATAAATAATTCCCCTTAATGCTGTAATTTGTATCGGGGAATATGAAGCGTTATCACATTACCGCCGCAAAAATGTGCCGCCTCTCAAAGTTACTGTTAAAAAGATATATTAAAGATAAGCGGTCATGTAATACCAATCTGCAGCTTGAAAATGATCTGTGTCGGGCAACACTCGGTAGCTAATTAAATTGACCAGCGCAGCCAACCTTGGTCCAACCTCGCTGTTAATTACTCTGTGCTATATAAATTCATTTTTGCTCGGAACGATTTCTCTATATAGTAGCCGTTAGGTTATACGCATTCTAACATTTGCCTCTTATCGATGTTATGCGAAAAATTACTTTTCTTAATTAAATACTTAATTAATATATTTATTTTCTACATACGTAAATGTAAAAATGTTATTAAAACTAAGGGAAGATTGACGAGGCGCAAAATCGTATCTAAGGCGCCCTCTTTGAATTCGGCACCAAACCATCGAGTAAATGAATCGCCTAATGACAGTTGTCATCTTTCTCATTAGCAGACTTTGGCGTTCGTTAGGACGTTTCAGAGCCGGACTTCGTTTTATCTAGAACCTACGGTTTTGAACGTGTATTGAAGGTACACCTGTACACGGAAATCCGTGTAACGACATTCGCGAATTAAATACACGTGTTATTAATTCACGTGTAATTAACTCTTATTCTACGTGTACACGGATATTTTAATATACGGGTCCGTTCGGTACGTTCAAATCCAGGTTACCTAGCAACGGATTTGTTTTTGTATTAAATACACGTGTAATATAACTACACGTGTATTTGATTTGAATACACGGGTACCCGTGAATTATACGGATTATAATCATGATGCGTGTATTACACGTATACACGTACACTGATATATATACAGGGTGAGTTATTAACCGCCCTTTCTTCCATAGCTCATTTATAGAACGAGATAGAATTTTTTTCTTCCACAAGGACATTCTACCTATTGAGCACTATAACCAAAATTATTTTGGTACATACAGAGTGTTATGTAAAGTAATGGCAGCATGTAGCAGGAGTTTTTTAAATGAAACACCCTGTGTATTTTCTTATAGAAAGACATAACAATCGATCCTCTAAACAGCTGCGCATAAAATATTTATATTTATTTAACCAACTAAGAGTAAATTAATATTTTATTAAAAACGGTCTGATTTTCAACTTCTCTTGAAATACTAACTGTAAACGTATTGTTTATCGTACGGCAATAAAAATCCGTAGTGTTATAAATTAAAGTATAAGGAATAACCTAGACATAAATTCATTTAGTTTCATTTGTTTTTTCAAATGTTCAAGCCTGTGTAATTGTGAGAGTTTCAAACTGCCGTTATTCAATTTTTTTAAATGCAACCCCCCCTATCTCTTTTCACGAATAGATAGTGTTCATGGTCATCTTCAATTTTGTTATGGGTTTTCTGCATCTAATCCTTACAGTTTTTTTGCTAAAATAAATATTTTACATTTTTGCTCTGAAATCAATATTAAAAAGTTATTTTTTCTACTTTGCGTTCACAATGTGACACCAAAAACAGTTTCACAAAGAAGCTCATTGTGACACTGTTTTTTGGGGAAATTTTAGTCATTTTTAATTGAAAATATTTAATAGATTTTACAAAATAGCTCAGTATTTATTTGTTACTTAACAATATACTCACAATGAAGCTGGATAAGAAAAATTAATAACTTGTTAATGTGACTTTTGATTAAAACGATAGGTTTTCAGTGTTGCCACGCATTACAACTAAAATTCCCCATATACTAAGAAGATCCAATATTTTTCATATTTTTGTTGAATAAGTGACGCAAAGTAGAAAAAATAGTATATAAGAGGCATTGTAACACTCGTTCCGTTAGGCCACTCCTAGCTCGCTACGCTTCGCTAGTCGTACCCCAACCCCACTCGTGTTACAATAAGCCTTCTTGTGAAACTTGTATAATAATATACTATAATGTACCGTATTTTAATTTATTTAAGACAACACCATAAAACAGATGGATAATATCAAGTTTACAATTGATTACAGACTCTTATTACATTATAATCATCGTATTTTTGTTATAATACAGTTATTTTATTTTGTTTTAATTAAGAATGCTTTAAAATTGATTCTAGGTAGTTCCTAAGCTTCAGTTGTCTTAACTAACATTTGATTTAATAAAATCGGAATACTTGAACAAAAGAAATTCGCCAATTTTCATTGATTCGTTGGATTATTAATTTATTATTTGCATATTTTTACAATAATTTTTACATTAAGGTAATTATTTACAAACACTGATGTTTTCTTTTGTTGTAAACCACATCGAATCAATTTTAAGACATTGTTAATTACAACAAAGTGAAAGAATTGTATTACAATAAAAATACGATAATTATAATGAAATAAGAGTCTGTAATCAATTGTAAACTTGATATTTTCCATCTGTTTTATGAAATAGAGGGCGCTGTCTTAAAGAAATTAAAATACAGTACGTTAAATAACTTTTTAATATTGGATTTTAGAGTAAAAATGAAAAAAATTATTATAGCAAAAAAAAATTAAGGATTAGATGCAGAAAACCTATAACAGAATTGAAGAGGAACATGAACACTATCTACTCGTGAAAACAGATAGGAGAGTTGCATTTAAAAAAATTGAATAACGGCAGGTTGAAAATCTGACAATTACACAGGCTTGAACACTTGAAAAAACAAATGAAAGTAAATGAATTTATATCTGGGTTATTCCCTATACTTTAATTTATAACTCTACCTACTTTTATTGCTGTACGATAAACGATTCGTTTACAATCAGTATTTTAAGAGAAGTTGAAAATCGGACCGTTTTCAATAAAATAATAATTTACTCTTAATTGGTTAAATAAATATAAATATTTTATATGCTGCTGTTTAGAGGTTCGAGTGTTATATCTTTCTATAGGAAAATACACAGGGTGTTCCATTTAAAAAAATCCTGCTACATGCGGCCATTATTTTACGTAACACTGTGTATGCATCAAAATAATTTTAGGTTATAGTACTCAATAGGTAGAATGTCCTTGTAAAAGAAAAAAATTCTATCTCGTAATATAAATGAGCTACGGAAGAAAGGGCGCTTAATAACTCACCCTGTATACGTGAAATAGTAGTTTTATCTCATGCGCACAGAATTACAAAACACAATAAAAGGGGCGGTGTATTTGAAAGTATTTCCCGACTTCAATTATTATACTCGTCGCTGTGAGCCACAAAGTTAAGTTTAACAACTTAAATGTGCTCAAGAGATAAAACTAGTGTAGCTCTGGAATGTCCTAAGAGACGCCGAAGTCTGCTCATTAATCATCAATTTAAAAAAAAATAAATAGAGTATTTAGTGTTTTTGACTTTATGATCCTGCTTTAACAAAATCATATTGTCAAATATAAAAACAATATACAGGGTTATGATAAAATAACGGATAAATTCCTATTTTCAAAAAAAAAAAAAATGCTCGGATCTGTCCATTTAATTTAATTAATTTTTTGTCTTTCTCGTGAATTGTTTTTTTATATCGCAGAGTGTCTTGTGTGTCTTTAGATTTTGCAATTTTTCATAGTTTAAAAAAATTGAAAGGTTTTCAAAAGTATTGTACAGGAACCAGCAGAAATTTAGTCACATACAGGATTCTTTTTTATTATCCATTTCTCAGAAAAAAATATTCTTTATGAAAGTTCCCAAATCTTCCTTAGCTGAAAATGCACGTGTCAAAAATTGAATACCTCTTTCAATATACCGAGGAGATCAAAATATTTGAAATCGACGTAAGAGTAAAGTACCTTTATTTTCATGATACGTGGAAATATTATTTAGAAAAGTTACTCAGATTACAATGGAATCATAGATATAAAATCGTGGCCGCCTACGATGAGAAAAATACTTTTGACACAAAAAAGTGACATTTTCATGGCATCAAAGTTATTGCTCATAATTTCTAGTTGGTAGATGAGCGAAAAACAAGTCATAAAGTAGATTCTTTTCGCACTTGAAAAAACATCCAGCTTTACATATTCAAAGATAGATAGATAGATAGATAGTTTATTCATTGCCAGTAGCGTCGAATCGGTAATACAAACATATATACAGAAAAAGATGTCACACACAAGAAATATAAAAACAATACATTACAGCTCACAGTCATAATCAGGTTCATATAGGTAGTTGACAAATATATCAAATACTTAATACTTTTAATGCTGCTACTAAATAGCTTTTGGTACAAGTGACTATAGGGTAAGAATTATGACTGAAAATATTCGTCAATTGAGTAATAGACAGAGTGGGTAAAATAGTTTTTCACTCTACGTTTGAACAGGACTACAGACCTAAGTGACCGCAATTCATTCGGCAATTTATTGAAAAATTTAACACCATTAAACTAGAATGATGCACAGTATGACCTATTACGAGGATAATCCACTCGTAGATGATGTGGATATCTCGTATCATAATTGTGTGCATCACTATTCAATAAGAAATCATTTTTATTTTTATATACATATAAAACAGTTTCGTATAAGTACAAATTTACTAACGTCATTATTTTCAAGTTCGTGAATGCATCTCTGCAGCTTTCTCTAAATGCTAGATTTGCAATTGATCTGACGATTCTTTTTTGCATTTTAAATATTTTATGGAAGTGAATGGATTGGCCCCAAAAAATTATACCATAGCGCAAGATGGACTCAAAATGCATTTTATTTTTGATATAGCATATGCAGATCTAGCTAATCTAGGTATAAGAGATTCTGCCTGTCCATGCCAGGATAATTGAGAGTCAATTGTAACTCCCAATACTCTGCATTTCTTTACTGGAGTAAGATTAAGCCCGTTATATGTGAAGGAATAATCACTTGGTATTTTGTTAGAGAACATTATTATGTTGCTTTTGTCAATATTAATTAGTAGGCGATTTGTTTTGAACCAATGTTCAATTTGTTTGAGAATTGACAATATTTCCGAATGTAACTTTTCGAAATTTTCAGCATACACAGAAATACATGTATCATCAGCATACAGGGTGACATCGCCCGATATGTTCAGAGGAAGATCACTAACATACATATTGAAAAGCAGGGGTCCTAAGATGGATCCCTGCGGAACCCCACAATTGGTAATTGCTTTGTTAGAGAGAGTACCAAACTTATCAGTATGTTTAATCTCCACAACTTGTTCACGTTGATCAAGGTACGAGCGTAATAAGTTTAGTGTTATCCCTCTAATTCCATAAAATTCTAACTTCTCAAGTAATATATTATGATCTACTAAGTCGAAAGCTTTTGATAAGTCACAGCTTATCAAAGCAACAATATTGTTGTTGTTTAATCTGTCATATGTGAATTTCAATATTTGTTGTAGCGCAGTGGTCGTTGATTACTTGGATCTAAAACCATGCTGGTGCTTTGTTAGCAAGTCGCTATTTTCAAAAAAAGAAGTCATTCTTGAGTGAATTGCTTTTTCCAGGATTTTAGCTAAAGAGCAAAGTATGGATATCGGTCTATAATTAATTACTTCAGTTTTATCATCCTTCTTATAAGCAGGTACAATCTTAGAAAGCTTAAAACTAGTTGGAAATCTGCCATTCCGAAAACAACAATTGATTACGTCTGACAAAGGCACTGAAATGATGTCTGCAACTGACTTTAGTATGGGCATTGATATATCATCAGTCCCGACAGCATACGAATTCTTAAGTGAGTAAATGATTTTGAACACCTCGACAGGATTTACATAAGTGTTTACAAAAGGGTTTACAAAAGTGTTTTGGACCATTTCCAAACTTTGCTCCCTATCCAAGGATACGTTTTTTAATAATTTGCTTGATAATTGTGAGAAATGTTTATTAAATATATTACTTATTACCAGCGGATCATCTACTGTATTACTATCTTGAGTTATATTAATATTTTCCGTGTGTGTCTTATTTGTTGTTTCGACTTTCATTAACTTCCAGACAGATTTGATTTTGTTATCGGATCTGGCAACTATAGAGTTTACATATATTCTTTTGGCCAATTTTATGCAAGACTTTAAGATACTGCAATATTTGTTATAATAATTTTTTATGACGGTATTGCTAAAAAGCTTCTGCAACGCAAAGAGTTCCCTTTCCGTGCGGCAGGAAGTTCTGATTCCATGTGTTAACCAGGATTTTGCCGGCTTTTGGACTACCTTTTTAATAGGATAAGCTTTTAAAAATGCATTTCAAAGTTCACACAATGTTACACACGTTGACACGAAAAAAAAAATGAAATAGATGTGATTCTTTTCTCATCGTAGACAGCCATTATTTCATATTTGAAATCCCATAACAACTTTGAATAACTTTTCCAAATAACATTTACGCGTATCTTGAAAAATAAAGGTACTTCACTCTTACTGTCGATTTCTAATATTTTGTATTCCTCGGTATATGATAAGAGGTATTCAAATTTTGATACGTGTATTTTGAGTTTGGGGAGATGCAGGAACTTACATAAACAATAAATTTTTCTAAGAAATCAATAATAAAAAAGTTACCCATACGTGCCCAATTCTCTCTCGGTCCCTGTATTACTTATCTTTAGACTTTATAAACTTATTTAATCTAACCTTAATTTTAACTTTAATTTAACTTTACATTACTTTAACTTAGGGGGAGGGCCGGGCCCGACCGTCCAGCCCTGGCTCGTAGAGTCCACTCGCTTGGCTTTGTTTACGCCCACTTGGTTTCACACTAATTACTTCACGACTACTGAATTACTACTCTTATGGCGGATTTCACAAACGTTACTTAAATTTAATCATCCGTTAAAGTAAACGTTGCCATGGTTACATGTGTTGAAGGTATAGGAATGATTATTCTTAATCGATGATTAAAGTTAAGTGACGTTTGTGAAATCCAGCGTTACACTGCTACCCACATGACAGTTCTTAATCACTTGACTATCTCTGACTATTTAATATCTGACTGACTCTTAGGTCCGTATTCATGAACAAAACTTACGCTATGCGTTCACTAAAACGTTGTGAATATCTGTTTATGTACTGCAAAGATTTCTTTTACGGAAAGTAATTCTTAAACTGTACTTAAATCCTTGTCGGTTGTGCGTCCGCAACGCGTTGAAATGCGTACAGATTAAGAATTACTAGCGAATTATTATGGAGCGCATAGCCTAAGTTTTGTTTATGAATACCGGCCTTATCTACTACTTAATAATGCCTGTCTACCTGCGGGTCGATCTTTTATACATTTCTTAAATCTACGTCACAATTAGTACCTTGGCTCTGGTGGCTGGGGGTTCGGTCCAAAGTACAAAGTTCTAAAGATGTCAGCATCAATTAGCAATGTAAACAATAAAAAATAAAAGAAAATAAATTTTTGGAGGCTCTACAGTATACCATGTGTTTTTTTTAATGCCATAAGGGGTGATTGTGGTAAGTAAAATTCATGTTAGAATTTTAAAAATTTGGATATGTCAATTTTGGTTTTTATTAGCTGTCGATTTTTTTATTTGTTGTTTTTAAAAACTTAAGACTATCTTTTCATCCCTGGAATAAATTTATTTATTCGCCAGCGCCATAATGGCCGCTCAAAATAGGGAACAGGATAGTTTAGGGACAGTGATGTGACGTGACGTTACACATTTTACATGTCAAGTTTTGTCAAGTCTTTGACTTTTAAATCCCTTCTTCGAGACTGACAATGAGTGGTTCAACTGCATCACACAGGGCGGCGAACAGTGGATGAAATGTAACAACTAGCTGGACAAAACTTTTTTTTGGACAAATTGGTTTCCTGATACTACAATTAAATAAGAAAATTATTTTTTTTAACAATTAACAACGGTTATACTTAATTTATGTTAAAGTAGCTCATAATTACTTCATATCCTTGGATTCTTTTCACAGATTAATATGAAATTTTTCCTTTATTGGTAATGGTGCTTTATGGTGCTACATTTCAAATTTCAAACAAAAAGAACATTTTTAAATGTTCATTTCAATTTGGACGATTATACAGTGTATTTCAAAAAGTGTGCTACAAATGGGAATTTTTTTATTATCGGTTTTTATAAAAATTTATTGACGCAGAACGCTTCTGCATCCCTTAAAGTCAAATTGGAAAATGTCAGATGAAATTTATCTTGAACGGTATACAGCGTGGACACCGAAAAATGAAGACGGCTTAAGAGTAAAGTACCCTTATTTTACAAGACAGAGCAAAATATTATAAGAATAAGTTGTTCAGAATTAAAAGTTATAGCAAAATATGAAATTACAGCCTTCTACCTCAAAAATAAAAAAATCACAGTTTATTGTGAACCACTCTTAGGAAATACTGGTTGGATTAAAGTGTCCGCCAAAATAATATGAATAGGAAAACATTAAATTAGTTCTTATTTCTCAATTATTTTATTTGGTTTTTAGTGATTATTTCAATGCGTTCGGAAACTTTGTGCTTTCTTGTAGCATTCATCATTCTACATTAAAAAATTATGATACATTTAAAGAAGTTACATTTTCAATGATTTACTGTGAAGAATACTAAAAATTATAACCTTTATCATTTAAAATAGTAAATAGTAATTCATGATGTATAATTAACTCCATTCCATTAATAATACTTTTGTAGAAATAAGATTATTTATTTGGGATCTCATGTAGTCAATTTCTTCTTCGGAATTAGATTTTGTTTCTTTTTTGAATTGAAATCGGATTAGTCTGCAATACTTTGTTGATGATGGCCGCGAATTTTTCCAAACTATTAAATTTTCGGTACTATTTTCTTTATATGCGTTGAGTTGTAGAGGCACTAATGCAGTAAGTAACATATCTGTATCAGAAATGCTATCATCTTGAAACTTTTGCTTATAAGATCTCTGGCCCGAGCTTCCATCAAAACCCCACTTGTAAATAAATTCTAATTTGTAAGAGGAAAATTTTTATACATCTATGTAATCTTTTATGTCTAGCATTAATCTGTTAGTAGTAATGTTTAATAAAGGTTGCAGTTTTATTTCAGCTGAATTTTCTGAAATGGTAACGTCTTCTTTTGGGGGATAACAATTATCTTTTTCTGTTTTTACACTATCATATGATGGCAATAAATTTACGCCTTTTTCAATAATTCTTTGTCTTAATGA
This sequence comes from Dorcus parallelipipedus, assembly GCA_958336345.1. NCBI lineage: Eukaryota > Metazoa > Arthropoda > Insecta > Coleoptera > Lucanidae > Dorcus > Dorcus parallelipipedus. Next base: position 38,069,596 of record OY284483.1, on the reverse strand, counting down.
ATTATACTGACGTTTACTTAAGTTCAGATCTATTATTAGAGCTAATGCCTCGATAGCGGAGAATTTTGGATTTTTATCACCGGGGGAAGCCAGAATTTTTTTCATTTTGGTAGCCCTAGTTGGCGAAGTTTCTGTTGCTTGTTTTACTATTTGAGCTGCATCTCTCTTTCCACAGGATATTAAACTAAATCTAGCTGCCGAGGTCAATTCTTCAGTTTTATGTGTCTCAATTAAATTTTGAAGTTTCCTCTTTTTTGTTTTCATACTACTATTTTGAATAATTTAGTAGCTCTACCCGTGGGCTGTTTTTCCTTACTTGCGGGCAATTTTGAAATATTTAAGTTTTGCTTTAACCAATGTGAGTGTTTCTTAGACAAATGCGACCAAGCTCTCTTGCACTTCTTCCAGTTTTTATCCAATTGAGAACAAAAATTAAAAACCGCCGTAGATATATCAAAATGCATTTCGTTTGGATGTAGCTGGCTTTCTAAGTAATTATATAGGATTTTACGGGAATTGGCCTTCAAAGGATGTATAGGACCATTTTCTTTTAGGATTTGAAATAAATCTTCTCTAGTTGTATCTGTAAAGCAAATAATAATTTTTTATTTTTATCAATAAAATTTCACATACTTTATCTTAATGACCATAGAATAATGACATTGTAAAATGAACGTAAATTGTTTGGTATTGTCAGTCAGCTTACTGGAATATTATAAAAATCAATAAAAGCTACATCTCACAGCCGAGCTAGACTCAAAAGATTCTGGAAACCTTGATTGAAAGACTGTTGTTTTGTTCAAAAAATGTAAATTAAGTACTAGCTAATTAAATATTAGATAAAATTTTTATTTAGATGTACTTAAAAATACGGATATTTGAAATTTGTAATTTAAATAGAGATTTCCAGTGAAAATAATTATAATGTAAATATGTGTGTACAATAAGTGAACAATTCCAAAATACGACAATCTAAAGTTCTTAATCGACGTGTTCAAGCGTTTTTGCAAAAAGAAAATATTTTAAGAAAGGTTTAAGATGTCCCATACTTTTTACCCACGCTGTATATTATCTGATGGGATAATATATTATATTTATTCACTATACGTTTACGATTTTTTAGTATTAAACGTATTTAATTTTTTATGAAATGATTTCTCGAATAATTTGTGTTTTGATTGAAAATAGAATATTTGATGATACTGTTTTAAGAAAACATTATTCAATAAAATATCAAACAAAAGATTAAGATAAATTACCAAACTTCAATTTGCATTCCTTTTCACCGACTGCAGTCACCGACGTCTGCATAGACGTTAATATTTACTTATACATATTCATCTTAATAACAGATATTGTTTTTTGGAGGGCCATAATTTCAAAAATGGCGAAAAGAAGCAAATGGGATAACAAAAAATCAAAACTTCATTATGTCCCGAATAAATGAAAAAAGTTTCACGAATACCATTTTTGACCATTTTTTTCAAGATAGATTCAAACCAAATCAGAAATCTGACGTTTAAAATTCAGAAAGAAAAAATTAATTTTTAGCAATTGAAATAAAATATTATTAATTATTTGCGTAAAAAGAACTTACCTGAATCCATAATTAGATAATAGGTACACTTATTTCTAAATTACAATTACAAAATTAATTGAAAAAGCTTATTTAATAAAATGTCATAAGATTAGTTGTGTTTTGGTATTTTTGCTTTTGACAAGTTAACTATGTTGTTTTCATGGCTCACTTCGAGTGAATTATGTAATTGGATATACTATGTATTTATCTTCATCGATATGAACCAAAAAAAAAGTGTTTGTGTTAAAGTGCTTTAGCGGATTAACAACAATCAAAAGTTTCTATCAAACAATAACAATAACTATAAATTAGACCTAATCACTTCAAACTTCATAAGCTTTAAATTTCTAGGTTAGTTTCGTTAGATGTCAAAAATGATGTGTGGTGAACGTATATGAATCAAGCTACGACATGAACTTTATTTTTCATAGCCACCCCTTATTGCATTAAAAAAAAAAACACGTGGTACAGTATTGAATTGTTACGAGAGAAACCTAAATTTTACAAAATGATAGTTAGTGAAACGTAAACAGCTTAATTTAAATTTCAGAAAATTCTTAACATCATAATTTGGAATTGCAATGGAAAAATAATTGATTTCTAAATATTTTGATCCCGAGTACTTAGCCATGACCTGATTACTAGGTACACAAACAACTGCCCGATTGGCGTCGACCCTGCGGATTAAGGGGATGATTAACTTGGCACGCCCCATTCCGACGTCCAGGGGGCTTTAAAAGTGCTCTTTGACATCACAATTATCAATAACACAAATTAGTTACTCAGTCTGATTCTTGTGAGCAAGTAAGATGCATTCCGAAAAAGTGCAAGGACAAAGTAGTGTTTGTACTGCTGAAGTGTCAAGCAAGGTAAACGAAATTTTATTTTTTTTTTTTTTCTAAGAGTAGTATATCTTTGTCTAAATAGATTTTTTTTTGCTTTTTTCTTTATTGTTGAAATGAGATACTATGGTAATTTTTTTTTGTTTGAGAATTGAAACTATTACAAAAATTGAACAAATAGTAACAAGCCGTCCAATAAAGAACTAATCTATTTATTTTCTATAGCATACTTTTATCAAAAATTTATTTGGGCAGATTTATTTTGCAGAATTTCACTTGTTTTTGTTTCAAATCCCGCAACGTATTTGGAGTATTTGTAGATTCAATTTTTTTTTACAATTTGTTTCATATCCCTTGCAACGTGCATTTTTTTCAGTCAATTAACATCCTTTGAATTTTTTTTTGTTCGTCACTTGTAGTTTTACCCTTTCATAATAATTGAAATTAAATTAGTCATTATTGTTTGCGGAGTAACTTTACTTCTTTGTTAAAAAAAAACATTCTTAATATTCCAGAAAAATGATTAAAAATAGCGCTCTGAAAACGGGTTGAATTAACTACAGATTTTTTTCTATTTATGAATCAGTTTTTTATTTTCCTAAAATCTTTATCTAGTATTCTACTAGTATTATTATTTGTCTTTTTATAATAATTCCATGAATTGCCATTTATTTGTACCATTATATCCAAAATAATTTTATTATAATAATTAGAATATATGTAAATTAAAAACATTATTTCTCGTGTGGTATTTCTCAACTTTTCAATTTAAAAACGGCAATGTGCAAAGTCCAAAAAATAATCCTCATTATACCTACTCATTATCCAAAAACGTCCGAAATTACATAAATAATTGACAACGTTTTTCTTCGTTTGCTTTTATTATAATTTTTTTTTATATTTTATATATATTTTTATATTTCCTTTTTCGTAGTATGTAATTTCATTGGTTGGAATTAACCTATTAATATAATTTTTTATAACATTGCAAATATTTAAAAAAAATTGTCTACCAACGCTGTGAAATAATTGATAATTTTTTTATTAAGTTTTGTTATTTATCATTTTTTTCTAAGGCCCGATTTTACAATCGTCGGATAAACTGAGTATCCTTGGAGTAACGTGACGTAGATATGAAAGAAGTTTAAAAGATATTCGGTGAATAGTTATTCTGTCCTTATTTCATGATTGTAAAACTGGGCCTTAGTAAGTATTTCTCTTCTTTTTTTTCAGTTAGAAACAGGACCTAAAATTTTCAAAAAATCAACGTTTTTAACTACTAACAACTAACTGAGTTAACTAGCTCATTCCACTCTTTTCTATTTTGTAATAACCTCTTTGTCTCTGTTCATTCTATGCTTCTTTCTTCTACCGCTTTCTTTATTTCATCTAACCAAGTTCTATGAGGTATGTCTCTTCTATTCTTTCCCATTGCTCTCGCCTTATCTTCTGGCAAACTATTTATGCAGTGTTGCTTCCATCTTTCGATTATTTTATCTTCTTCTTTATATCCCCTTGCTTATTTCGTAGATTCCTCATATTGTGGCTTCTTTCTTGACCTCACTAAAGCTTTCGATGCACAAAAAGTTATTATCCAAGCTACAACGTTAGGAGTTAGTTTAAGTTGGTTAAAATCATATCTCATTAACAGATTGCAAAAGGTAATTTTAGAAAATGATGGAGTAAGTGAATCAAATATAACGAAAGTCACCAGTGGACTACCTCAGGGAAGCGTTCTGGGTCCCTTGTCGTTTGTGCTATTCATTAACGACTTACCCCATGGAACAACAAACGCCTGCAAGACTTTCAACTATGCAGATGACACCTGCAAAGAGCTAGCAGAACATGGGAGCAAACGCATGCAACATTTGACCACATGGTTTTCAGAAAGTGGCTTAATGCTAAATGGCAGTAAAACTAATACCGTGTTATTTAAAAGAGTCAATTTCTGCGAGACGCGAAATTTCTTAAATATAAATAATAAGATCGTCTTAAAACGTAGTGTCCAGTATTTAGGAGTATATGTCGACGAAAATTTAGCCTGGTTAAACCAGTAATTTGTTAACTGTTGGTTAAATATCAAACCACAGTTTTCTTTCAAAGTGTTGTTCAGTCATTTTTAACCAACCGATTTATTAACTAATGTTTAGTGGAATGTTGGCAACTCTGAAGTGCTTTAGTATCTAATTTTGCTATGTAAATTTAAACTTTTTTTTATTCGTAACAGTAGTTATTACGTGTGTCAAAAGTACAAGTCGAAAAAATTAAGAAATATTCAAAAAAGAGATAAAATACTGAAGTGTTATGGCTTCCAGTAGTTGTGGAAAGATTTCTCGAAATCTATTAAAAGAAATCATCATATAAAATAATCTTTACGAATTTTTTTTGAAGACAAAATGTTTAATTCTGTTAAACACAAAAAAAAACAAAGACTTTAGTATTCAGCAAATATTTTATTAATTGTCTACTGAAGTTTCGCCAAATACATTTTTGAATTTTTCGAAGTGAAGAGATTATAGAGTGCACCCTACTAATTTAAATATCATAGAGAATTTGTATGTTAACAAATTATCAGTAATAATGAGAGCAATAATAATAAAAATATGTGAAAATTATTGTAATAATGAATCTTAGTTCAAGTTATCTTCACGTCTAAATTGTTTAGTTTTTTCCGTTATTCAATTTGGAAAAGCCAAAAATATATTTGGTGAAACGTCAGCAAACGTAAATAATATTTGCTTGTTCTAAAAACTCTTATTTTTAATACTTCCATGAGTAAGAAGACCCCTGTAGTTTATTACAAATACTTACCAAGCAACCGAAATTTTTCCAATAGAATTTTTCTCGTGTTTAAAATCTCTTTCAAGTTACTTTTACGTTAATTATAGTTTAAACGACCGAATTTCATGGTTTAATAAATGTCGTAATTAAACTTGGTTTTACCTCTTAATCACTGTCTGAACAACCAAAAAGAAAAATTAAGCTCTAGTTAACGTTAAACATAGTTTAAACCTTCAGTGAGCAACTCAGCCTAAGTCAACATACAAGTATTAAAGTCGCAATGACAATGACTTAACGTAACAAAATTAACCTCTAAATACAGGTTTGAAGCGTTTTGTTTTAATGTAAAAAATAAAATTCTAAACTGAAACTATTTAATTATGAACAGTTAAATCGTTTAACTTTAGAATTACTTCGTTTACATTAACAAACAGTGCATTCAAATTATTAATTTTCGTTACGTTAAGTGATTGTGAACGGGGTATTAGTGTTCTGAAAACTGTTTATTCTGCTAATTTCTATTTTTACATTCAGTATAGAATTATATGGGGCAACAGCGCAAACATTGATAGAATATTTGCTATTCAAAAAAAAAACTTTAAGAATAATATTAACGAGTTTACTTTCTCCAAACTTTTTTCAGAATTCTGCTTTTGCTTCTTTAACTGCCTCCTTTACTTCTGCTTCTTTGTCTTTATATTTATCGTGATCTTCTCTTGATTTTGCACTCAAACATTTTCTCCATTTCTCTTTTTTCTCGTTTATTATTTCTTTGTTCCACCTTTCCGTTTTCTTTATGTTTTTATTTGTTATTTTCGTAGCACCACGGCTCTCTTTTGCAGCCCCCAGTACGTTTTCCAGAAAATAAACGCAGCTATTCATTTTTTTATTAGAAGTTTGTTTTTCTTCAGCAATTTAAACTTTCAGAAAATAAAAGCTACTTTTGTTTGCTTTGTTCAGGATTTTAATAATTCATAATATAGGCATGTAACAAAAAAAAACTTAAGCGCAAAGATGCGCTGCAAATATTTAAAAAATATAATATGTATATAATAAAGATAAAAAGAAACCAGAATATTAAAAAGGTTCCTTTGTTCAATATTCGCAGCGCTATCTCTTATTAAAATGAATAAAATGAAACTACATACAGCGTGAATAAAAGTAAGGAACATCGAAGGTAGAGTTGTTATCATAAGTTCTACAGAAAAAAGTTTTGAATAAAAGTTAAATGGGTAATTGTTTGCCACAAACTGGCGTTCTTCTTTTTTTTCTATGACGTCACAATTTCGACCAACGATAATTTTTTTAAACTGCAGCATATATTTTCTTTGACGAAACTGATAGGTTTATGATCGTATAAAAATATCATCTCATCAATATGAGAAATATTTTTAGAAAATCAACTGTGCTATCCAAACCTGCCTGTGAATATAAAATTATAAAGTAATGATCATCGAAGGTTGCGTCGTTATTATAAGATTTACAAAAAAAACTTCAAACAAAAATTAAATGCGCAATTATTTGCCACAAACTTGCGTTTTTTATTTTTTCCTACAACGTCATAATTTCGAACTCTGACTCTCTTCTCGGCTATCTAAAACATTATGTGATTTTTCATTAGAAAATTTTCAAAAAAATCACCTTTATTTTCTGTGCTTGCTATTTGGAGTAATTAAACGCTCACGCTTTTATAATAAAAAAGAACAAATTAAACAAATTATTAAAACATAGCAGTCTCAAACAATAAATTATTTTTCTTGAAATTTGTCCGACACAACCCTACGATAATTTTATACCACCGTAAAGAGAAAAAATACGGTATCGGTTCTGTCAAAGAAAAATGCAGGTTGCAAATTAAAAAAATTATCGTTGACGTCACAGGCCGAGATTGAGACGTCAGAGAAAAAAAAAAAGAAGAACGCCAGTTTGTGGCAAAAAATTAGCCATTTAACTTTTATTTAATTTTCTTTTTACTGTTCCTTACTTTTTATTTACGCTGTACTGGGTGTTACTGAAAGTTGTACAGATATTTTAACTGATGATAGTACTCTTTAAATAGATGCTAAATACCTAAACTTCGTTTATACAAAAGTTTCAGAGATACACAGTTTATTGTCTTTTTATTTTTTTATTTATATATAATATTAGACGTACAGTGCATCGTACATAGTGGCCTAATATACAAACTTAAACATTAAATAAACAACTAATACGTTTTATAACATTAATAATACTTAAAATTTGCATTTTCAAAATTACGTCCTAACTTTTATTTTCTTTGCACAATTTTCAATTAATTTTTTCAAATTTGTTCCACTTAAATTATTCCAATCTTGAATTGTTTTCGGAAAAAAAGAAGATTTATGAATGTTAGTTTTCGAAAATGGAATTTTATAGATGAATTTATGATTTTTTCTAGTGCTCGAATCATTTATTTGTAATTTAGTTAGAAAATTGTGCATCGAATCAACTTTGAAATGAATATAACAAAATAATTTTAATCTTGCTTCTTGTCTTCTAGAAGATAAAGTTTCCCAATTTAATTCCCGTAGTATGCGTGAAACAGATGAAGTTGTTCTATGGTCATTCATAACATACCGAGCTGCTTTATGCTGCAACATTTCTAGATCTTCAATTAAATATTGTTGGTGCGGATCCCAAACTTCGTGTGCGTACTCAACTTTAGGACGGATATATGTCATATAAGCTTTTTTAAGTACAGGTTTTCCAGAGTCATTGGGCAAAATATGGTTATTAATGCTAATTTGAAACAAATGAGTTAAATATTTGGATACATAGTATCCTCCTATTTGTAAAACTTCAGCCGTTATATTATCAATACCCGGAGATTTATGTGATTTAAGCTCCTTAATGACATCTGCAACATTTTGTCGAGTAATATGAAACATGTCGGAAACTTCTAACCTTTGATTTTCATTAAAATTTAGAACGGTATCAATTTTTTCATTAAAAACACTGATAAAGTACCTGTTAAATTCCTCCACTGTATCGGTTAAGTTTTCCAAAATACGTCCATTTTTTTTAATCAAATTTGAGAAGTTGTAGATTTGTTTAAACGTTTTATATAACGATATAAGTGTTTTCCATTATCCTTATCCATTAAGTGTATTAAATAATTTTCGTTTGCATGTCGCTTAGCTTCATTAAATTCAGATAATAATTGTTTATAATAGTATTTATAAATTTTTCTGAAACGATAAGCTCGACGCACTTACTTCTTTAGACACTTCACATGATTTGTATAATAAACGGGATCTGTTGTAGATTTAATTTCCTTGCAGGGAATATATTTTAAAACCAAATTATGAATTAATTTCACAAAAGATTTCCATAATTGATTGATATCTCCGGTGGAACTTACCCACACTGGAAAATTTCTCTCCAGTTCATTAATAAATGATACAGTGTCCGCTTTATGATAATGGTGAACTCTTATTATTTTGTTGTTAATCATAGGTAATTGAAGATCCAAGTCAATAATGACTACATGGTGATCGCTTATTCCATCCTCAACATCCCAACTTATCACCATATCAGCTGGCCTAATGATGGCTACATCTAGAATATTACCATTAGTATTATTATCAAAAAATCTAGTAGGTTTATTAATAATTTGAGTCGGAGAATGCTGTATGATCAAACCATTTATTTTAGATTGTAGCTGATTACCAATTTTATTCCCACTCCAGTCAATGTGCGGCATATTAAGGTCTCCAATAATAGCAATCCTCTACATCGTTTATAAAACTAACTAATTTATCTATGTAATTGGTATGATTACTTGAACAGTAAACTGCTAGTATCAATAATTTGACTGTACATATTTGAGCAACTACAGCTAATATTTCACATTCACCATCTCTCCAGAATTCGTAACAGTAGAAATTTCCTTTTATCAAAATAAAGACACCACCACCAATTCTATCTAATCTGTCATATCTAAATACCAAATCAGATCCAAATATTTCACTAGATGAAATGTTATCATTTAGCCAGGATTCGGTTCCCACTATAATATCAGGTTCATGCATCTCAATTAACGAATTGAATTCTATTTTTTTATTTTGTATACTTCGTAGATTTACGTTTAGTATTCTCAACTTATCAATAGATTTAGAATTTGAAGGATATTTCTCTATCAATTTGTCATCATCTTTTACAATTTTTAATTGCTATATTTTATTTTCTTCGTTCGGATCCATATTATAATTAGTTTTACTTTTTAAAATGTTTATTGATTCTTTGTTTGAGAGCCACAATAAATCGTAAACAAGAAATTCCAGGGCCCTTATCTACTGACCAAATCGAAGCAAACTTTCTCACACGCAAGTTAAGCCCCCCAGGTACCTAACCTATGGGGCCTATATCCCAGGAAAATGCGTTTTTTTGAGATCTGATTTTTTGAAAGTTATGAAATTTGTAAGCAATTTTTCGGAATTTTTTACAATACCTGGGAGGGTTCGGATCGAATTGAGCTGCACGTCATCGTATGGCAGAAAATGACGAGAAACGCAATGCCGCCGCGCGTTTGAAGATGTGACCATCCGGAGCGCCACTACAGCACCGAACTCCCGGAAAAGGACGGTGCGACAATAAATTGTGTGTCTCTGAAAGCAGTAATTTTTGTATAAAGGAAGTTTAGGTATTTAGCATCTATTTAAAGAGTACTATCGTCAGTTAAAATATCTGTACAACTTTCAATAACACACTGTATAACAAAATAGTGACGCATCTTTCGCTTGTAAAAAATAAAACTCAAATCAAAGACTTTTAAAATGTGAACATGAACAAAATTTCAAAATTTTATTTTAGTCAAAATTTAGTTCCAATCGTCGCTCAAGAGGTTTTACAAACAAGCCACTAAGAAAGGGTTGCTCTCCGTTAATAGATGGCGTTGATAAAACTAAAACTGACTAAAACAAAAAAAAGAAGAACAATTCTTTTATATAAAATGCGTTAGAAATCTGGAGTAAATTCAGTATGTCTAGAAATGTTCAGTTTCGACAATTATCCACAGACACTCCGTCAATAGGTGGCGTTGAAAAAAATTCAAACAAGAAACCCAAAGAACTGAGGACAATTATTTTATATACAACGCGTTAGAAATCTGGAATAAACTCAGTATTTCCAGAAGTGTTCATTTTCGACAATTAACTACAGACAGGTCAATTTTATTTCTTTCTTCTAAACATTTCGATTTGAAAATTTCACAGATGGCGTTGCCGCAATTAGAAAGAGTCAAAAAAATACTTAAAAAAGTATCGATGATGTCATATCCGCGACTTCACCAACTATGAAATTTTCATATCAAAATGTGCATAAGAAAACAATAAAATAGACCTATCCGAGGATATTTGTCGAAAATCAACATTTTGAATCAAAAATATTGAACTTATTCCAGACTTTTCTAACGCCCTCCATATTTCATTTAAATAAATGCATTTCGCCTCTTGTCACTACGAAACTTGCGCTTCCCATCCGTAGATGGCGCTTTGTGCTTCCACACATTCACGTTGAGAATAAAACTTGAGAAAAATAATTTTATACAGAATCTGGTGCGTCTTTTATTTAGGTAGATTAAATTCGCCCGGCTTGGAAAATTATAAACACGTCATTAATTAATTTATTATTATTTTAGGTTCGAAAATCTCGAGGTCGCTCCCCACCAAGGTCGATAAAATTTCGAAAGTCGACGTCCAGAATCAAAATCGAAATGTCATCGACGACAATCGACAGCTTCCTAAGACCTTCGCACAGCATACTAGTGGATGGATCGTACAGCAAGTGGATCGACGCCCTCGAGGATCAACACTCGAAGACCTACAAAATACGGGGGTACGACAGACCGATACCCGGGATAATCTCCGGACACTTCGTGATGTACGACAAAGAAAAACAAAGTCCGGATTTCAAGCTCTTTCAAAGCGTAAAGGTGAGCAGCCCGGCCGAACCGAAGAGGGAGAAGAGAACGCCGGACTCGAAAATCGTCGAGGAATTGGGGAAGAAGCTGGAGAAGAGGAACGCGAGCGTCTTGGGCAAGATTATTCCTTTCATGGCGGAGATGTTCGCCAATTTTTCTTTGCACGAGAAAAATGATAAAAGGGAAAAACAGTACTGTAGTGAACATTTGCCTGATTGCACTTGTTTTGATGAAAACTCCCCTTTAGCGTTTGTCAACGCCAGTGATTATGTTTACCCCTACAGTTATATTTGATAAATCTTGTTTTTTTTTTTTAAGATTAAGGATGTTGTGTTTGTCTAATAATAATTTAAATATTTTTTTGTTGCAAAATATAATTTGTTGTTTCATTTTCCTTCATTATGATTTCCTTCAATCAATCGGGGGGCTGGGTACATAACAAATAAATTAATCTTTTCATTTAGTTAAGAGATGGCGTTGCGAACTTCCTAAAAATATTTCGTTTATAATAAAAATGAAATTAATAATGACGCATCTTTCTCTCGAAAAAAAAAATAAATAAAAACCGAAGTTACATTTAATTAACTTAGCGGGCATAAAACAAAAAAGCGACGTTTGTATTTAGCCAAGAGATGACGCCGTGAAATTCAAAAATATTTCGCTTATAATAAGAAGCGCAATGGGAACGAAATAAAATTAATAATGAAGCACCTTTCACTCGAACAAAATAAAAGTGAAGTCAACGATTTTTTAAATAATGAACCTGAAGGCTGCAAATCTTGGGCGGGAAAATTAAATTCGTCCCAAATTGTCGGCTAAACACAATGGGACTGGTCGAGATCATACGTAATCCCAAAGCAAAGGGGGGCAGAAATTAAAAATAAATAAAAGTCGTTACCAGTTGTCTTTATTTGTGCATCAAAAGAACGATTAATAAACACGAGATCACCACAGGTCTAAATTAAATGCATGTTAACTATGAACAACGTACCACTTTAATTAAAATTAGAATTAAACACGAAGCACGGATCCGCTTTTCGCTCACAAAGAAAATAAATATCAATTTAAAACTAACCCCGCGCAACAAAAGTTGCTTCTTTCAAGTCAATCAGCGTTATTGTAAATAAAACATAAGAATTCAACCTTAAGTCTTCCAAAATGTGGCGCATTAGCTGTACTAAAGTCGAAGAAGTCGTCTAAGTATCAAATGTCCGGGAGAGTAAGGTCAAATATGTCAACCCGCGTCCCCGAGAGTAGACTCCCTCTTCCGGCGACGAAGCCAAGCAACGGACTCTAGTTCGGATGATCGGAGATGTCCGCAATAAAGCCTCCGAATAAAAGTCTAATTAAAAACAACATTATAGCCTGAATTGCGTACGGGCCTTGCTCGTATAAATATCTGACTTATTTGTTGAGGTCAGGGTTCGAAAAGCATAAACAAATACTTTGGGTCGTCTAGAATGACATTCTCAGATCACGGTTTAAAAATTTCCCGTTCACTATTCACTCAGAGAAATCAGTCTGGAGAATTTACAACAATTTACAGCATTTCGCTCAAAGATGGTGTTGCAAACGTTCAAAACATATTTCGTTTACACTGAGAAATTTAATTTTTTTAAATAAATTTTTACATCCGAATTTTGTTCCAAAATTAGCATTTAATTAACCTCACGTCATATAACAAAAAAGAAGCATTTGTAATTCACTAGAAGATGGCACCGCAGGCGTTCAAAAATATTTCCTTTATACTGAGAAACCCAATTTTTTAAAATTAATTTTTATTCTGGAGTTTTTTTAACATTTAATTAATCTCACGGAATATAACAAAAAAAGAAACGTTTGCAGTTAGCTAAGAGATGGCGCTGCGAACGTTCAAAAATATTTCGTTAATAAAGAGAAACCTAATATAATCGAAATAAAATAAAGATAATAATAATGTAGAAAAAATAATACTAATAAAATAATACAATTTGTAAATAAATAATTTTACAGGAATATCAAACAAATTGAACATCTTTTTTTGATTAAAATTTGGCACTCCTCTTATTTCATAGAAATGATGATCTTAAGAGGCCTTAACAAGCCCGCCATTGAGAAACTTTCGCTCTCAGTGCATAGATGACGCTGTTATTCAAATAATTAAAAACCAAAGAGATTAATGAATCTGAAAATACATAATTACTTTATACATACGCATAGTTTAGCAAAAAATTTGTTTAAGCCATTAAACAACTTGCGTTTCGCGTCAATAGATGGCGCCTTGGTCTCCACCTAATTTTAGATTTCGCTGAGAAAAACGCCGAAAAAAGTTATTTTACGCAAGGTGAAGTATGGTGCATATTTTATTTAAATTAAATTTAATCCGCAGAGAGAATTGTAAGCATCTAATTGGAGATTTTCTATCTCCGTCAATAGATAGCGCATAAGCATGTCGCTAAGAAACTTGCACTCTCCTTCAATAGATGGTGCCTCTTTCTTCAAGACAGCAGAGTCACTAGAGTCCTTTATAGGGAGAGTAAAGACATGAAGTGGAGGTTTGTAAGATTCACGGTGGAATTAACAGCTGGCCAATCAAAGAAGCTAAATCCGTTTGTAAAGAGAGCAATTCGCTTTTAGTTGCTCAACTGTTTATTCTACCTATAATCTTCCAAACTGCCACTTCATGTCTTTACTTTCTCTCTATACATAAAGGACTCTAGTAGGTAATTGCAGATTTCCGTCGAGAAGAAAAATTATTTTACATAAAATAAAATATTTTACATAAAATAAAATTTGGTGTGCCTTTTGTTTAAATGACATTCCTCCAGCACGGAGAATTGTAAGAAACTTTCTATACCGATCAATAGATGGCGCTCGGTTATTTATTGTATTTGACGATTTAGAAATTTGAAAAACAACGAACCAAACAAGTATTTGCAACGTTTTTAATAAAAAAGTAAAAGCGCAGCAAAATTCGACAAAATTCCATCATTTAAAATAAATCCATGGTCTAAGAACCAGTTTCTAAGAAGTTCGCTTTGTATTAGATTCTTTTTGTATGAAAATTATTGCTGAAATTGGAAAAAATGAACGCCTTTGTTTATATGTAATACGTCTTTTAATTTAAGAAGTTCGCTCTTTAAAAGGCATTGCAAAAAAACTTTTATTATTAATCGTTAGATGGCGCTTGATAAATCATCTCAATGTCTGATTTTAATACAATTGGAAGGGAGAATTATAAGCACATGAGTAGCAAGCTTTCTATTCCGACTAATAGATGGCGCTCGGTTGTAATTGAAGATTTACGGATTTGAGAAAATTGTATTGAAATGTGTTGTCCCGATGGAAGTGTATGAAAGAAGCCTTTATTGGAGGACGTGAGATGACAGTGCGAACAAGACATTAAAGAAAAATCAATAAAAGCAGAACTTTAACGTAATAAAAAAATAAAACAAAAAACTCGACCAATTTAAGGTCGCTTTGTAAATACAGGAAATAGGTTTTGTAATTTATGAAACTCGAACCATTAGATGGCGTTTGACAAATCGTCATATTTTCAAATTTGCTCGGCTTGGAAATTTTGTAAAAAAATTCTTTTCCTCAAAATTTATCGTCAATAAACTCCACACGAAAATGAAACTTACTTTAACATCTGAAATGTTAGTTTTAAAAAAATGCCTAGATTAATTTAAAGTTAAAAAACGTATACAGAAATTTACTTTTCTGCAAAACTAGTAACATTGCTGCAGAATTTTTTGAAGTAGACAGAAGATGGCGCCCTAGTTACTTTTTTATTCAGTACATACAACTGTCAACGAGAAATTTTTTATTCTTTTTATCTACCAAACAACAGATAGACCTTAGTTAATGTGTTCTGCAAATATAAGTAAGTATTTAAAATAAATCCTCTTGAAAACTGACATTTTTGTGTGTAAAAGGAATAGAATAATTTAAAGTTAATAGAGTTTAAAACTTAGTTCTTGGGCAAGTCAACAGATGGTGCTGGAGAGGCCTCTTTTTGTTGAGAATTTTTAAAATTTAATTAGATAGAACAAGACGTCGTAGTTAGTATTTTTTATGCAGTGTATGCGACGACAAAATGTTTTTTTTTTACCAACCAAGAGATGGCCCTTAATTAATGTGTTCTGCAAATATAAAAAGTATTTAAAATAAATCCTTTCGTAAAACTAATATTTTTATATTTAAAATAAATACCTAGTTAAAGTTAATAGAGTTTAACTTAATTCTTCACTAATATGGTGCTGGAGTAACAACTATTCTGCAGATTTTTTTATTATGTAGTAGAAAGATACCATCCATTCTAGCTGTAGTGTAAGCAATTATTTCACATATATCCCTATTCTGTATTTCTGTAACTCATAACGACATCGTTAGATACCGATAATCGTTAAGTGACATATTTTGACCAATCAGTTCATAGAAATGCGTTGTATCTAAGCACTAATTGGTCAATATCGGTATCGGACGATGTCAATAGGGGGGGTAGGTCTCTCTTGCAACTACATTTAATCATTATTGGTCACTCCGTATTATCAACGAAAACCAAGTTTAGTACATTCAATCATTATTGGTCACTCTGTATTATCAAGTTTAGTATTTTTTCTTAACTTTTAAACTGATCATTGGAAAAGACTTACGCCCGGTATTTCAGTCACAGTTTAACTTTAATCTTAAGTTAATTCCCATAGTAACAATTATCAAAACAATTGTTTAAAAATTCTCATGAAATAAAAAAAACTGCGTCTAAATTTCTAAATTTAAGACATTTGACAGTTATTGTGCAATTCTTGACGCTAAATAAAACAAAAGACGATCGAGAAATAAAGAAAATTTATAAAATTAAAAATTAAAAAAGTCTTAGTGGATAAAATTCTAAAATTACGATTTGACATTTGTGCAATTTTTGACGTAAAATAAAACAAAAGACGATCGAAAAATAAAGAAAATTTATAAAATTATTATTATAAAATTAAAAAAATATAAATAAAAAAATCTCTGAATAAAATTAGAAAAAAATAATAAAAATAAAAGAAATCTCATTAAATAAAATTACAAAAAATAAAAACTAAAAGATTCTCATTAAATAAACAATACTTTCTACTTTCCATAAAATTACAAAAAATTATAAAAATTACAAAATTCTCATTAAATAAACAAAACTTTCTAAAATTAAGATTTGAACTTTAGGCAATTTTTGGCGTAAAATAAAACAAAAGACAATCGACGAATTTATAAAATTGAAAGAATCTCATTGAATAAAATTAGAAAAAAAATTACAAAAATTATAAAAATTAAAAATTTTCAAATAAACAAAACTTTCTAAAATTAAGATTTGAAATTTGTGCAATTTTTGACGTAACATAAAACAAAAGACGATCTAGAAATAAAGAAAATTGACAAAATTACAAAAAATAAAAATTAAAAAAAAATTGAGTTCAAAATCGGTAGATCTATCGAATTATCGGTAGAGTTGGCAGCACTGATCGACAATGTGGATTTGGCTGTTAGTTAGTTACTTTAGCTTTTGTCGGATTCCGCCTTTAGAGATTTCTTTGTTGCCAATAGTAAAGCTGAAACATCACTAACAAGTTGTCAATCAAATATTAAAAAATTTATCTGTTTTTTTTCCTTCCTTGAAAATACCAATTTTTACCCGCGTATTTTTTTACCCGCAAGATTGCTTAAATTACTCGTAATTCGGGTAATTGCCCGCACATTGGCAACCCTGAACACGAATGCCAACTAATGTTGCCAGACGA
The DNA here is from genome assembly GCA_958336345.1 of Dorcus parallelipipedus. NCBI lineage: Eukaryota > Metazoa > Arthropoda > Insecta > Coleoptera > Lucanidae > Dorcus > Dorcus parallelipipedus. The sequence goes on along the minus strand of OY284483.1, from coordinate 38,052,694 downwards.
TCAAAACTTAAGTCACCAAATTTTAAAAAAATACAATTTTAAAATAATGATGACAAAACAGAGAAAATAAAAAATTAAAATTCAAAAATAATCGAATAAAAAAAAATTATGACTTTACAACGCAATTTAATAGATTAATAATAATTTTAAAAAAACAATTTCAAAAAAATGATGACAAAACAAAAAAAAACAAAATAATAAAAATTGAAAATAAATCAAATAAAAAAATAAAATAAAAACAAAAGTCAGTCGATTTTTCAACACAGTTTAATAGATTAATAAATTTAAAAAAAAAAAACGATTATACGAAATGTTAAATAATATTTTTCGTTACATTTACATTATATTACATTATTAATACAAAATAAAAATCAAATTCGTATCTTTCAAAGCCAATATCTTCGTAAAAAAAGATCTTTACATTTTTGAGAACAAATAAATGTTTCTAAAGATCGCCCAAGTAATGGTGTGGTCCTTTCGGATCATACTGTATATTTAATATACAGTAAAACACCTCTAATGCGTCCACATTTTTATTTGGCTTTAACCAAACGCATTGCGACTTGCGGTAGGAACGCATTGTGTGGATGCTCCTTAAGAAATAAATCAAATCGATCGTTTTCGTTTTCCTTCTTTGCTTTTGACGAGGAATGTTTCTTGCTTTTTCTTTCGTTAGAAGACAAAATGCGTTCAAGTTTCCTTGTAGAGAAACAAAAGGAAAATAGATGCGAAACAAAAGATGATCGATTTTCGATCGCAATTTAACTTCGTCTTTTCCTCAAGAGAAGAAGGGGAAAGCGAAAAGTCGAAAGAAATTACGACGAGTTTCGTTCCTGTTAAGTTTCTTAAGCAAAACAAAGGAACTGTTTCGATTTCACTTCGAATGACAGCGAGAAAATAAACGAAAATTGCAAGAAAACAAAACAAAACAAATGCGGAAAACAAGGAATTGTCGATCGTTGATCTTAGCTCTGCTTTTTTTAAACACCCGATATAATACAAAGCATTTTCAAAATAAACGAGCAATTTTTCCATAGGTAAATTAGTCGTTTATAAAATATAAAAAAAATTCCCCTGGTTTTTCGACTTCGCTGTATATTAAAATAAAACTTAAAATTAGTGAACTACCGCATGTTATTAGTTATTAAAATATGTTATCGTCAATAACAACCAACTTATTAACTTATTGGTCTGTATAAAAGCAACTAAAAAAAAACAAGGAGTGGTCTCTACATACGCGTCGACTTGTTTGTGGGTCTATGGGAATAAACTTAAGATTAAAGTTAAACTGTGACTGAAATAAAATAGTGCCTTAAAATAGTGGGAAAGCTACTTTTAATAATAAAGAAAAATTCTTTTATTTATTCATTTACATCTGTAATCGTTTGACACATATTACACTTAAAAATAACTCGAAACACTTTCCTTAACAATGACTACTGAACATTCTGGTGTAAGCCATCCGTCCTTTCTCACCGAGACGCGAATTACAGGCTTTAACGACCTCATTGGTAAAAGTATCGTTGTTAACAACCTCCATGGCTAGATTGTTACTAATTTTTGAATTCAAGACCATCTTCGCTTGCCCACACGTCGTCTCTTCGTCGTCCACGAAAATCACGTCGAAACCGAAACGCTTCAACAACTTCGCGGGCATTACGAACAGTTTCTCGGGCTTAAGACAGTTCAGACCATCCTCGAGTTCCAACACCTTGTTGTTGTCCTTCACGTACTTCAGGATCTTTGAGTTGAGATTCATTATGAAGAACCGCGTTGTTATAATATGTTTTTCATAGTCGACGTGTATTTTGGACTTCGTCTTGAACTCCTCGATGATTTTCTCCACGTCGAGGTCGTCATCTTCCAGCGTAGGAGGGTCCGTCAAGTTCAAGGGGGGAGTCTTTTTGGGAAGATCAAAAAAGCCTGGGGGTGGCAATGTTACAGTGGATTTCTCCGAGAAAGTCCGGTACATCAGGCGATGGCATTCGGTTTGACCAATTTGATAATTTACATCAGGGCATTGGTTTAATCTGCATGGTGCAGGACGAATGGGAATTTCCCTCAGAAAAGTAGGACGCCTGTAAATATTATGGAAAAGTAATTATAATTCATTCTTGGGACAGCTCACCAAGTCAACTTTTTTGTAGATCATGCTGTGCTTACTACCCTAATTGCTATAAGATTTTTAAGAACTGAAAAATAGTGAGAGGAAAGAAGACAACCACGTGCACTTACAGAGTTTGATTTATGCAGACGTTTGTAGACTTCTGTGCGACTATCCTGTTCAATTGGTATTGGTAGGTATCTGTCACGTTTGGGGCATCTATACCAGCGATTTTGGTAGCATCGTGATATACGTAGCGAGAGATTTTCACAAAATCTTTCGTAGATATGCAAGTATTAACGCAGCAACCATTGTTTACCTAAAAAATATTTTTTTTTAACAATTATATAAGAACTTATAATATTAGAAAATATCTTGAATCAATGAGTGAAAAGACAACAGAATATAACAAGAATCAAAAGTGGCTGAATGAACGTCCGATGAACCAAATGCACTTCTTACTTTCTTTAAGAAAACAGTTTTAAGTCTCTTCTAGTCATCAAATAAATATTTGGACGCACTAAATTGTTTGAACAATTAACATGTCGTCAGGTGATCTTTAGCCCTTTGCAGTTTGCTTGGATCCATGTTAGCACTGTACCAGTAAGGGCCAGTAGTATAAAACTTAGTTAACCACTTTGGACGCACTAAATTGTTTGAACAATTAACATGTCGTCACGTGATCTTTAGCCCTTTGCAGTTTGATTGGATCCTCGTTGGCACTGTACCAGTAAGGGCCAGTAGTATAAAACGTAGTTAACCACACGATCAGGTTAACTGTGTGGTTAAGCAATATTAATGGTGGAAACTTAAACTTTCCTCCAATGATATGTGTTTAACCACGCAGTTAACTTGATCGAGTGGTTAACTAAGTTTTATACTACTGACCTTAAGGCTTTAATCTTTCGTAAGAGATTAATTTGAGAAGTCTTTTTAAGAGGCCTTCTTGAGAGACAGACCTTCTTTGAGGTAAAAAGGCTTCAAGGATGGCCCTTCTTCTTTGAAAAGTTTTCCTTACGAAAGGTTGTTTTCTTTTAACTTCTTTGGAAATGATATAAGAATTTTTCTTTAAGAGAACTACTCTGAGAAGTGTGAACTTTCTTCTTTAATTGCACGTCTTTGGCAGTATTGGTAAAGCTCCAAACATCTATCTTAACCTTCAATTCTGGAATTGCTCACTGGAGATGTTGTGTGATGCCAAAAAAAAGCTTCAATTACATTAAAGTCCAGATAAACAGTTTCTTGGTCTTAGTAAATATATGACAGAAAGTTCTAACCTGTTGGAAGATAATTTGTTTATGGTAAAAAATTGCGTTCTAAAAGTCTTTTGGGTATTTCTTTACTGGGCATACACGCCTCAAATCAAAACACTTTTAATAATAATCTTTGTGAAAAATGGTTCATCTTTTGCTTACCGAAATTGCCAACGAAACTTTAAATCGAATGTTATTGTGAAAAGTATCTCGCCCCATTGCTCTTTTCTTTTGATTTCATTTTGCCCAATTCAATAAATTTTTCTGTCATTTTTTAGCAAGCCTTCTGGTCTCATGTTCTTCAAACCATTTCTTGGTCTTAGTAACTGTATGACAGGAAGTTCCATCCTTTTGGAAGATTATTTTTCTTGCTTCCAAACTGTTCTATGTCGTATGGTAAAAAAACCGTTCTAAAAGCTCTGGTATTTCTGGGCATTTATGGTTTCATTAACAAACTCGAATCCACCATACATTGTTACGGGTGAAAATCCCGTTAAAATCCTTTTCAATTTTACGAGTCAACCTGCATTGCGTAGGAAAACAAAAAGACCGTTATCTGCCATGCGCGTTTAATTTTGTGCGCAATTAATCGAGAGCCTTCACTACGCAACACGGAATTGTTTCTGTCTCCCTCAATTCCCATGTGAGTCAACTATCTTCTATCATCCCCCTTTTTTATGTTGCCCGTCCATCTTTACATGCAACGAAAATTCTGCACGCCTAGTAAATAGGTTACCGGATTTTGAAATGCATTTGTAAGCGTTGTTAATGTTTGTCGAAGTCTAATCCCGGCAAATTGAGTTTAGGCTTTTTCTTTGTTATTATTTTCCCTTCTACTTCTGGATTTCTGGCGTTGCTGTTAACGTTACTCTTCATGCGTCTGCTACGAGTACTACGACCATCTCCCTTTGGCTACGTAAACCTTCGTGGTGATATCTAGGGCCAACTATCTTGAAGTTATCGTAAGGTCAGTTTGACAACGACGGTTACATTCTAAACCCGCCAAACGGAGATTAGGCTTTTTCTTTGTTATTATTTTCCCTTCTACTTCTGGATTTCTGGCGTTACTGTTAGTGCATCTACTACGAATACTACGACCATCCACCTTTGGCTACCCAAACTTCCAAACTTTCGTGGTGATATCTAGGGCCAACCATCTTGAACTTATCGCAAGGTCAGTTCGACCGTAACGACGGTTACATTCTCCGTCATTACTCCCTCGTCTGTCCGGACTTGAATTCACCCAACCACTGTTGGTGACTTTCAACGAGAGAGGTCGCTAGGAATAGCGACACGCCTTCTTGACTTCAACGGCCCTCCGCCAAATTCGATACTCGTTGGACATCGACGACGACAAGTGACGTGTAGGGCGCGGACGATGCAATCAAAGTTGGAATATTTTTATATGACACTGCGGTAATACACGCTTTTGGATTTACTTATAAATTAAGCAACTTCTGTTGCGCGAGATTAGAAAAATGACGTTGACTTTGTAACGGGAAGTCGGTACCGAATTTTCGGGATTTGATATTTGACACCCTCGTTGCGTCATATTTGCTTTTTTTTATTCTATGCTACATATCACCACAAATGAAGACAATTGTGCTGTATTGGTGCATTTTATTTTATTAGTAAATTTTGTCCCTGTACTTTTGGGGTTACGTGCGACCCATACCCTTCTCCACTCCAAGAGTTAGCCGTCTGTGTTGAGGAACTTAATTGGCACTTCTTTAATTTGCTGTCCTTTAGGTAGGTAGCAACACTTTTTTTTTAATTTGATTTTGCCCAATTCAACCGATTCTTCTTTCATTTTTCAGTAAACGATGGTGTTTCTTTTGCCTTCTGGTCTCATGTTCTTGAAATCATTTCTTGATCTTAGTAACTGTATGCCAGGAAGTTCCGTCCTGTTGGAAGATATTTTTTTGTACTTCCAAACTCTTGCCTGCTAAGGTAAAACAGTATATGTAAAAAAATGTTTTTTGAATTTACGAATATTCTTTTAATTCACTTATTTTGGTTGCAAAAGTTATGGTACTACCGTTTTCTATGTATGTTCCACATTTCGTTGATATAATTATCTTTAAAAATGACTAAACGGCCCTGAAAAAAGAAAAATCGTTATTTTCGTCCAAACTCACTTTTCACGTACACTGTTTTACCTCAGCAGGCAAGAACTGTTCTGTCGTATGGTGAAAAAAATCCGTACTAAAAGTCCGGGCATTTATGGTTTTATCTACAAACTCGAATTCACCATACATCTTTACTGGACATAAAACTTCTAATCAAAAATATATCTAGCTCTTTCATCCACTTTTTTTAAATTTGTTTTTGTCCAATTCAACCGATTCCTTTTTCATTTTTTAGTAAGCAGTTGTGTTTCTTTTTTCTCTGGTCTCATGTTCTTCAAACCATTTCTTGGTCTTAGTAACTGTATGACAGGAAGTTTCGTCCTGTTGGAAGGTATTTCTTTACTTCCAAACTGTTCTATGTCGTATGGTAAAAAAAATTCGTTCTGGGCATTTATAGTTCCATTAACAAACTCGAATCCACCATACGTCTTATTGGACAAACACCTCCTAATCAAAAAATATCTAACTCTTCCATCTACTTTGTTATTAATTTGATTTTGCCCAATTTCATTGTTTCTTTTTTGATTTTTCAGTGAGCAGTGGTTTTTCTTTTGTCTTCTTTTCAATGAGATTAAACGTATACACCGATTCGAAGATAATTTCAGTTCATTTCCGCTTCTTCACTCAAATTACACGTTCCTTTTGCTTGAGATGAGCAAAAGTGAAGAAATTGCTCTCCCAGGCCTTACTAATTCAACAAAGTCGTAGCCGTAAAAGTAGCATTCGTAGCCTGCAGGGTTGCCAGATTTTTTGTAGGCAATGTCGACAATCTGTTTATAAAATGTCGCCAATAAACGATAATAAAGTTTAAATGTGAAATGTTATGCATTAGTAGCATTCCTTTCACTAACTAGATCGGTTCTGAACAGCTCAAGTGCAAAAACCCTTGTTCCATTCACTAATGTAGGTGGAAGTGTGTCGCGCACTAGAACAGTTCACACCAGATTCCCCTCACCCCTCATGCACCATCTTATGAGGTGTGAGGTAGTCCTCGACGTATGGTGAGGTTATGTTGATGTCATTTGAATTTTGTGTTCCTTTCAGAACAGTTCTGAACAGTTCAGTGTGTATGCTCTAAGCTCGCGAAAGGAATGCTACTATTGTGCAAGTCCCTTCGCGTAAACTTGACAGTATATTGCATCATTGAACACTTGTGACATTTCCTGTTTCATTTAACAGTGTCTTTAAATTTGGCGTTGTTATTTTGAGAGCCAACAAATATTTTCTAACGTTAATTATTATATGCCATACTATATCTAATCTGACGTGTTAATAATTGAACGTACAGTCGCGAGCATTAAATTTTGGTCGTCACTGTCAATTCAAACGTCAGTTTTAATTCTATAAATTAAAACATTTCACATAAATATCACGACGCGAAAATTGTCGAAAATAAATCAAATTTTTAAAAGATTATTACCAAGATTCAAAATTAAGACATCAATTTAATTATTTTAACTGAAATACAAGTCAGGTGCAAATCTTTGACAGCTATGGCGACCAAAATTTTTTGCTCGCGACTCTACAAGTATACTCAAAATCATGAATTATTTTCAAATTTTGGCACTGACAGTGCAGATGTCAAGTAAACGAACAATAAATTCAAATCATCACAGTATTGTTCATTTCCTTGACATCAATGACATTTGGTCGGTAGTGCAGATGTAACCTGTGATTCAAAAAAGCTTCCATCAAAGTGTGCCACGAAAAAATTACGTATGTCTGAATATAAAGTTTGAATATTGGAACTGGGAGTAGGTATATCAAATCCTCAAATGCGTACGTCTTAAATAAATTCACAAACGATCAATTATTTCACTGTTTCTAAAATATATTTCTAACATACAGCACTTTTGGTGATCACGTGATCAGTGAAAGTCATAACGTTGAAATGTAAGAGAACTTAAAGCTGACAGAAATGACAAATGTAATTTTGAAATGTCACCAATTGTAGTATCACAGACATGCACGTTATATCTATCTTTATTTATCGTGGCACACTTCGATGAAAGTTTTTTGAATTACAGGTTATGTCAGCGTCACTGCACACTTGTGACATTTCCTGTTTTGTTTAACAGCATTTTTAAATTTATATACAATAATTTAATACATTTTAGACAGACGTTATTAAGTTTGAGAGCAAACAAATATTTTCTAACGTTAATTATACCATTATCTAATCTGGCTTTTCTCACTGACATGTTAAGAACTGAATGTACAGTCGCGATCATCAGAATCGACACCCTTGCAAGTTAATCGCACCCTTACTGACGCTGGCAGCAGGGGTCACAAAATTCGATGGATACACTCAAAATCAGGAATTTTTTTCAAATTTTTACACTGACAATCAGCGGGCGTCAAGGGAGGCCTAGAAAATTTTAAGCCTGCCCTGACCTGAGATCCAATGATAAATATTTATATTAAAATCATGTTTAGCCAGTTGTTCATAAAAAAATGGGGTAGATTACTGCTTATGAATAAAAATGTACAGTGCCTCCCCAGAGTTGCCAGATTAGACGAAATTCTGCCATTTCGGCTACATTTTAGACACACTTGGTGCTTAAAAATGTTATTTGGCGACAAGCGTCAAATTCACATAATAAACATTCAATAAAATCACACCAGACCAAAAATATAAGACCGAAATGGTCGTACTTTGTATTACGTATTTTGAACTGACAGCTGTCATAGTAATTACACTTTCGCTTCATATGAACTAATGTTCACAGTCAGTAGATGACGTCTGTCAACGTCCTTACCATGCCAAAATTTAAGTGTCAAAATAAACTTGTTGTACAGCAACTTGACTAGGTTTAGTTTAGTTTATTTCCTCCTCCAAGAGACATAATACATGGATAGGATCGTCAAGTTAAGTCAAGGTCAAAGTGGATAAGGGGCATTTAAAAGGATGACATTTTTAATATGCCAAAGTTATCATTATCAGCTACAACAATTTCATTGTCAACATTGATTGCTGACGTAATGAGGGTAATGGATAGCAAATAACCGATTAAGGGCCGGTTTTTCCAACTTCCCGTTAAAGTTATCCGGCGAATAACTTGATTCTTATGAATGGTTGATTGATTTTTATGAATTGTTTCTATGGTACGGCTGAATTCAAAAAAAAACGAGAAATGAAATTTTTCCAATTGTAAATTTGGTTGCATTTGTCAATTAATTGACAACAGAGACTTGACAATACATACCTTTTAAGAAATTCTAACCTATTTATTTAGAAACTGACGTAGCGTCAGATAATTCTAACCTCTTTCTAATAAAGAGAAATGGAAATATTGAAAAAATGTGCCAATTGTTTTCTGACATTTCCCGTTTTTATTGATTTCAGCTGTAGTTATCCGTCAGTTTACAAAGACATGGAAAGACCGACCCTTAGTCGGGGCTAGAAGTTTTAACAAATACATATATTTATTTGTTTTCTTTTTGCTACACCATTCTAATTGAATGTAATCAAAACATGTAAGCATTTCCTTATTCTTTTAAAGATTCAGATTTTTGGTCGGTAGTGTACTTTTGCTTTCATGGATGACTAGAAGTAGAATTTTGTTATTAAGTCATGTGAAGGCGGTAACAAAAGTACCCCAAATTAGGCGCCAGTCGCCAATTTTTTTTAAGCGCAAATGGTAAGATTTCGCCCAATCTGACAAGAATGTATTTAAATACATTCTAATTTGGTGTTTGCCAATGAGAATTATTTTCGAACAAGTTTATGACTTCTCGTTTCGTGTTTAGTGCCGGCGATGGTACGTTTAGCATAAATCTTTGACAGAACGTCTCGATAAAAGATAAAGGAAAATATGTCCTTGAAAGAAAAGAAAATGGTAGCTACGTCGACAAGCAATGTAACCGTTAACGAAATAACCAAAAAACTACAATTAATTAATTGTTAGAAAGTAATGACAGATAACGAGGAAACGAAGAAAAATATTAGGGCCTTAACTTGTGTTAATTAAAAAGAAGTTGCCGAAACGCAAAAGCTTCAACGGTCTGCAAGTTTAATTACAAAGAAGTTACTTACCGACATTATGCGCTGGTGATGAGCTTCGCCGTAACAATAACAATAAAAAAGCATAGTTCTCTGTTGATCGCAGCCAATATCCATTTTGTACGCCGTCTTTTGCGAAATCTACGGAGGTGAAGGCAAGCGACCTTTTGACAATTTTCGCAAACGTCAGTTTTGCGCAAACGTACCTTCGATTCGTATAGGGGGAGCTACTACTCATCATGATTTTCACTAGTGAATTAAAATGGCAAATAAAATTGTGCGTGACGAACGCACAAGGTTCGCTTTACTTTAATAAATCAAAGTGCAGGCAACGTTTCTAAAACGCGTAATTAATTTTGCGAAGAAGTAACGCAGCGCCACCTGCGATATCCGAATGAACTGAGCGCGTGGCGCGCGCGCGTAATAAACAAATGAGCGGGTAAGTGTCGGCGTGGCGGCTATTTTAAATTCCTTATCCCATCACTTTGATTATCACAAACCAAGCGATGATTTTCAAAAAAATATTTACGGAACTTGCAATATCTATTCTAATACAAGTAGGTACTTTGTGCTGTCCTCTTCAAGGTTCACGATAAAATCGATATTGGTGATTTCAATCTCCGGAGTATCTAATTTAAACCAATCTTTTTCGAGCGTGATATATTTAAGCCGGGTCGGATTATTTTGGTCCATTAAGTAAATAAACACCGGCGTGAAATTATCGAAATGAAACTTTTCGAAATAAAATTGCTGCTGACGCTTTGCGTTTTGAAATGTTACGCGCAAGAAGGGCCTCTGCTTAGCATCCCTCAGGGTTTACTGAGGGGGTTCGTTTCGACTGATTGGCGAGGTGGAACTTACTACAGTTATCAGAGTATACCGTACGCAGCGCCACCGATTGGCGACCTCAGGTTTAGGGTGAGGATCATTTTTTATTTTCAATTTTTTATCTTCACAAACATGGCAAGGCAAAGATAACTAAATGGGACTGTTTTACTTTAGAAATGTTTATTGTTACTATGTATTATTATTTTTATATTAACGAAAAAATGAAATATTTATTAAAATTTCATAATGTATATAAATGGAAATTTAACAAATAAATAAAATCGGCATCAATATTTGATCAAACAGGGAAGTGTTAATTTCTTTTTTGCTAATTAGAAAGTCATACATTTTTTATTTTATTTTAAATCAGTGTACTTCCAAAACCATTAGAAGAATGTAAAACGATAATTGTTTAAAAAAAAATACAATTTGTTCATTCTTTCCAGTTTTTATTAATTTTGTTTTATTTTACTTCATTTATTTATTATCTGCAGAAACTATTACAGATAGTATCAGATATTGTCAGAATATTAGAGTCATTATTTTTTTATCTTGTTTTCAACTTAGTGTAATATTTTCTAAAGCAATTAAAAAACACAAATCTTTCTTTCTTTCTCTTAGAAAACGTAAAACTTGTTCGTTCTTTCCTTTTTTTGTTGTTTTTGTATTTTATTTTTGTATTTTTTTTACTAAGTAGTAAGTCATTAATTTTTTATTTTATTGTCAAGTTAGTGTGTAATATTCCAAGGCCATTGGGAAAATACAAAGCAATTATTTTTTTAGAAAAACTGTAACCTGTTCATTCTTTCCTGATTTTATTATTTTTGTATTTTATTTAAGTGTTTTTTATTACAAATTAGAAACTCATTATTTTTTCTTGTTTCTGTTTGGTGTGAAATTCTAATGCCTTTCAAAAAATACAAAACGATTGTTTCCTTTAGCAAAAGTACAACTTATTCGTTCTTTCCTTTTTTATCGTTTATTTTATTTTCAAGTTAGTGTGTAACATTCCATTAATAAGTCCATTAGGAAAATACAAAGTGATTCTTTTGTTTTAGAAGAAATGTAACTTGTTCATTCTTTAGTGATTTTATTATCTTTTTAGAAACTTAATTTGAAAAAGATTAAATTTTTTTAGTTTTAATTTTAATTTTCCCTTGTACCGTAAGATGTCGGGATTACGTCTACACTTTGTGCACAAACTTCCGCCATTCTTTCTTGTCCATTGCCAATACTTTTGCTTCGTTCCACGTCAAATTTTTCTTTTCCAGGTTCCTAGTGATAGCATTGATCCATGTCACCTTCGATCTACCCCTGCTTCTCTTATCCTGAGTCCTAGCTTCCCATATTTTCCTAACGTTTCCAGTATTATCTAGTCTTTGTAAGTGTTCCCACCATCCTAACTGCCTTTCCTCTACTATTTCTACTGCGGCTTTAACTTCTAGTTCTTCTCTTACTTTTTCATTTCTCATTCGATCTCTTCTTGTTACCCCTCTTACTCCTCCTAGTTACATCATTTCCACAGCTTGAATTCTGCTCTTCATGCTGTTTGTGAGGTTCCATGTCTCACTTCCAAACAATAGAATGGGCTGGAAAATGTCATTTTGAACTTCTTCGATACTTCTTTCTTCTTAACGATTGCCTTACACATGGTATAATATGCCCTGGAACCTTTTCCCACACGTTCTCCAATGTCTCTTTCCTGGTTCCCTTTTTCGTCTATTATTACTCCCAAATATTTGAATTCTTCGACTTGCTCTATTTTATTATTATCTATCCGTGTGCTTGTTTCTTTATGCTTACCTTCGTTTTGTTGATATTTATTTTTAGGTTGTTTTATCTAGCGTCTCTTTCCATATATTTAAGTTGTTTTGTAAATCCTTTTCACTGCTAGCCATTATGACCACGTCATCGGCAAATGCACACTCCGATATTCACACTCTTTGTACATTCCGACAATCTTTCTTATCTCCTCTTTTGTGAAATGGCAATATTACACCTGTGGCCCAATCTCTAGGTAGGTACTTTCCCTTCTTTCCAGGCTTTATTACATATATTATTTAGTAAGTTAATTCAATTTTTATCCAAATATTTCATCATGTCTGGAGTTATTCCGTCACATCCCGGTGCTTTATCAATTTTGACTTCTTTGACAGCTTGTTCGATTTCAAGAGAAGTTAGTGCTATCTCCTTCTGTCTCGTTCGGATTAAGTAGAAGTGTTCTTTCCATCTATTCATAATCGATTTGCCATCTTTTAAAAGTGTACCAGCTTTACTCTTTACACTTATCGATTGCTTTTCTTTATTTCCTATTTTCTCTACTTGCTGCTTCTATCCGGTTTCCAAATCTCTTCCAGTTTTATGTTTTTAACTTTCGTTCTCTGTTCTTTGTAGTCATGATACGTTTGTTCCGTCTTATTGTTCAAATATTTTTCCCATATTTGTTTCTTTAACTTAACTTCTTTCTTAATATTCTCACTCCACCTGTTTCTTCTTACTATTATTTGCTTTAAATGTTCCGCAGACTTGTCTAGCTGCTGCTGTTATAATTTCTTTAAATAGTTACCACGTATCTTCAACATTTTGTATTTTTTTTATTTCTTTACTAACAGTTTCTTGATATTTCTTTGCTATTTCATATTCTCTTAGTTTGTATGATCTTATACTATCTTTTTCTGCCACATGCATCCTTGTAGTTTTGGTTATGGTTTTTTTATGAAACAAAATAAAATTAATAAAGTTAAATTCAAACGCAGGGCGGCCATACTGGAAGGCTGTGTGACTATGCCGTAATACATTATGGCTACATTTACATTCAATTTCATGCCAGCACGAATTCGTAACACGAAAGTTTGACGTGTGCTTTCTTATGATGTCATTTGCATTGGCCAATGTTTCGTGTTACGAAAGTTTGACGGGTGCTTTCTTATAATATCATTTACAATGGCCAATGTAAATGACATCATAAGAAAGCACACGTCAAACTTTCGTGTTACGAATTCATGCTGGCACGAAATTGAATGTAAATGTAGCCTAAACGTTAGCATTATGTTAAAGAAGTTAGAACATTATAAATTCAACACACGAAGTAGACAACTTTTACGTTCATACTTACAAAATAGAAAGCAATTTGTTTGTGTAAATGGACTTAAATCTAAAACAAGCATTTTATCTTCGGGAGTCCCACAGGGGTCAGTCCTTGGACCTATACTTTTCCTAATTTATTTAAATGACTTAATAAATGGAACTGATCAGGGAGAACTCATATCTCTTGCGGATGATACAACTCTTATAACAACTGACCACAGTATCACAATTGCTCATTACAAATAAATAATATTCAAAGCAAACTACGTCAATGGTTACAAGCTAACGGGCTTATCTTAAATAGGGATAAAACGTTAAAAATGTATTTTACAAATAAAAGCTTACAGGAGCAAAATCCAACTAAAGTTAAATTTCTTGGGGTATATATGAACCCAGGCCTTTCTTCGCAATGTCATATACCACCTTCATTATTACTAAGAGCATATTTTGCACTTATCAATACCCATATTACCCATGCAATTATATGCTGGGGACATAAAAAAAGCCTGAGCAGAATATTTGCTTTACAAAGAAAAGCAGTACGTATTATATGTCACATGGGATATAGAGAGGATGTGAGAAATAAATTTATAGAACTACAGATGTTGACGGTACCTGCAATATACATATTTGAATGTCTATCTTATATTCAATTACATATGAAAATGTATGAGACACATACGGATATCCATAATTACCCCACAAGATATAATGAGAACATCCTGGCGGAATTCTGTAGGCTGGAATCTGATAGGTACGGACCAAACTATTACGCAGTAAAATATTTTAATAGGCTGCCAAATAAAATCAGGGCCCTGCCACGAGACAGGTTCAGGCATGAACTAAAAATCTTGCTATTATAGAAATCCATTGTATGATATCGATGAGTTTTTAAACTGTAATCTGTGTATGTAACATTTGAATCTTATTTTAATGTGTATTACAAGTTTATGTGCACTCCGAAATCTTAATCTATTTAAGATCAATATATGTATTAACTATATGACCATTCATGTAATGATTTAACACATGAAATTGTATTGACAAGTGAATTACTGTTGTACGAGTAGAAAACACAATAAAGCACTTACTTACTTACTTACTTACTTACTTACTTACTTACTTACTTACTTATTTACTAAATGCAGTGAGTGATTGAATTGAAAACGTGTTTAAAGGTTAATTATTTATATTTAGAATGCGGAAATATTGTTTAATAGGTACCTTGTTGTCAAAATATAAATGCCGATACACCCAATAAAATGTTTACATATCTTAAGAAGACACAACAACTCCAATGGCAAAATATTGATTACTCAGAAAAATTTATTCTTTATGAAAGCTTCTGCAGCTTCTCATACTCAAAACAGACTTGCTGCAATTCGAATATCTTTTGTCATAATTAGGCAGCGGACGGCCGTTGGGCCCGTTCGACATCGACACGTCCCCCACTCTCGCCTTCCCAACGGTCGTCCGCTGCTTAGTCATAATATGTCGAGGAGATCAAAATATTTGAAATCGACAAAAGAAAGTAGGTACGCAAAAATATTAAATATTTTCGTACTCACCTTAAAAGGTTTTATCCTCCGCATTTCAGTACTAATAAAATCGTTGTTAGAATCCATGATCGTAAATACCTACAATTACTTTTGACAAATTGGTGGAATCAGCTTTAATAAGCGACTTCTAGGGACATAGCTCTATTCAAATTCAAAGAAATCAGAAAGTTAGAGACACGAACAGGAAACAACGCGAACGGCCGCATAAACTACATAAACAAATGTGTTCTTGTCGCTTATTCCTATTAACGTTTACTTGGTATGAATACAATGACGTCACAGATTCGTTTACGCGACAATTTTTTTTTTTACAGAATTTAGTTTTTGGGTCGAAATATTATATTTATAATGACTAAAGTGATTTTTAAAATTCATTGAATAAGCCCGTTATTAATATCAACTTGTCAATACAAAATCTACATCTACGTTTTACATACACTCCGCGACAACTGATTAACCTCTAGTCAGATTTTACACTTTTTGTTAGTTTTTTTTAATAAGGGTGGTTCTTGGTTTTAAATATAGGCAGAATAAAATTAAACAAAATATTGTAGAATATTATAATGCGTTATAAACTTTCATTATAAATATTTTTCACAAAAATACTGATACAAGTGCGACAAATGGTTGACCTCGCTTATATTCTTATAGTCTTTTTGAGACTGAAATATCAAGTTACCATTATGAACAAACGTCATTTTCATTATTGAACTTAATATCTAGTAGGCATCAGTCATAATCAGTCAAATTGTAAAAATGGGTGCTGGAAAAAGACTAACTGCTGAAGAAATTGGAAAAATTAAAATTTTAAAAGAAGAAGGCTACTCTAATAGGGACATTGCAAGAAAAATTAATAGAAATCCTCCAGTTGTAAACAATTGGGTAAATAATATTGAAAATTATGGGAAAAACTATGCTGGTGGGGTGAAAACGGCAACTACTGAAAGGGAAAGGCGCAACATTCTACGCGAAGCTTCTAATTCCACTCTTACAGCAAGGAAAATAAAGCACGCTGTTGGTAGCACTGCAAGTGTGAGAACTATTCAGAGGATAATAAAAAGTTACCAACACCTCAGGCGACGTCGTTTACAAAAAAACCATTGCTAACTGCACGCCACAAACAGGCAAGATTAGATTTTGCCAGAAACCATATGAACTGGATTGATCAATGGAAAAAAGTAATTTTCACTGACGAAAAAAGGTTTTGTTTAGATGGCCCAGATGGTTTTTCTTACTATTTTCACGATTTAAGAAAAGAAAAAAAAGTATTTAGTTCGCCGTCATAATAGAGAAGGAAGTGTAATGAAATGGGGGGCCATCTCTTCTAATGGACCAGTGCATTTAGAGGTTTTACAAGGCAGACAAACCGCCCAGAAGTACAGACAACTTCTTACCATAGCAAAACCACTAATTAATGACATTATGGAAAATGAAGAATGGATATTTCAACAAGATCTCGCCCCAATTCACACAGCAGGGGTCATGCAAGAATGGTTTAGGGAAGAAAATATTCAGGTTTTGGACTGGCCTAGCATTTCTCCCGACATAAATATTATTGAAAATCTATGGGGCTGGTTGGTACGTAAGATTTACGAGGATGGGCGACAGTATAATAACATTGAAGCTTTAACTAACGCAATCGAAGAAGCATGGGGCAATATTCCACAAATGTTATTAGATTCACTGTATTGTTCATTGCCAAATAGAATATTTGAAGTTATTAATAAGAATGGATCTCATACTCATTATTAATTGTAGTTGCATTGTTAAATAAAATAGTTAAGTTCCACTTTTAATTTTATATTAGAGCTGAGGTCAATCACTTGTCGCAATGCAATAGTCAAATTTAGTAAACATTCCTCAAAATGTATTAATTCCTTCAAATTCTCACTAGATATTTTAGGTACTAGTAATTTCAATAAACTAATAAAGTTAGTAATGGTAAAATTACCTCATAAAATTCAAGTGTCGCCGAAAACAATGAAAAAATTGTGTGAGGTTAATTAGATGACGCGGAGTGTACATCAGTTTTTGATACAACCACAACTTGATTTAGATGTGCAGGTGCACTAATTACTTGACGATGACGTTATCGTGGCAAACCCAGGATTTCTAAAACGAATATACCTATTATGTATTTGTTCTTGCTTTTAGTTAGTGTAAAATTGCAAGGCCATTTGAAAAAAACAAAACAATTACATTAAAAAGAGCGCAAATTTTATGTTTATCGTTCATTCCAAAAAAATCGTTAAAAAAAACTCTTAAAAATGTATTTCATTATTTATTTACATTTCTACATTTTACAATACATGTAATAATTTATTTTAAAAAAATACATGCGCGACTCACACTTTCCTAATTTAAACTTTAATATACATAACGATTTTATTTTTATTTTTTAGGCCCCCGTAGCTGCTGGACCATGGACAGGGGTGCTGGATGCAACCCCCGACTTACCCAGATGTCTTCAGCAACTGATTTTAGTAGGCCAAGACATCGCAGGCCAAGAAGATTGCTTGCTCTTAAGCGTCTACACACCTCAGGTAAGCTTATTTTGATACAACTTTAATAAACAGAATATACAAATTTTCGTTAGCCCCCCATTCGAGGCACTATAACATGCGATTACACTTTTTGAATTAACCCCGGTCACATTTCTTGTAATAAATTTGTTACAAAGGGAGTGAGAAGTGCCAATTCAACCAATCAAGATTCACTGCGGTAGCTTATCTCTCTCTCTCTCTCTTTGTAACAAAGTTGTTATCAAATTTGTCAAGTGTAATACGGCCATTAGAAAAGGCTGCGTTAAAGATGCATTATGTTAAAGGCCGCTTTACAGTTCGCAATTTTCATTGCCGGCAATCAATAATTGCAACAATGAAAAAAGTTGAGCAAGTTTTATTGCGGAACGTTTTACAGACGGCAATAAAGATTGCTGATGAATCAAGCATCAAGTTTACAACTTTCTAAAAAACAATCATTTTATTAAAATTGTTTGTGTTAAAGTAGCAATGTATTCCAACAATTGTCGAAAAAAAAAAGTGCTGCTCTGAGCATACTTACTGCAAGTTTGGCGTTAATGGTAGAAAATCGATCTATTCGTTGTCGCATATGCTATTTATTATTTTTATGAAGTTGGTATTTCACAAATTACCAACAAATTCCCCAGAATCGCCGTTGCAATGCAAGAAAAATAGGTCCGGAGCTATGTTTTGCAATGCAATGAAAAATTGCCACAGCTAATCAAAATACAAATACTGCGCATGCGTGCAATACAAATCGCCGCAATTATTTATTGCAGGCAATGAAAATTGCGCACTGTAAAGCGGCCTGGTTCATCTAGTCCATAACCTCAAAAATAGACCCAATTACGTCAAACGTCACAGTTGTCTAATCACGCAAGCAGTGCTGCTAGACTTCCCGTTTAAACGGTAGATCTACCGTTTTGATCAACAAAATACCGCCCTTCCGCATTGATGCTATAATCTACCGTATTTTTTCTTTTTTTTTACTTGTTTTTTGTTTTTACAATGATAATACTCTGCGATCTAATATTTAATAAGGGGAGGATATGAAAAATAAAATCAGTGTCTTAGCTTAATTGATACAATTAACCTACTGACCATCTGTCAAAACTGATACTTCTCCTAAATCTTTTAATTGAATACACAAGCAAAATGTCAGACAGCAAATGTCAGTTTTGAATCAAGCATAGCCTCCCCTTATCTAAATAATATTGGATCGCACAGTATAACAGAACACTGTAATACCTTAAGCGAAAAGATAGAATACTCTTCATCTACATTTCCCGAACACAGATGGCGTACAGTAGCAGACAATAATTAGACAATAATACCGTCACTAGATAATTACAGTACCGCAACCCATATGCTTAATGTGTAAGACGAAGAAACACGTTCTTGCACTATTATGGCCGACTTTCTTAGTGATTTTCTTTCCGTCAAGTTTAATCAAATTTAACGTCTGTCACACAAAACTTTTAAAATGATTTAAAATCCCTCAAGGATCTCCTTTAAGTCCCTTATTATACACATTATACACCAAAAATCTAGAAGATTCCATTTCCAATAACTCCATAATTTTACAATATGCAGACGATATAGTCATCTACCATATTTCGGACAATATGAATTTTGCAGTAACAGCACTTAATCAGGATATCGAACTTCTTAGGAAGTGGCTAGCAGAAAAAAACCTAGAGATCGCTCCTTGTAAATGCAGGGCAGTTATATATTCCCGAAAACGAATATTGGAAAACACAGGACAACTACATATAGGGATAAATAACATCCCATTTGAAAATGAAGCAAAATTTCTTGGAATCACTCTTGATAAAAAATTAGATTTTGGAACTGAATATTTCCCAAAAATGTTTTGCATCACTTAACGTTATAAAATGTATTTGTAGAACCTGGTGGGGCGCTGACCCATTAACCTTACTTACCATTTATAAAGCAATAATACGTTCTCACATCGAGTACTTCCCAAGAAATAAATCCAAAACTGAAAAACTGAACAAAATTCAATACCAAGCTTTAAGATTGTGTCTAGGAGCTATGAGGTCGACTCCCACAGCTGCTCTATTAACGGAAGCAGGAGAACCTCCTTTAATATATAGATGCAAATTCCTAGCAGCCAAAATGATTTTTAAGTTGTGTAATTTCAACAGCCCTACCATTGATAAGTTAAAAGAATTATCTACTTTAATAACTTCCCGCAGGACAAATATCTGGAATCGACAGCCTCCCACTATCCTTTTGCAAGTTTTCAATGAGTATAATAACCTAACAACATTGATACAAGAAACATCTTATCTTCCTTGTTTTATACATCAATACAAACATCAAATGACCACTGTAAATGTAGACTTATCCTTTTCTAGTAGATTTAATTTGACCAAATTTCCGGTTCCGTTGATTCAAAAAGTATTTACAGCATCAGCAAACATTAAATGGCATGATGCAAAATGGATTTTCACAGATGCATCTAAGTCAGATCACTCGTTAGGCGCAGGTATCGGCATATTTTGTCCGCAAACAAATTATGAAAAGGAACTAAAAATTAATTCGCAAACCAATGTTTGTAGAGCTGAAATGTTGGGAATCAAGGAAGCTTTAAAAATAATAGAATGTAATGGGTGGACCAGGTCTGTGATATTTTCGGATTCTCAAAGTGCATTGCAGTTAATAAGAAACGCCGGAATTTTTGCCAAATCGGACCCATTAGAAATTAAGAAGCAATATTTTCAACTTCAAGAACAAAACTTTGATATAGTTTTCGTTTGGATCCCCGGGCATAAAGGCATAGTGGGTAATGAGAGAGCTGATATGCTTGCAAAGCCAGGAGATATCTCTGGACAATTATTAAATTCAGTAAAATCTATATACAGCGACTTTTTCACATTACTCAGAAAAAACATTTTAAATGACTGGCAAAAAGACTGGGAAATATTCACAAGAACAAAAGCCAAATGGTACTTTAAAATTTCCCCTGAGGTATCTTATGAACCTTGGTTTAAATCTATTGGTATACCAAGAAAAGCAATCACAACAATATGCAGAATGCGCTTCAATCATTGCCTTTCTCAATTCCACTTGCATAAAATAGGAGTCCTGGAGTCCTTGCTGCACTTGTGGGAGTGTAGAGGACTTAGATCATATTTTATTCCAATGTCCAAATAAAAGACAAAATTCTGATAAATTATATTTAAATCTTATTAAGACTGGGTTAGCGGCTCCTTTAAATGTTACATATATTCTATCGAAGTTAAATATAGACAGAGTTAAGGAACTAATTTTGTTCATAACGCAGTCTAAAATTAAATTATGAATTTAAATTATTGAGAGAAAAAAAGAAGAAAAGCAAGTACTGACAACTTGAGTGTCTGGCCCATGGTTTATAACCAATTGCCAAAATAAGAAGAAGAAGAAGAAGAAGAAGATTTTAAATGCCCGGGTGTGTCGTTTTGACTTGTAAAAACAGTAAGTAAGTAAACTTAAAACATACGGAAAAAAGAAATTCTTTAATTCAAAACAAACAACACAACAAGTTTTCAAAAATTTATTCAATTACCTCCATGCAATATCCTAAACGATTATAAAAATTGTTAATTGCACTAGTGACTTGTCCAAGGATAGTTCTTCCTGATACATTTTCACTTTCACATTTTCAACTTTCTTCGCCTGACAGATTAAAATGGACAACAAAATTTGTTTGATATGACATTAGAAACCCTAACGACGACGATCATGCAACGACATTTTAAAAAATTGGAATTAGTTTCCATAGTAATGTGAACAGCATTTAAAGTAAAATCACGGTATAATGGTAAATGTTATAGAAACGGGGCATTAGCATTTAAATTTCCCGCCAATATTTTGCACTAAAATGGCGGCTGTTTGCGGTACTGTAATTATTTAGTGACGGTAGATAATAAGACAATAAAACTTTGACATGTCGTGCGTATTTCGACAAATTTGGTAAATCAGGCTTCTATTGAGGTTATATTTCTGTCAAAATAAATAAATAAAATTTGAATCGACCGTCAGAATTACTACTGTCATGCATTAAACGTCAAAAATATGAAAGTGAAGTTTACATTGTGCACTTGCTCGTGCTCGAATTTTATTGTCCGGCACTGTACCTTGGTATAAAAATGACAATTACATTTCAGTACTTCCCGCGCAAATCTTTATTTTCCTGATCGTGTTAATTTTTTAATTCCAAATAATCACAACTTTCGCCTTCATTCGATGATTTGTATCTTATTTACCGCTTTCTAGCGTTTTTCTGTATTGCCATCTACCGTCCATAAATTTAAACATCTGGCAGCACTGCACGCAAGAAACGCGCTTAAATTTATTAATAAATAACACAACGATTTAATAATTTTAATTTACTATAATAAATAATATAATCCTGTTCTTTTCAGTGGTATCCATGACATTTCGTAATTACCTGTCACTTTGACAACTTAGTGGCGTAAGTTACTTTGTTCACAGCCTACTCTAAACCTGATGATTAAGAAATTACGCTTTAGTTTGCTATTTTGGTTTAACTAATTCAAAACCGGGTACGTTAGTTTTTAACAACTGTACAAGAGAGTGTTCACGAGTAAGTAACTTCACTTTTGACTTAAATCACATTCATATCAATGTGTCATTTTGACAGCAGGAGCCAATAATATAAATCGAAGAATGTAATGGATGCGATTCAGTTGCAAATAATTTTTGTTGTGTGTTCCCAAACGTCTGCTAAAATGTTACGTCAACAAATAATATTTTACACACTTACGTCAGCGGAATACCTCATACGAAGAACCCTGTATATAAGTACAGTACCGGACGTGTCATTAGTGCAAACTGCAAAGTAAACTTTAATATTTTTGACGTTTAGTACGTTTATAGAAGTGTCACTAGTAATCATTAAAAACTAAATCAACAAACACATTTTCTACACCCTACTTAAAAGTGAGACGTAAAAAGTGCACCCGTTGTCCTATAAACACAAGACTTCTTGAAACAGATGAGACGCAAAATAAGCAAACAATCGTGATTAAGAGATATGCGATTACACGCCCAAGGTAACTCGAACTTTATGAACACAACCCAAGAATACAAGTCTTAAACAGCGTTCACAATGACTTAACGTAACAAAATTAACCTCTAAATACAGGTTTGAAGCGTCTTGTTTTTATGTAAATACTTAAAATTCTAAACTGAAACTAATTAATGTGTTTAATTATGAACAGTAAATCATTTAAATTTAAAATTACTTCATTTACATTAACAAACAGTGCATTCAAATTATTAATTTACGTTACGTTAAGTGATTGTAATTGTGAACGGGTTAGTAGTTTGCGTTTATTTTTATGTATTTTATGTTTTGACAAATACCCCTTTTAAATTCCGCTCGAATTTTGGACAGAAAGAAGAGCTGCTGCGAAATTTCAGTTTATTACGTTTGACGTATCAAATACTTTCTTTTGACAGAAACATAAGCTCAATAAAAGCATGATTTACCAAATTTGTGTAAATACGCATGTCAAATTCTTGCCCGGATTTTAATATCCGCCATTGTATCTAAAAAATAATTTTCATAATAGATTAATTAATACAATGTGTGATACCTCCCACCTACATTTATTTCTTCGAAAAAAGCCATTTCAAAAACCGAAATTATAACCTAACAATTTGATGATTTTTGAAATAACTTTAAGCCATTGTTTTTATCAAAAAAAAAACCTTTTCAAACATCTTGCGCCTGTTTTTGTAAACGATTCATCTTTATTCAAAAGTTTTTACTGATAAAGACATTTTTTCAAATGTAATTAATTAAGCTGGAGTACTGTTGTGACTAACTTCAGAACTTGCAACTTCATAGCAATACCGTTAGCGGGGGGAAGTACTGCGCGTTAGTAAATAACGATACAATATGGCGACTAAGTAATATACGTTGTAAAATGTAACATTATTATTAACAAATAATAAAGACTACAACAGTTACAAAGACTACAACAAGTACTCTTCAGAGTATTCTTATCTTGTTTTAACCTCATGTAATAATGAGGAATGGAGAGACTCTGAGAGTGCTCTAGAGCAGTCAATCGAAAACCCTGTAGTTCGACATTTCGTATGATATATGTATTTATTTACGTACGTCTTCTATCTTCTTCTTTTCCCCCATACACTTTTAAGCGTAACTCTTGACCCTCACTATACTTTTAAGCATTCTCTTGACTCTCAACATACTTTTTCTAGAATGACTCTCGTATTCTATTGCACTTTTGAGAATGATTTTTTTTATTTTCGTTTTACTTCCAAGCTTCTCTGTCAACTCTGACTATGTTTTTAAGTTTGATCCTTGACTCTCATCATACTTTTGAGTGTCGTTATACTCTGAACTCTTTTGATACTTTCAAGTATGCTGTTGATTCTTGTTTATTATACTTTTAAGAGTGACTTTTGACTTTCTTTATTATAATTTGTCAATCACTTTTAGGTGGTGATTACTTTTAAGCACGCTGCTGACTCTCAATGTACTTTTAGAAGTTATTGCTATATTATTATTATATCTTGCTTTTAATTATTGTACTAATTATTGTACTTCTCTAAGTATCTGTTGACTCTCAATATATTTTTAAGCATGCTTCTAGACTTTCATAATACTTTTAAGAGATTCTTGACTTTTTCTATACTTTTAAGCACACTGTTGACTCCCAATATACTTTTAAAAATGATTCTTGTTTTTTAATGTACTTTTAAGTGTGATTTTTTATTCTCATTTTATTTCGAAGCGTGTCTCTTGACCCTGAGTATATATCTAAGCACGATTCTTGACTCTCATCTTACTTTTAAGCGCACTTTTGACTGTCGTTATACTTTGAGGCTTTCATGTTAGTGAAGTTACGCCCTTTTTAATATCACTGATTTCTTTATTATGCAAACACCTTGTCACAATAAGTTTTACGTTGAAACACGCAAATATAAACCCGTACGTAGCCATATATCACCATACTGGCGTAACACTTATACCTGAGACACCCTGTATAATGTAGGTATTTATCAAAAATACATACAAGAGAAAATTTTATTCCAAATAAAAGAACGAGATTGCGAAAGCACAGTTTTCAAATGAAAATCATTGCACCCTGTATATTGTTGGTTTCTATTAAAAATATGTATGTAGGTACAAAATTTTAAATAAAAGAACGTATATCTGAGACACCCTGCATATTGGCGTTATTTATTAAAAATATTTATAAATGAAACTTTTATTTTAAACAAAATAACGGAATTGAGAAAGCATTTTTTTTTCATTTTTTCTGTGATTCAAAGAATCAGGCAATGCACCTTAATGGCGGCGTAACATCGATTACTTTTATTGGGGACACCCGTATATTTATTCGAAAATTCGTACGTACGAAAAAAAATTTATTTTCAAATAAAGCACAGGAAGGGGAAATATATTTTTCAAAGGAGTCTAAAAATAATCAAAAGGAATTTACGTTTTTTTTGATAAGAAACAATGAATAAGATCTACGATGAAGTACGTATGATAAAAAAAATTCTGTAATTTTTTTCAATAAACGTTCGGCATATTAAATTAAATAATTAAACAATGCTGATTAACTTTGTAATCCTTTTTTGTTAATTAGTTTTAGGGGAAGGAGAGTGAGATGGAGAAAATGTTCTACTTTAAACTATTTACGCAATTACTTGTTTAAAACCTTCGTCTTAACATTAGGCATTTTATCTTGATCAAACTACAAGTGCACAGACGATGATACCAATTATAATTTAATTATTTATCCGAAATCATCGACTGAAGCAATGATTAAGAACAACTCGTACTATGCCCCCCATATAATTACTTGGCAAAGATTAAACGATTAAATTACCCGCCAATCTATTTTTAAAATGTTTTAATTTTAAGACAGTAATTAATTTAGAACCGTTTTTTTTTTAGGCTCCTCAAGAGCCCACCCGCCTGCGAACCGTTATGGTCTTCGTACATGGAGGATCGTTTATAGAGGGCAGCGGCCATCGAGCTGATTACGGCCCTGGATTTTTAATAGCAGACGACGTGGTGATGGTCTCCATTAACTACCGTCTAGGACTTTTGGGTAAAAAAACACTTATAAACAGAGAGAGGAATTTTTCCGAAAAGACGAAAGCACGCTTAAGCCCAGTTGTACAATGTCAGTTTAAATTTATCAACAATTGTCGTTAGGGGTTTAAGCTTAAGGGCATAGTCGACCAGCTGACTCGACGAAGGGCTATCGCGAGGTTCATTATGTGTTGGACATGGTCCACTGTAGCGCAAGCGTCTGGCGTAAATATTCCTCTCTCTGCTTATAAATGAATTTTGCCCTTCACTTATAAACGATTTCAGCCGGATTCAGCATTGACGATCCTGACCTGGGAGTTCCCGGAAACGCAGGAATGAAAGACATAATTCTAGCATTGCGATGGGTACAGAATAATATAGCTTACTTCGGAGGTGATCCAAATGACGTGACGGTATTTGGATCGAGTGCAGGAGCAGCTTCTGTTCACTTAGTGGTACTTTCTCCATTGGCCAAAGGTGCTCTACCTATTTTTTATTGACGAAAACCTAAATTTGGACATTCTTTTTAGGCCTTTTCCATAGAGCAATATTCCAAAGTGGGGCGGCCCTTGCTTCGTGGACTTTAGGTGTTCGGAACACTGGGCTAATCCTCGCTGAATACTTGAACATCCAGACTGAAGATCTCACGGAAACGTTGAGGACTCTCCAAAGCCTTCCGGGCACCATCATCGTCTCGGCGCAGCAAAATATAACTACGGTAATTAACCCAAAACTGCAAAAGAAATGATTAAAACTAGTGCTGGCAATGGATAACCGATTTTGGATATTTTGGATATTCGCGGTGTACAGCATGTCACTCATGCAAATAGAGTTGCATAAAAAAAGTTTTCATTTAGATTCACATTCAAGTTATGCAACTCTATTTGCATGAGCGACATGCTGTACACCGCGAATATCCAAAATATCCAAAATCGGTTATCCATTGCCAGCACTAATTAAAACTGCAATGCAACTTCCAGGAACTACAACTAGTTCTCGAAGGAGTATCCAACCCCATCATAGAAATCCCGTCGAGCGAACCGGCCTTTCTCCCCGATGATCCCTACAACATAATTCGATCGGGGAATTACAACAACGTGACGATACTGCACGGCTACAACGATAACGAGGGGATGTTCTTCGGGGCGTACCATTTGCTTGAAGGGTTCTTCATTAGCTTGAACATCTTCGACTTGATACCCAGAGACTTGAACATAGATCGTGATTCGGAGAAGGCGGTCGAGGTCGTCAATTTGATAAGGGAATTCTATTTCGGGGATGAGGTCCAATCCATCCTTAACATAGACAGGACTTTTCAATTGTATACGGACCTCCTGATGAGTTATCCCGCGTATTGGTCTACGGTGGAACACGTCGCTTCCTTCAACTTACCCGTCTACTTTTACGTCTTCAGCGCTGTTACACCAACCAGAAACACCTGCAAGCTCTTACTTGGATTGCTCGACTTTTTCCCAGGTCAGTTACTAATTTAGGTAATTTGATTTCAAGTGGTTACTCCTTGAAAAGTTGTTGAAATTCTGGGTGCAATCTTAAATATTATGGATAGGCAGGAAGAGTTTTACTTTTTTTTAATACACCGTGAATTGTGATGGGTCCTTGGATCTATTGCTAGGGAAATTATTTCTATATTTACAGAGGACGTTCAAGTGTGTCTAGTTTCGAAAGAAGTCTCAAAACTTGTGAACACTAATCAAAAAGGAAAAAAAGACTAATCTCCCCCCTCGCAAAAAATTAATGAAAACCATAATAATAACTGCATCACAAACTCTTTTAAACGGACACTAAATGGCGCATAAACACTTAACGTTTCGCAATCGTTCGACAGCTTCGTCAGAACGACTGCGAAACGTTAAGTGTTTATGCGCCATTTAGTGTCCGTTTAAAAGAGTTTGTGATACAATTTTCATCGGACAAGAACCAGCTTTAATCATAATAATAACATTTATGTCAAGTGGGAGGTTTCGCGTCGACACCCTATACAGTCATGGGTAGCTTAAAGAGAACGAAAATAACTACATAGGTAAATAAAATTGTGCCGCAGTCGACCTTAGAAACACATTAATACCATAAATAAATTTTAATAAATTCCTCTATAATACAGGGTGATCCCAAACTGTCTCCTATACTTTCAAGATCAAGTAGTACAAAGGTACATAAAAAAAATAAGTACATTTTTTTCGAAAGATCAATTTCTTTTGTATGAAAATGTTTTACAGAAAAAAGATGTCCCTTGTACTTATTAATAAACGAATGTAAATTCCAGATCGACTCTAGCTTTTGTTTTCGTAAGAGTACTGTTTTGCGAAAGTTTTTGAAATGAAATACTGAAATTACAAGCAATTAAGTAATTAATGGAAATTCATGTGGGCAACTTTCTTATATTATAAGAGTGATCCAAAACTATTTCCAAATATTTTCAAGCAGACGGGGTCCTAGAAGTGCTTCTTGGAGGTGGAGTGCGATCTGCTTTTGTTAAGGTTGAAAAATTCAAAAAATACACTTGGAGAAACTCATAAAAATACACTTGAAAAAAATTTACAACAATTTGTATGTAGGGTCCGCATGATTCGGAAAAAAATGACTTGGGGATCGCGTCGATCGACCCCCCCCCCCCCCCCCCGTATGACCGCGCCTGTTTCCAAGATCGATAGAACCCACGCAAAAATGCTAAATTATTAGGAACAATCAGATCCACCAGATGGTGTAACTTTTTTTATATCAAATTTCAAGGTAGTTGTGCAAAATTCCGGTAGATGTCTCTGAATTTCGGTTGAGTTAATTTAAATCACTTAATTAATTCCACGGATCCTTCACACGCAGGCATAAATTTATACAACAAACTTCCATCAGAAAATCATCTTTAAAATCACTGATTTTATTCAGGCGATTTTTATTTTTGAAAATCATTTTTTAAAAATTTTTAAAAATTCTCATTAAATAAAACTGGGTCCAAATTTCTAAAATTAAGACATTTGACAGTTATTGTGAAAATTTTTGACGCTAAATAAAACAAAAGACGATCGTGAAATAAAGAAAATTTATAAAATTACAAAAAAATAAAAATTAAAAAATTCTTAGTAAATAAACAAAACTTTCTAAAATTAAGATTTGACATTTGTGCATTTTTTAACGTAAAATAAAACAAAAGACGATCGAGAAATAAAGAAAATTTATAAAATTATTATTATTATAAAATTTAAAAAAATTAAAATAAAAAAAATCTTATTGAATAAAATTAGAAAAAAAATATGTAATAAAAATAAAAGAAATCTCATTAAATAAAATTACAAAAAATAAAAATTAAAAAATTCTCATTAAATAAACCATGCTTTCTACTTTCTATGAAATTACAAAAAATTATAAAAATTTTAAAAAATTCATTAAATAACATTAAGATTTGACATTTGTGCAATTTTTGACGTAAAATAAAACAAGAGATGATCGACAAATTTATAAAATAAAAAAAAATAAAAATAAACAAATCTCGTTGAAAATTAGAAAAAATTAAAAATTAAAAAATTCTCATTAAACAAACAATACTTTCTACTTTCTATAAAATTACAAAAAATTATAAAAATTCTCATTAATTAAACAAAACTTTCTAAAATTAAGATTTGAACTTTAGGCAATTTTTGGCGTAAAATAAAACAAAAGACGATCGACAAATTTATAAAATTAAAAAAATCTCATTGAAGAAAATTTTTAACAGAATTGCAAAAATAAAAAACTCATTCAATAACAGTACAAAAAATTGTAAATATTAAAAAATTCTCATTAAATGAACAAAATTTTCTAAAATTAAGATTTGATATTTGTGCAATTTTTTACGAAAAGTAAAACAAAAGACGATCGGCAAATTCATAAAATTAAAAAAAATAAATATAAAAGAAATCTCATTGAATAAAATTATAAAAAAATATCAAAAATAAAAAATCTCATTAAATAGAATTACAAAGAAAATAAAAATTAAAAAATTATTAAATAAACAAAACTTTCTAAAATTAAAATTTGACAATTGTGCATTTTTTGATGAAAAAATCAAAAACAAAACAAGAGACGATCGAGAAATAAAGAAAGTTTATAAAATTATGAAAACTGACGAAAACTTAAAAAATTCTCATTAAATAAACAAAACTTTCTAAAATTAAAATTTGACATTTGTGCAATTTTTGACGTAAAATAAAACAAAAGACGATCTGGAAATAAAGAAAATTGATAAAATTACAAAAAATAAAGATTTGAAAAAAGTTGAGTTCAAAGTCGGTAGGTCTATTGAATTATCAGTAGAGTTAGTTACTTTAGTTTTGTAAATGTTGGCTGCGAGTCGTCAGGATCGCAATGGGGCCCCCAAGCATATTCTGTATAGCTATTTCGGCCCTAATTGAGGCCTCATCAGCAGAACAGTAGCTCGAGAACTCCACTGCAACCCCGACGACCAACAGCATATACGCACGCTTAGCGCGTGAATGCAAACATGTGAAATAATTGCGCCGCGGCACAATTATTTATGTTACTTACAATTACAATTACTTTAGTTTTTGTTGGCTTCCGGGTTTAGTGATTTCTTTGTTGCCAATAGTAAAACTGAAACATCACTAACAAGTCTTCAATCAAAAATTTAAAAATTAATAATTAAAGCTGGTTCTTGTCCGATGAAAATTCGTCAGAAGCTGTCGAACAACTGCGAAACGTTAAGTGTTTGTACGCCATTTAGTGTCCGTTTAAAAGAGTTTGTGATACAATTAAAAATTAATATTTTTTTTTCTTCCTTGAAAATATCAATTTTTACCCAAGTATTTTTTTTTACCCGCAAGGTTGCTTAAATTACCCGTAATTCGGGTAATTGCCCGCACACTGGCAACCCTGCTCTCGCGGTCTCGCGATTCTTAAACAGTGTTGCCAATCTTAGGTTATGCACTCTCACACAACATTTATAAATCCAAGCTTGACATACGGGATGTAACATCATAACAAACACGTACTACTAGCACGTATTCATGTAAAATGACCCTAGAAAAACAGTTAAGTTGGTTAATTCTGACCATATATTCTGATCGGTCTTGGTGATTCCAACAGTTTTCTGTAATTTGTGGTTATCAACTAGGTTAAGCGAATACATCTAACACGATAGATGACACAACTATCACAGTAGTCGATTCGTTTCCGATCTTCTATCTTTCTAATCTTTGAGATGGTACGCTTGGTCATCGTCAGATGACAGTCAGTTCGTCAGTTGTTTCCTCAACGATCGTTCTCCTTTATTATGCAGTGTTACTAACGTGTAAAAAACAGAAATCCCTCAAGAGTTATCAAAAAATTCTCTTTTCAACAATCCCTAAGATTTGTTACTAGATTTGGGAATTTAAAGAAATATTAAAAATACATACAGTTAAAAAAAACAGAAAAAAAGACGATTTTACAGCGCAAATTCAGTCGATTAGTAATAAATTTAAAAAACCAAATTTAAATTTTAAAAATTTAAATACGTAGTAAGAATGCTATTAAAAAAAAAATAAAAATAAAAGACACAACAAAGCAGAGTTTAATAGATTCAAACAAACAAAATCAAACCAAAAAAACTTTCGGCATGTTTCAACAGATGGCGCTGTTGAATGTCTTCCTAACAATGCAAATCATTTTTGTGTGACCGTCCTAAAATGACTGTCATTCAGGCTGTACTAAAATAATTTCCCAATTTTTTCCAAAACACTCATTATGTAATATAAAGAAATATAATTCCACAATTATTGTTTATTAAAAATTCTGGACTTTCTGTGAGTTGTTTCTATAACAAATTTCTCCAGGTTGTGTGTACACAGGGTGATCCTACATGATTTTAAAAATAAGGAGAGAGCATTAAAAATAAGGTGGACTTTTTTCTTTAAAAAACGGACAACTTTTATGGTTTTTTTTTACAAAACAATAGGTGTCAAAAAAAATTCCAATAGATAGCTTTTATTTCTTTCTTTAAATGTATTAGTCTACGAAAGTATAAAAAGCCTGGACTGAAAATTTCAGGCGTTTCTTAAGTATTTAGCGCCTAGCTTCAGAGCTGACAGTAGCCGCCACTAGATGGCGGCAATTGTCCATTCCATTTGTTTTTCGGTTTCTTATACCGGGTGATTTTTTACATTTTTTATAAACTCTTGCCATGGAATTTTGATTTTATTGTAAAACAGTATCAAGGAGTGCAATGAGTGGCACTTAAGCTAAGACTTGCCATCCAGATTTCATGGCAAGAGTTGGTAAAAAACCAAACAGCAATAATTGTTAATTAGTTAATTGCGATTTTATTTTATTTTTTGTATTTTCAGGTGCAACTCACTGTGATGAGTTGGGTTACTTATTCGACGGTATCTTCCTCGCCCCAGTGTTACCGAACACCTTGGAAGAAGAAATAGTCGGCAGAACTGTAAAATACTGGACGAACTTTGCGAAATACGGAAGGCCTTCCCTGAACACTTTTGAACTCGACTGGAAGCCCGTCACTGCAGACACGTTTAATTACGTCGATATTGGAACCTACGAATCCGTGGCGAGGGTTGATCCTGATCCCGTATACATAGGATTTTGGAGAAATCTGTACGAGACCTACTTCACCCCACCAAACTAACTTTTATTTCCATCACAATTGTACTTACTTTAACTGAAAAAAAGTTGCAATAAAGTCTATTTCTGAAATTGATTTGATCAGAGTTATAAGAAGATGGGAATGTCTTTGGTTTACAGTTGACAGAAAATGCCTTTGTTAACTATTGAAGTCAATAGAAGTCAAAGTTATCTGTGGACCTATCTTTCAACTTTTTTTATTTCACTCAAGAAGGGACAAGTTTAAAACTTCATACCATCTTCAACCTAGATTTTTCCCTACACTAAATAGGAAACAAAAAAAATCTTCCACTCTCTCACAATCAATTTAAAATCAAAATGATCACCCACTTACTACACTAGAAACTATTTTTGACTATCGTCATCTTAGTGATGACTTAGTCCATAACTATTTTTAAGTGATTTTTTCGCTGAAGTGTTTTTCTTATTCTCTCAAATAGATTTGCGATAAAATATGACGCACCAGATAATAGTGCCGATAATATAAATTGGAAAACAATGCGCCTAATTGTTTAGTAAACTAACAACAAACGAGAGGTTGTTCATAAAAAAATGAGATTCTTTGAAATTACGTTACTGTTGGGGTTGTGCCTTACGAGATGTTTTGCTGAGGAAGAACTGCCACTGGTTCGTATACCCCAAGGATTCTTAAGGGGGTTTGTTTCTACTGATTGGAGAGGTGGGACCTTTTACAGTTTTCAAAGCATACCGTACGCAAGACCACCGGTTGGAAGGCTTAGATTTAGAGTAATTTTTTTTTAATTACCTTTGGAAGAGATTTGGGTATGTGTAATGGTAAAAAATCTTGATGTTTTTGAGGCGCCTGTAATTGCTGGACCATGGAAAGGAATACGAGATGCCACACCAGATTTACCAACTTGCCTTCAGCAGCAGTCACTAACAGGACAACTAATCGTAGGTCAAGAGGATTGCTTATACTTGAGTGTTTACACGCCGCAAGTAAGTCCGTTCTTAAAAAATCACATTTAATTTAAAAAAAGAAACTGAAAAATAAAGAAGAAAAAGAAAATTAAATCCGATTGACCATTTTTCAATTTTTAGTTACCCCAAAAAATTAACCGTTTACTAACTGTGATGGTATTTATACATGGGGGCGGTTTTTCAGAAGGCACGGGCGATCGAGTTGGCTATGGCCCCGAATTTCTGATACCAGAAGATGTGGTGGTGGTATCAATTAACTACCGCGTCGGACTCTTGGGTACAAAAAAAAACAAATTTGTCTTCCTTTTTTTAACCATTTTCATAAAAATATTTCAGCCGGCTTCAGTATTGACGATCCGAATTTGGGCGTTCCCGGAAACGCCGGAATGAAAGATCTGGTTATGGCGTTGAGATGGGTGCAGAGAAATATAGTGTTTTTCGGGGGCGATTCACGTGACGTGACCATCTTTGGATCGAGTGCGGGGGCTGCTTCTGCACATTTGTTAGTGCTTTCTCCGATGGCTAAAGGTAATTAAATAATTAACTTAGGTAACAGATAATGTAATTAAAGATTATACGGTATCTCTTTTCTGGGAGGTGAGGGTTTTTGGCCAATAGCCAGTATAAGAGATGGTAGCTACAACCAAATTGTAAATTACTAAAAGTTTGTTGGAAATTAATCATTTCGCTTTGACAAATAATACAAGAAGTTAATTAATACAAATGATGCCCCTGCATTTCATTTTATTTAAATAAATTTCATCATCGGTCAAGAGATGGCCCTCTCAATCTTTTGTTTTACTAAAAAACTAACTGCCTCATATTTGTTCAAAATTAATTATTACTACTCTCTAATAAATAACATAAATAAAGTCTATGCTTTATTAAATTAAATTTCATTAGTGTGTCAAGAGATGGCGCTTTCCTCCAATTATTTTACTAAAAAATTCCCTCATACTTGTTAAAAATTAAGAATTATTTCTCTTCGATAAGATAATGTCTGTGCTTTTCCCTTTATTAAATTGAATTTCGATTTCGGGTCAAAAGATGGCGCTCTCAACCTTTTGTTTCTAAGGTACTAAATCAACACTCCGTACAGGTAACGCAATCCCATTCCTCTCGTGAGAGGATTGAGAAACAAAGATAACAAATATAATTGTCGCAAGTGCAATAAGGAAGACAACAGTTTTAGGGAATTCTGTTTACCGCAATGTCACTAGTTTAAAATTTAAAAGTGTGTTAGGTTATGTCTAGTTAGTTATTTACCAATCAAAAAGTTGTTATTTTGAGAAATGCAGAATGTTTCTTTTGCGAAAAGGGCGGAATCATTAAATGTCATGCGATAAAAGTTTGGGATGCGATATTTAAGCTCAATTTTCTTAACCACTGACAGTAACTTTGACAAACGTCACTTCAAATAATATTTCCAACTGTTTTTTATCCCTAGATGAGAGGAATGTGCGACAAGGATAGATATAAAAAATCACTAAATGCGTTACCTCTATACGAAGTATGTTGATTTAGTACCTTATTTGTTTCACTAAAAAGTTGCCTCATATTTGTTGTAAATTAATCATTGCACTTTTTTCAATTAAATAGTAACGCAAGAAATGTCCATACGATCCCACTTTGAAAGATCAATGTTAAATTTCAGTATTGGCCAAGAGATGCCGCCGGCAGCCCTTTATTTATACCATTTACCTTTATTTATTATTTATTTATACCATTACATCAAATTTGTTGAAAATTAATTGCTGC
Organism: Dorcus parallelipipedus; assembly: GCA_958336345.1. Classification (NCBI taxonomy): domain Eukaryota; kingdom Metazoa; phylum Arthropoda; class Insecta; order Coleoptera; family Lucanidae; genus Dorcus; species Dorcus parallelipipedus. Next base: position 38,017,772 of record OY284483.1, on the reverse strand, counting down.
TCTTTTATAAACAATACAAATAACATCCTTGCACTTCCCTTTTGAAAGTTCAGATTAAATTTCACTATCGTTCAAGAGATGGCGGTCGTCTCAACCTTTTTCATTTGTTTCACTACAAAATTTCCCCATACTTGTTGAAAATTAATCGTAGCTCAATAACACAAGTAATGTCCTTTCGCTTCCCTTTTGATAGCACAGAATAATGGGGCTATTCTGAGATTTTGCTCTTTAATTCTTTGTCTTTAACTATTTAACCTAAAGCCTCTTTAAAGCAAGCGTTTAAAGAGTATGATGAAATAGGTATTCTGAGACAATCTCTTTAAAATATTCTTTAAATTCCGGGTATTTCCGGGAACGTTAAATAAAAGCTAACTTCATTCAAATGAAAGAAGTGTCAGATATCTCAGTGTATAGGTTATGTATTTTAGTTTTATGTTTTGACTGAAAGGTAAGATAAAAATAAATTATTAGGAGAATACTTTTGTTTGAATTATTCGTTTCAGACGCATTTTTTTATGTGCCAGGTGACCATTAAGAAATAATGGAAACAGGCAGTTGCAGTTGCAGCTCCATCCGGAGCCTTCCGATTTAGCTTTGCGATTCTAATGTAAATACTCGGTTACAGGTAAATCCTCATTGAGGTTTGAGGACTCATCGCCACTCCATGTTTTACTGTTATAGTAATGTATTGTATTCATTGTTTGTTGTGTTGTCAATTACTCAAACCTAAATATTTAAGGTTGTAAGTTCTCATATTTGACGAGGGCGATACAGTTGTAAAACTTATCATGACCCAATAAAACATTATTATTATTATTATTATAAAGGTTAATATCTTTTGTGAACTGTCGCAACCTCAAACTGAATAATGGGTGAAATCTGTAATTCACATTTATAAAAACTAAAAGTTACTGTTGTAATATTGCTGAACGCTTATTCAGTCTAAATTTGCGACAGCAGAAATAATCAATAGGCGTTTTCTAATTGCACAAACGAACTATTCGGAGCTACTCCGAGCTGTTCAAAATGCAATTGGAACACATTTGAGCAGCTCCGAGTAGCACCGAGTAGCTCGTCTGTGCAATACATAAAATAAAATTTGCAGAACACATTATTTTACGTATTTACTTCAGCTGTGAATTCATTACAGTTGAACAACTGGAGTTATATTTAAATATATAAGAAGAAGATTCTGTTTTCAGAACTGGAATTATAAAATGAAAGTTGAATGTTGTAGTCTATCAATCAGTTGATGAGTTAAAGTTAAAGTCGAAAATTAGAAATAAAACTGATATCAGAAAGTTCGAAAGTGTTCTCTGCATCTCTAATTAGTCTTCTTTCAATTCTTAAGTAATTCCTGTAAATTTTTATTTAATTATAGTACTTTTATATTTATTTACAAATAATTACCTTCTGTGATCTTCCTCTAATACCCAAGCAGCAAAAACTCCCAATATACCGCCTATTATTCTAATAATTTATTTAAACGCACTTACTTCAATAGTTCGTTCAAATTCTTTAAGCATTTACAGCGACATTTTCGTCACTGTAATATTTAAAGACAAATTTAAGAAATTTAATTTTTAAAGAACGCTCAGAATAGCAACTTTTCTTTAACTGCTTGATATTTAAGACTTACATTTTTAAAGAAGCTTAAATTTCCTTAAATTTCAGGTCAGAATAGCACCATAAGTGTGATTATTTGTCGAGAGATGGCGCTCTCAAAAATTGTTCAAATTAAGTTAAACAACATACCGAGAAATATGGTTAACTTCCTAAGCAAATTTTACTTTCGCCACATGTCTGCAGAGGGGTTATTAGAATATTTTCCAGAGAAGTTTGTTTCCATTTTTTAATTCGATATTATATTGGTATTTGAAACAACAGGGACAACTTTTGCTTCTTACATTCACTTTGTCATAGAATAATCGGATTATAACATTGGCGCCATCTATGAACGACAACGCTTACAACTGCGTAACACGAACTAACTATATCTAGTGATTGATAAATTTTAAAAAACTTAATTGTTTACTTACTGTAATTTTGTAATTAGATGAAATTATCTATAGCAAAAAAATTATCCTACTTGGGTTAAGCGCTAAAAGAAAAGTTACGACATAATCTGATAGATGGCGCTACATGCGTCTTCAAACATAATTTACCGCATCCAATAGCTAAAATTTTATTCTTTTGACATTTTTATGTCATTTAGTGTAATTAAAATACAAAATAGTAATCGAAATACTTTGAAAAATACAAAATAGTCCTCTTTCAAATTTTATTTTTTAAAACAATATATATGTATAAATATAATGTTACAACATATGCTTGTGGGTATTACATTTTATAATCACTTTTTAACATCACTTCTCTCTCTGCAAGAGTCTTTAAAAGAACAGGAGAAAGGTGCACACACTACAGCTGTTTTGCAGAAACGTGTGACAAAATCAAACTGCCGAATGTTGAGTGAAAATTTGAGGTTAACATTTTTAAGCGGGAAATCTGGGGAAACCACAGAACACAGGATACGGGCGTCTACTTCATCACTACTAGCGTAGTAGTGATGAAGTAGACGCCCGCGAGAATTTAAAAACATGAATTTTTCAGATTCTCACAATAATAACCGAATGTATTTTAAGTATTAAAAATACAAAAATACTGCTAAAAACGTATTTAAAATACAAACTACAAAATACATTTGTGTGTTGTATTTGAAATACCAATTACAAAATACAATTGTATTTCAAATACTGTATTTCAATTACAAATATTTCAAATACTGCCCAGCCCTGATTATGACCGTCTACGATCTGCGACGTTTTGCAGTTTTGAGGCTCGATTCTTATTTGGCGCCATCTATTGATGACTACGTATAACGATATGTGTTTAGATTTAAAGAATGTCAAACGTCATCTTATTAATTGGTTTGTAATTATTGTTGACTCAATACCAGTTTCAAAATCGTAAAACAGTTTTGTCTTCGAATTTTATACTAAGCCTATCGTGCCATTCGTGGGTAATTTTGGAAAATGTATCAACAACAGAAAATAATATAGGCTTGAGTAGGAAATCATCGAGAAAGAGGTATTGCAAATTTTTACTAACATTCTAAACTATTTAATTACTATTATTTTTAATGTCATGCAAATTATCGTTTTATTTTACTTGCATTTGAATCCCCCGTTTTTTTTTAATGGCGACCTTAAATTTTTGAGCAACAGTATACATTTCCAATAGTCTAGTTAAACTATTCGACGGTATTGTACCAAAATTATTTTTCTTCAGGTCTTTTCCACAGAGCAATATTTCAAAGCGGAACGGCACTTGCCCCATGGACTTTAGGAGTCCGGAATACAGGAATCCTCCTCGCCGAATACCTAAACATCCAAACTGAAGACCTAAGGCAAACGTTGAGGACCCTCCAAAGTTTACCGGCTGTGGATATTGTTGCAACGCACCTCAACATAACCGCGGTATTTAAAACCAAAATATCAAAACCATTTGAGCACCTAATTATTTCCATTGCTTTAGCTACTGCAAATCACTGTTGGGGGCATATCGAACCCCATCGTGGAGATCCCAACGAACGAAGCTGCTTTCTTACCTGATGATCCTTTCAGTATAATCCGATCAGGAGATTACAACAATGTGTCCATACTGAATGGGTACAACGACAATGAAGGATTATTTTTCTCAGCGGCTCACTTGCAGGAAGGATTTTACATCAACTTGGACTTCCTCGAGGCCATACCCAGAGACTTCAATGTGGATCGCGAGTCGGAAACCGCGTCGGAGATCGCCGGGTTGATAAGGAACTTCTATTTTGGGGACGAGGTTCCAACCATCCTTAATATAGAAAAGACTTTTCAATTGTACACCGATTTTTTGATGAGTTTTCCAGCGTATAGGTCTACAGTGGAACACGTCGCATCCTTCAATTTGCCTGTGTACTTTTATAGGTTTAGCGCTGTGACGACAAGGAATTTGTGTAAGCTTTTGTTCGCAGCGTTTGGCACTATACCAGGTTCGTAAAAAGTTAGTCACGTTTAATCTATGTGTCCATGTGACTAAAAACTATCAGCTTTACCGTCCTTTGATCAACGTCAATAGTGATAATTCACTGCAGTCTCTTCTTTCTCTATGGCATTATTACTGATTACCATTGTACATTGGAAATATGAAATAATTTCTTTCTCCTAAATCGCCAATTTTAAATAATACACACATTCACATATACCTATTTGGAAGCTCAAGTCAGAAGAAAAATCAATTTTATTTGTAGGAGCGACTCACTGTGACGAATTGGGTTATTTATTCGACATCATAGTCCTGCCCCCTATTTTGCCAAACAGCGTGGAAGAAGGAGTGGTCACCAGGATGATAAAATACTGGACGAACTTTGCAAAATACGGAAGGCCCTCCCTGAACGACTCAGAACTAGAATGGAGGCCCGTTTCTAGGGATGCATTTAATTACGTTGACATTGGTACCCTCCAGTCTGTGCCCGGGGTCGATCCTGACCCCCAGAACATAGCATTTTGGAGGGATTTATACGCCGTTTACTTCACGCCCCCAGAATGATTTTACTTACCTTCGTCATTGAATTGAAATTGAAGAAGTAATAAATTATGTGCAAAATGAATTTGTAGTTTTGAATCAGTCACCAAACACCTGAAGACTGCCTGAAGATTTCGAATAGGCAACCCATCAATCAAGTCAATGTGCTAATGTAAAAAAGTGGGAATTAGGCAACCAAACTTACATTTACGGTAATACTCAAAATAAAATACACCAACTAATACAATAATAGAAAAATCAGTATTGATTACACATTTGCCTCTCATATCGAAAACACCATAAATATGATTTAAAATTTTGACTTTAACATTTTATTTTATTTGAATTCATTTAATATTTCCTTTACTTCCGTTCATTCGTTCATTACTTAAATAAGATTTTTGATTTTTGTTAATAACGGTTATTGCATGCCTTATCGAAGAGCGAATTTCGGCGAAATGCAGTGTTGCATGTACAGATTTAAATTATAGAAGTGAAAAATTTTGTTAACTGTAGATTTATTGGGAACTTGCGATTTGATTAAATTTTGTTTTGAACAAGCATAGGTTTAACCTCGTGCAAGATCCTCTATTTGTTCAACGATTTAGTATTCAATAAGGTTTAAATTTGTTAACATTTCTAACATTTTTGACATTTAATCAATGATGTGGGAGATTTAGATTATGATTTAGATCCAGAGATGGCTTGTATTGCAGAACATACGTTTAGTAAAACATGTTGCACCTACTTTTTTGTACGTATCTCTTTCTATACAATGCCACATCCCATTTATGAATATGAGGTTCTCTCTCTAAGGGAGGATAGGAATGTGCGCATGCGCTGTTCGTGTTTAAACGTATGTCGTCTACAGGATTATCAATGGCAGATGATTACTAATCATCTGTAAATTTTTGATTTTTAAGTTTGAAAATTACTTAATTAGCTCTCTTTTTTTTTAAATTTCAATAAAATGGATTACAAACTTTGTGTAATCTTCGGTTCAACATCTAGAGCTACAGATTCAACAATCAGTTTTCATAGGTACAGGGACCGTGCACATGCCTGCGTTCAGCGACGCCTGGCGGTGATTTATGCATTAGTGGTAGGAAAACATTGTTTTTAGGTTAATACACCTGTGACACGTTGCAGTGACGTTATTAACGTCACTCTGTAATTTTTAATTTTGCAATTACAATGGATGTTGAAATATATTTTAAAATCTTGTTTATGTAAGTGGACGACCAGCTGGTAGTGGCCGGCCATCAGACGCAGTCACCCTATGCATAACTTCAATAGCCGAGCGAAAATTTTGGTATTTGCAATTTGCAAGAAATTTTGCATGGCATTGATGGTCAATAAAATTTTTGGTTGTGCGCAGATTTGTTGTTATTTCTTGTAATTGTATTAAAAATATTTAGGGCTTTTTCTAAACTTACTCAAATCTTGCAACAAGTTTTATCGTTTGATGATCAGTACAATTTCTAAATATGCAAAATGTAGGTAAATCCTGCGTGGTGTCACTAATAGATGTGAAAATATATTACAAATTGAATTCTATTGTTTATGAGCACAGTATTTCAGAAAACACATCAGAAGATCGGCAGTTGATTATTGTTGGACTATTATTTTCCGTTATTTCTAAATTTTTCCTTTCAAACACAGTGGATTTTAATGCATGACCTCCGTACACAAATTTATGGAAATTTGCCTAACTGGAACGTATTCTTCACTCTTTTTTGCTCTTTTACACCCATTTGTATAAATAAAATGGGTAACGAGAGTAACTCATAGAATTAATGTAAAAGTGCTATAAATTAAACAAAAATCTGAGTACAAACCTCAATTTAAGAAACATCACTAATATAATCAGTCTTTTAATACAATTAACACAAAGTATTCCAGTTAAATAGTATAAAACATGTTCCACATGCATTTGACATGAAGTCGGTCTGATGATCGGTTGGGGCTATTGTTTATATTGACTTCTTCACATGAAACGCATACCATCAGTATCCTGACCGTAAATGTATTCACAATACCAATACTAACCATCCGTTAATCATCAACCGCATTTGAAACTGGCCTACATTTGTTGACTTGCTTTCCGACTTCTCATGAAATTCTTCAAACTTTCATTTCATCTGAGTCTCCTGCACATTTTTCGAATAGAGTACGTTGTACGTAATGACTAATCGATATTGAAATCTATGAATCACTTTCAAAACAGCATACAAACTTAAATGTTTCAATCCATATATATTTTCTTGCTACTGTCTGGATAATTGTAAATTTAACATTCTTCCTGTTACTATAACTCTTATGACAATTTACAGTTGTAAGTATTTGATCTTCTGGTATGAAATTAATTACAAAATTCAAGTTCAAATGCACATTGGGCATTTGAAATGACAGATGTACATTTGAACTGTCATCATACTTCACTCGTGTTTTCATACCACTTATGCAAAATATGGCCATTGGTGGCGCTGTCATCGCATGTGCACGGTCCCTATAAGCATCTTGGGTGTGTAATCGCATCTTTCTCACTCACGATGTGTAACAAATTTTGTATCTCGCTCTTGTGCTTCAAAAATTCTTGTGTTTGTCACAAGTGTTCAATTCGCGCCCTAATGAAGTAAACGAATGCACTAAACGTCAAATGACATTTCGCTTTTTAATTCAAGACCTGCTTCATAAGGTTATGAAAAATTCAAAGGCTTCTTTTCAATTGAACACCTGTATTTGAATCAATCTGTGTTGAATTAGTTAAATCCCGCATATTAGAGTGCCTTGATAGGAGTGTTAGCACTTTTGGGCGATTTTTCATTCAAGACTTTGCGCCCTGCGTTTTAAAAATCTGGCAACATTGCGTACTCTGGCGAGGAAACCGAGTGAACGGATAAATAATAGCAGTAAATAAACAAGAAAGGCCTTAGTACAGGCAATCCAATCAACAAAGGTGTTTGTATGGTTGTCTATACCGAAGGCGGTGAGTATGCAATACCTTTTATTTTTAATAACTCATGTAGTGACCTTTGTATTTTCCGAAACTATGTATGGACATAAATTTTTGAAAATATTGAATATGTACAATAAAGCAATTGGTAGAACTTTTATTTCTCTTTTAGTTATCTCTACATTTTGGAAAAATGTTTATATTGTGTACAGGGTGATTCAAAATAGTCTCCCAATATTTTCAGGGTGAATAAAAAAAAATCGCCGTTTTACATAAAGTTGTTCCAAATTAGCATAAATTTAATTTCTTTTACAATTTAATCAGTTAAAATGAATTTTATTGCAACTTTTCTTCTTTTTCAGCTTTTTTCCTTCGATTTTTATTATTTTATTTTTGGCAAAACATTAACATAACGTGCGTTCAAAAAAAATCCGTTATCGAGAAGCCTCTGAACTTATTTTTATTTTATTACGGTACGTCGTAGCTTAGTACGTATGTTGCTACCTTCAATAGCATCAATAGTCGAAGGTTTTATTTACATCTTCGAGCTATTTGTAATAAAATAAATGTTTTATTTAATTAATTGCGTTTTATTATCTATTTTGTAGAACGTCGTAATTAAATGGATATAAAAAGTTAGGTTATGTTTGTAGTAATCGTACGGTTACGACGTGCCTTTGCAAAATTTGTATTTGTATAAGCCTACTTGATTACGTTTTTTCTTAACGCACTTTGCTATTTTTTCAGAAACAATTTAAAATTAAATATTTTTCTCTTCTTGATCACATAAAACGTTTGTTTTAAACAAAACTTCATGAAACTGTTTTTTTTTTAAACCTAAATTTCCATACAATTTCTTATAATTTCTGGATAAATTTTTTCCCAACTATTCTTTTAACAATCGATTCCCTCTGTGTTAACATCCTAGATTTTTGAAGAGGTTTTAATTTTCATTTCTAAAAAAGAGCTTTTACAGTGCAGAATTGGGAGAGAAAAGTACAGACATTTTTCGGTTTTGTAAGTTTTATTTCTGTAATACAAATTTTATAAATAAAGAACAATACAAAAATGAATTAGAGCACATCTAAACTAAACTAAAGTACGTGCGTTTACGAATGGGGTTCGTGAAATTTCAGCAGCAAAGGACCACACACAACGCTCTAATTCATTTTTCCTTTCCACATCATCATCATCATCATCATAAGTTAACTTCTATATAAATCTTTTATTGATTGTACATAAACATTCCAAATAAACCCAACACATAGTATATAAATAATAAACTGTTACAGTATTTCATTATTAACATTTATTTGTACACCTGATATCGGATATAAAAAGAGGTAATAAAAGTCGATCATTATTTAAAAAGAAAAAAAAACACAACAGATTAAACTATTTAAGGGGAGAGAGTGCTATAAACTGTACACAACGGTGAAATATACACTTGTACTCTACTACACTGGTATTATATATGAGGCTTGCTTTAAAGACTAGTAGAAATAGCTGTTCTTATTTTATTTTCGTTTTTTTGTTCTTTTTTTTGGCGGAAACCCGTCAGTTCTGAAATTAAATTAAACACGTACAATTAATATTTTTAAAAAAATTAATTTAAGGTGAATTTACCTGCACTGAGAACTGGGGGTTCCGCTCCAATTGTAAGATATGCCGTTGCGCATGAGCTAACTGTCTGGTCGCACTTCCTAGCTGCTCCTCTAAAGCAGCAGCCTCCAAGCACTTAACAGACAATCGCTCAGTAAGTTCCAGCAACTCATCTTGTTGTTGGCGCGCAAAATCCTGCTTGAATTTGGCAACCTCTCGTTGCACCTCAGCTTCGTGGGCCTTTCGCATGGCATCCAAAGCAGCGAGAGTGGCCTGAGTTTCTTCGGCCAGGGCCTGCTCTTTATCCTGACGAAGGGCATGCAACTCACGCGAGTGCTGCTCTCTTAGATCCTGCAAGGTCCGACGGTGCCAATGCTCCATGGCCACCAGAACACGTTCGCAGAGGACTTGCAACTGTTCAAGATCAGCCTGCTGCTTACGATTCTCACAATCAGCTAAAGTACAACGATATGCAGCTCGCAAGTTTTCAACTTGATTCAAGTATTCTGTGCCTAAATAAAGAGGTCGTCTATCCTCTTCGTTATCATATCTGTAAGCAACAACGAAAAGAATCAACTGATTGAAAAAAATAATTCAAATGGAAACTCACTTTTTGCTATTCTTCATTTCGAGGAAAACACTCTTCACTTCCATCACCCTCCGCTTCAGCTCCAAACACTTATAATAAATATCCCTAACACTAGCAATTCGTACTTGTTCGTCGGAGCTACTGCCAATCAACTCGCAGATCTCACCAGACAATTCCTGCAAGGTATTCCTAATGTCATCCAAATCCGACTGCTCCAGTAACTTCTCGCATTCCCCACTGTAATGCGCAAACAAACTTTTGAACTCGGCTTCCACACTCGGGCTAACCCTCGTTATTCCAAGGTCACCCAACGAAATCAAAAGTGTGTCGTCACTTTCCGAATTGCCCAGGAAACTTTGGTTGAATTTACCAGTGCTGCCGCACTCCGATTTCAACACGCTTATCCTTGCATCGATCAGAGCTTTATGCGCCAGTATATCTGCGAACTCGTTCAACAGGATACTTGCAATAGGGCTCCTCCTCTCCACATCCACCCGCCTGGATCTTTGCAGCTTACTCAAACTCGCTTTGTAGGCTTCAGTTAGATCCTCGATGTTTTTCTCGACTTCAACTTGCAACTGCAACTCAACCGAATCCGACCAAAGCTCCAAGGCGGCCCTTTCGCAAGCAAAAAAACTGAAAAAGTAATTTTGATCTGCGCTTGCTCCGTCTTCATACGCCTGAGCTGTGCGCACCAGCACATGGCTAATCTCCGATTGGATTAGCTCGGTGTTAACAGTTTCACGTGCCACCTTCCATATGTCATTGACCGTGTCCATGCTCAGGTGACACGTTTGATCGTCTGCGAGACTCATTGTCTCACAAGCTAAGCTTTCAGCTAACTGAGGTAACTTATTCGACTTATATGTACACAATAACATGGAAACTTTATCCCTTTCATTCTCCAGATACTTCAGCACGGGGCTGAAACTATTCCCTCCAACGTATCGGCCATCAAGATTATTAAAACCATGCGCTGCTGCTACTAAACGTTTCGCTAAGACTTTGGTAAGGTACTCGACACTAGTTTTAAATTGAGGCACCTGCTTCTGCGCAACCCCGTTTAACTTACCCTGAATATTCGAAAGTAAACTCGCAGTTTCCACCGCCTCTTTATTCAACAGTCTCTCGTTTAAAACCGGGGTGTACAGAGCTTCTTTTATCCTGGTGATTATGATGTTTTCAAAGGCGAGCTTTTCCGCTAGTAATTCGAGTTTCACACGGTTACTCCATTGGTTAGATTCTTTGAGGGCGCGAGCCTTTTCCCTCAAGCTCAATAATTTCTCTCTGAGTAAAGTTTCCAAGTGTTTAACGACCACACCGGCTGACATTTCGATAACTCTGACTTCACTCTCACTAATACTTAGGCTTAAAATATTACTTAAGTCACTTAAACTAGCTTCTAACTTATCCTGTGCTTCCGCACCGGTCCTACTGCGATTGTTCTTCAATAAATTAAAAGTACATCGGCACTCGTTCAGTTTCTCCTTTGCTGCTAAAATAATACTCTCTGCGCACAGGCTTGTTACGTCTGCTTCTTCAGTCTTTGTTTGGTATGTTGTTACGTTCGCTGTTGTTGTTGTGTTCAGGGATTCGTTTGACGTCGTTATGTTGGTGACTTTGTTCTCTAGGTTGCTGAGTCGCACGAGTAATTTCATCGGTTCCGAGGCGGTCACGCTGTCTAGAGATTTCCTTCGCAGGCGTCGCAGTGATCTGTCATCGATTGGTGAGGCTCTTTCACTGCTGCGCTCTCTCTTGTGTTTCCGCCTGGAACGGTTCCTTTCCAAGTTCAAGATTTTTGCTTCTAGTTCTGTTACTTTGTCTTCTACTTCTTTGTTTATGGAACAGCTCTCACGTCCTGGCAAAACAGAAGCATTTCAAATAATTAAAACAGAAAATTATATTATAAAATCAAATCCGCTTTTAATTATTTCATTTTATTTATGGGCAGTGAAGTTCTTTTTAAATTCCTTATGCTCACATTTGCACTCAAAACAAATACAGTGAAAGCTCTCTTAGGCGGACAACGATCGTGACCAGCAAACTGTCCGTCCATTAGAGGTGTCCGTCTAAGAGAGATGCAAATGCATGTAAATTACATAAATGGGAGATTAACAACTGTCCAGATAAGACAGATGTCCGCTATGGGAGCTTTCACTGTATACAACAAATTTCTAGAATTAATGAAACAGTAAAATTTTATTGCTTTGTATAGGCGAATTACTGCATAATTTTTTTATTAAAAGAAATCACTCTTAATTTCTAGGATCACGAAAATCTTAATAACGTGCCTGTTAAAAAAAATAATAAAATGAATTTTTTAACAACAAAAAAATCCCTAAGATAATAGGCAACCCAAGGAACACCTGTGTTGGTATGGTTGCCTATACCAAAGGCAGCAAGAATAAAATCATTTTGTTTTAAAAACATGCCTGGTTGTTTAAAACAAAAACTATTATTGTTAATAGATGTATTACAAGAATTACTTCTTCACCTCTATTCATGTAGAAAACTACTAAATTGCTTTAAAAATTAAAACAATTAGTTTTAATAACATGCTCGCCTAAAAGATTTTTTTCAAGAAAAAAAATCTCTAGTATATGCAACCCAATGAACACAGCATTTTGCATAGTTGCCTATACTAAAGGCGGTTAGAATAAAATTTATTATCAAAAAACTAACAAACTTTCACAATTGACTCCGAGATTATGGAATTTTCCTAATTCTTAAACATTTAAACAATTTTCCATTTCTTTCCGTTTTCAGAAAAGAAATAATAGACGTACAAAAAATTATTCATTTATTTCTTTTTTTAATTTTCACGTATATTAATGCAGAAAGTTACTTCATTACCTTTAAAAATTAAAAACAATTAATTTTCATAACATGCCTATTTGTCCAAAAAAAAAAAAAAGAAATTAGGTTCCCTTAATAAACAAAAAGCCTTAGTGTAGGCAACCAAGTGAACACAGCAGTTTATAAGGTTGCCTAAACTAAAGGCGATTTGTCAAAAAACTGGTTTGCTTCAAAATTGATTGAGATTATGCAATTTTCCTAACTTTTAAATGTTTAAACAATTTTCCGTTCCTTCCTGATTTCAGAAAAGAAATAATAAATGTGAGAAAACACTTATTTAATTTAACAATTTAATTCTTTTTTTTTCAAATGTATTAATGCAGAAAAGTATTGAATTACAAGCAAAAGCCTTAATACAGGCAACCCAATGAATACAGGAGTTTGTATGGTTGCCTAGTTGCCTACACTAAAGACTATAAAAAAAAATTATTTTGATGTGTTTCAATATTGACTTTTGATAATTTCTAAATGTTGCAAACAATTTTTCATTCCTCCCTGATTAAAAACATAATAATAAAAATACATAGATGCACAAAAAATTTAATTTTTTACAAATTTTCTTGTGGATTAATGCCAAAAATTATTGAGTTACCTATAAAAATTAAAAACAATACATTTTAATAACATGAACGTTTGTTTAAAAAAACAAAACAAAGATTTCTTCGACAAACAAGAGGTCCTAGTATAGGCAACCCAACGAACACAGCCGTTAGTATGATTGCTTGTATTTAAGGCCGTAAGAATTTTTTTGTTAACTATGTAATAAACTTTATCACAATTCACTGAGTAGGCATTTCTCTTACTAATTTTAAAAAAATCGCCTACGTTAATGTAGCAAATAATTAAATTAAAAATAATTCATAATCACAATATCAATAAAAAAGAGCCTCAGTGTAGGCAACTCAACGTACAATGTCGTTGACCGGTTACCTACACTAAAGGCTCTAAGAATAAGAAAGTATACCTATGCATTTTTTTGTTAAAAATTTGATATACAATTCACTCATATTTTACCATTTTTCTAATTTTCTAATATTTAAAGCAATTTTTCTCCAATTTGTTTGTTTAAAAAATAATAAATTAGATTTTTTTCAACAAACAAGAGGCCTTAGCATAGGCAACCCAATGAACATGGTTGCTTGTATGATTTCCTGCTGAAGTCTTTTTGTTAAATATGCAATAAATTTTTTCACAATTCAATATTATGCAATTTTTTTTACAAATTAAAAAAAATTCACTTACATTAATGTAGAAACTAATAAATTATCTTCAAAATTAAAAATAATTAATAATAAATGTTACTACTACTAAATGTTTAAATAAATTAAATTTCTCAATAAAAAAGTCTTAGTATAGGCAACCCAACGTACAGAGTGGCTTGTGCGGTTGCCTACGCTGAAGGCAGTAAGAATAAAAAATACTTTTTTTGTTACATACTATACAATTTTCCCCTAACTTTTAAAAATATTTAAAGTAGTTTTCTGTTTCCCTAATTTGTTTATTTAAAAAAAGAAAAAAATTAGATCATTTCGTAAAACCAAAGTATAGGCAACCCAATAAACACGGCCGTTTGTATGATCACCTGTACTTAAAGCGGACAATTCTTCAAAAAAATTTTTAATATCTAAAGCAATTTTCTATTTTTTTCCCCCAATTTCAGAAAATATAATTCAATTCTTTTTTATTTTCATCTAAAAAATTATTAATTACCTTTAAGTGACAAAGACCTCCGTTTCTCCCTGGAATCCTGCAGTTTGCTCTTCAAATTTCTCGCCTGCTTTTCCACGGCTGCCAACTTGGTGGTTAAATCTTGAACCCTCTCGGCCATCAATGCACACTGAGTTTGACTTTCTTGCTCTGCCAACTCCAAACTCTTCTTGAGACCCAAATTCTCCAACTCCAGCTGATCGAACTTGATGTGAGACTCGCGCAGCTCTCGCTTGACGGCCCGAATTTCCACGACGGCTTTCTCGAACCTGCTCCTCAGATCCAAGCACTGCTCGATGAGCTCGCTCTGAGCCAGATTCTCTAAATCTGCGTCCAAATCGATGTCGGTGAGGTCCGTCAGGGAATCCAAGTGTTTTCTTCGGTTGCTCGGCTTGCACTCCATCTCCTGGACTTTCTTGTAGAGCCTGTCGTTCTCGTGTCTGCTCTTCATGTGTTTTTCATTCACGCAGTTCAATTCTTCCTGCATGCTGGCTATCGCTTTTTGTTTCGCTTGCAACTCTCGAGACACGCTGAAGTATTTCTCTTCGCGTTCTTTGGCCACCCTTTCGGTTTCTAATAGGCGAGACTGTAAGGAGGTTTGCTCTCGGACGTGCTTGTCGTCAGCTTCTTTTAATTTTTGGGTCAGATCTTTTGCAATTCGTTCGGAGCTTTGGAGGAGTTCTTTCGTTTGTTTTTCACGTGCCAGGGAGTCTGTTTGTAATTTCTTAAATCTGGAAAGAATACAAAATTTAAAAAAAAGTTTTTAGGAAGTATTATAGATTCATTATAACTTGGCCAAATAAAACAAATAAATGCTACTTTCAACAAACAAAAAATATTACACCATATGTTGGAACAAGCGAAAGTTTTTCGCTGTTAACTAACAAACAGATATGAGATGCCCAGCTTTCTCTGTTATAATTTTGAGTGCAAAAAAAAAACAGTTTTGAGGAAATAAATAACTCACCGTGTTAATTCTGCCTCTAATGCTTGTATATCGTTAAGAGCATTCGAATATTGTTGCCTCAGACCTTCCATCTCAACCGTCTGCCTGTTAATCGTATTTTTCAAGTCGACCGTGTCAGGTTCTTTATATGCCTCCAACTCATCTGTCGAAACACTATCAACAGTCGACTGCCTCGACTGATTTCTAGGCAGTTTCGACTTCAACCTCGTCTTTTCCTTAACCTTAGCCAACATATTCCTCGTCAACGGCGGAGATGGAGGTAACTCACCCCAATCCTCAGAATCTCTCCGACCTCCCTCGGAGGCAGTGCGATATTCCTCATCGCTGGAGAGGAGACTAGAACGAGGCGTGGCGGGTGTGGGGGGGCTCTCTAGCACGGGGGCGGCTTTCTTCAACGCCTGCAACCAATTGGACCGAATGCCAGATGTCACAGCGCTTAGTATCAGTATCTGCCCCGCACACTGTACTTGGAAGCCATAACGGATTTCGGTTGTTACTTCGCAGTAGCCAGCTATGGTTGCTAATTCTATGACAACTTCGGGGATTCCCTGTTCGTCTTGATCGCGATATGCTTTGAGCGTGGAACCGCATAGGACCCACCAGCGTCGAAGCCATTCTCCCGTGTTATCCTTGTACCATAACCAACCCTTAAACAAAAACAAAAGGAATGAGTTTCATTTTAACTGTTTTAAGAATGCTAAAGTTCTGGCACCCCACGTTGGGCGCCAAATAATTTCCATGTACGGGCAACAATAAGATGATAACTCGGTATAATTTATTATATGAGGGCGTTATGTAATATTTTCTTAAAATGTGATCTTTCAAAACGCAATGTTCTTTTTTTGTAGGTACTTTGACAAGATAGAAATTTGAGGTTGGCATAATTTAAGGGCATTCCCTCACCTTTTTGAGGTTTAAGACGCCTTCTGCTGGGAATGGCAGACTAGATTCAGGCGAGCGATCAGTAAGAGCCGTGGCAATATCCCGAAGTCTTTCGTTGCGCCAATCTCTACCCGTGCGCGTCTTGTCTTCACATCTTAGTTTATCACGCGTTGGTGGCGAACCAGAAGTGACTACATAATCTGCAAAAAAATAATAATAAAAAAAACTGTTAGTAGGATGAGTTAATGAAGTAAATTTGAAAAACATTGTAACAATGTACGATTCTCACGTTTAATTTTAAAAACGCTCCAGTTATTTGAATGCAGACTTTTCTAGAATGTGAGATGCTATTTTAGAAGTGAAAAGTACGTGTAAGAGAGCAGGGAGTCGTCTCAGTAGCAGCAGACACGCGGTCACTGTTGAATACCTTTTTAAATCCACTCTCAATTATTCTATCAATTAATGATTGATTTGAATCATCTGAAAATTCTTTCGTCACTAATCATTCAGCTCCTTAAATAGATAAAAACAGGATACGTAGCAGGTGATTTAAATTATAAATGTCAAAAAAAAACAGAGAAACTGCTGGAGCGTTTTTTTTTAATTAAATAAAATGTAAATAAAGAAAATTTTGTATGGAGTGTAATTAGGACATTTTACGTAAAAGAGGAATTTAAAAATAAGAACCAAACCTGAAGAAATTTTGTAAATGTTTTATCTTCAAAAAAAGAAAAAAGAATGAGTTTCTAACATTGAAGGAAAATGTGGAAATTTGTTTGCAAGTCGGTTCTGATTGCAATGGATTCCTCGAGCACCCTCTCGACAACTGTTTCGGCCCTATTTATGGCCTCTTCAGCAGAAGGATAGCAATTTAGGTCAAAAATCGGCCGCAAGATGTCGCAACACCCGGCCAATGTTTTTTGTTTTAATTTGAAAATTAAGAGAAAATAATATTACTGATTTCGAGACAAACAAATTCTACATTTCTAGAATAGGAAATAAAATGTATTCCTTACAGTTAAAATATATACAGGATGTCACAACAGCAGTGGCGAACCCCCCCCCCCCCCCACCCGTGAAATTCCTCTAAGACATAATGTTCCGCGTAATTCATACAAAAGAAGTTTTTCTTATGGCGTTATTTTTTGTTCGCTGTTTTACATTCCATAAATAAAATGTTAAGTAGAGTCCGTACTCGTTAGATATATTTTGTTCGTCCCCCCCCCCCCCCGAAACAAGTTTCTATCTATGCCACTGTCCACTGTGTTCTCGGGCGATATCTAGATCACAACACAATTTCTTTTTTAATTTTAGAGGTCTACAACATAAAATTATTTTTATCTCTACAGAGTGAATCAAAACAGTGGTGTCAACTTTTTTTTATTTCAAATAGTATATTGGATTGCCCACAAAATTCTACACATAAAAATCTGAAATCCCTTGCGCTCAGAATAAAATGTTAATACAAAACAAATTTCTAGAATTAACGAAACAGAAAAATTTTATTACTTGGTGCAGGCAAACGTGTGTTACTGCATCATTTTTCTTCTATTATTAAAAGATTACGGCACTCACTCAACAACTTCTAGGATCATCAAAATCTTAATAATGTACTCTTTGTTTAAAAAATAATAATAACAATAAACTTGATCATTCGATAAAAATAACTCCCTAATACAGGCAACCCAAGGAACACATGTGTCTGTCCGGTTGCCTAAACCAAAGACAGTAAAAATAAAAGTAACGTGTGTCCAAAATAATCATTGTAGTCCCGGATGGCCTGAATGTCGACTCTTACTTCGCATCGTTGAATTGACGTCTTAAATTTGACTGTCAAACAACAAATAAATTCTTGTTTACATATTTAATGTTTCATTGCAATTTATGCATACATTATCAATGTAGACATTAATAAAAATGATACAGATAGTAACCTGTGAGCAAATAAAAATCAGATTAGAGCAGGCGGTGCAAAGAAAATGTATGTCTGTGATTAAATAAAAAGTCAATAAATTTGACAGTCCATGAATGTATTACATTAATTAATTCAGTTAATCACAGACATACATCATTTAGAAAATAGTTAGAAAGTGCTGCAGCATTTTCATAATCAATGTAAGATTTTCTTTGCACCGCCTGCTCTAATCTGATTTTTATTTGCTCACTTTTTATAAATCTTCTAAACAATTTTTTTGAGATGGATTATAAACTTTATTTCAATGATTACACTAGAGTTGGAACAAATATTAATGAAAATTCCTGTATAGATAATGTCTACATTAAAAGTAGTCTTAATATACTATCAATTAGGTTTCATTACAATATAACAGATCACTATCCTTTATTTTTGAATATTCAAGAGATTGTAATAATTGATAAAGTGACTGATATGTATAAAAATATAAATACATAAAAGAAAACTGTTTGCTATTACAAATTGGGAAGAAATAGAAAGTAAAAATAATGTTAATCATGCTATCCAATTATTGATAGATAAAATAAAAAACATAATGGAAGCCTCTGCTCATATTAAACGACGAAAAAATAAACCTAAGAAATCTTGGATTACAAAAGAACTTATGGAATTGATAATAACAAAAGAAAATTTATATGAAAAATGGAGAAAAAAAAAATTGTGACGAAAATCTAAAATCAGCTTACAAAAAATCATATCAAAAAACTAGGTGTACTTTTTAAAAAAGCAAAAGAAAATTTTGAATAAACAAAAATTCAAAGCTATGGAAATGATACTAAAAAAATTTGGTCCTATGTTAATAATAAGCTTGGACGAGGAAGAAAGACTAGAAAAACTGAAATTAACTATTTGAATAATAATGAAAATAAAACAAAAATAAAAGGCGATAAAAAATTGCAAATTACTTGAATATTTATATCAGTGAAATAGGTGAAAAACTAGGGCAAAATATTCATAACCCAACAATAAAAAGAAATGTAACAAATAATAAAAAAATCAATAGGTAGTATTTTTCTAAAGCCAACAAATAAAGAAGAAGTTAAGAAAACTATTGATGGTCTAAAAAATAAAGCAGGCGGAGTTGATAACATACATACAAACGTAATAAAAAATTTTGCAAATAACCCGAGAGTTATTCAGGCCCTTGTATATATTCTAAATCTCATTTTTACAACAGGCATCTGTCCTGAACAAGTTAAGATACCAGAAGTTGTGCCAATTTTCAAAAGTGGTGATAAACATAATCCAAGTAATTACAGACCGAGGGGTAAACCGCTAAGGAATTTTGGTGTACACATTCAAGGAATTACAGGAATTACTAGGAATTACTTAGAGTATATTGGGAATTATTAAGAAATATGTAGGTAATACAGGAATTCCAAGGAAATATGTAGGCATTAGAGGAATTCCAAGGAAATATGAGGAATTACGTAGGTATTACAGGGATTTGTGTAGGCAGTCCGAGGAAATACTTAGGTAATACAAAGAATTTACAGAAATTCCATATAGAGGACTTTAAAGTGTACAGGGTGATTGAAATTCGAGAGCCAGCATAGGGATCTCGCTTATTATAAGAGATAGAGAATTGGGGTAACTGGAGGCAAAGTTGCCAAATTCCATGCTGATTAATAATCTGTTCAGAAATTTGAAATATCTCAAACGGTTTCTTCACAATCGGAGAAAAACGAAAAATTGCGATTTTCGAAAATCAAACATAATTTCTTTATTTATGACTTTTTCCAAAATCTGTGAAAACATTCCTGAAGCAACTTTTTACGCGTCATTGAATGGCGAACGTACTTTATTTTTAGAGCGATTCGTTTTGGTTTCTTCAGAGCCAACTTCATTTTTTCTTATGGGCACAATTTTTGTTGTTTAGACATGTAGTTAGCACATTTTTTCTGAGTTCGTTGGTATGTCACACTTGCTATTTTATTTTAATATTCATTGAGAAATTCTGAAAAAACTGACGATTTTTTTTTTTTCACATAGCAACTTACATTTGCACTTTGCACACTCGATTCTTTCATTAATGTTTTCTGCAATATTTGCTGGTCAAAACTCAAAATTATTGCACATTATTGAATTTAGAAAAAGTAGCTCTACGAGATACAATAATAAAATATATACAGAGCCATTTAAAAAATAAAAGTTGATAGTCGTTTGACCATGAAGGTACTTAAAAAAAAATTCAACTAACCACACTTTGTAGTGTTTTTAGTCTCATTTCATTTGGCTCTTCGTTTTTTAAAATTAGTCCATAAATAAAGGAGTTATAGCTTGGGGCGTTTTTGTAAGACATCCTATATATGAATGATGTGTTAGAATTAAACGTTCCATGATGCAATATTATATCCTATGCGGACGATACTGTTATTATATGTTCAGGCGATACTTGGGACAAAGTGCTCAATACACTAGAGTTGCAACTTAAAATTATAAAATTCTGGCTTAACGAAAATTTGCTAAATGTCAATAAAACTGTTTGCATAACTTATGGTAACTACACTGATAGTGTTCAACTAAAGTTTGAGCTAAAAATTGATGATTAAAAGAGTTATTTCTACCAAATATTTAGGAATTATGATTGATTGTCATCTGAGATGGGATAGTGAAATACATACTAAATAAAGTTAAAAAAAACAATATTTAATTTATGTTTTCATGAGCTTAAGCAAAATACTTACACCTAAAACTTTTGCAATTTTTTATGGTTAATATTACAGCGTAGCAACTTACGGAATTATTGCTTGTGGAAGTGCAAATAAAACGACTGTCATGCTTTTAAATTCTGTACATAGTAAAATTGTTAATATACTGAAAAAAGTAGATAAAAAGGGAGCAAACCCACTAAGCCTGTATAAAAAATATATTATCGAAGCAATTGCCTATCATTACAATGAGCTTAGATATGTGTATGAAAATAATACTTCTACTAGTAGATATAAAACAATACAATTACTCAAAGCTAAAAAAGAAAAGAAAAAATCATAAGTACATATGTAGCTATAATTTATTACAGCGGAACTGAATGTCATGCGCTCACGAAATTATAAAAAAAAAAAAACAATATATAAAACAGATGATTATTTCTTAGGAAGGGTGACTTTGTAAAGTTGTGATCCTTTTTAGTTTTTAATTTTAGTTTTTTGTTATTAGAATGTAAACTTCGGCTTAGGCTTAGTCCAAATGTTTTTAGTCATAATATGTAACTTAATTATTAATCTTTAATGTATTTCTAGTTTTTAGTTCTTTTTTCCACCAGACTGCGTACAGATGATTTCCCATCTCTGCAGAATCCATTTGTATTTGTTACTGTTATGTAACCTGATTTGAAAACAAAAAATAAAAAATTTGAAACAATACAGTCTTTTTCTATTGCTTTTCCTCTTTTGTCAAATGTGTTTCCTAATTTGTCAAATGACTTTCCAGTCCGTTCAAACAATTCCGTCCGTACAACAATTTGACATATTCGGAAACATAATTGACAAAAGCGGAAAAGCAAAAGAAAAATACTGTAATTAGTTAAAAATGTTTGATTACATAGCCAGACAGGTCTGCGGTAATTGTTGTACACATATTAATTTTATTTTTACTGGCTTTGGTATAGGCAACCAGACACACACACGTGTTCCTTTGATTACCTGTATTAGGGGGTTACTTTTGTTTAATAAGATTTTCTTCAACAAAAAAAAAATTTATGAAGAAAAAGGCACTTCCTAATTTCTTAAGAAATTAAGTGCCTTTTTCTTCATACATTAAATTCACCTAATTATGGACTTCATTCAACAAAAAAAAAATTAATGTAGGCAACCAACTCACTCCTTGGTATGGTTGCCTAGAGCAAAGGCAGTAAGGACTACAATAATTCTTGGACACATGTTACTTCTATTTTTACTGTCTTTGGTATAGGCAACCAGACAAATACATGTATTCCTTGCCTATATTAGATAATAATTATATCTTTATTAGATAAAGGAATGTAAACTATAAGTTTAACATAAAATATTATGGCGAGATTCGCCTAAGCGCTCTTCAGGGATTCAGAAGATGTTGCCAAAAACAATACGTTTCATCCCTTTGTCAGGGGATTATAACTTCCTTATTATTGATTTATTGACCTTTTTTGCGTTCTATTTATTCACCATGAAAATTTCGGGAGACAATTTTGAATCACCATTTAGAATCGGAACATCCATAACTCGGCGTACAAACTTATGAGCGTCATTTTGAGCAGTTTTTTTATAAATTTAATCAAATAAATCCTGCGAGTCTGGTTTTCCTTAATTCACCTAATGCTCAAACGTCCTATTTTCGCACATAAGTTTACCGGTCAAAAGTTCTTATTTTGGTGTTTTCTATAATCCCTCTCAGTTCGTCGGTGTAATTATGAAACATGCTGTATAAAGTCCTCCAAATGCGTATCAATTGCTCGTATTTTATTGAACTACATAAATATTGAACAATTTACGATAAAAAATGCGGCATCAATCGTCTTCAAAATGTTGAGTTTTAATCTTTTTTTTTTAGACAAATCGATTCCTGTTTTCTTAAACTTTTTTTAATTATTGGAAATGATAAAAGTTTGATAAATTTTAGGCATTTCGGGAACTAAAAATGAGACTCACATCCGCACAGAGCGCCATGTTAAATTTAACCCAATCAATGCATGGCATCATTCCTTTATTACGTCCAAGTTTTCTATCGGTTTTATGATCTTGCTATAAAAAACAACTTCAAAGAGACCGCCTTTCTTTTTTGGCAGGGCCATAAAACCGCTACCAAACTGGGACGACTATACATAAAAATTCTTTTATTATTATGAAATTAATAATAGTAATTTTCTTGCCAAAAACTAAAGCAAAATACTAACTTAACGAAACCCATTTTGGTCAGGCAAATCGATATCTAATATGCCTAATCAAAATACGGCATGCTATTTATCAGTGACTCACCCTGTATTTATTTTCATCACATCTTAACATAGATCTTCCATTTTTATTAACTTTCTCCACATTTTACTTACATTTTCCATCTTTATTTTCAGTCAACTAAGAAAGAAAAATGAACAAACATTTTTTTACAATTTTATCTTCCCCTAAATTATTTTGTTTAGTACTTGCATTTGCATCGCAAATTTTTTGGTAACTGTTTACATTATTGAATCATAATTATTATTAATAATAATAATAAGACAGGCGAAATACAATGCGATCGAAAATGATTGAGCGTCCTTGAGAAAATAAATACGCAAAGATGATCAGAACTACCTTCGGCCTAGAGAATTTTCGCGTTTTTGAATACTCAAGGTCAGGTGACAATCATTAGCGTTTGTATGTTGTGCATGGTTTGTTTATTATTTGAGTTTTTTTACGAGTTTTTCATATCGAAATTAGTACATATTTTTGAAGGACGCTCAATCATTTTCGATCGCATTGTACATACGTAAATAAAAGCAAGCCCCGAACTATTATCCCCAGTCCGTTCCTGCACACGTCAACTAATCGAAAACAGTTCCAATTTAATTGTTAATTACCGATTTACAGCCCAGCCTGTCTTAAATGACGATAGGCAAACTCGTATATACAGGATGTTTAAAATGTAAATAGTAAATTACTGATTTACAGTACAGCCAATTTAAGATCTCCAATTTTTATATACAGGATGATCAAACGATAGGCAATTGAAGATCTCGATCTCGTATATGTATATAGGACGATCCAAATGTAAATTACCTGATCTTGCAGGAGTCGTGTCAATAGTAAGATTGCTCGTACGTTTGGGAACCCACGAAGGTCTATGGGCATCCTCTTTAACAGGGGATTCCCGTTCTTCCTTGAGCGGTGGCGTCGTGAAATTCGTCCTGGGGCTAGGCCCTGTACAAGACAGATGCCTCGGCCTGGGGGGCTGAGGCGACGCGCTCCTTCCGAGCTGGGGCAAGCTCGGGGACGCTCTGCCCCCCGGGAACGTCGCGTTGCGTTTGTGTCTCCTGGGAAACACCGCCAGGAGTTCTGCCCACCATCTGGCATCTTCGCGGCTAGCAGCTTTGACGAAGGTGACTCTGTCAGGGCCGGTGAGGGCCAACGAATGTGGATGTCCGGTCACTTGCTCGGCGCCGGTCACCTCGAGTACCTGCGACATGTCCACCGAGCCCTGGGGCACCGTATCTGGCTGGAATAACACAGACAGGAAATCATTGCGTGTTCTAAGCACTAGGTTATTGACTCCTGCACTTGCACCGCGTGAATGTATTTATAGTGCACTTCCTGCAACTCGTATAATTTCACATGTTGGCCGATGTAGTACAATATTGATGAATCAAAAAATTAAGACGAAAATAAAAATAAATTACGAGTTGCGGAATTAGCGAAGTCGGTTATCATTAAATATAATATTAAAATTTAATGATAGAGTCGGCTATAGATGGACGGATAGATTTATTATAATGGTGATGTCGAATAATCATAGCCTCAGTCGATACATAATTCAAACACATGACACACATACATAATTGCACGCCGCATATGGTATAATTATCGAAGAGTAATGAATAATAAACGAATTATAGAATCACGTTAAAATAGGGTGTGACACTACAGATTTAAAAGTGTTATACAAACATGACTACATCCATTTCTGATCCTACCATCAGGTCAAATGTTGTCGTTGATGAAACAATAGGGTGCGTTCAGTGAGATCAGCAAAACTCAGCGGATCAAAAACGAAGACGCTGAACGCCATGTATGGTCATAGAAAAACAGCAATGCTGCCAGATATGGAAAGAGTAACCCTTCCTTGAGGGATTTTTAACAATTGATTGGGGGAAATTTTGTTAAATAATGTAAATGTAATTCAGTATGTAAACAATCGCGCTTTATAACTAAGTCGATTTCGTACAAATCTCTGTTAAATGTTGATCAGAATATAAATTTAATTTATAAACTATTGTGTTTACATCCGCACATGTTGATATTTGAATTAAAAACGGACTTAACAATTAGTAAACACGTGACGTCATGCACTGCACTTAATAATGACCTTGTGGGATGTGTATAATACTGATTACGCGCACAATTCACGGCTGACATTAATTAATAAATGGCAATTTATTACGGCACGTTTCATTCATGAGAAATGCTTTGCATTCGACGTAACAAGTCGCCCACACTCATTTTTATTACTGCGGCCGGAGAATTAAATCCAATAACACGGTAGTCGTCGAAGTCGATTTAACACAATCACTGAAAGAAATTGCTTTCAGTGGGAGTTTAAACGTGCATCGATTTAGTGAATGGACTCTGTATGGGCCCACATATTTCACGGAGACATTCTGAAATTACTATAATAGGAAAAAAAAATACGTCAGGAATATCTACATATAAGGGGCGATGCAAAAAGAAAATAAAATTAATTAACAAAAATACACAATTTAAACAAAATCAAATACTTACGTGTTCGTCCACAGAGTAATTGAGTTCTCCGTCGTCATATAGAACGAACCAGCGTCTCTGCCATCTCTAAAACAAACAGTTTCCCATCAAGAAAATATAAGGATAACAACAACAAAAATTACTAATTAATAAATAATGACTTCATTTTTAAAATATTTCAGGTGGATCGTTTTCAAAAAACCACCCTGAAGTAAGCCTGTACGTATCGTGCGTTCAATTGAAAAGTTCACCAAGTTGGTTTTGTTTTTTTTTTTTTTTGATGAGAGAAGATAGATCGAAAAAGGGATGACTTCTTAAACCGTCTGACGTTTAATGGATGACAGTTGTCAAACAGTTGTAGTTGTAGTTTGCTTATAATTATGCTTATAATAAAATGTGAGTTATTAGCGCTTTCGTTTATTGGTTTGGTGCAGAATATCTACCTCTGTGAAGTTGGCACCTCATTCTTGAAAAAATTACTTTTTTTATTGGAGTTCTGGTAGCGCCCCGAAGAGTTCTGGAGTTCTGTGTGACAATTAAAAATAGTTCTGGCGAATTAAATATTAAAAAATTACTTTGAAAATTTGGGGTGCTAAGTTCACAAAACAAGATTTGAAAATTGGCTATAACTTTTTAACGGTTGGAAATAATTAACTTCAACTTTAAGACTTTCTTTAGAACTCTTGAGATGCTATTCAGAACTCTCAGCAGAATTACGAAATTTTGAAAAAAGTAACTCCACAAGTTCTAGCGATTTTTTGTAGCTCGATTTGAAATTCTATCAAAGAGTCAAATGGAAATTTTTGAAGAATTTTCACGTTCTGATTGGAGTTCTGGATAGCACCTCAAGAGTTCTCACGACTATCCTTCACGACTAGGGAATCCAATTTTCGGGATCGGGATCTCGTTTCGAGATCGGGATCCCGAAACTGAAAATCCCGGGATCCCGAAATAAATCCCGGGATTCAGTGTTCCTCCGAACAGTTTCATATTTTTACAAAGTATATTGCAAATATGTATGTAGTAAAATGAATCGATATTTATTAACAAAATAATAACAAATACCGGATGTCTCACACCGTCTGTTTTTAATAGATTGAAATTTAGAAATATAAATTAAGTAATATCAACTTTCTTATTTTAAATAGAATAAGTATCCTATATATTTTTACATGTTTTGAATCTACTGATCGTTGCGAGTCCGAATATACATCATTTGTTAATTTTGCTTTCCATGACAACGGAAAATATATTTGAAACATAATTAAACCAGCACGAAAAAATAAAACATTTATTTTAAATGATTTAATAAAAAGAGTGCAATATTTATTATTAGTGTACTCGAAAGAAAATTGAGCTAGACCAGGAAACACATGAGGTTCCATTAAAAGAAATGAGTTATGAAATGAGTATGATGAAATTTGAAATGCTGTAAAAATGTTAAAAAGCAAAATAATTATTTTATCGATTTTTCCATCGCATTACAGCGTTCATTACATGAATCATGGTTGAAAAACAAAAACGTTCTTTTTCAATGTGATGGAAAATATACTTATCAAATGACATATTTGGAATTTCATGTCAATCGACTAAAAAATAAAATTTAAAGTTCATATGGTACGTGCGTTCGTTTATTACAGTTTTATTAGATCTGACAGATCAGATTACTCTAAATCGTTCGTTTATATTGCAAAACTCATGTTGGAGAAAATCTACGTGTATACTTTATAAATTAATACTTTATAAAGAGTAACGATTGGATCATGCATTTATGTACCTAAAATCGTTTGATTTGAAAGAATTTCAAAACTACGTACTGCATATAAACCATTTGAACACAATGCTAATAAGTCGAGATTATTTCGGGATTTTTTCGGGATTTCGGGATCCCGAAATCAAATCCCGGGATTTCCGATCCCGGGATCCCGGGATTTCCGATCTCGGGATTCCGGGATTGGATTCCCTATTCACGACGCACAGTGGTCTCACATAGTAAATTAGGAGAACTCTATTATTATTGAATCAACAACGAAAGATCAGTATTTTTAAAAATTGACCCAAAAAGACATAATTACGTATAACTATAATTTATTATTATAAAATAAAGAATATATTAAGAAATTATAGCTAAAAAAATATGCTATCTGCAAAAAATTACTGATTTAAATAGTTAGATAATTTTGATGTTGTACTATCTTAGTAAAAAAAAAAAAAATGTAAATAGAAGTTACAGTTAATTTTTTATACTTATTTATTGATGAGCTTTCTCTAACCGTGAATAATTACCAGCAAGAAACCGCAACTTCTATAGTTTTAATAAAATATTAATTTTTTTCTATTTAAATGTTGTAAATCCGTCATTTTGTCTTTACTAAACACAAAAACTTTTAATTGTCCACATTTTTACATGAGTTAAATGTTTATGAGTTATCCACTCTTGGAATAAATTCTTGTATTTCGTTTTATCTATAACAAACAATAATTCAAAAAAGTCAGAAAAGGGGCAAGTTCGGGCACGTATTTTGATTAGAAATCAAAAGATTACATTTTTAAGATTAGCAAAATACATAATTAGTGATATACAAACTCTTGCAAAAAAAGATGTGGCTTTTAGAATATGAGACAATTCAAGACAAATCAAATGTGCTTAATAATATTCATTTTTTTCGTTGATGCAGCTAAATTAATACACTGTAAACATCTATAAACCTTCGACGATGTTCGACATTGCAAAAACAAAAATATTTATCTACGACCACTACTGTAAATGACGAATTATGTACAACGTACGGTTGTACGCCTCATGCGCACCTGTCCACCGTGCGTAATTTGCTATTTACAACTCTCGTTATGTAATATACTATTATTGATAAACAGTACTGAATAATATTGTAAAATGACATAGAATCAAATGAGATAATGAAAGTCACTGAGAATGTCAACAGTTTCTTCAACACAAAACAAACATCTAAATACATTTTCAATCAAATAAGGGCTCGTTCCGACTTAATAAGAGTCTGCTTAAACTAAACGTGTTATTTTTTGATATCAATAAAATACATGATTTTTTTGAATAAAGTTCCCTTAAGTATCTGTTTGAGCTCACTGTGCGACGCAGTAAAATCAAAGATAAAAAAGTTCTAGCGATTTGACCTATTTCGATTTGAAATTTTGTTAAAACAAATTTTTTGGGGAATTTTGACATTCTGCTTGGAGTTCTGGATAGCACCTCACGAGTTCTCTCGATTATCCTTTATGACCGAAACGCTAAAAACAAACGGGAAAAGTTACAGCGATTTTTTGTAGCTCGATTTGAAATTTTGTCAAATAGCAAAATGGAAATTTTTCAAGAATTTTCACGTTCTGATTGGAGTTCTGGATAGCACCTCAAGAGTTCTCACGACTATCCTTCACGACCAACGCAGTAAAATCAAAAATAAAAAAGTTCTAGCGATTTTTCGTATTTCGATTTGAAAATTTTGTCAAAATGCAAAATTGAAAATTTCGTCCAAGTGTAAAATGGAATTTTTTTTTTAGGAATTTTTACGTTCTGGTTGGAGTTCTGGATAGCACTTCACGAGTTCTCACGACTATCCTTCACGACCGACCCAGTAAAATCAAAGGTAAAAAAGTTCTAGCGATTTTTCGTGTCTCGATTTGAAAATTTTGTCAAAATGCAAAATTGAAACATTTTCTGGGAATGTTCATTTTCTATTTGGAATTTTAGACAGTACCTCATGAGTTCTCACGTTTATCCTTCAAGGCCGAGCGTTAAAATCAAAGGTAAAAAAGTTCTAGCGATTTCCCCTGTCTCAATTTGAAAATTTTGTCAAAGTGCAAAATGGTATTCGGGAGATTTTCACATTCCGTTTGGAGTTCTGGATAACACTTCACGAGTTCTTACGATTATCCTTCACGGCCGAGTGTTAAAATCGTAAAATAGTTCTAGCGATTTCCCATGTCTCGATTTGAAAATATTGTGCAAAATGGAATTTTTTTTGGGGAATTTTCACGTTCTGTTTGGAGTTCTGGATAGCACCTCACGAGTTCTCAGGATTATTCTTCCTGGCTGAAGCGTTAAAATCAAAGATAAAAAAGTTCTAGCGATTCTTCGTGTCTCGATTTGAAATTTGTCAAAATGAATTTTTTTCCAGGAAATTTTCAAATTCTGTTTGGAGTTCTGGATAGCACCACAAAAGTTCTAAAGAAAATTTGAATAGTGAAATTAATTATTTTGAATGGTACAAATGTTATAGCCAATTTTCAAATCTCGTTTTGTGAACTTAGCACCCCAAATTTTCAAAGTCATTTTTTTATAATTAATTCGTCAGAACTATTTTTAATTTTCACAGAGAACTTCAGAACTCTTCGGGGTGCCATCAGAACTCCAATAAAAATTTACGTTTTTCAAAAATGAGGTGCCAACATCACAGAGGTGAATATCTTCATCTCGTATTAATGTACGAGGTAAAAACAAGATGCAAATACTTTGAGCGCACATTGGTGCAGCAAACAGAATCGCTAAACGTCAAGTAACATTTCGCGTTTATCTATTCTATTCAAGACCTGCTTCACAATGTTATGAAAAATTCAAAGGCTACTTGATGAACTTTTCAATTGAACACATTTTACATATTCCTATTAAATTTATTAGTAACTAGGAGCCTCATAGAATAGGGGAAAGTGGGGTAAAACCGAGCTCTATCTTTTGTAGGGATGGCAACGATATATCGATAGATTTAATGTATCGATATTTTATGAAATATATCGATATAAAAATATCGATATATTTATTTCGATATATCGAAAAATATATCGATATTTCAGGAAATATATCGAAAACTAAACAAAGGCCAACCACAACCCATCCCTTCAGCACGATTAATCTGTCCTAAACACAGTCCTAAAGTCCTAGAGTTTAGCCAATATCCTGGCATCCTGGCTAATGTTAGGTGCTTAGTGATATCTAGCGTTGAGGAGCTGACGTAGCTTAGTTACCGATAATGCAGATTTTCGGAATTCCCTTAAATTACTTGAAAGAAAATGGGTTCTTCTCAATTTTTTCTCGGGGAATTACCTTTCAAACTTACCGATGTGAAGTTGGCAATAGAATTCCAGCAATAAAAATCGTAAACTTTATCACCGGACGACATAGACGTAAATGGCACATAGGCATTATTTCATAAATTCCAGCATTTATTCCTTAATACTAACACCGAAGTAGAGCCTCTTTTTCCCAGAAATACTTAAAATAAATATAGAATTTATTTAGTTCGTCAATAAACTTAGTATAAAGAAACAGCGTTCTGACAATAAAAGGGTTATTGCTGGGTAGTTGCCATGAAAATTTTTGGAAAATTTCTTGAGGACATTAATTCCCAAAGGCTTTTACGCAACATATAAAAAAATTGCGATGTAACCCCCCTAGTTTATTTTTAAAAAAATCTCAAACTTTCGCATGCGTATATTTTACAGCGTGCTGTCAATAAAAGTTTATTGCGGGCTAGTTGCCATGAAAATTTTTGGAAAATTTCTTCAGGACATTAATTCCCAAAGTCTTTTACGCAACATATAAAAAAATTGCGATGTAACCCCCCCTAGTTTATTTTTAAAAAAATCTCAAACTTTCGCATGCGTATATTTTACAGCGTGCTGTCAATAAAAGTTTATTGCGGACTAGTTGCCATGAAAATTTTTGGAAAATTTATTCAGGACATTAATTTCCAGAGGTTTTTATGCAACATATAAAAAAATTGCGATGTAACCCCCCCTAGTTTATTTTTAAAAAAATCTCAAACTTTCGCATGCGTATATTTTACAGCGTGCTGTCAATAAAAGTTTATTGCGGACTAGTTGCCATGAAAATTTTTGGAAAATTTCTTCAGGACATTAATTCCCAAAGTCTTTTACGCAACATATAAAAAAATTGCGATGTAACCCCCCCTAGTTTATTTTTAAAAAAATCTCAAACTTTCGCATGCGTATATTTTACAGCGTGCTGTCAATAAAAGTTTATTGCGGACTAGTTGCCATGAACATTTTTGGAAAATTTATTCAGGACATTAATTTCTAGAGGTTTTTATGCAACATATAAAAAAATTGCGATGTAACCCCCCCTTGTTTATTTTAAAAAAATCTCAAACTTTCGCATGCGTATATTTTACAGCGTCAATTAGTATTATTATTTACGTCAATTAGTATTGGGTTAGTATTAAGGAATAAATGCTGGAATTTATGAAATAATGCCTATGTACCATTTACGTCTATGTCGTCCGGTGATAAAGTTTACGATTTTTATTGCTGGAATTCTATTGCTAACTTCACATCGGTTTCAAACTTTATAATGACAGGTTGTGGATATATTTAGCAACAGTCTTCGCAATTATAAAATGATGTTCAGTTTGTGAACGAAAAAGTGAATGATGTGATCAGCATTAAATAATAAGTAGTTTAAACGTTTAGTAAAGTTGTGGTTACAACAAACTAGTCTCTGTTTATTGTTAATGAAAGTGTCTAATTATTCAAATTACACTTGTAAGTTTTCGTATTTATATATGTATTTATGTTTTTGTACATTAAATAAATACCAGCTTTTAAAAACCTTTCTTCTTCAATTTTATATCAATATTAATATTGATATATTTATTTCGATATATCGCTTGTATCCATATAAAGCTTTCGATATATCATATGATTATTATATCGATATATTTATATTTTTTGCCAACCCTAATCTTTTGATTGCAGATATTTCTCAGATCACAAATTTGATTTTGACGAAAGAAGTCAAAAGTCGGGTACCCCCAAGAAACGTACAATCGGGCTTATTAGAAAACGTTTGTGCAGATATCACAAATAACCAGAACATAATGGGTGGTATGCATAAAATGAAGTAGATGCTAATACTTCTCAAATTAGTATCTTCTATTACGTAAAGTATCTAAAGCATATAACGAGTGATCAATATCTTTCTAATCAAGTGACCCATGGAAATAAAAACGTGTGTCTTTGATTAGTTCATTATTTCAAATGCCATTTGAATTATTGATCTGTTCGTAGTGCAGTTCTGACTAGTTTGCAACCGATTGAAATATGCACCAATGAATGTTTCGCATTTGACGCAACTGACAAATTGATGATTACTTCGATGAGCGACTCGTTCTGACGGTTCCAAACTACACCTTTTCCAAGTGTAGTTCAGAAATTAATCAGATTAATTACAGACAGTGTCAAAAATGTTTTTCAGATGCAAAAAATGAATTTTAGAAAGGGTCAATTGTATTTCAGAAACGTAAAATGTATTTCAGAATGTGTTAATTGTAGTTCAGAAAAGCGAAATCAATTTCAGAAAAGGTGAATTGTATTTCAGAAAATAATAATTATACATATTGTTACATTATGAGAAGCAGACTATATTTTTATATACTGGTAGCGCCACCTGTGCCGCAGACAGGATTCTAATCTATTCTAGACACGCACCGAATTTACTGGAAAAATCTAGCAAGTCTTTCGAAGTTATTCTCGAAGAGGGCTGGCTGCTATAAAGAGGAGCCAGAGCGCGGTTTTTAAATCAGTCTTATTTAGGAAGCGATGTGTAGCAAGCGAATTTATTAACGTTTAAGTGTTATTTTGTCAGATAAGTGTACAGCTCGATATTATTGTACTTTTATTGTGTGTAATGATCGTAGACATTAAAGTGATTTAAAATAAATAAATAACGTTTAAATTTGTGAACCCGAAGTCGTAACAATATATTTTTTATGTACAATTATGTACAATTACTACTTTCTGTAACATAATTTACTGTAGAATCTGATCGCGACTGGGAACTTAAGGAACCAAGAAAGCAGTCAACTTAGGGCAGAAAAAGAACTACTCTTTTCGATTTGCCAAGCTTTCGGTAATGTTTATTACCTTCATCAGGGCTGCTACAGAATCGAATAACAAAATTAGAAAAGTTAAGGCTTAACAATTTGTTACTTACATCGGTTGAGGTTAAGTTTTAATAAAATTGCAATAACATCTCCAACGTGGAAAACACTTTTAACGTAAATTAGCCAATAATGACAACTTTAAGGCTGACTGATCATAATAATGATAAAAACAAACACATTAAAATGAAGTTTGAAAATTTAAAAGTGATTAAAAAGGATAAAACTTAAGTTAAGCAGACATGTCTGACAGGACAGACCGCCATGTGCAATGACGCATAGGTACCAACATGATTAGCAACTGACTGTAAAGGTAACTAACTACAATATGGTTTGACAATTCTATCTAAATTAAACAATTAAAAATAAATAAACCTGCCTGAATTGAATGTTGTTTAAATTTAGTTTGTTTTGGAAATTTCTGACGCACCAACCTCAAAACACTTAAAAAGTCATATTGTCGTAACTTGATTCATCTAAATTTGACATATTAATAATGATAATGGGCAGTACTTTGTCACCCATCCTTGCACAGTATGTTGTTGACTCACTTTTGGATAACTGTGTTCCAAAATTATCGTTCAATTTACCGTTTATCAAAAAATTTGTTGATGATATTATTTGTTGCATACCTGAAGGTAAACAAAACGAAATTCTTGAAACTCTAAACCAGTACAACTGCAACATACAGTTCACCATTGAAAATGAAACCAACAACAGGGTCCCCTTTTTGGACACCCAAGTCATTAGAAGTGAGAATAATAGCATTCTCCTAGACTGGTATACCAAACCTATGTCATCGAACAGGTATATAAACTATAATTCATACCATACTCTCAAGATGAAGATCAACGTCTTAAAAAGTTTACGGTCACGAGTAGAAAGAATTTCAGAACCTCAATTTCTCAAATGCAATTTACTTAAATTAAAAAACATTTTTTTGGAGAATGGTTACCCCTTGAAGTTAGTCAACCAAATCACAAACTATCACAATAAAACTAATTCAAACGCCACCCAAAATTTTAATTTTAATTTTACACACATGCCTGACATTGATGACAACTCGATCAACCAAATAAACAGTGACAAAAATAATGTCAAATACCGTTCATTACCGTACATTCACAATTTAACCCCTAAACTTCATAAAATCATTACAAATTTTGACAAAAATATCAAAATTGCTAACAAACAAATCTTCACTATTAAATCAATTTTTACTAAATTAAAATCTCCCATTGACAAATTTGATCAGTCTAATGTAGTTTACAAAATTCCTTGTAGTGAATGTGACAACGTTTATATTGGTCAGACTTGTAGATATTTGAAAGCTCGCATTTCTTCACACAAAAGTGACGGTAACAATGAACAAAAAACTGCTTGTTGCGCTCTGGCCCAACATTTCAAACAAACCAAACACAGCATAGCTTATCATGACACCTCCATTTTGAATGTTGAATCAAACTACTTCAAACGTTGCTTCCTTGAAATGTACCACATTTTCACCACAAACAACACTTTAAACAAACAAACAGATATCTCTGGATTAAGCATCATTTATCATAATTTATTGCGAAACGGTAACAATAACATTATTAATATGTCAAATTTAGATGAATCAAGTTACGACAATATGACTTTCTAAGTGTTTTGAGGTTGGTGCGTCAGAAATTTCCAAAACAAACTAAATTTAAACAACATTCAACTTCAGGCAGGTTTATTTATTTTTAATTGTTTAATTTAGATAGAATTGTCAAACCATATTGTAGTTAGTTACCTTTACAGTCAGTTGCTAATCATGTTGGTACCTATGCGTCATTGCACATGGCGGTCTGTCCTGTCAGACATGTCTGCTTAACTTAAGTTTTATCCTTTTTAATCACTTTTAAATTTTCAAACTTCATTTTAATGTGTTTGTTTTTATCATTATTGTGATCAGTCAGCCTTAAAGTTGTCATTATTGGCTAATTTACGTTAAAAGTGTTTTCCACGTTGGAGATGTTATTGCAAACAAAACTTAACCTCAACCGATGTAAGTAACAAATTGTTAAGCCTTAACTTTTCTAATTTTGTTATTCGATTCTGTAGCAGCCCTGATGAAGGTAATAAACATTACCGAAAGCTTGGCAAATCGAAAAGAGTAGTTCTTTTTCTGCCCTAAGTTGACTGCTTCCTGCAACACCAATTGGTTACATAATTTACTGATATGAACTACAATTGACGCTTTCTTAAATATAATTTACTAATCTGAAATACAACTGAAATTTTCTGAAATACAATTGGAAAAGGTGTAGTTACAAAGTGCACTACGAACAGACCTATTACATATATAAAACCTAACTGCTGTTTTTAGGTTACATGTTTTTTTTTTTTCATTTGGATGTCAAATTTGGATATCAAGTTCATATTTCCCACTTAAAAAGAAATCACGCGCCAAGAATATACACGCAGCCGCAGCAATGACAGTTTTAAAGGTTATGTTCGGTGCATGATCCAGTTTGCAATAAAATGTATTGGAGTAAAAGTTACGTTTATTTTATTTATTTACGTTCAAACGTAGTTTAAGATAACGATGTCAAATGAATCCAACGAAAAACTGGTTCATAGAAAGTGCGTAAAATATCCGCCGTTCTCTTGTAAACACAAGCGAATTCTGCGTTTTAAATTATTAATAACATTCGCTAGGATTACTGGATTGTTAGTTAACTGTTTGCAAATGTAACGATAAATTCTTATGAACAAAGATTTCCGTTAATGAATTAAACTTACTGACAGTTATAAATAATTGAATTTAGAATGGCATTTGAAAAAAAGGAAATAATCAAAGACATACGATTTTCTTTCCATAGGTCACTTGATTAGAAAAGATATTGATCACGCGTTACTATGAAAGCAAAGTTTATACTACAACATGTAATAAATACTACGATGTATTAAAATGAAGTGACGCGGCCAACAAAAGTAAGTGACTTGTTTGTTCATTTGTTTTACACGAATATGGTTTGTTGAATTTCTTTCACATCTATGGGCGCGTTCAGCGGACGCAACTGTTGAGTATGTTGACTTGTTTGGTACGGTTAATGGTTACTTGTGTTGACTGTCAACAGTTGTCGAATTTACCCACCAGAAATAATTTACGGTGGGTACGGTGACAGTGAGTCATTTGTTTATTCCGACCACAGATTCTAACCTCTTTCGAATTGCCGGTTTTCTCAGTTTTTATAATTATGATGATTCCAATTCTTGTTAAACTTCCCTCCGAGTGTCCGGGTTAATAGAAATGGTGTTTTGGAATTTATGTTTTCAATAAATCTATAATATAGTGGCTTCACACCCCACGTGGGGTATTACCGCTCCGTGCTGGAGCTCTCTAGATCGTTTTTAGGGTGTGATCTTCTGACAAGTCTCTTTCCACAACCTTCTATCCTTTGCTTTAGTCTTCTATTCTTCTTAATTCCAATCTTTCTTAAGTCTTCTGTCACCTCTTGCTACCATGTTGTTTTTGGTCTCCCCCTTTTTCTTTTGCAACCAGGATTCCATTCTAATATTGAGAATATTATTTTATTTGTGCCGGACCTCCATATATGGCCCAGCCATCTCAGCCTTTGTTCTTTTAACTATGTCTTCCTTGATCTCTTGCTTTAATTCAACGGTATTCATTCTCTGATATTCTTACTGGTCCTAGTATCGTTCTCCATATTTTCCTCTCCAATATTCTAAAGTCTTCTTCTTGTTTTTTTGTCATTGTGATTGTTTCCGTGCCATACCATATAGTATCGTTGGTCTGATTATTGTTTCGTATATGTATATTTATTTTCGTTTTCTTTCCAATTATTTTACTTTTTGTTTGCCTGATATGCTCTGTTTCCTGTCACGACTCTTTCCTTAATTTCCATTTCTCTGCTCCCACATTTGATATAGTTACGCCATATTTAAATCTGTTCACTACTTCGAATTTGTATTCTTCTATCCCAGTATGTTGATTTCCCGCTTGTGATTGTCCGCTAATTCGCATAATTTTGGTTTCTTTCTACATTAATACTTAATCCAATTTCTCTGCCTTCATTTAACATGTTTTTCTTGCCACTAAAACGAAATCATCTGCGTAAGCTATGATTTGGGTTCCACCTGTCCTAACTGTACCCTTGTAAAATTTTCTTAAAATAAATACTCTAGTGCTAAATTGAATAATGTAACGAACTTGAACCCTTCTTCCGTTTCCCCTTTTTGGGTTTCCATTCCACACTCATTGTTGTTCTTCTCAAAGTCATCTATACTGGGTGATCTATAACGTCGGGGAAAAACTTCACCGGTCGATTCCTATGAGTAATTCAAACAAAAAACTTCTAATAAACATGTGTCCGATTATGCTTTTTAACGGAAGTGTAACCCTTCAAAGTTTATTACTTGTTGAATGTTTACAACTTCAAGACGATGTTAAGATATTAATTTTTGTTTTCATATGTAACAAATGATTGCTTTGATTGATTGACGTTATATGTTATAAACTTTGAAGGGTTACACTTCCATTAAAAAGCATTATCGGACACATGTTCATTAGAAGTTTTTTGTTTGAATTACTCATAGGAATCAACCGGTGAAGTTTTTCCCCGACGTCATAGATCACCCTGTATTAACCTTCTTATCTTGATTCCTATTCCTAGTTCTTTTAGTGCGTTCATCAGTTTGTTTCTTTGGATGGAGTCAAAGGCTTGTTTGAAATCAATAAAAAGTAGTTCCATTTCCAATTGGTTCGCTTGTGCTTTTTCTATTATTGTTTTTACTATGTGAATCGCATCAGTCGTTGATCTTCCTTTGCTGAAACTGTATCGTCCTACTAAATTTCTTGTTGTATTTATTAGTCTTGTCTGTATTAATGATGTCATAATCTTATATTCAATAGCGTCAATCCGGACTTGTTGGTCTCCTTTCTTATGTATTGTAATCATTTGTGTCGATTCCCATTCTTCCCATATTTTTTTATTAGTATACAGGCTGTTTCAAATTCGACCCTCACCATTGGCATCTCGCTTATTTGAAGAGACAGACGGTAGGTTTAAATTTGACAAAGTTGCTACATTTTATTTTATTGTGATAATAATCCGCAGAGAAATAATTGCTAAAGTAAGTGGCAGATGAAATAGACTCAGTCATTTTTTTAAAGTTTTATGTACATATTTTTATTTTTCAGAAAACTAAATAGAATAATTTACGTGTTTATGTTTAAAAATCATATATAACTCTATTATTAACAAAAACTTTCCAAAAAGTTTATCAAATTAATACTTAATCCATTGGCCTTTATTTTTTCGAAGCATTTCAATTCTCTTTTTCATGCTTTTCACTCCATTAATTGCAGTTTTTTTAACTACTTCGCTATTTTTCCATATATCAGTAATATTTTTGATTAAATTTTCTTTGTTTGTAATGTTTCCTTTGGATATCTCTTTCTTCAGAACAGCCCACACATTTTCAATTGGGTTCATATCCGGGGAGTTACCCGGCCAATCCAATAACTGTATTTTGTTAGTTTTAAAGTACTCCATAACCATTTTAGATTTATGACAAGGAGCACCATCTTGCATAAATCTAATATTTTGAGTTCTCCTAAACCAATATCTGAGTTGGGGACGTAATGTAGACTTTAGAACGTGTAAATATTGAACTGAATTCATCATTCCTTCGACGAAATATATGTCTCCTACGCCTTTTGAACTGATCACACCCCAAATCATTACTTGTATCGGATGTTTTACCCTTTGGGTAATGCATTCAGGCAGAAATTTTTCATTTGGGCGACGACGGACAAAAATATTTCGCTCATCACAGAGTTGAATCATTGATTCGTCAGAGAAGCAAACCTAGCAAAGTCAAGTACCTTTAAAAATATTACTAAAAAAAAAAAATACCTACGGTGTCCCAAAAGGATTCAGGTAATTTTGCAAATTGTTTTCTTTTCTTAATCATGGCTTTAGTTAATTTTTGTTTTACGGTACAACGACGTCCAATTAAATTAGCTTCTTTTAGTCTATATCTCAAAGTCCTTTCTGATGTATTTATATTTTCTGGTAGCGCTGTAAGTATTTCTTTAGCCGACGTTTTTCGCAATTTTTCTGCCGTATGAATTATTATTCGGTCTTGTCTTTCCGTGGTTTTTCTTCGCGATCCTTTGTATTTACCATTCAAGGATTCGCCACGATCAAGCTTCAACTTGATATTTTTTACTGCCGATTGCGATACATTATACTTTGAAGCGATTTGACGTTGGTTGTAGCTTGTATTTTGTAATAAAGCCTGAATTTGACTTTTAATATTGTCAGAAAGGGCTTTACCACGACCCATTTTCACCCCTATGTTCGCAAAGAAACTTTTCAATTTTCTTGCTAATTTGTCAGTAAAACTGCAATTTAAAGAAGATCTACACATTCAACAATAACAATATATTAAATTATATTACCCTGATGATATTTTGAAAAAGTTCCCTTTAAAATCTTATAAAAATTGTATTATACAAAGGTACTTCTA
Organism: Dorcus parallelipipedus; assembly: GCA_958336345.1. Lineage (NCBI taxonomy): Eukaryota > Metazoa > Arthropoda > Insecta > Coleoptera > Lucanidae > Dorcus > Dorcus parallelipipedus. The sequence continues at coordinate 37,977,792 of OY284483.1, read as the reverse complement.
ACTTAATAATTCAACGAATGGAAATAAACAGCAAAACTGACAGACGAACCTGACGCAGGACTACTTGATCTAGATCATGGATTTTTTTTAAAACGTACCTACTAATATATCAAAAGAAATTAAATGCAAATTAGTACGTATTATCAACAAATTAAGAAATTATTTAAGCTCATTATTAAAATTTTCATTGAGTCTAATTCATTTGCCATATACTGTATGTTAACGCTTATTCTTATTCTTTGCTTGGTTAACTCTTATTGTAAAAAATGAAAAGTTGTCATTTTCAGTCTTTTATTTTCCAAAAAGTCTTATTTAATTGAAACTTCTTTTCGTGTTTCCATGGTAACAAAAATGATGAGAACATTTTGTTTTTGAACTTTTTAAACCGGGATGGATCGGATGGATTCTTTTTTTTTACTGTCCCAGTTAGTTGGAATTTTCACAATTTGGAAAGTAACAAAAAGTTTGCTGTCGTTATTATTTCGCAGAGAGAACTGTCTTGATTTTATGTTTTTTTTTATCAGTGATCCTTAAAACCTATACTTAAGCTTATTTACTTTTTTCCTGATTAGAAGTCATGTTATCTTGTGTGAAATCTTTGCCTTACATAACTAGTTTTAAAAACCTCATCAGTCATCATCACATTATCCTGATAAATTCAGAAACGAGTTCAGGCAGTTTTAGACCACTTGGACAGGTATTCGCTCCGACATGGTAGAAAACTAGTGACCCAGATAACGAACGGCGGTTCTTATCAGCGGCGTCGCACAGAAAACCCGATTTCCTGGTTAGCGAGTACATCGCAAGAAATTCTAGAATAATGTTACAGGAAATGGAGCACTTCGAATCGAATGTTTTACTTAAGTATAATTGCGCCGCTGCCTATTCCTACTTTCAATTGTTGTGTCACAGTAAATTACAGAGAGTTTAAAGTGGCTTGCGAGTTAGAACAATTGCGAGGAAAAATCACTCGAACGTATTGAGACACCGTCGACTTGATTTCAATTTTTTTAAAATTATAACGCAAAACGCGTTGTTTACTTCAAGCTGACGCTTTCTCTGTCATTTCGATGTCATTTCATTTTGTTTCGGAAAACAGTGGCAGTGTTAAAATTGAACATAACGTAACTTTTAAATAGCCAGCATGACACAAATCATACCACTCACTAACAAATTAAGTAGGTAATTTATTGGAGAGATTCACAGAAACACAATCTCTGTAAGGGTTCACCGGACAGCAATTCTTCCACCAATACCACACGGTAAGGATAGAGCTGAATATCAGGGTTGCCACGTTGCCAGATGTTAGAAGTTAGATGTCGCACTAGAACTGAGCAGAAAACGCCCAAAATCGCAAGTAACCCCGGAATTGTTCAAAATCCGAAAATTCACATTTTTAAAATTCGGATTTATTCAAGGCTAGTACCACTAAAATCAGTGCTCCCAACTACAGTACACCTCGGTTACAGCGAACCTCAAGGGACCATCAAAATCGGTTCGTTATATCCGAAGTTCGTAATGCGTAAGCGATAATGCCACAAATATAGAGAAAAATGAAATGAAATGAAATGAAAGGTAGTTCGTTATAAGCGGTGGATCGCTATAACCGAGGTCTACTGTACTTTATTCTTTTTGGCTCTAACTACATATTTAGTTACCACCTTGGACAAAAACTACAGATCAAGTTACCACTTTGTACAAGAAACTACATAATTAGTTACCACTTTGGACAACAAACACTGTTAATATGACTCCCTCCTCTGTATTCTTTACCAGTAGATAAAAACGGTGAAGATAATTAAATAATTTCTGGAGAATTCTTCAATTAAGATGTCAGTGGCGTTCCAATAATTAATTTGTATTCAAGACTTTTACCACTAAAATCAGTGTTCCCAACTAATTTATTCATTTTTGCTCTAATTACAAATTTAGTTACCACTTTGGACAAGAAACTACAAATCAAGTTACCACTCTGGACAACAAAAATAATTTTTTAAAATTATTTCCAAGTTTACCACAAATATTACTTTTTTTCGATTACTAAATTTAAATTATTACTAAATTTCGATTATTTTAAATCTTTTGTTTTTTCTTGCGGTTCTGTTTTTCGTTTTTCTTTATTCACTTCATTTTTTTATTGAAATAGTGCACCGTGGAAACAGATAAGCCTGAGATTTTTGTCGCTTTAAAATTTTTTAATCACTTCAATTTCGTTCGCCAAATAATCATAGTCTTTTATTTTTCCTTTTGCTTGACAGTTCTTCGATATTTTTTTAATTTAAATTTTCTAAGAGAAGGTTGATTACGTTTCTGACTGCCCGGCAAAATTAATCATCGTCTTTTGTTTTTGTACGAGCCTGTAGTAACAGAGAAGCTTTGTTATTGCTCGCGAAATAATCGACAATCTCTTGTTTTTCCTTTTGTTCTTGGTGTTTGGTTTTATTCAAAGCTTTTACCACTAAAATTAGCGCTCCCAACTATTTCATTCATTTTGGCTGTAACTATATATTTACTTACCACTTTAGAGAAGAAAGTACAAATCAAGTTACCACTTTGGACAAGAAACTACAGACTCAGGACGAGAAACCAGAAACTCAGTTACCACTTTGGACAAGAAACTACGTAAGTAGTTACCACTTTGGACAACAAACACTGTTAATAAGTCTCCCTCCCGTTTATTCCTTACCAGAGGTTAAAAACGGTGAAGATTATTAAACAATTTTTGGAGAATTCTTCCATTAAGATGTCGGTGTCGGTAAATGTCAAAAAAGAAAAAAGCAATTGTAAATCTCGAAAATGTATCAGTATTATGTTAAGTTGGTTATTTATCGAAATTTGTCAGAGTAGCCCAAAGTTGTCGCCCATCGCAAATTAAGAATATGAGCAGCCCAATTTGCGATAAATCGCGGCATCTGGCAACCCTGGCAGATGACAATTCTGTTCGCGGCGAGCTTAAGTTACGACATGCCTTTGCGAAAACAAAATATTTCCATAGCCAATGTTACCGAAATATTAAATGAACACATGAAACAAAATTACAAAAATAATCTTTAATTAATGAAAGTTCGAAGTATTTTAATTGACCGCTATGGCAATTGATTTAAATGTTTAATAGGAGTATTTTACAAGCTGGATATTTCTTCACATGTCAAACGAACAAACTTATAAACAAGTCAACGCGTGCGCTGGGGCTTCTAACCAACTAAAGGGTTTCCGTTGTTTTTCTTCTTTTCTTTCAATTCAGTGTAACGACGTTGAAATCGCGGAAGTATTACTCATTACCTCCTTAGTCATAAAACACAACACAAGCAATTTCCCTTGATTGCGGGCAATTAAAATGGTTTGCTAAATTTCAATACCACAAGCCTCACGGCGTCGACATAGGGGCAACATGAGCATGAATTGCAATAAAATCTCGGAATGGGAATGGGAATGAACATGTAATTTTCTCAATACGTAGTTGGCCATGCAAATAGTAAATGCATTAATGACATGTGGGTTTGTTGGGCGCGGGTCAAGTAGAGATGGGAGCGTACCGCTCACGTCTGTGAAATGTGCATATCGTTGGCAGCAAGATGATAATAATGGTGCTGGGGTTTTAATATTTTTTGAAAGTTAGAAAAAACACATTACATAGAATTTGAATAAAACCGCCATAGCACTCACTGCCGCCACGAGCATGTGTGCGTGTTTACGAAAGTGTTAACCTTGATTACGTTACCTTGGTTCTGTTGAGAGGCACAGAGAAGTCCCAATCCGGTGCTACGAACAGGTACCCGCTTCGGGCTATGGAGCGACTAGCCTGAAATAAAACGACCATAAATGTACACTGGACGTCGAAGAAAAAAAAAAAAGACAAAACTATCGGAAATTCGACCTTGCCGGGCCAAAAAAATAAATAAATAATAAGGCAGGCCGAATTTAGGAAATCAGGTTGCAAGACGGGGAACGACTCATTATTAGTTGGAGATATGCAAATTATTATTAGTTAGCTCCGTTACACAGCTATCAAGGTGTATAAATCATGGCTATATTGATCTAGTAGATAACTCGAGAAAAAAATTACATTCAATCGACTCTTAACAGTTAAAATTAATTTGCAGTTTCAAAAGTTGTTTTCATCAAGTAGGTATTAAACTTTTCACAAATTAAAATATCAAAGATTTTATCGACATTTTAGGAAACTGATTAATAAAAACGTCAGAATTATTAGTGACTAGAAACGTAAATACACATAATACATAATACTCGATGGTAATTTCTGAACGCACTCTTCTGTAATTAAATCTTGGTTGGTAGTGCTTTAAAATAATCATAATGAGTTGATAACTAGTTCGAAACCGTCAAAAGCATGCAGTCATCAAAATTGTACATTTAACAACGCTGTTAAAATCGGTCATTATTTCGATGGGTAACTGTTTTTAACTCTTCCGAACAGTGTTGTAACATATCTAGTTACAAGTATTTAGATACAGTATCTAGATGCTTTCAGTGTATCTGTATCTGTAACTAGTTACATTATAGTACTTGGTATCTGTAACTGTATTTAGTTACATTTATGTATGTATCTGAGCATTTAGATACACAGATACATTTTTAAATAAAAATAAAAATATTTATTTTATGCAATCTCACACTACGTTACAAGAAATTAAAAGTACACTTTTCTAAGACACAGATTAAACGTTAATGGAAAGATCTCCTTTATATTGTGCAATGTCTTTTTATAATAAACTTCCACAACAGAAAAATCAGTAAAGCTACCTACTCAGCTAAGCGGATAGCGTTGCAGCATTTATGATTGGCTATAATTTTGAATAAATTTGAATCAGCCAATCACAAATGCTGCACGAGAGCTGCAAAACGCTATCTGCTTAACTGAGTACGTAGCTTAACCAGCAGTAGAAGTTGTCGCATGGAAATACATACATATATCGACTACTATTAACTTTGGAGCCATGTTTAATAGAATAATATACAGGGTGACTGTTAATTATACCGACAAAATGAAACCACGATAAGAAGCGATGTCCAAGAGTATGGGAAGTGTTAAAAAAATTCTTTCTACTTTAGTTTTCGAGAAATAATTAATCAAAAATCAGTCCCAAAACGACGACACGCCGCTGGTTAAAAAGTCAAGGCGCAGATAAACGAAATAAATGCTGTCGTAAAAGTTTTTTTTTTATATAGTTTTATGATGCTGCAGTGTGGCTTCTTGAACTTATTAAAACATTAACAAACTCTTAATTAATTATTTATTAGCTATGCCTTAGAATTTTTTAAACGTGATCCCGTAATCTATGACATTCATAAAGTTTGTATAGTTGGCGATGACTTCAGGTCTAATAAATTGTTTCACATTTTCGGAGGAAACTGATTCGTAACCAATACTTTGCAAATGTAATCAAGTAATCATTATTTTGTGGCAATAATTATTACCAATTAGTGTAACGCATAATACTAATGACGCGACGTTTAAAACAACATATTGCATCCTAATAGTTTTATTGTCTCCGTGCGATAACGAGACGAACATTTTACTATCAGCTGCCTTTCGGACCGTGCATTTGACCCCTGTGATCACAAGATTTAAAACCTTGCGATTTTTTTGTGGACGAAACCTGCTGGTACATGGTACATTCCGCTCTTGTAAATAATCCGCATGAATTAACATACAATTATTTGCGAATTTATTATTCGTATTTCATATTAGAAATTACTAATAATTTCATCGCGTAAAAGAAACTTGCCTTCCCCAGCTACTAAACGAGTAATAAAATCAATTGAAATGTGTGTCAAGGTCGCATTGTGTGCAAGCGAGAATCAATTTAAAAAAAATTTATAGTCCTCTTCTACTGCCGCATTTATAGAACGTGGCCGCCGTATTTCGTACGCAGTGCCGGAGCATGATTTTGCGGTAATTTTTTAACTAATTATAAACTGTTTACAAGTATTTTTTAAATATTTTTCCCGTAATCTATGACATCGATTCTCTTATGTTTTTTTTTTGTTGGTACAATTGTCATTCACCCTGTATGCAATATAATCTACATTGAACTTGTGAATTTCTTCATTTAATGTCTTGTACTACTCTTCAGTGTAATTTTATTAATGTGACAAAACGATAATTTCTTTCTGTTTGACATTTTTCAATTTCAAACTTTGACGCTTTGTCAGTTTTTTTTTTATTCAAATAAAGAACATTATTATTTTTATTATTATGTAACACATTTATATATGTATCTAAAAGGTATCTAGATACATTTATAGTATATCTGTATCTGGATCTAGTTACTTTCAAAAAAGAAGTATATGTAACTGTATCGAGTTACAAATTAGGGTAAGTATCTGTATCTGAATCTAGATACTTTGAAAAATGTATCTGTTACAACACTGCTTCCGAACTAGTCAGAAACTGCTGCTGGAACAAACCAAAGACGTACGCGTCCAGGTTTAAAATAGACAAGTGCGTTAAAAATACTTAAACAAAACATTATTATTCATTAATTTATTCATTATTATATTTTTTTTGGATATATTTTATAAGAAGTGATCAAATGAAAAATGAATTAGAGTTGGCGATGCAAGTAAACACACATGTGCATTTAGTTCATCGAACGTTTCTTCAATCACTTTGACGTTTCTACAAAGCAAGAAAACTGTTTTATTTACTAAAAAAAATTAAAGCAGATGCGTAAAGTGACCACTGCCAGCTGCATCAGGACACATTTGAACTCTATGAATAACTGCGTATGTAACGTTTAAGAACTTTCTTGTGTTACAATTGATTGACAATTAGTATTAACACATGCATTTAAATTCCAACGCCTACCCTAATTCATTCTTACATTGATCGCTTGTTAGACTTGTTTTAAACAAATTATTATTTATCATCACTATTTTTGTTATTATTCTTTAAGATCTTATTTTATTCTGATACTAGTTTAGCATAAAAGAGTAAAAATTAGAACTTGCGTGAATTTACTCTTTATAGGATGACGCACGTTTGAATTTGTTTAATCTTGTTCATTCTCACCTTTGCTCTAAACGTATACAGGGTGACTGGGTATATTCCGCCAAAGACAAACCACCACAAAATACGAAGTGAAATCAGAGAGTAAGGGGAAAATGTTAAAAAAAATTCTATGTGCTTTAGTTTCGAGAAATATTTAATTAAAATCGTCCTAAAACGACGATACGCCCCTGGTTAAGAAATTGGAGGAGATAAACGAAATAAATACAGTCATAAAAGTGTTTTATAGTTTTATGAGTGTTAAGGCGTGACGTCGGACGTGAACTTGACCTTTAAATAGCTGAAATACATTATTGACAAATGCATGAAAATCACCTGAAGTAAAATATTCCGTACAAAGAATAAAAACGGCTCACGCTGAACATATGCTTTGACAGGTAACAAATAAATCACTACAACACGAAAGCAATACAAATCTTCGTGTTTCCTTGTATTTCTTTTTAATTTTAATTGAAACTGTATTGCAAATAAAGTTTATTTCATTACAAGCAATGTGTCCGTCATAAACATTTGACTCCTGAATTTAAAACATTATGTATAATCAGGAAACACATTCGTTTCTGTTTCGATTGTTAATTATTATAATTTCGTTTCGTGTGCACCGTTCAATGAGAAACAAATTCTATTATTATAAAATACGAATCACTAGCATAAATCTATTAAAAGTTTAACATATTCAAGAGGCACTCGTAACTCTAACCTGTGTTTTTAGTGCACTAGTTGTAAATCGTTTCACCGTAAGCACTATTTTTACGACTTTGAATAATTTGCTCGCGTTTAAATAACAAACGATTTTAATTAATACATAGTTCGTCGTACGAGTATCGCATTGCTATTTCGTTAAACAGCTGTTTAACAATTTGTTATTGTGTTAGGGTAAAGTTTGACTAGCTTTGTTCTGAGTAAATCTCATAAAACGTTTATGACAAACGCACAGCTGTGAATTTGGCGTTTCAATTTAAACGTACCTATTTTTTTTGGGTATTTTATATTTTATATTTTATACATTTTCTCATAATATGTGATAGTCATTCACGTATCAGTTTTTTTTTTCTTTGTGGAAGTGATCATAAATTATACGCATAGCACTAACGACGTTTAAAACTCATGCCATCTACAGTTGTATCTAATAAAGTTTTATTATTTTGCGCCTCCGTGCGACATCGGTGTGAAAGTTTTTACAATCAGGTTCACGTTTGTCGGATTGGTTAAATATTAATTACACCAATAAATGGGTCGGTTGTTATGGTCCTGTGCATTGGCTCCCGCGATCATCAGATTTAAATCCTTGCGATTTTTTTTGTGAGGGTAGTCGAAGCAGATGGTATATTCCGCTCCAAAAGTTAAAAAACAAAATTTATAATGCCACTGCTTCGCCAATTCGCATGTTTTTGAAAGAGAGAAGATGGTTTCACAAGACCGCAGTCAGTATAACTGCGTTTGTCGCTTTACACAATTACTTGTCAATTCGTTACTCTTTAGCCCTTATTTCAAATTATTACATAATAATAAATTATATGACGTACTTAGAAAAAATAACTCGAACAAGATTGACATGTGTTAAAGTTGCGTGGTGTGTAGTCAAATAGTCGATAAAATAATAATCATAAAACTTAAAACATTTTAATTTACTGCTGTACTTATAATGTGGGGTTGTATTTCGTACGCAGTGTTGCAGCATACGGTAAATTTTTAATTAATTATAAACTGTTCCGTAGATCTTTTTTCCCGTAATCTATAACGTCCATTTTCTTATTCTTTTTTTGACGGAACCATTGTCAGTCACCCTGTATAAAAAAATCTGCTGCAGTTTTTTAACTTTGTTCTATATTCTGCTGTTACAGTGCACATACTGTATCACATCACTAATCAGACAGTTATGATTTGTAAGTTTTTCTAATTAGAGAGGAGTAGAGAAGCGCCAACTTAAATTTTGCACACAGGCGCCGAAATCTCTTAGCGCCGCCCCTGTGTATAGTGTGTCACTTAAGATGACGGCTTAGCTATCGAAATATGTATTTACGTCATAAATATTCTTAAAGTAAGAACATTTTAATTTTTAACTTGTAGAATCACAGACTTCTCTGATTTAATCCAAATTTCAATGGAATTAATTGCTGCTTTATAGATTAAAAAGAGATGGTAGAGAGAGAGATGTTTTAGGGATTAACAGTTTGGACAACTGTCACTGTTGTCAATTATATGTTTGTGCTAACATAACCCCCCCAGCTGAACAGCTTACTTAATTCAGGAATTCATTTGAAGACAACGTACAATGTAAACCTTACTTCTTTTGACGTTTGGTACTGTACGAAGTGTATACGAGGCTGTGAAATATCAGTTTATTAAATTTGACAATTCAATCTTTTTTTTAACCTCAATAAAAGCCTGATTTACCAAATTTGTCTAAGGCCCAGTTTTACAGTCGTGGAATAAGGACGGAATAACTGTTCGCCGAATATTCTTCAATGTTCCTCCACATCTACGTCACACCTACGTTACGTTGTTCTAAATAAGCATTACGTGTCCAATACTTGCCCGGATTTTATTGTCGGGTACTGTTATAAACTTTTTTTTTTAAATTATTTGATAGAATATGAAGCGTTAATATGACGTCATAAGATTTCGACTGATTGTGAGTCGATCCTTGCAAACAAATTGATTTCGAGTTGAATTTATAGCGTTATCTTTCCTTCTCATTTTAGTTTTATGCTTTTGCCCGTTCATTTTGAAAAACGGGGTTCACAAATCAAAAACAATTGTTAAAATGTGAGTATAAACACTAACTGTCAAATATAATCATGTTATGGCACTGAAACCCAAAAGAGAAATTCAAGTACAGTAGCGACAATAAAATTCGGGCAAGAATTAGACATATCGTGCTTATTTAGATAAATTTAGTAAATTAGGTTCTTATTGAGATTATATTTCTGTCAAAAAGAATCGAAACGTCAAACTTAATAAATCTGAAATCTCGCAGTAACTCTTCTTTCAGTAGCAACTGTCAGTAGGCACTTTTGCTTTTTAAGCGAAACTTAAATGAATTAAAAAACAAAATGAACAAATAGTCAACCAAATTATTAACAGTGAAATTTATACAATATGTATGAACGAAACATCGAACATATAAGTAAGGTTTACGGATTTTATTGTACAGCAGCGGACAATAAAATCCGGGCATGTCATTTGTACAATGTAAACCTCATTTTAATATTTTTGACGTTTAACATATACACAAAATGTCACTGATGTGAAATCACTGATTTACTTTAAACGATATCGACAGAACTCTAGTAATTCTGACGTTTAATACAAATTTTATTTATTTATTTTGACAGAAATATAACCTCAATAAAAGCCTGATTTACCAAATTTATCGAAATACGCGCATGTCAAATTCTTGCCCGGTTTTTACTGTACATTCACTCGGTGATAATTTCTGAACGCACTCCTACAGCTAATTGTTTAAATTTTGGCTGGAAATATCGACTGAGTTTTTAATTTTTTTATGAAATTTGTAAAATAACTGTAAAATAACCTAAAGAAGTGCAATGACTTATTTATGTTTCAGTTAAGCTAAGACATGCCGTCCTAAATTCATGACGAGAGTTGATCACGCGGTTGATTAAAATAATAATGTGCGATAAAGACAAGGCAATATTGCGTTACCATCTATTGATGAAGGAACATGTAGGTTAAATAGTAATGGAGAGAAATTTAGAATAATGCAAAGGAAATACGAAATTATTTCGTAGAGAGAAGAAATGGCATTCTGTTCGAATTAAGTATTTGTTTATATGTACGTTTGTCGCCTAAAAAAACTGGTACAACAAATTTGTAATGTAATAGTATTTTCTTTAGTCTTCATTAACATGTAGAAAGAGAGAAACGCTACCTCATTTAAATCGATTTAAATAAATTAGAAAATAATTAATTTTCGAATGGTTAACACAAATCCTGAATGATCCATTTGAAAATATAAAATGTCATGGATTACATTTTATGAATTTTAAGCCTTGTACTAGTTTTTTTTCGGCGGTAACTGTTCGTACTAATTATAAGATAAACAGATGTTCATTTAGGCGCCAGAGTGAACAAAATGCCCAGCTGATCCGACATAAACCTCGAAAGTGTTTCCAAAGTGTCTCTGCTTTCTAGTAGGACGTCCGCAATTATCGCAATCTCACTTGTAGGTACCTTGAAGGTAGTGGCACAAATATACAAACAAATAAAATAATATTTGCTTTACTTAAAAATGCATAGTTTAATTAAATAATGACAAGTAGGTCAATATAATGCCGCAAGGGAATCTACGACTAAAACGACTCAAATATGTTGCACCCCGGTGTACAACTTAATTATTTACTATATTTAACACTACAAATCTAAATCGCCTTACTTTTACTACAATAATTTACATCGGTTAATTAAAGGCTGTCGAAAATTCGCTCTTGAATAATGCAGCGTCACGAGACAGCCAATAAAAGTAATAGCGTTTTCGATTGACTGCTCTTGAGCACTCTCAGAGTATTCATATCTCACTTTAACCTTGTGTAATAACAGTGGCGGCTCGTACTTTATTTTACAGGAGGGCACATATTTAAAATGTTTCTTGTATATATCATTATTATCAAACAAATGCAGTGAAATTACTAAATTGTGAAAACAAAGTGTGTAAGATATTCTCCTCTTGATGGAACTCTATAAAATAATTTTGCAGAGAAAACGACAAGAATAAAATTAAAACGAAGTCCAAATTGCGATAATTTATTAATATTCCACCAAAACATATGCAAATAATATGTACGGTGCGGTGGCTTGCAAAAAAAAAATCGCGTAAACCTAATTTCTGTTATATTTTAGTCGGTCTTAATTTATAATCTGTCAGTGTCGAACAATAAAAATGCTGAACCTTACATTTCCTTTATTCATAAAATCTGCACCTCTGTTATGTTTGTTTCCTGATACTTTAATAACAAATTTATGCTTAAATAAATCGTTGCTTAAAAGACAAATGAAGCAAAATAATTTTTTCTTCTCCACACACCGGCACATTCACGAAAACTTATTATAGGCATTTGCCCTTTTAAAATATCGGTTAAACTCCCTAGTTTTACCTACCGTTGTTTTTTTAGTATTTAATTTTAGGGTGGGTCTGCCAAGTTTTTTTTATGTAGAAGGAATACAACAATATTACAACGACAATAATGGTGGCGCCATCTATTAGGAAACTTAAGAGGTATGTATAAGTGGTTTGTTCCAACAGAAGTTTCTGACAAATTCAAAACGGTCAGAAATCAGAATCAGTTGCCCACCGAAGTAATAAACTTTACTAAACAAATTTACTGGCAACACTGACTACAGTATGAGTACGTACACAGTAGCGACACTCTAGTATAACTGTTACATTTACTATTTTGTCTGATACCTATGATTTGTAAATTACATTACATTTGCATATACATAGGTGTCAAACAGTATGGCGGCCGTTTTTTTGACAGTAGCGTTTAAGTGTCGCTGCTGGATATTTATTTATCTATACTATTGGCTATCACTGTCAAATTATACTTTAACATAACCTAGTTGTTATTAATGTCAGCGATACCAACTCTGAAACTGGATCATATATTTTTTTATTAGATCGCATGGTATTAATAAGAATTTTTTTCTTGTCGCTTTGTTAATGTTTAATTCTAGTTAGTAGTAAGTGAGATAAATAAGACTGATAACCTCTCACATACACGTCAATTAAATGAAACGAACAGACTTTTCCAGTAAGTAAGTACGTATTTCTTGATGACTCAAACAGCTCGAGGCAAGACAAGGAAATAAACCTACATATATTAAAACAGAATAATTCTTATATATTTTAATATGTAGGCCTGATTAAGTATCATTCAAGCAGGAAGTTGTAATTTACGTCGAACATGCAAATAAAACTCGACTTTATTTACGGTACCAAACCTCCTTTACGTATACATAGAATTTATCAGAAGTAACTAAGCCCCGTTTGTATGTAGGTAGTAGGTACACACACACACCGACTTACGAAGGATATAGTAGATAAGATCTGAAAGATTATAAATATTTTACATCGCGTTTGCAATTCCTCAAATACCCGTCCGTTGCGAAAGCCAACTTAATTAAATGGAAACACGAGGATTTCGAGTTATTAATTCCGTGGAAACGACGACTCATTACTTTATTATTGAAATACTAAATACACACGTAGGATGAGGGAATGCATAAAAGTCGCGCGAAGGTGTGCGCATACCTAACTGTACCTATCGTGTAACTAACTTTATTTATTTAAACTAATACCGTCAGTCGTGACGTGTTCGCGTTTGCGATTAATTAAACGTTTATTAAATATTTTTTGCACACATGCGAGACTCTCGAAATGGACAGGCGATGGACGGTCTCGTTCCATTTCGCATACTCAATACCATCGAGTATTATTTATAGACCTATTGTTGCTGGAGTTATTTAGGTTAGCCGTGTTTTCTATGTAGTTGTATTAAACGGCGGCCCTCCGTTAAAATTTATTTTATGTACCGTCCTAATTATGGATTACGTTGACCTTAGTACCATTTAAATCTATTTTTTAATGAAGAATGAGACGTAGACAGAAGCGAAACAAATACTGTATGATCGAAAAAAAGTCGTCTAGGAGATACCGATGTGAAGTTAGCAATAGAATTCCAGCAATAAAAATCGTAAACTTTATCACCGGACGACATAGACGTAAATGGCACATAGGCATTATTTCATAATTTCCAGCATTTATTCCTTAATACTAACACCGAAGTAGAGCCTCTTTTTCCCCGAAATACTTAAAATAAATATAGAATTTATTTAGTTCGTCAATAAACTTAGTATAAAGAAACGGCGTTCTGACAATAAAAGGGTTATTGCTGGGTAGTTGCCATGAAAATTTTTGGAAAATTTCTTCAGGACATTAATTCCCAAAGGCTTTTACGCAACATATAAAAAAATTGCGATGTAACCCCCCCCTAGTTTATTTTCGCAATAAACTTTTATTGACAGCACGCTGTAAAATATACGCATGCGAAAGTTTGAGATTTTTTTAAAAATAAACTAGGGGGGGTTACATCGCAATTTTTTTATATGTTGCGTAGAAGCCTTTGGGAATTAATGTCCTGAAGAAATTTTCCAAAAATTTTCATGGCAACTAGTCCGCAATAAACTTTTATTGACAGCACGCTGTAAAATATACGCATGCGAAAGTTTGAGATTTTTTTAAAAATAAACTAGGGGGGGTTACATCGCAATTTTTTTATATGTTGCGTAAAAGCCTTTGGGAACTAATGTCTTGAAGAAATTTTCCAAAAATTTTCATGACAACTACCCAGCAATAACCCTTTTATTGTCAGAACGCTGTTTCTTTATACTAAGTTTATTGACGAACTAAATAAATTCTATATTTATTTTAAGTATTTCTGGGAAAAAGAGGCTCTACTTCGGTGTTAGTATTAAGGAATAAATGCTGGAATTTATGAAATAATGCCTATGTGCCATTTACGTCTATGTCGTCCGGTGATAAAGTTTACGATTTTTATTGCTGGAATTCTATTGCTAACTTCACATCGGTCTAGGAGATAAGTTATGTTGGTAACACCTTTACTTAAGTGTTCCTACTTATACTGTGCTTATGTATTTCTAAAGTTTGACGTATTTATGTTGACAACTTCTTAGGGATGACAGTTACATTTGACATTTGATTTGAACTTGAATTTTATGTCAATTTGAATAGTGAATAAATTACTTTTAAACTCCACTGGATCAGTAATTTAATGGAGTTTCTTTCTTGTTAAGGAGTTAATCTGGTAAAAGATAATGAAGCGTTGTTTGAAATTATTCATCATCTTATCAAATATGTTTTCAAACAAGTCACTACTCATCTCATTAGAAATGTTTTCTAACAAGTCATCATGAAACTTCCAAGCTCGTCTGTTAAGAGTGTCGAAATTTCTGAACTTCCAAGTAAAAAAAAAAACAAACAAGATAGATTTTTGCTTTTTCTACGTAGTCTTGAGATTAATCGCTTTTTTTCGTTTCGATCGGATCAGACACGTGTACAAATTTAATTTCGTTGTCCGGTGCTAATCGAGGCACGAGTATACAACACGAATTAAATGTATTTGAACCCGGAGCTATCACGACGGTATCTGTATCAGAGCAGTCAAGTCTTCAAATATAGAATCACTTGGCACGGTCGCAAAACCTCAGACGGCGTTATCAAAGTTGTATGTCGGTGTCCGAGATGCAGCTGGATGCCATCCATCACAAAACTGCGACAAATACAAATGCGCGCCGTGCTGCTTTACCTAAATAATAAAAGAAACGACAGATATTTATAGCCTGGAATCGAAATAAAAACGAAAACGAAACGTCTGGAGTTGACGGGTTTATCATTCGATGTGATAGTATCATGAAGAAACAAAACAGTGATATGTCTAGACAACACAGAAATTGATCGTCGATAGGACCCCTGTAGAGCTATTTGTAAAAATTTAAGTGTTGTAATTAAAATGCACGCAGAAATAACCCCCACGTGATACTTATCAATTTTTTTATAATCACACTGTATATGAAAATCTTGGTACAGTACATCAATCGATCGGTAAGTCAAAGACACCTTCTAACTTTCGTGATGTCATGTCATTTCGTATATTTTCTTAACTCAGATCCGAGGGGTTGACCACTGAAGAAAAATGTGTACACCAAAATTACAATTGCAAAAAAAATTGCAGATAATTGCAAATTTGCAGATAATTGCAAATTTGCAGACAATTGCAAACAGTTGCAGAAAATTGCACACAATTGCTACATTTACAGGCATTTGCAAAAAGTGCAAGATATTTTATATTTGAAGCTGATACTCCATTCGCAGATTCGCGTTTTCGGACTCACAGATTCGCGCTTTCGGATCTTTCGGCTCCCGTATCACGGGCTAGTGTATAGTTTTCGAATGCAGACGACATTGTCGTCTTTCGTGCCGAGGAAATGTTCGGAATCAAGAATCACCGTTACCATCTACATCAACGCCTAAATACTCATAATACGCCTCGCGGAAATGCATGTTTGTAATAATCATTACAATAGTTATTTACGTATCAAGCTTTGTAAATTGTTTTTTACGGGCGAGCTGGAAGTTTGTGGGGCGAGCCCCACAACAGTGAGCCTAGTAAAGGTTAATTGCAAAGCGTGTCGCGTACAAACTTTTATTTCCACCTTCACATGGCGATTTTCAATTAATGTACTTCAATTTTTTTATGAAAACGCTTTTTTTATCGAAGGCGTTATTTCTAGCTAAACGTAGTCATGGTGATGTAAACAGATAATCTGCTTTTCTACAAGCCTGTAATAGTATATTACATAACGAGAGTTGTAAATAGCATATTACGCACGGTGGAAAAGTTGCGCATGAGCCGCGCAACGGCAAATGCAAGTAATTCGCGAATGCAAGTAATTCCACGAGTGCATAATTGCTTTACAACTCGAGTTTTATACTATACTTTATCTACGACCACAAAAATTTCCTTATTATTCAAGTTCAAAATAATCAGCAATGACACTTGCAATTTCGGCGACTGTCAATCTAATGTGATGCGGCTACGTAAATCTAACTACAAGCGTGCGTAAAGTAGGGCCAAATGCCCTCGCTGTGCGTTTTTCTTACTTTACGTACGACGTTTGTAAACACCCGCTTACTTAATTTATGTGTTGTACGTAATTCGTCATTTACAGTAGTGGTCGTAGATAAAATTAATTAATAGCTTTGGGAGCCAAATATATTTTCCCACAAGAAAATGGAAGATTGGGCTTTTTGATGAGAGAAAGGTTGAAGAGTCCAAAGTCATTTTCTAAAGACTGTGAAATAGAACTTGTTAGTATGAAAACTGTAGAAGATGCTAAATGTGATCTTATCAAACTTATTATTATTAACATTATTTGCTACGAAAAATGTTGGATTGATGTTAGCGTCTCTAAGTACAATACAAGTAGTGAAGGTGAGGAAAATGCTGATGAAAACGATAATGAAGAACTAGATGTCGCTGAAGAACATATACTTGACAACTCCGACAATTCAGTAATTGTCATATATTTAGATGAAACTTCAAAAGACCTGGAAGAGAGTTCTTCAGAAGATCAAGAGAGTGTTCCTGAAGATCTAGTGGACACTGAATTGACTGGTTTCAATGAGAAACTAAATATGAAAGACCACGAATTTCCAAATTTATTCATACCCAGTCCATATGTGCACGTAAAAGATAAGGAATTTATTTTGTATGGTCCAATTAGTATGAGAGGAGTAACTCCAAGATGATAATAAAACTATTTCTCTGTATTACAAACTATTAAAACGCCATTATAAATGAGTTTTTGACAGCATCGTATTATACCTTGTGTTTTTATAATAATGTACCCTTCTATTAAAAAGAAAGCATACAGCAAATATTTGAAGCTGTAAATGGGATAATGTTTACATTGTTTCTATGTGACGTCCAGTGTAACTCACTGGATCATGAATTTTGTCAGTTCAAGCCAAAATTCATAATGCAGTGAGTTATACTACACACCACATAGAAACATTGTAAACATTAGGTATATCATTTACCGCTTGAAATATTTGCTGTACACTTTTTTTTGAAAAGAAGTATGCATGCCTAGAATTTTATTTACTTTTTCATTTAAATTTAAATTTAAATTTAAATTTTAAATTTAAATCTATTGCTTTGTTTAATATAGAATCCATTCTATATTTTTTGTTGCCATTATTATATAACTATACAGGGTGCCCGGATTTCGTAGGGACAACATGGGTAACTTTTTTATTCGAAGAGATGGAGAGATGGTTAAATTAGTAAAAAGGTTCAAGAGTTCATTGAGAATACATTTTCAAATTTTACTTGTCTTGGCCAACTTAGCTAAAAAAAAAAAAAAAAATTTCATAATATCTTTTATTTGCCGTAACTTTTTTGAGGATATTTAGATGCGGTTTGAATTAATTTGTATGGTAATTTAAATAATTTTATTGGCAAGACAAAACTAAACTCAATTACAAAAATAATAATAAAAAATATTAAATCACCCAAATAAGCCACCATTGTTTGCAATGCAAAGTTGGCACCGTTTCTGAACATTATTAATGACTTTACGGATAGTATTGCGATTAATACTGTTAAATGCCTCAAGTACTGCAAATTAGTTCAAACCGCATCTAAATATCTTAAGTAAAAAAAAAAGTTACGGCAAATAAAAGAAATTATGAGATTTTTTTTTTTTTCAATTTTAACCAAGATGGCCATGACAAGTACAATTTGAAAATGGATTCTCAATGAGCTATCGAACCCGCACCTTTTTGCTAATTTAACCATCTCTCTGTCTCTTCAAATACAAAAGTTATCCATGTTGTCCCTACGAAATCCGGGCACCCTGTATATTATTAATATTGATATACCAACATCTAGTATTACATAATTATATTGGCCGAGATATTGGCGTTTAAATATTTTGTAATCAAGTTAAATTTTCTTGGTAATTCTGTTAAATACTCATAAAATCTCTCACTCCTCTTGCAATAATATAGGATATTATCGCCCGGATACTGTTGTTCTTTTTTATTTATTTCGACTTTTTAATAAGAATTTCGAATTTATTTTATGTTTATTTTTTCCATGATTAACGAATTGTTAATTAAAACAAAAATTCATTTACCACCATACACCACGTTACATTTACCACAATGTATGTTAATATTTCACAGTCAATTATTGGGGTTATTTGTAGTGCGAAATTATTTCAAACATTTTTTTCAGTGGGAGTGAGTACTTATTTTCACATTCAATAATTAAAGAAATCTCAACATGGCAGATAAGCATCTCAACATGGCAGATAAGCACCAAAATTTTAAAAAATTGCACGATATTTGCAAAAAAATTGCGAATAATTGCAACATTTGCAGGTAATTGCAAAAAAATTGCAGACAATTGCAAAATTTCCAGACAATTGCAAAAATTACGGACAATTACAAATTGACAGAGAATTGCAAATAATTCACAGACATTTGCATCCTGTTGTACACCAAAATTGCAAGGTGGTCAGCCCCTCGCTCAGATCGGCATGTAGTAATAAAATTATCTGTATGTATTAATTATTTTAAAAAATCGGATTTATACTTTCCGCAATAGATTGAGAAATGCATAGGTTTCCTGGAAACCGAATTTCCCAAGTAAACTACGAAAATGAGGAACGAAATGTCAAGAGATTCAATAATTCCTGTTACAGAGTCATTTCAATTATCGCTGCGCTTTCAGAAAATAAATGTCTATCTAATGAACCGTTAAAACTATTAAATCCAAGAATGTCATAATTATAAATAATAATTTACCGCCGAGTGAAACTAAAAAAATGGCCGCATACGTGAATAGATGAGGCTGTGATTTTTCTGTGACTGTATAACGTTACATGAACCTAATTTTTTTAAACAATTTATCCATTAAAATAATAAATACCGTTTCTGAAGATGATATGCACTTTGAAGCTTACATGAAATGCTATTTTTTTAATACTTATTTTTTTCCTTACTTAAAACTAACCAAAATGTTTTTAATTAAAATAATAATTAACATAATTATTGACATTTCATTGAATCATTATTATTTATGTTCAAGTGTGCGCCCATGCGTTTCACCAACTGTACAAAAAAAAATTAAAGGCGGGAAATTTAAACTATCCTCAATCATTTTCGTTCATACTGTACGTTGAAATTTTCAACGACAAATACATTTCATGAAATGTCCCAACATGACAAACTTGTCACAGGTGACAAATCGAAACGTTAAAAATCCAGACGAGACATTTTCGGTTACTCAAGAATTTTGCAAAGCTAATTACGCGGCGTAAAACTGACTACCCATTATCATATCAATAGTTACTTTCGAATTTCGTTTCTAATTAAGATGGAATGCACGCCTATTATTTGTCGGCGCAATAGCAATTTCAATTAATTAATAATTCACGAAAACGTTTTCTACGAGCTAATTAACTTTCGTTGTTCGCGGCGCGAAGTGATTTAATTGAGTCGTTATGCGTTACGAGCATTTTTTTAATTGGTTTCGGTGTTTAAAGTTGGTGGCATAAGAACGAAACAAAAGAAATTGAACGAATAAAATTTAAATTCTGAATACATCGCAGTGAGCAAATAATAATTGACGATTTCAAGTTTACAAGAGAAGTTGACACTGACACCATCTCGCAATTTGCATTGCCATTCAAACGTTGAAAGCACAGCGACCTCGTACAATTTTTTTCAATCACACGGTAGTTCCAGATTTTTAATATTTTTAGTTTGCATATTAATTATGTATTTAACATTGCAAAAATGTCATATGTATATGTGAGCGTGACGTCATTTTGCAATAACCCAAAAATTTATGATAACGCAGTCTCCGTCAGCAATCACCAATTTCGGGGGATTTTTATTACACATGTTTACCTAGAACCGTGGAGCCAATGATTTCCGAATATCGATTTATTAGAAGTTAGGTGCGGCCGTGTAATTTATTTTTTGCAACGGCTAAATAAAGAATCGGCCTTGCTTAATAACCTTTTTAATGAGTGCGTTCGCTAACTGCTGTCCGAAATACACTGACGCAAAATTCTCGCAATTTTATAAATCATGCCGCGGCTGAGTCAATAAAAAGAATTTCCTCTGCGGCTCATCTCTCTGCATGTTTCCGTTTTACAATTCTGCAAACAATCTGTTTATCAGAGAGGTATAGTCACGGTTAAAAATAATGTGCGTTCAATTAGAATCGTCATTTGTTTCAGTCCTTCATTTATATTCAGTAGGCAGAGACTACAGTCCTTTGCTTGCTAACGTTTTTTAAAACTGGACTGGCTTCAATTTGTCAATCCTACTGCAATATCAGGTCAACAAGCGATCGAAAGATGTCGCTACTTAAATGTCCGTTTTTTAAAACGTTTCGATATGGATTTTCAAAAATTTTCAACATAAATCTATATCTTTCAAAACCAAAAGGCGTGGATCGATTTTTTCGCAGATAGTTCGCAAATACCAGGAAAATCATTAAAAATGTTTAAGAAAAATAAAGGAATATTAATCAACCCTGTAAATAGAAAAAGAAACACATATTTTTATTTCTTAAAACATAATACACTGTGATCAACAATATTTATCAATCAAATACTTATTCTCAATCTTTCATTCCGCAACAGCTATTTCCTACCTATAAGGTTATCAATAATATTTTCTACACAATGCCGTGCGGATATTAAAAAATTATTGTAAAATGACACATTCAATCATTCAATCAATAATAAACAAGATCAAAGTGGCGCCATCTAGTGACCATACTCTTCTGTTAACTATTGAACGTGCCAACACTTTTCTAATTCCAAAAAGTAAACATTTCTTTTAGAGTAGTCGGAATATGTAAAGGACCTTTCACGTGGCCTAGCACAGAATACATAGATCTGTGTCAGACCAGTCTTGGCGAATACGAGGGGCGTTGTGGGTGTAACCTATAAGGTTATGGTCGTGTTTTATTGTTGATGTTTCATGTTTCCACTTGAGTGACTGCCACTGCCTGGCGTAGATAATGATAATTCCGCGGAGACAAGCTCCGCCCATAGGTTCTTTACATTTTCCGACTACTCCATCAGCTTTAAGATTCAAAATTTCGACAGCGCCACCTATTAGTCGCGAGCATAAATCATTTTACTTCAAACTACAATAGATAAAGCTTCAAAGATGACTAATTAAATCACAAATCTGAATATTTATTATCCTAAGGGCCAGTAGTTAACTACTCGGTCAAGTTAACTGTGTGGTTAAGCAATATCATTGGAGGAAATGATATTGCTTAACCACACAGTTAACTTGATCGAGTGGTTAACTACGTTTTATACTGCTTGCCCTAAATGATCTCCCCCGAAAACACAACCAACAAACAAGCTGACCACCGTCACTAAATAATTACAGTACCGCAATCAGCCGCCATTTTAGTGCAAAATATTGGCGGGAAATTTTAACATCTAACCCTAACAACGATACATTCAAGCATTTTAAACTTGCATTTGACAGGCGTTTGATTAAACTTAGCAGAAAGAAAATCACTAAAGAAGTCGGCAATTTAAACTTGCCGAAAAAAAATCACTAGAAATGTCGACCATTTAAGCTTGCCGGAAAGAAAATAACTATAAAAGACGTTCATTTTAGTGCAAAAACATTTTCTTTATCTTACACATTAACACTAAGCATATAAACGAAAACGGTTACTAAAGTTGATCAAAGTGGTCACTGGAGTTGACCAAAGTGGTAACTGAATTGACGAAAGTGGTCACTGAAGTTGACGAAAGTAGAAATTCAGCCATTTTAGTGCAAAAACGTGGTTTCTTTATCTTACACATTAAGCATATGGATTGCGGTACTGTATTTACTTATTAACTGTAAGATTGACTAGTTTTAAGCGCTATCTACTGACAGTTAATAAAGATAGTTGTAAGTTTACTACGCAGTGAACTAGATATTTTAATAAACTAGTTTTAAAGTTGTTAAACCGTACATTCTTAACAAGATAAGCAGCAAGTACGTTTGAACATTTCTTTTTAGTACATTTGTGTGTGGAAATTGATAGAGGAGAGAATATTCGATTCTACAACCTGGTGAGGATGCTTACTAAAAGCAAATTAGAAAAAAAAAAAAACACGACCGAATCAAGTTAAACAAGCTACCAAACTGGCAAGATATTTATTGAGGTTAGAATGAGATATTATAACTCCATCTTCTGTCCAACAGTGAAAGCTGGATTATGAGTTTTCTCCAAACTGAACCCAGAATTTTGTGCTTTACTTTATTTATTTATTCCTTTGGGGCAATTACTACAAACAAATTCAAAAAAAATACTGAGTCAAGTCAAATCTGCTAAAATTATGTTTAATAGCGTTTTCGATTGACCACACTAGTGCGCACTCAGAATATCTTCATTAAATTTTCTTAAATATCTTCTTAAAAGAAGATGCAAATACACTGAGTGCAACCGGTGCAAGTGAATCGAAAACGCTATAAGGTTAGAATGAGAGGTTACTGCGCCATCTGTTGGCCAACAGTGAAAAACTGTGATGCAAGTTTTCACCAAGATAAACCCAGCCTTTTGTGCCTTTATTTTATTTACTTGCTTTCTGTGTGGTGATTCTACAATAACCTTGTATGGGCGATTATTACGAACGAATAAAAAACCCAATTGAGTGATTGAGTCTGCTGCTGCTTCTGGTTAGTCGTTGAGACTGGGTCAAGAAGCAGCAGCAACACCAGCAGCAGCCCTGAAGTTCTTCTGCAATGAAGAACGAAACGTCGGCAGTAGAAGAAGTGAACGTGACGCGGTTCCAACCGGAAGCCAATGCAAATTATTGACTTACTTCTTTGTGGCGATTCTACAACCTTGCATGAGCGATTACTATATACAAGCGAATAAAAAAAAAACAATTGAGTCAAGTCAAATTTACTAGAATGACGTTTAAGGTTAGAATGAGAGCGCCATCGTTTGGCCAATAGTAAAAGCTCAATTATTCACCAACTTAAACCCGGAATTTTGTGCTTTATTCATTTATTTCTTTATGGATGATACAACCCTTAACCCTGTATAAATAATTATTACAAATAAATAAAAAACAAATTATATTACTGATTTCACGTTCACTGGATTGAAACCCGATAACAGGGTGAAAGGGGGGTCCAAAAAAATGCAAAATTTTGCACATTTCTTTGCGAGGATTATTACGATTGCTAAAAAGAAAAAAATTTCATTTATCCAGTCAAATAAAGCGCCATCAAAACTGCTAGATAGACAAATTAGAAGAAAAGGCTGTGTCGACGCTACAATTCTTTTATTGTTCTATTTTAGTGCATGAGCGGTTTCGTCCATAAATTGGACATTATCAAATGTCAAACAAATGAGTTATTTAAGGTTAGACTTAAACTTAGAGTGCGAGGTCACAGCGCCATCGTTTGGCCAATAGGAAAAGCTGAACTATGAATTTCCACCAATCTCAACCCTGAACTTTGTGCTTTATTCATTTATTTCTTTGTGGTGGTACAACGCTGTATAATGTATAAATGAATAATTATTTTAAACAAATAAAAAATAAGGTAGACACTGTTGTTTAGGGTTAAACTTAGAGTCAGACGTCACAGCGCCATCTATTGGCAAATACGAAAAGCTGAATTACGAGAATTTCACCAAACTAAACCGTTGCCTTATTTTATTTATTTACATCTAGTTGTACGACACATTCTTAACAAGATTAATAAGAAATTTGAAATGTTTTATAATTGAATTTATTGGCGTGCACCGGTTGCACTCAGTGTATTTGCATCTTCTTCTGACCTCATGTAATAACACGAGATGAAGATACTCTGAGTGCGCACTAAGGCAGTCAATCGAAAACGCTATATGTAGGCAATGAGGCGCCATCTCTCACTTGGGTTGGAAATTTGTTTTATTCTGATTGTAGCGATTTACATCGTTTACTGATTCTAGAATGTGAAGTTAACAGCGTTATCTTTGAAATGAAGCGCCATCTCTGGCTAAGGTAGAGATTTTTTAATTGTCTCGATTCTACAAGCTAAAGATGTTTTTGTCAACGACAAAAAACACTATTATAAATCAAATCAAGTCGAATAAAACGTAGCCGAATCTGTTGATGGTTAGACTCAAAGAATGAGAAAGTCGCTTGCAGTTAAAACGACAAGTGATCACAGCGTCATCTTTTAATCAATGCCAAAAACTGAATTATGAATTTTCACCAAATTAAAACTGATTTCTTTTTCGTAGGTACTTCTTTGTTTATTACGGTAACGCAGGATATGATTGATGGTTATGCACGTCTGTAGAAAAAAAATCTGGGCATATTGGGAATGAGTGAACAATAGCGCCATCTTTTGACCAACTGTAAAATTTCACCAAAATGAAATTGTTAAGTGTTAACATGTGAACATTTAGCGAAATAAAATGAAATCATTTTATTAACGATCGTGCAATCTCATACAATTTGAAGGTATTTACTAAATTCTGTGTTCAATTACAAGTATTCTTGCAGGAATTATTCGGGAAAATCCCGAAACGCCTTGGGCGTTGTTTTTAATTGTTTGTCACGTGGTTTAATCACTTTGTACTTTTTCTTTCTTCAGAAAACTGAGACCAGAATAAACTACTATTTACAAAGTAATACAATATAGCGCTTATGTCAACGATTTGTTTTAGTAAGGCCACTACAAACACAGATATCAAACAATGATAATAAGTAGGTAATTGGTAACTTCCTGTTTGCTGTATGTTAGATTAAAAAATAATAATAAAGCTATTACCTACAACAAATACCTCGATTTCATTTCTTAAAATAACCTGAATGAAACCAAAGCTTTTAAAATCAAATCGAATGTCCAAACAAACAGTGGCATTAAGAAACCCATAAGGGAAGCAGAGCAAACCGAGCGTTTCGACCAGAATCCTTATCGGAATGTTGGGATATCAGTTACCCAACGTAAACGTAAGTTTCCACCGAATACAGTCCACGGGTATCGAGTTACGATTTACGGCGACACGTGTTGTAAACATTTCTAACTCACGCACCGACTAGTGAAAACCGGCAATTGACGTGCATTAAATTAATTGGTATGCTCGGTGTGCAGCCGCTGGCACAGATAAGGCTTTTAAATCGTTTCAAGATGGAAAATACTTTCCAAATTCTGCGTGTGCGGAATGTCAGGCGATCTGTTGCAATATGTATGAAGTAAGAACGGCTGCAGATAATGAATTACGTACTCGGTTCTATCAAACCAAGCATAGAAGCTTTATTTTCTAAAGTTCTTCAAAGGACTTTCCAACATAAACAAAGGCACTTCTGGATACGTTACCGATAACTCTTGAAAATAAGTAGTCTATTGCCTTCTTTGTATTGCAGACAACCGTGTATAGTTGCGATCTTGAAATCATAGAATTTGAAACAGCCGATATATTGCTGTATATGTAACTGAATAAGGTGTAGGTATAACAATTGGGGAGGGTGGTGCAACAAGCAGTATGGGTCCCATAGGATGCAAGCGACAATTTGTTTTTTGTCATTCACATTTAAATTTGACATTTTTCGTTATGTCATCCCCTAAACCATATCATTAAATAATCTGTAGCTATACATAAGTATGCACGAAATCCTAACACAGAATCACTAGAATATATGCAAGTATGTAAATATTTCGAAATTATTAACGATACCTACATGTACAATAAGCAATACATAAAATAAAAATTAAAAGAAATAGTAAATATCCTTCGCACTTGAACACCCACCTTTGTGTTTTGAGATCAAGATATTCTTCGATTTTGTTCAGTTGAGTGATTACTCAAATCATAATTATTTATCTAATCTCACCGTCTTCAATTTGTTTTTAATTACGGTTTAATGTGATAAATCTTGAATTTCCATATACAGTCTGACAGGTCTTGAAATTAATGGAGAATAAAACAACGCCTTGAATGGCGAACTCGAGAGAAACTACTCCAAGTGCCCAAGTTGATTGGCAGACTTATCAAAGAATTTTCTACTGTTCTGTTTTGAATCTATGTATTTGTAATTGCTATTCGTAAACAATTTTTTGTACTTCGTTTATTATTAACTAACCAATAAATAAAACGTACGCGCGTTATACCGTGAGATCGATTAATTTTAAAACTGGAATAGGGCAACATGGCAACACTTAAAAAAATTGGACAGATTAGATTTGTACTTTGGCGCCAGGGAAATAAATAAATTTTCATGTTACAGTAAGAGATGTCGATGTCGTAAACACGGTTATGACATCGTATTTTACACTTCTTATCAAGAGAATATCACAATATCGTACTTTGTACATACAGGGAAAAGCAGTTAAGTTTGCAGTGACGTCATGAACATGAGTGCCTAGTACGTTTATAGTAGTTATGAAGCGACTTAACGATTGCCATTAAACCTTTTCTCTTCCAAAATATTTAATCAAAAAAGCAACTAACTCCTTTGATTGGCTACGCAGTGGTTTAGGCATTTAAAGGCCGCTTTAGAGTTGGCAATTATTATTGCAATGAAAATTCCAGCGATTTGTATTGCACGCATGCGCGGTATTTGCATTTTGTATAAAAATACAACACTGCGCATGCGTGCAATACAAATCGCTGCAATTTTCATTGCCGGCAATAAATAATTGCCAACTGTAAAGCGGCCTTTAGTCTAATACACGAATATAAATTCAGAAAATTTCGCCACTCAGATCTCATAACTTCAACTGTCAAAATCGCGGAGTAGTACATATATTTTTATTTATTTATTTCATTATTACTTAATTACTTAAGAACAAATCACTGCAGTAAATGTGAATCTTATTTACAAAAACTGTGTAACTGCATTAAATTCAGTGTGTTAAATGCTGAAATTATTTATTGTATTTTGTTTACAATCAATTGGTACGTAATACGTCACTAACTACGTAACTGCAAACTTAGCTGCGTTTCTCTATAACTGCGCATGTTATTGAAAATTTCTACCAACCTAAAATTTGGCATTTAACTACAACAGTGTTAGTTCTAGGATTTTACGTGTTATTTTAAATAATAGATGGCGCTAGATGAATTAAAATTGTCGATATAAAATTAAAAGTCATCAAGTTCCTTACAAGAGTAACTGAAAAGTGAAAAAATTACAACGTAATAGAATGTAACCATTTCTTAATAGCGTACGAAAATTCAGTACCTAAATATGTACATATTTTTTGACTAGTTGGCAACACTGGAAAATTCGTCAAGATCCCACATTTGAAATTTTTACTACAAAAAGGAAATAATTCATTCAAAAATAACTAACAATAAGTGAAAATGATTCTTATGTTCCAAATTAAACATTTTAAAATTGCATAAGTTTGACAAATCCTTCAAATTGAAGTTAGGAGTTAGTTATTAGGATCCAGGGTTGCCAAAGTGCGCGTAATTACCAGAAATCGGTTTTTATAGGTCAAAGAGAGTAAATAAAACTTAAGGTAATCACATCAGGTGAGTAAGCCTGGGTATATCTGTTTTCTCCCATGAAAATTAGTTTATCAGCTTTCCACAGTGAAAGCGCCATACAGGGTATTGCAACATAAGAAATTCTGTAATCAAGGTCTTCTTTCCTCTTATTTGGTAAAAGAATGCAGCATGATTGATTTTAAGCAATTCATTCAGATCAGTTGAAAATTCATCACAATGTCAGTTTTCTGTAAGTTCCGATCGGTTTTTGACAGCTGACAGTCATAGTCATAACATAAACACCAAATATGTATGTCGAGCGAACTAATCACAAATGAAAAATCAACACTCCAAATTCACATCAAATTTTATTTATGTGAGGGTGAAAGGGAATAATTCTGCTCAAAGTCAGCGGGAGAAATCGTTATTTTGTATTGGCAACCCTGGGAAAAATCGTTGTTTTGAAATGGCAACGCTGATTTGTTCTTTTTCACGAACGCACGATAATGGACAGCCACAGCATAAGTTCTGACGTCAAAACTTTTCCAAGTAGCAACGGTTGCTAGGGTAAACAGTAAATTCGAAGCATATGGCTGCGATTCTTGACGTTTGAGGTTAGGTTTGTGTGATGATGCTGGTGTAGTACGCCTAAAATAAGTTAAATATCACACCTAATTCATTCGTACTAGATTGACGTCAAAAACCCACGTGGTTTTGTTTGTTTGGAAAAATTCCTCGCTCCTCCAAATACGTCATACTTATGAAGTCCATCCATAAGCAGGAGCTTCACGCCTCAAGGTCACCTTTGAAAATCATAATAAAACTTAGAGGCATCAAGTAAGTCCTGATCTCGACATGTTGAGGTTATGTATATGATTCCGTTATTTCGCTGCTTTGTGTTTTCAGCTGTTTAGTTTTATTATTGATTAGTCAAAAAAGAACGGCTACTTTCAACCAAGATAGGGAATTATCTCTGCTTGAGCGTCCTAATTCGTCTACTAATTATTGTTAAACTTAACCTCACAATTTATGACAGTTTCCAAATAGTAATAGTAATCAAGCCAACGTAAGGTTTAGAAACACACTGTCATCTGTGTTAGCGACTTCAAATTTTATGTTGGTTGACCTGATTCGACACCAGCTCAAAGCATCAGCGTTGGACCCAGGCATGGATTATTAATTTCAGTTTTACAAATCTGTAAAACCTACTCTAACGATTTTGACGTTTAACACAAATTATACAAAATGTCACTAGTAATTCTGACATTTAATATAAATTTTGACAGAAATATAACCTCAATAACAGAAATATAACCTCAATAAAAGCCTGATCTAGCAAATTTGTCTAACTACGAACGACTTGTCATATTCTTGCCCGATTTTATTGACCGCTACTGTACAAGTACACTCAAAATCCTGAATTTTTTTCAAATGTTGACATTGACAGTGCGGATGTCAAGTAAACGGACAATAGCTAGCAAAACTGTCAACGTGACTGACAAACAGGAAAAAAAAATTGTAATTAAAAAACAATTGATAATGGATTGGTGGAAATTGGTATTTATCACGTACACAAGACAACACCTAATCTTTTTGCATTAAACGCCTTTTCACATTACAATCTGAATAAGATAGATGAATGGTTACTCATCAAACTTGTCAAGCATCTCATCAAACTGCCAAGCACGTCTGAGGCAACTAACTTCCTTTCCAGGAATATTTTTTGCGATTTTTCCTACAGATGGCGCCCTTGATAATTAAATTAACAATTTACAACTTTGATCAAGCAACAATTACTTTAAAACTCTTGGAGCTCTTGCGCCAATGATTTGTTCGCATGAGTTAGTTAAAAAAACATACAAAAATATTTAAATTCTGTTTGTTTTAGAACATGAAGTTCAAGCAAGATATTTTTTCCCCAATTTTCAGCGGTCCTACCCACTTTTTACGTTTTCGTACAACGTCAGTCACGGTGATAACACGTCTAACAAGTTATTACATCACGCCGTACAAAGTTAATAAATTACGTGAGGTTTATTTTATTGGTGCTGGTAAACAACACGGTTCAATTGTTTCAACAATCGATTGCTTTAGAACAAATATTTACTAGAGGTATCACGTTACGTATACACAGCCTACTGAGCACAGCATACACACATCACGTAAATTTTTAGTCTCTTGTTTTTTTCTAATTTACTTGTGTGTAGTATGTACGTAAGCACACATGCAATTGATCTCGAGATTTAAGATCGATGTCAATGAATGGCAAATTTAGAGGGCGACATTTTCAATAGAGAGCTTATGTAGGAATGTAGCGGGACTCACTCGGTTGCATTCCAGAGCCTCAGCCGAGTGCTCCTCTTTCTGCCGAAAGCAGTTGGAGCACTTGGTCTTGTGAAAGATGTTGGGCGCGAATTTCTTACACTGCGACATGACACACCAGGCTTAGCCGCCCTCTTTGACAGACGATACATCTTTGTACCAGCAATCGCGCACCATCATCACCGCTGCACTTGTTGACACCAATATGCACCTGTTTACTGTGCCTTTTCTCACGATCACAAAATACAC
The DNA here is from genome assembly GCA_958336345.1 of Dorcus parallelipipedus. Classification (NCBI taxonomy): domain Eukaryota; kingdom Metazoa; phylum Arthropoda; class Insecta; order Coleoptera; family Lucanidae; genus Dorcus; species Dorcus parallelipipedus. Next base: position 37,947,108 of record OY284483.1, on the reverse strand, counting down.
GTCACACTCTCCTCGCCTGCACTCCAACTACCGCAACTTCATCCACTCACGTTTCACCTATTCGCTTTGCCTAATCGCGATCGCGACCCGAGAGCCATCGGTGAAGAACACCCCCGTTCAACCACAGATCACCAAATAAAGATAGTAAACTTAAAATTTCACTATTCCTGTGCTGTCATCTGTAGTTGCCGCATGACAATTTACTAAAAAAAATCGTCATGGCGGGAAATTTGAATAGTTGCGGTTCTGTAACCCATTTCAATTCTTTTTTCAAAATTATTCGACTATAAAAAACAATACATGTCTGAAATTTATTTTATTAAATACAAATATAAATGAACAATATTATATCTAGAAACATAAAATATCATCTAGCTCCGTTTTCTATTTCTTACATAGTAGTCTCTCTGTCGTCTTGACACTGAAAATAAAATAGCCTTTTGATTTATAAATTGAGTAATGTAGATAACCATTGTGTTTATATAAATATTATAATATTGTAGACTTAATTTCATAAACCATATTTTATAAACACAAAACACTATATTTTATAAACACAAATATTTTTAAGATACAATAATAACTTACCATGTGTAGTAACTCGACCTAAAGGTGAGGAAAAGTGTGAATAAGTACCTACAATAAAGGCAATATTATTAACTAGAGTTCCAACTACAATTTTTAGATAACTCACTGGAAGTGCTTGGACCTGGATCCTGAATAGCTATTTTAGTGGAGGCAGTTCTGCTGGTGTTTGCCTCTGTAGTAAATGTTTCAATATCTACAAATTAAGAAAATTGCATTTTCAGTTTGATTCCCGTCCATTTTTTACGTTTGTTTAAATATTTTTTTTTCAACGGACAAGACACGAATTTAATTATTTCTAACAAATATTAACACAGGGTGATTTAGTTTTTTCTCGATAACTTTAGGAATTAATAGAACACAATGAATTCTATTGATTCCTTATTATTAAGAAATTATTCCTTATTATTAAGAAAAAAATTGAATCACCTACATAGAATTTTCTAAGATATTAATATTTCTTTTTAATTGATAAATTTTCTACATATCTACGATAAAACTTGTAGTTAACTGTTTAAAAATAATGTTAATATTTATAATTTTTTATTGCTTTAAAATATGGTAAATTTACTAATATTTGCACCTGCATAATCTAGTTTTCTTTTACTGTAAGACTTCTGTGGTGTCTTAACTTTTAACTCTCCGCCCTCATCTTCTATTTGTAATACAGTATTAGAAGAAGCTGCACCAGAAATATGAAGAACTGCTGTAAGTAGAAAGAAATTACATTAAATTGGCTTGAAACAAGTGTAAAAAGTACAGAGCAGACCTTAAAACTTATCTCTCTGAGCTTTTTTCCAAAATCTCAAAAATAAAAAATACTCTCTGTGCTTGAAAATAAGTGTCTGATTTTGATTCTTTTTTGTTAAGGAGGTTTGAAGATGCCTACCACTGACAGTTGTTAATTTAATAAATATGTGCAGTTTAAACAATTGTTCTGGTAATCTTTTACCTTTAATAAACAATTTATCTATTTACATAATGTAATGAATTAAAATGCTCAGGCCCCGTTTCATAAAATGGGAGAAAATTTAAACTTTCCTCCAATGATATTGCTTAATCACACGATTAACTTTATCAAGTGGTTAACTACGTTTTATGAAACTGGGCCTCAATCGGGCACTTATTTCGGAACATAGGAGATTTAACATACCTTTTATTCTTTCCGGTGTTGAAAATTCTTTAGGCACTGGACTGTAAGAAAAGCAAGTTTCTGTAGTAGCTTCTTCTATATAATCTGCAAATAGAGGTTGAGTTCAAAAAAACTTATGCAAAAACCTTTTCTTTCTTACCAGGCAAATATAATGTTGGGACAGCACATCGTTTAAGTTTTCCTCTTCTTTCTATTGATATCTCAGCAAAATGATTCTCACATACAGTGTAACTTTTAAGAAAATTTATATCATTTCTCAATTTGGAATTTTTTATTCGTTCCAGCCAAATAAATCTAACACGCACGTTTCGCGGAAATGCGTGTCTACAATAATCAACTCAAAATTAGAGAACAGGCTTCGATTAAATTCAACTGTACTTACCTGGGAGCATTTTTGTCATCACAATTTGGTACACAACAAGGTCTCATTGTAAAACAAATGCAAATAAACGGTCAAAATAACTCAATATACAAAAATCACCGAACAATAACCAACTAATGAGCTAATTCACAGACACACACGTGCAGAGACGTGTGAGTTACCCGCGACGTGCGCAATTGGCACTATAGAACACTGTATAATATAGATCTCTACTTTCGAGTTCTTAAAAGAAACGATTCTATGCGGCAACTACAGATGGCACAAATAATCAAGTTTCCAGCCCCTGCGTTCAACTCGTATAGGAAAAGTCATATCACTTAAAATAATGATGATGGCGGTGAAAGACGCGAATTAGATAAAATTTCGCCATTCACTTTCAGACAGCACCACGTAATTCATTGATGTTTACAGAATTCATTTCTTGAGTTGGTTTGAAACTCCGCTAAGAAACGCCCTGATTTTATAATTTTCTAGAAATGCATTATAAGTCATAATCCAAACGAAATTTGATCGAGAACTACCTATTAAGTATGCAAGTCATTTCATGAAGGAAGAAGTAAGTATGGAGGTTAATTCTTCACTAAATTCCGTAAAAAAATTACTTGATACTTACGTCATCTATTATGAACCTGTGGAGTTGCTCAAATTTGAAAAAAATGTAGGGCAAATTCATTCTTGTCTTTTTAAATTATTTTTGCAGTTACTGTGTATTATTGCAACCAAAAGACCAGCAAAAGTCAATGTCCTGTAATTACCTGTAATATCCTGTGACACCTGCCGCCATCTATTGATAATGAATAGGATCAATAGTTTTTAAAATTCAAATGTATTGAATTATATAAATAAAAAATAATTAAATTGTTCAAAATTTATGTTTTATGTAATTATTTAATTTAGTTCAAAGAAGGATAGATTGAATTAATTCATCCTTTTGAACGCCAGATTTTATTTTTTTTATAAAAATAATTTCTATTAACATTCACATGCGTTGCGGATACACAAAATTTTTATTGCGGATCGTTTCTAATTGGTTCAAAATTCAAAGTGAACCAATTAGAAACGATCCGCAATAAAAATTTTGCGTATCCGCAATGCATGTGAACTTAGCTTTAAACAGGCATTAGACAAAATATGAAATTTTATTGGTTGTCAGATCTAGAGAAATTTCTTATATTTATTATTTTATATTGTGTTTAATTTAAATTAAGATGTGTAATATATACCACGCGATCATTTAAATTTATAATTAAAGTAGGCGGTTTTTTTTTTAATACGGTTATGCACCTTAGGTCTGTTCCAAGCACGTTTTGTGACCGTTTCGAAACCGTCACAAGCATGCACTCATCAAAGCTTTACACTCGACAAAGTTGTCAACATCGATCATTATTTCGGTGGGCAACTGATTACGACGGTTTCTTGAACTGTCAGAGAGCGTGGTTGGAACAGAGCTCTTGCTAATCTACTCGCTCTGTAGATTAGAGGTTATGTAAATCTTTTGACGTTTATAGAATTCTCATCGGGTTCAATCGTTTTAATTTAAAAGAAGTGAAACAGTTTTAGTGACAACCATAGCAAATGTTCAAAGTGTTCGCCCCCGGCAATTAATTTAACATTTTGAAGCGTCACTTTGACAATACAAATTCAAATTAAGCGGTCAGCAGGTAGTGTTGCCAATCTAATTCAACATTCATAGCCTACTCTAATTATAAATTTAAATGATCGCGTGGTACATACATCGACGGTGTCAAGTTAAAACGACATAAGTGCCAAAAACAAGATTTTGTGTTACAACGATTTATTGAAATTACTTACCGCTTATTGATTGGCGCTTATGCAACTTCAAGTGGATATAACTCAATGAGAAAATTTTTGTCGAATATAACATTTTGAGAATCGTTCGGGCCGTTGGCACTTATTCCAAATCAAGGAAAATCTCATTTTTCGAATTTTTATCGCTAACTTGACACCGTCGACATACTGTGCTAGTAAAAATGACAGAAAAGTTGCACTCTACATCAGTCAGTATTTCAATTACTAATTTACATATAAAATGTGTGTAATAAGTTCTCGTATATTTCCTCAACTTATTCCCTAAGATAAGAAATTTCTTATTTATTAGACATTTAAATTTAATAGCGTTTTCGATTCACTTGCACCGGTTGCGCTCAATGTATTTGCATCTTCTTTTAACCTCATGTAATAACACGAGATGAAGATATTCTGAGTGCGCACTAGTGCGGTCAATCGAAAGCGCTATTAAATTGGAATAATTTTTGCATAAAAATCTAGGGGGAATCGTTGCCTTGGCGACACTGACTGTTGGCAAGTGGTTGGCAACGTGCAACGTCGTAGAAGGGCGCTAATTACAAACGCTAAATTTTTATTGGCTTCAATTTATTATAAACCATAACGTGATTAAACATATTTTGAGCAAGAGTAAGCGTAATTGTAAAAATGAGTCGAATTAGCTTCAAAATATTACAAATTGTGATCTAAGTAAGTAAACTTCACCATTGTATAACAAAAATAAAAATGAAAAATGAATGTCCCTATTTTTTCAGTTTTGTTACCAATTCCGGCCTTTTCGTCGCTCTTCCCAATCAAAATTATTACGGGCACTTTGTTTGGTGTGACAAAACGAAACCATCTAATAATAACCGTTCACCCTTTCAAAAGATCAATGGTCAACAAATAACAAACAGAACTACATAACCTTGCTAGTGAGTAGATTGTCACTGTAAAAATCAACGAGCGTCGGAAGGACCATCGAATATTAATCTAATTCATATTTATTTATAAAAAAATGGATGCAGGTGGAGATAGGTGAGTCGCCCTTCAATATGTTTAACCATCCCCCTCAGTATTGACGTTCTCCTTTTTTTTTTTTTTAAAGAGCCCTGCATTCAACAAACGTGGCTGTGATAAGGGAAGTTTATGATAGTGAGTACGCAACTCAGGATTTCGCCCTTGAGCTGGAGAGAGCTCTTGATAGCTGCTGTAATATTATTGTAATTGAACCGACTCAACTTGGGGATGAGACAGCTCGCTGGATTAGTGTTGGTAACTGTTTACATAAGACAGCCGTTTTATCTGGATTAGGATCAATTATGACGGGTAAAGATATTACTAAATATCTTTGTATACAGTGTGTTTCATTTTCACTTGGAAATATATGCGTGTATTTTACATGCACTTGCTTTAAATCCCTTGACTGCTTTCCTGGAAAGTATTGTATTACACTTTACTTTCTTATTTTATAATGTAGCCCTTTCTGTCTTTTTTCCAGTTTCAATGCAACCAGTTTGTATGTTATTGAAATGTGCGTTTGTGACCCAATATGTTTTTAATTTGTTGTTTCATTACAGGTTTAGTTTGGCCAGAAAATCCATATATTTGTGGCCCCCTTGGAGCATTTTCTCTGCTTTGCACAAGTTTGTACACAGCGTCGTGGCAATTTGATGATTGTGTAAAATACCAGGTGAGATCAATAAATTACTGAACAAATTTGTACACACAGTAAATATTTGCATAATTTCAGGTAGAACGAGATCCTAAAAAGCTAGCCAAATTGCAAGTAATAACTGCGATGTCGGCAGCATCTCCAGTCGTGCTTGTCCGCAAGGACGACACTAAACGTAAAATCCTCCACTGTACAGTATCACTAGTAGCAGCGGCCATTTGTGCTTTTAGATTGTATCGTTCACTGAAATAAAAGATCTTCCATATCCCCAGCAGGATTGCTATGTCTATAGAAAATGCAATAAATTAATTAGAAATGCATTTGGTAGGCATTTAAATTAAATCATCGGTGTAAAGAGTGCGAATCTAGTTGAAAATAACCTTGCAGGAAACTTGTGGCCCCCTGCAATTTCTGTATACTCAACAATCGATTCGGGTCTTCATTGTAAATTATATTATTTATTTATTTCGAAGGTTGTTAGTTTATTTCTCATGAGCCCAGGAATAATCTTTTGTTGTTATTTACTGAAATAAATTAGTAAACACAACGCAGAATTAATTTTTAACAAACTTTATTATCTAATTATCACAATTTTTCATTATTATTACATAATCAGTCATAGAAATGTACAATAAATAATGTAAAAATTGTACAAAAATTGACTAAAGTCAATGAGGAATCTTTTCTTCCAATATCGTAGTAAGTCTATACAAAACAACTTGTAGGTACTTGCACCTGCACAACGGTAGTACACTACAAACACAATTAATTTCCACCACAGTTAAGTAGGCAGTTTCATCAAGCAGACAATCCACATTCTTTAAGTATTAATGCGGAATGAGATTTAAATCTGCATTAATTTCGAAAATACGTAAATGTCACTGAACATACAAATCCACAATCTTAAACTTAATTGAGATTTAAATCTACATGATTTCTAAAATAAAAAAAAAAGTTAAAGTAATACTGTCATAACCTATTGCTTATGATATGTCTTACATAACATGATGATGAGATGGTAAAAAAAATAGTTAATCTTTTTTTATGATGAAAAATTGGCAACTAGGCTTTCATTGAAAACATGAAAGCAATTAATTGCCCACAATGAGACCTTCCAAGGAAAACAAATGGAAGAAGTTTTACTGATTTCACGAACAAAGTGTACATTCCTATTGCAACATGAAACCATGTATGTGATAGAACATGTAAATAAAAGAATGAAAAATGTGTGAAATTTTGAACACGGAAAGTTTTACTGAAAACGTTACAATTTTTTTGCTTTTTAATTAAAATAAGCATCTTTGGTTTGACTAGTACACACAAAGTCAAAAATAACAGCAACTTGCTAAAATTATCTCACGAGCAATAAAATATTGTTTATTAATTTGACTGTCCACTATTGAAAACAATAAATTAATAAGAGGAATGTACATACATTGCAAGTTAAAATCAAATAAAATGCACAGTTACACGACTTCATTCGTTCAACAAATGAAATTAAGTACAAAACACACAATACAATACAATTCTCACCTCAAACACAAATTTGTTCATGGTCATAAAGTTACAAACGACTTCCACTCTAAAAATTAAACCGCAATATACATACAAAAATAGCACGAGTTTATTATATTAAAAAAAAAAAAAAAATCAAACGAGCTTGAACAATTTCATTCGCTGGTTACCCCCGCAGTTTTAAGCAACTGCTTCAACCGTGAAATCTCTTCGTCTTTCTCTGCGATCTGACACTTTAATCTGTTGACCAAGTCGGATTCGCTTGCGTTGACTGTGATGCGTTTCAGCAGAGCTGTGGCGTCGGGACGGTCTTGCGGCTTCTGTGTCACGAGTTGGCTGATTATGTGTGCCAGTTGGGGTTGTTGGACGAGCAGGTGAGAGGACAGGTGACACTTGCGCAGTTCTGTGATACTTCGAACCCTTTCCATGTCGGTTTTGAATGTCTCTGCCAACTCAAATACCACTATACCTAGAGAGTACATGTCACTCTAGAAACAAAAAAGGATAAAGTGAAAGTTCATGTTCTGGCAACTTAAGGTTTAATGAAAAATAATTTAATTTAAATATTGCAGAGCAAAATTATATAATAGGTTTTTAGAGTGAAAGCTGTTAAAATGCACAAATTTAAAATAAATTAATAGCAGGCTCGCTGCTAGGGCGTCAAACGTCCTTGTGCAAACCATATTTTGGCACCCTTTTAAAATTCTGTACAAAAACTAATTCTGCTGAAATAAAGCTTATTATAAACAAGGTGCTTTTGAATAATTATTTTTGCTGTTTTAGTGCCAAAAGCATTTCATTTTTAGTTGTATCTGTTTAAATAATTCTTCACAATTTGGCGGCATTGCACAATGGGGCCTGCTTAATAATTCTTTGAATGAAGAAATTCCCTAAAAACCATGAATGAATTGTAGAGTAAGAGTTAAGAAACAAACCTTTGGATCGCATTTTCCATTCAACTGCTCGGGTGCGGCATACAATCTCGTGCCCAGTGCTAAGCTATGCCTGGCACACTGAAGAGGACAAGCAAGTCCGAAATCTCCAAGTTGGACGAGCAATGATCCATTATCTAATTGTATAAATACATTGCTTGGTTTAATGTCATGATGAACTATTCGCTTTGAATGAATATATTCCAAACCTAGCACGTTAAAACAAATCAATCAATAACAAATGCACAAATATTTTCAACATACCTTGAAGCAACTGTCTTAAAATTTCCATGATTGTATTGAACCGCACGTTCGACTTGAGAGGAATCAAGGCGCTGTCGTTTATGTCCAAGCGAGATTCCGCCGTGTTCCGTTTTTCCAACCACTGCTTTAACGTAGACTGACACAGCGCCATTTGAATGTAAAGAGTCGCCCATTTGTGGTGCGATTTAGTCTGCAACTTTATCTTTTGGATCTCCTCCAAAGTGCAAATCGCATTGCCCCCCTCAGAAATACTGTGCCTCTTCATTCTTTTGGTGTTATTATTATTTGAATGAGAATGATAACAAGTCGTCACGCAACTGCCGTTCTTAAAACTGACTTCAAACTCTGAAGTGTCGCCTTTCCTTTTGTGCTCAAATGTGTCTTCAGCATCAGAAATCCTGTCCGGGAAAACCTGCAAGTCGCAGTCGTCGTTTCTTACGAAACTATCCGAGGACGTTTCTTCGTCGGAGTCTGACTCAGGTTCCGTAAGCATATTTCTGCTTGTTTCTGCCCCCAACTCGAGCCACGCAGCCTTGTATTGCACTATGTTGGAATGATTCAAACTTGCAAACGTCTTCACCTCCGAGAGATAATTTCTTACTGATTTAATTCCGTCAGATCTGAGGAATATCTTTTTTACCGCGTATTCTGTGTCGTCTAATTTGTGTTTCACTCGATACACCTGCAATCATGCAATATGATTCATACATGTTATCTTATTCATTAAGTACTCACCTTTCCAAATCCACCTCCAGCTATGAACTCGATCTCATCGAATTCTCTGTAGTAATGCGACCATTCGTTGGTTACATCGGTATCAGGCCAAATAGGACGCATTGGTACAGGTTGGTCCCCCGATGCGGTTGTGAGCAAGTGATAAAGCGCTCGCTGATACTGATTTCGCATTCCCTCGAATTCCACCATTTTGTAGCTCTCGTCAATCAGCTTCATTTCGTAGAGTTTCTCGCAGATGTAATTATAATTCCTTGCAGCATTCTCAGCGTCTCGCTCGTATAAGTAACACAGATTTTTGACTAATGATTCAATGAGTATACTAATGGGGGTCGAAGTTTTAACAGTATTCGTGACTATACATACTGAATCATCCTTACATTCACTATAGTCGACTTCCTTGTTTGTTTTCTTTCCGTCATCATCGGACTCAACATCTGATTCTGACATTCCAGATTTTGCCATTTTAACCACTCAACCGGACCCGTCTGACTCATATACTTGAAGTACGGTACACCACCTGCAGTTACGATTTCATTCCTGGCTGATACGTGTGCCATAAATTAACAAGCACAGAATAGTTCGTAATAACACGTACAATTTCCAGTCTTTTCCTCAAGATTTCCAACAAGTTCATACAAGCTGTGTTCTGTCACTGACACGATATGTCTTTTCTGCAACTTTGGTATTCTAATGTTGCGCAACATGATAGAGATTACGTATTTATTTTGACGCAATTTATTTAAAACGGCGCTTGCGTTCCTGTATTTCTTAAATTATTTTTCATCAGAAATCATGTCCGAAAGCAATCCGATAAGAAAAAAGATTAAAAAATTGCCCAAAAAGGCAATACTGTGATAATAAAGTGAAGTTTGCTACGTTAGTAAAGTAACCAAAAGTGACGTCACAAATATTCATTTTTGGGTGCGTTTTTAAAGTGTACGAACAAGTGTTCGTGTACTCGAACATGTAAAAAGGCGTTTTTAAATACAAATCGAACAACCTAGATAGCGTTTTAAAATTTCCCGAGTTGTTCGAACATAGTGTTCGAGTTGTATTCTCTTGCACCTACTCGGCAGGAAGTGCACGAAATACAGTGGCGGGAATTTAGTAAACATAACCTAAAAATTACGAAGTACGTCGATCACACAACACGATGGATACTTCGCTTTCATCGTCAGAACATTATAAGAAAGTTTACATCTCATAGAAAAGAACATTTAAATTCGTTACCTATTTATGTAGATACATAACTACATAAGCAACAAAAAACAAAAATTTAAGGTTATGTACATACACATAAATGACCTATTAGCGTTTTTATATTTTAGCGATCGAGCAAGTGTTTGAACAATTTGGAAATTGTTCGAACATATTTGGTTTGAACAGTAGGTGTGATTTAAAAACGCACCCTTTAATTATTATAATAAGGCCAAGGCCCAGTTGTACTACAATTCGAGTTTAACGTTAAACCGAAGCTTAAGCCCTTCACAATAACATGGTTGTAATGGACGTTGCTATGGGTTTAAGCTTCGCTTAAAGCTGTGCTTAGAGTTAAACTCGAATTGTACAACTGGGCCTAAGTAAGCAAATAAAAATCAGATTAGAGTAGGCGGTGCAATGTCTGTGGTTAACTGAATTAATCTAATGAAATAATTGTAATACATTCATGGACTGTCAAATTTCAAATTTATTAACTTCTTATTTAATCATAGACATACATTTTCTTTGCACCGCCTACTCTAATCTGATTTTTATTTGCTCACCGTTTATGTATAAAATAAGGCAGTACATGGTTCAGGTCCTGGCAGCCGGGATGTGAGTGATAATTTAAGTCCCGGCAGCAGGAATTTATTGGATTTAACTGAAAATTCCGACAGTATGCCATACAATAGCTACTATTAAAAAGTCGCTAGGTACCCTCCGATGTACACTCGCCGCCAGTATACATTAAGAGTATACATACTCGCGGTTAGTGTTGTGCATCGGTAATTTTACCACGTTACCTTACGGTAAATTTCCAGTGTTACCGGTAAGGTAACATTCATTTGTTACCGGTCATTTTTGAATGTTACCTGTGTTGCCAACATAATGGAAGAAACTATTATTTTTCCAAATGATTGATTGAGTTCTAAACTTGTAATAAGTACAGTCCCGCGCGCCTTAAATGCACCTGCCGCAAGCAAACGTCACCCTTAAAACCTTGTGATACAAGACTCACAGAACTGTCAAATTGTAGCATTTAAGCTGCGCACGAGTAGGCGATGCAAAGAAATCATATGTCCCTGATTAACTGCATTAATTAATGTAAAACATTCATGAACTGTTAAATTTATTAACTTTTTATTCAATCACAGAAACATTTTCTTTACATCGCTTAGTCTCCGATTTTTTTTTTGCTCACTCTTTATATAGGATATCGCAACCTAAGCCTAATTTTATAATCAAACAAAAACAAAGCAAAAGGCAAGTGAAAATTGAAGGAAAGAAAATTATAAAACAAAAGACAATCGTCAATTTCAAAATAAAATTGAGAGGGAAAATTTCCGATGAAAAATGAGGGAAACATGGCAAAGAAATATCAATGATAAGAAAAAAAAAACGAAAATGAAACAAAAGCACTTTAATTTAAAAAAAAGGGGAAAAATAAGCGGAAGACAAATTTAGAGTAAAATTATAAAATTTGTGGAGAAAAATTTTTAAAAATGTAAAGAAAAAAGGAAGATTTACAATCACAAAGAAAGAAATAGAAACAAAAAACAATCGCTAAATTAAAAATCTAATAATAATGAAGAAACAAAAACTTTGGTCTAGTTTCTACAAAGTGGTCAAGAAATATTCGGCAATTTGCAACGCCGCAACCGGATATATGTTTTGTTGGTTTATATGACGTTATCTGAACAGCGACAAGAGGTATATTCTTTCGATATGAACGAGGTGAATGCGTTCAACTGAACAAACTGAAAGTGAATAAATATTCAGTTCACTTTCACTTTCGAACTGATCGGGAAAATTATTTGTGCAGTAAAAACTGAATGTAATCACTTATTTCACAAGAGTGGGAGAACTGAACGCAAACGAAAAAATACGATCAAATTGAATATTTTCACTTTTACTGATCGCATTCACTTCGCTCACATCGAAAGAATACAGGAGTGCGTTCAGGAACCGTACCCAGGTAAGAAAAGTTACCCACGGTCGTTCATAAACTACAAAATGTTATCCGCAGTATTTCACCTTAATCGTTCAGAAAGTCCCGCTGATTCACCCACGGGTGCTCCTAACTTCCCCATCTCATGAGATGGTTAAAAGTTACCCAAGATATTATGAGCATGCGCAATGCGTGTTAATTCAGTTTCTGTCATTCCGTGTTGTCTGTGTTCGTAGTTGTTTATTTTGCTGATTTGAAGGAAAACATGGCAGAATACCAATGTATTATTGACAATAACGGCCAGTTTATTCATAACGAAAAGGGGGAACTATTATTTACAAATTTAACCAGTAAGTAAATTCATCAGTAAAATATTATAAATAATAATCGTTCTACAAATTCTAATGCATATCTACATCTACCTGCAATAAAATCATAATTACGTTAATTAATTAATAAAGTTGAAAATTAAATTCACTTTCAATTTTGGCAGCAGGTTCACATAACCTAAGTTCAACATCAATTTTCTTTGACGTTAGTACTCATACGTTCACCGTTATCGTTCAGAAAATTTGCTTACATTTTCTACCACGACGTAATTATCCAAGTAGGTAACTCTTACCTGTTGGGTAGGGTATCTGAACGCACTCCAGCTAAGATTGTAGCTTACGTGAATAGAAATTAGAGTTTGAATTTGAAATGTCAAATGCCGCAAGTAAAGTAACGGCTGTCAGTGACAAGCCGTCAACAACCGGAAGTTACTCCAGTTGTACCATTCAAAAATAAAATTCACCACTGCCAACTCAAACAGTGATTCTTGATCACTTTGTAGATATATTATTAATGTACTCCTTTGTAGATATATCAAAAATTTTAAAAATTATTTAGCGAAATAATCAAAAGAAGTAATGATCGGTTAAAAGCCGTCTGTTTTTAAATCGAATTTAATTTTAAATAATAACGATAATCCTGCACTTTAGTGCATCCAAAGTGCGCATGCGCTAAATGTGCGTTGCGATTCGCTGAGAACTGACCGCCAAATCAAATTTATTTTCATTGTTAGCAAGTTATTTCATTAATGACGAGTACAAAATTACAACCTGTTACTTACTGGCGTTGTAATATTATATATTTCTAAAACTAAACATTAGTTCTCTGTAATATTGCAACGCCGTTTTTTATATCTGCAAGAAGTAACAGAAAGCTCAAAAACAATGGAAAGAAATTTGAATCGGCGGTCAATTTTCAGCGTATCGTAACGCACATTTAACGCATGCGCTCTTTGGGTGCACTAACTAAAGTCCAGGATTAATATCTATTTACTCTTTATTCTCGTCTCAGTAGGCCGTGTTCTCGTTTCGTTAAGTTGCTGCCCTGAAGTTTGATAAATGCCAGAATCTGACATGAAAAATATTAATGACAATTCCACACCACTAATATGACTATGTTGCCAAATATTATACGAAGGAGCACCGACTATGGCACCGTGAAATATGCTCTACAGTCGAGCTGACAACAACGTCTTCGTCAGTGGACTCAAATTATAACCATGAAATTAAAAATAAACATAACCGTCTCATCTGACGTCTATATAGCCGTCCTCCATTTACATTCACTTCACCCAAAATTAAATCGATTTGATTTTGAACTGAACTGATTTTAAAGTGAACAGAGAGACTCTTAAAGGAATGATGTTTTGGAACTAAAATTAACATAACCTAAAAATACGTATGAAATCAAATGAAACTGATAACTGATTTAGGAAACCAGCTTGATCAGTACGAAGTGCGGGAGGGGAAACTCAATCACTTCCTCATCACTGATCGCCAAATGAATAACTGCAAATGGAATACAATCAGTGATTTTTAAGTGAATTTGAATCGATTCGCGTTCAAATAAGTTGTAAATGGAGGACGGCTTATGTTTCATTGTGATGCCAGATGTGATGCCAACAAAAATGTCACCCAACTCGCCTACTGGGACGAGGAAAAAGAGTGAATAGATAATACCATAATAACTTTTCACTTTCTAAAATATGTATATTCGCCGGCACTTAAAACGAAACGCAGTTCCATGGCCACAGCCGTAAGTACCTATATAGCACTATTTAAGGTTTATTTTCAAACGACTTTATTGATCTTCATTTCGTTTTTAGTGCCGGCGATGGTACTTACTATGTACAGTCGTGCACACAAGTTTAAAACACACGAACAAAACTATTTTAACAAAAATGAAATCTTATTACTGGCAACATTGGTGATAAAAATGACGTTTTCTGCAGTCGTCATATGTGTTATCAGAATTCACAAGAATTTATTTATGTAAATATTTATGGTGGGTGTAAAAAGTCTGATAATTTCTAATTACATAAAAGTTATGCTGGTGAAAGAAGAGCTAATAAAAACACCCATCAGAACTTTTTTAACTTGCTGATCACTGGTTAGAAAAGAAAGAAGACAAAAAAACTAAATAAATGTTGCAGATCTAACCCTAAGCAGGTATGTCATTAAATAACGAAAGTAAATACCCATTGTGTGTGTTTAATTATTCATTCTTGCTGTTACTTTTAGTGAGAATGTTGGCACCCGAGATAGGTTCTGCGAATTCGGATGCAGATGGCAACAGCCTGTTGGCCAAGGACAGGATATTGAGGAGGGTTTCCGGTATTTTTGGTAGACGTCAGCAAGCTGATTGTGGGGGCTATGTCGAGTTTGGGTCGATCACGGAGCAGTCGGAAACTCGAACGCTTGGGACGTTTGCTGGTGTTTTCAGCCCTGTTACTCTATCCATGTTTTCTGCTCTAATATTCCTTCGAATGGGTAATGTAAAGCTGCTCATTTATTTTGTTCTTATTTTAAAGTGAATAAACAAAGTAAAGACTAAAACCTCACTTGCTGAACACCTCTCTTAACCAGACAGTTTTTAATTCCCCATTTATGTAATTTATTTTACATGGCCGCACTTTTTTCTTTTATTGCAGGATACATTGTTGGCAATGCCGGGTTATGGTTGGTACTTCTACAGTTTGCCATAGCGTATGCAATCATCATATTTACTGTGACTTCGGTTTGTGCGATATCCACCAATGGGGCAGTTGAAGGCGGAGGTGCTTACTGTATCCTTCTATCAGACGGACAGATTTTAATTTATGTAATTTACACGCGTACCTCTTTTAGGAGGACACGTTCATCATGCTGGTCACGGTGGGTGTCCGCCTAAGAGAGGTTTTAATGTATTATAAAAATGTCAGGAAACTGTGCAACTCCTTAACCACTTCCAGTTATGATAAGTCGAACTTTAGGACCTGAATTCGGTGGATCCATTGGAACTTTGTTTTTCTTCGCCAATGTCGTCAGCAGCGCTCTCTGTATTTCAGGGTGCGTTGAGGGCCTTATTGAGAACTTCGGACCCACCGGTACAAACTCTAATTTAAATGCAAGGAATATTTACTAGGATTTGTTTGTTTTTAGGCTACCTGGTTGAGGGTTGGATTAAGGATGGACCGTGGAGACAGTTTCTGTACAGCACTGGTTTGAACACCGTCAACTTGCTGATTTGCCTCATAGGAGCGGGCATGTTTGCTAAAACCACCGTGTTAATTCTGAGCGTGGTTTGCATTTGTTTGGGGTTTACGTTTTTCAGTTTCTTCTATCAAGGACCTCTGGAGGTGTGCCTGCATTATTTTATAAAATGGATCCCTGATTCTAATTAATAATTTTTCGTCAGGTAGCTATTCCAGATGCTAATAAATTGGTACAAAATGCTACCGTGCACGTATTCGGAAACTACACGGGTTTAAGTTCTGCTACGCTGAGAGAAAATATGAATGCCGACTTTGTCAAAGACTATACAACCCATGATGAAACTGCGAGCTTTGCTTCTGTGTTTGGCGTGTTATTTTCAGGCGTCACTGGAATTATGGCAGGTGCTAACATGAGCGGTGAGTTTTTATTTATCAGTTAAAATGAAGACAGTTTAAAAACATGCCCCCAATTCTTAGGAGAATTGAAAAACCCTGGGAAATCCATACCCCGAGGGACGCTGTCTGCGATTGCCTTCACAGTAGTCGTGTACTTTTCGCTCTCCTTACTGACTGCGTCGACTTGCAGCAGATTTTTACTACACAATAACTACCTGTTCTTAGCTGGAATAAACGTCGTACCAGCTTCGGTTGCAGTCGGTTTGTTTACGGCCACTTGGTCTGCAGCATTAAGCAACGTCATTGGGGGTTCCAGAGTATTAGAAGCTCTGGCAAAAGATAAAGTTTTTGGTAAGTCCTCTTTCAGAATTGTCAGATTACTGTAAAACAGCATCAACTAATTTTAGGTCCTTTCTTAAGCTTCATACCTAAAGGAACTTGGAGGGGAAATCCGGTTGCCGCAGTAATCATATCGTGGTTGCTGGTTGAGCTTGTATTAATCATAGGATCGCTTAACTTGATAGCTCAGCTCAACTCAGTCTTATTCCTGTTGAGTTATCTGGCCATGAACTTAGCTTGCCTCAGCCTGGAACTAGCGAGCGCCCCAAATTTTCGACCGTCCTTCAAATACTTTACCTGGCACACCGCATTAATCGGTTTAATCGGAACCATAGTGATGATGTTCGTTGTAAGTCCGATTTATGCGGCTAGCAGCATTTTATTGTGTTTAATCCTCGTCATATTCCTGCACTTCTTTTCTCCCTCCAAAGAGGCACATTGGGGCAGCATATCCCAGGCATTAATTTTCCATCAGGTAATTAATTACCTTGGAAATACATAATTTCAGTGTGCACAGCATTTTTTTATGTAGGTTAGGAAGTATTTGCTTCTACTAGACTCTCGTAAGGACCACGTTAAATTCTGGAGGCCTCAAGTCCTGCTGTTGATAAATAGCCCGCGGAGTGCTTGTCCTTTAATCGATTTCATCAACGATTTAAAAAAGGGTGGCCTGTACGTGTTGGGGCACGTGGAAGTAGGCGAGGCAAATAATTCAGAACCGGACGTAGCGTTGGAAGTGATTCCTCACTGGTTGAATTTGGTGGATCACTTGAAAGTTAAGGCTTTCATAGAGGTCACTGTTGCTCGGTCGGTACGCGAAGGTTTACAGCATTTAATGAGGCTGTCCGGCATGGGGGCTATGAAACCGAACACTGTCATCCTAGGATTTTTAGATGAAGAACAATCGCAGGATTTCTTACAAAGGTACGAAGTTTAAATTTAATTTAGTTTCATTAGAATTTACTATGTGTGTGATTTGCAGTGTTGAGTCCCCATATTTCAGTTCCGAATTTAACGATGACATCTTTCCTATGAGTACAGAAAATAATTTGAAACCTCAGGAATACGTGCAGATGATGAACGATGTGCTTCGAATGAATAAAAATTTATGTTTGTGCCGAAATTTTTTTAAACTCAGCAAGGAACATAAAAGGTAAGCTATATTACTCAGACAAGTTTCATACATTTATATGCTAACAGCAATCAATTACAGGAACGGTCAGAAACAATACATAGACGTCTGGCCAGTAAATCTTTTGCATCCAGGTGAAAATGATGCGTTCGATACCACCTCCCTCTTCATGATGCAGCTGGCTTGCATCGTAAACATGGTGCCTCAATGGCGAAAGTTGATTTTAAGAGTTTGTGTATGCGATGAAACCCGTCAGGGATCGTTCAGTTTAAACTCGAACTCACTATCTCACTCAGATCGATTGAGAAAGTTGCTCAAAATGCTTAGG
This sequence comes from Dorcus parallelipipedus, assembly GCA_958336345.1. NCBI lineage: Eukaryota > Metazoa > Arthropoda > Insecta > Coleoptera > Lucanidae > Dorcus > Dorcus parallelipipedus. The sequence continues at coordinate 37,929,216 of OY284483.1, read as the reverse complement.
ATCTCTGCCCAACTCTTTCCTGTCGTTGAGTGGAATCAAGTAATCGAATCACAAGAACCGGAAGACATTAACACTTACCTTAAAAGGTTTGTATGTATAATAATTTGTTAACAATTAATTTTTTAACTACATTTAATGAGCCTGCTCTTGGGGACAAGAAAGATTGCCTCCGAAATATTTAATAAAAAAAAGTGTACATTTCTATTTTGTTTTTAGTGTAAATCGTTTACTTCTACAAGAATCTTCGAATACTGCGGTGACATTTATTTATCTTCCCGCCCCACCGACAACAGAAAATACGGCTGCCATCTACTTGCCAATGTTGAAAACCATAACGGAGGATTTGCCCCCCACAATTTTAGTACACGGAGTTGGCACTGTTACCTCAACAACCCTTTAGTATTATTCCTAGCGAATGTTTGTATTTTATTTTAATTCTTCACAATGTATTTTTATTTAATTTATGACTTCCTAGTAATAAGAATAAAGCGAACACTCTTCTTATCATGTAAGAGAATAAACTGTGATGCACGCGTCTTTTTGATAAAAATTGTATTTTATTATGAGATTTTATTTTTGTAACTGCAAAAAAAACTGTAAAATGTTACTTCCACTACTGAGCAATATACGATGTAAACAAAACGAATGATGTAATTTTTGTGTTCGTTCTTATGTGAGTTTATAAAACTTCATTTTTTCAGACGTTATCAAAATTTTTTTATCAAAATTTCGTGGAAAAATACTATTAATTACTATTAATAAACCGAAATATACAGTGTGATTTTAAATGATGATTTGAATTTACCGCCATACTAAATCGTTATTACGTTGGCAACATCCGGTTCTGTCACTCACTTCTTCTGATACCGAGTGACTTTTAATGATTGAAGCAAATTAGTATGTTGGGAACACTGAGGAATTGGCATTACTTGAAAGTTCGTTAATTTTGCGGGAATGCGTAGCTATAGGTTAGAGTTGATGTTTACATTGATGATGAAAACTGTTTAACAGATTATTATTATTATTCAAGACCTGGAAATGTTAGCCCCCTTTGCGTAAGCAGCACCGAATCCTTTGAGATAAGTTATTGAAGACATTATTAACGTTTTAGGTTGTCTGATATTTGCAATTGCCTCTTCAATTGCCAGCTGCACAATTCATCCAAATTGTTTAATACGTATTCTGAACATCACATTATTGAAATGAGGAAATAAGAAGTTCAAATTTAATTGAATATTAGAGCAAATCATCAAGCCCCATTTGCGTAAGCAGTACCGAATCCTTTGAGATATGTTATTGAAGACATTATTAACGTTTTAGGTTGTCCGATATTTGCAGTTGCCTGCTGCAATTCTTCCAAATTGTTTAATACGTATTCTGAATACCAAATTATTGAAATAAGGAAGTAAGAACTCCGGATTGAATTGAATATTAGAGCAATTAGGCCACCAACCAGCACTGATTAAACATCCTGGGAAAAACTCCTCTAAATAATTTATTGTGGTTTGTGCTGTGTGAGCAGTGGCGGAATCTTGTTGAAAGTAGCCATTTGCTGATTCAGTGTCGTCTAACTGGTTTATAAATGTATCCAATATAAGTCTCTGATATCTATAGGGGTTGTTTCCCGGAAGAATATTGGTCCAATAATTCTCCAAGACATTGCCACCCAAACACCAATTTTAAGTGGACGTAGTGCCTTTACATCAATCACATTAAAGGGTTATGTTCCGACCAAGTCCTGAAATTTTGTGAATTGATAAACCCAGAGAGATGAAACCATGCTTTATCAGCAAAGAAAGTTGTATCTTGTTGGTCACTATTATTTAGCAGATTATTGTTATACCACTGACAAAACTGAATTTATTGAAGAAAATCGAGTGGGTGAAGTTGTCGAACCATTGAAAATTTGTATGATTGGAAATGAAGGTGTTTTTTCAAGATCTTCCGAGTGGATTCGTATAGGAAACATGAGGATTCTGTTATGCAGTATCATTAACATTTTGTACAATATCGAGTGTTAATATAGTGGGGCGATCAGTGAATTTTCCTTTTTTTACATTACCGGTTTGCAAGAAACGTTCATTTATTAACCGATTTTGAACTGAACTGACTAAAGTGAATAGAGAGACTCATAAAAGGAATGATGTTTTGAACTCATGAGGTCGCATTCAGCAGAAATTTGTTCAACAGTTACACAACTTTCGGGTCTGCTGAATATGCCCATTTTCATTTTGTACTCCGCTTCGAAAATAAGCCATTACTAAAAATGTATTTTATTCTGTGCTCAAAACCATTTTGGTAATAAATTGTGATAATTAAATATCTTATTTATTTGGTTTTCTTGATTCGACAATAAACGAATTTATTTGAGTTTGACAATCTAGTGCACTAACCTAAATCTATATTTTGAATTTGAAAGTCCAGCACACCAACATAAAAATTGAAAAGTGTTGCCAATCTAATAAAATAAGTCTCAATCATTAAAAGTCACTCGGTATAAGAATAATAATTGTAAAATAAAAAGAAGTAAAATATCAAAAATGCAGCTGCGAAAACCAAACTAGCAAAATGACGTCTCGACTCTATATCGCGACCTAGTTGCCAACGCGAGAGGTCTCTGTTAATTGCAATATGGGAACTCTACAATATAGCCGATAAAAGGGTGAATAACATTGCAGTTGCGTGTTTGATTGGTGCATGTTTTCAATATTAATATTAAACCAATCCATGAAATGTTCACCCTCTTGGTGGTATCAATATTGACCATCAGAGGTCGCCTAGTTTGTTTGATTTCGCGAATACAGTATGGTCAGTATGAGCAGAATCACTCCATTAGTATGGTAACTAGAGGTTGGAAAATATGCAAAATGCACGTTAAGTGCATATTCGAATGTTTATGACTTTTAACTAAAATGCATATGCAAAAATGAAAATGCATATGCAAAAGTATAAAAGCATAATATAATGGAGGATTTTGACCAAACGGGAAAAAATTGCAGCAAATTTTACTTTATTTATCAATAATGAATAAATTTCCGAATAAAATAATGTTTTGAAATTGTTAAAAGTAATAAAAGAAACTTAAACCCGTGCTAGTCAGCCTCTCTACTCGTTGCGCTATCGATAGCTAATTTTTTGTTTTGATAAAGTATCTTATAATTTAAGGGTAAAAGAAAACACGTTCCAAAAATTGCGTTTTTTGCCTAAAAAAGATAAAATTTGTGATTATTTAACTTTTATCATTATGTATACATGTATGAATAATAAGATTCATTCGAGATAAGTAATATGATTTATTTTTATAACCTTTATACACTTCTAAGGCCGGTATGCATAGTCAGGACAGGAATTTAATACAAATAAAAACTCAAACAAAAAATAATAATTTTGCAATCATAATATATATTTGTTAATCCTTCCTAGCTCTGTAAACTCTTTTTTTATTTATTTTATTTATGTACCTATTTTCTAATAATAAATCATTTATGATACAATTTATTAATATTCACAGATATACTACCTTATTCATAAAAGATAATAGTGACTACTAGGATTCTATTAACGGTGCAAAAAAGCGTTAATAGAATCTTAGTAGTCACTATTATCTTCTATGAATAAGGCATATAATGTTCCCTTAATTGAGGCCTGGAACGATTCATCTTTTCCATTTCTAAAATCTAAAGAAACCATGAAAAAATTAGATTTCGATAGTTTATGAGAAATTTAAATTCTTCAACAGGGCTGCAGTCAAGAGGGCGGTCATTAATACTCTTTTAAAGTTTAACCGAGCTTTCGGAAAATTTTATTTCATTTTTCAAGGTTTCTACAAAAACATGGTACTAATTAACAATTGATTAATAATATAAATTTTTACTTCTTAATGAGAAATATGTATGATGCTTGTGATAATTTTAAATTAAATAAAAAGTTGGAATATATTTATTATTATTGGTTTTACTCTTTTATTTATATAATTTCGATTATAAAGTCAAAATATAATTCAATTTATCTGATGATGTGTATTATTTTACCTTAATTTTTCCCATACAAACGCATTGCATTTTTATAGCGTTTTCGATTGACGGCACTAGTGCGCACTCAGAATATCTTCATCTCGTGTTATTACATAAGGTTAAAAGAAGATGCAAATACATTGAGTGCAACCAGTGCAAGTGAATCGAAAACGCTATTAGTTATTCTGTAAATGGACAGATTCCTAGTCATTTAGTTCAAAGCAAAGGTTCTAAGATTCCAATTTCGAAGATCCGAAGTACGCCGATCACTAGCGATTCGTGACCGATTTGTCGTAGTCCGTATGAACCGCATACTTTACTAATATCGTTTTTCACTGGGACTAAATTGTGCACTGAGCGCGCACTCAGAATATTCTCTTCTTGTTTTAACCATATATAACGAAACGAGATGGAGATACACTGAGTGCGCACTCAGTGCACAATTTAGTCCCAGTGAAAAACGCTATAAGCTTTCGTTGAGTTACCATTATGCTTATGCAACAGGGAAAGAGCTAAAGCCTAGTTTACACTATGTGATTTTTCATGTGTTTTAACCTGTGATAAATCATAAGGCGACTTTGTTGATATTTACACTGTCTGAGTTGACACAGCGAACGACACATAAGCGCCAGCATAGATGAAATCATAGCTCTCTATGGGAATAGGACCGGACCTATTTGCTGTGACTTGTTAGAAGACGATTTTAAATTTACCGCCAAACAAGTGTTGACAGTGAGGTTATACGAAACCGAAATAGCGATGACGCGAAGTTGTCGGCGTGTATATGAACAACTAGAACGAGGAAAATAGTGGTATAATGTGGTACAATGATGGAAATACTGGGTACAGATATCCTAAACGTGTACTGCAGACTTTTATAGCTTTCTCCGGTAGCCAGAAATCTCAGAATTAGTAGTAATCTGTAATAGAATATATGAATACTGGTCAGTAAACTTGTCAAATATTTTAAACATTAAACATCGTTTAACCTTTGTTTTGCAGAAATTGCTTCTCGTAACACTGTGTTCTGCTTTTGTATTACGGGCTCCACTTTGGAGAGTAAGTCCCGAAAAGTTGCTATAGACATTCTCGTAAAATTTTTTAAACTTAATGGATCTTCATATTCTAATTCGTTGAACATAAAGTTTGATATCCCGCGGTTTTCATTTCTTCTTTGCAGCCATTTTCTTGCCCTCAGTTTCCGTACTTGACGTTTCTTTCTTTGTAATGGGCGTGTTTTTAAATTGTGCGAACAAGCGTTCGTGCACTCGAACGTGAAAAAAGGTGTTTTTAAATGCAACTCGAACAATTTCGCAAGCGTTTTAAAATTATAGCAACTGCTCGACCAACCCGTTCGAGTTGCATTTTCATGCACCTAGTCGATAGGAAGTGCATGAAGATTTATGGCGGGAATTTGATTAACATAACCTGAAAATTTTAATATTGACGTGACTATTCAGATTTTACATATATGTACGTTTATTTCTATAGCAGTATTGTAGTTTGGTTAGCAAAATGGATGAAATAAATGTTTTTACTTGTGGATATTGCAAATTAATAGCTTCCTGGGAAAATATTCTCATGCACCCTTGCCTTGGAGGAGAATCCGCACTCTGCCTAAACGATAACAATGAAGTGTACCGTGAAAATGGTAAGAAATTTATACCACAATTCTGTATATATCTGTAAGGATCGTAAGATTTGACAGACTGTAATTTAAACAGTACTTAAACATTCATGGTTATGTGTTATCAGTATAACAGCATTTTCGATTTACATGCAACGGTTGCACTCAGTGTATTTGCCTCTTCTTTTAGCTTCATATAATAACATGAGATGAAGATACTCAGTACGCACTAGTGCGGTCAATCGAAAACGGTATAACACAGACAGTAGTCAAGACAGTCGTTAAGTACTTATGTGTTAACAAAGCCATTCAAAAGTATACTTTAAAAACAATCTGAATATGTATTAAATCAGAAACTTCACACAAAAGATTATTAAATCATTTTTCATTTGTCTAGATACAAATCCTTCCACAAGTCAAGAATTTCAAGTAAGAGAAGTATTGGAAAATGAAAAAACTGATTGTGAGACTGCTGAAGAAGGTCGAACAGAATGGCAACATGAAGCTGTATTATTACTGATAGATGAGTTTCGCAAAAATAAGGATGAATTAAACAAAAAGAATAGTATGAAAAAGCATATTTGGCAAAAGTTAGTATATTTTATTTAAGGAAATAAGTTGTACAGAATGTAATATAAAATGATGTTTTTCTTATTAAAGAAAGTCTGGTGATAAAGTTAAAAAACTGTTGACATACATTTCGACCATTTTTTTGTCTCATGAGGACAGAAGAAGAAGCAAGATGTAAGCAAGTTGCCAGCAGTTACCAACTTCTTATATTTTTTTAACTTTATTGCCAGATATGCCTTTAACTTTCCTTAATATTTGAAAATTTTCTGGCGTTTCATATTTTTTAATTGATGTTTTTATTATATACAGAATATCCATGAACGTGCAAGTGCATTCATACTCATATACTTGGGATCAATTACAAAACAAGTGGAAGAGTCTCTTACGCACGTTTAAGTCAATAAAAGACCATAATAATCAAACTGGTAGAAATCGTAAGCATTGGCCATATTTTGATGCTATTAATGAAATTATGAGTGCTAATCCAGCAATTGAACCACCATTATTACTTAATAGTGGAGAAGTAGAAAATGAGACAAGATCAACTAGTACTACTCCTCATAGTACTCGTTCTAGTACACCTGACATACAAATCAGAAAACGAAAATCATCAACTGAAATTAATGAGTTGCTGCAAACTGCTTTGCAACAAAATCAAATACAACATAATGAGGAGATGCAGGAGCGTAGACGATTTAATGATTTATTGGAAAAATTAATCAACAACATGAACCACCAAAATTAGAAAATGTAAAGATTGTTTTATTGTTTACTATAAATATTTAAAACTTTGTATTAAAGTATTTTGTAAAAAATAAGTCCTTTTTTTAACTGTAGCCACATTATACCTCGTGTTAAGTTTTGTTCTATCAAGATTTTCGGCAAATTTCTGTTTCTCAAGTATATGTAACTGAAATAACATATAGTTAACATTAAAAACTGAAATTAATAAGGATGAATAATCTAGTAGGTAAATTTTTTTTTTTTAATAACAAAGCACTTTATTTTGGTAATGTATATTTCATAATGAACGGTTATTAGAAACTGAAATTCGCCTAAAATCTTAACATAAGTTAATCTGAGGCATAATTTTTACTATGGCCACAGCTAGAAAACCAGGGTATGTTTTAATGTTTCAACTCTTTATTTTGTATTAATATTATATTAATAAAGCAATAATATATGAAATATATTTATTTAATAATACAAATTTAATTATATTCATTATAAAATTTACAATTGGTAAGTAATATTATTACGCTTTACAAGGCCTGCATTTCTAATTATTGGAAGATTTTGTATATCACACACATTGTATTCAGCTTCTTGTTCTTGTATTATTTCTGGTAATTCCTCATTCTGCATTATACACAAGTTATGTAATACACAAGCTGCCATTATTACATATGGAATATGAGAACTATTATGTAATTCTAAGTAGTGTAATCGTCTCCACCTCCCTTTAAGCAGCCCAAATGCCCTTTCAATTGCTGATCTTGTGGATGCATGGCAAATGTTGTATTTTATTTGAGGTCTAGTTAAGTGGCCATTATCACGAAAAGGGGTAAGTAAACGTGTATGTATGGGATAGGCAGAATCCCCGAGTAAATGTGAATTATTAGGGAAATATTCTTCATTATTACACCAGTCTGATAACCTTGATCGTTGAAAAACTCTTGCATCATGAACAGACCCAGGGAAACCAATGAAACAGTCCGTGAATAAACATTTGTGGTTGCATACAGCTTGTAAATTGACTGAACATCTTCCTTTACGGTTAATATATGCAGCTGAATTTTCTGCAGGTGCACTAATATTAATATGGCATCCATCAACTGCACCCAGAACTCCTGGGAAAGATTTTTTTTTCTTAAAGAAAATACAATATTTATATTAGTTGTACACTGTTATAAAATTACAAATCTTACCCTAAATCCCGCAATTGTTTCAATTGCCTCTTGTCCTGTTGGCCACTTTATATAAGCGGTTGCTTTCTTATTGAGAATCTTGGATATTCTAATAAGACAATGGAAAACTGAACTCTTGGATACATTAAATCTGTCTGCTATTGACCTTAAAATAACAATTATTAGCAATAACCACAAATTAAAAATAAAAATACAAACCTGTAGCTCTCTTGATTCGCTAAGACCCATACACATATTAAACATTGTAATTGTATTGACACTTGAGGTCTACCAATATTCTTTTTTGTTGAAGTGGAAGATTCACACACCGACACCAATAATTCCACAGTAGTTCGCGACATTCGGAAATGTGATTTGAAATCATCGTGTAAATACTGAGAAATAACATGTTCATACATATTTATTTTACAATGCCTTAAACGTATTTTGTTTGTTCTCTTTACTGTTGATGTGGGTATTTTTTGTATTAACTGTATAAACCTTCTTGTATTCCCTTAAAAACATATTTGAGACATACATATCAAATTGACAAAAATATACTTTAGATAGCTTACCGTTTCCATAAAACAGGTTATTACCTTGAGATATTATAAGGCTTAAGAGATTTAAATCCATTACTGTACCACGTTTATGTGAAAAATACTGAGAACAAGTTTTAAAAAATATAAGGTTATGTTCATTGTTCGTACGTCAATTTTAGTGTTTTTTAATTATATTGCTCAAGCAAATGTTCGAACAATTCACAAATTGTTCGAGTGCATTTGGTTCGAACAATAGGTGTGATTTAAAAACGCACCCAATAATTGTCTCTTTCGTTGAAATAGCAACAGTAACAGTACTTTGATTGTCAGTTGTAAATAATACACTCGCATCCTCCGATTTCGCAAAGGGGACATTTCTAACCTCACTTTCTTGACAGCGAATAGTCACATTTCTTACCTTACGAGACAACAGCCCGTCTAAACGTTACAAATGTGACTCACACGGTTTTCGCAACTGTATGATTTTTGACATGCTGTTATCATAGGAAACGTTACATGCAAAATCACGTAGTGTAAACTAGGCTTAAGTCGTACTTATCTGTTAAGCAGGACTTCGTTGAGTATGAGCCAAGCATGAGTTTGAGTCGTGACTATGCATATCACCCTTAATGTTTATACGTAAATGCATTTTTAAGAGTATATTTGCATTTTTAAGAGCATAAATGCATTTTTAAGTGCATAAATGCATATTTGAAAGCATATTTTTACCGCATGTTTGCATGCATAATCTAAAATCTTTTCGTGCATATGTAAGCGGGAACTTGGGGATGAAGAACAATGACTATTCCCCGTAATTATCCCTTCTCACTGGTAGCGCAATTTTCAAAAGCTAAAGTAAATGGGTTGATTCACGCATGAAAGAAAGTAGAACTATTTGATTTATCACGAATTTTCTAGACGAATTTTTTCACATTCGGAATTTTTCGTATGAAGTGGAGAATTGCACCCCCGGACCCCGAGGTCGACTAATCTTTTCCCATACGTTTAATTTGAGCCGGCGTTAACTTTGTTTATTTTTAAACGTTATCTTATGGCACTTAGAGGGCTGTTTTGTCTATCGCGCTTGGGAACCTGTTTACATTAAGATTAAGTTAACATTCCTTTCGCTCGGTTCACTCGAGAATTAAATTTTGTTAATTGAATTTAGGGCGAAAACTTTCGGCCGTTTACACATATTTTCCAAGCTCTAGTGGTAACACTGATGGACTGACGACATTTGTTTTGTATTGGTGACATTGAACGGATGTCGATGTTTGATCGAATACGAATTTTCCGGGGGCAAAGTTTAATTTGCACGCTCGAGAGAATGCATTAATAGTGATTGGCACAAACTTAAACGTGTTTATTTACTAGAAAATTACGTCATCCGTTTATCTCCGCACCTTTTCTAAGGTAATCAATTTTTCATTTGCTAAAGAGCTTGATTCTTATCAGGGGTGTTTCAGCAGTATTTTGAAAATTAAAAAAAAAATGGTCGAGGATTCCCGGACAGCACAATGGACTCTCGCTGGAAGTTTAAGCCTGGCAGTAACTATCCCGTGGATAATTTACAAAGTCATGCGAGCAGTTATGCTTCAAAAAACTTATAAAGAACTATCAGGAAAAGTAATCGTTTATTTACTGCATCTTATATAGTGTTCTAATTGATTTGCTTTAAATTTCAGGTTGTTGTCATAACAGGAGCAAGTTCTGGCCTGGGTGAGGCCCTAGCGCATGAATTTTATAAACGCGGGTGCCAAGTCGTTCTTTGTGCTCGCAGACGACAGGAGTTGGAAAGAGTGCGCAATGATTTACTGCAGAATCACTCGACGGTTCCCACACATCACCCCATCATAATGCCACTTGATTTGAGTGACATAAACGCGTTGCCCGCACAGATTGACAAAATTTTGGTAATCACCGGACGCATTGACATTTTGGTAAATAACGGGGGAATATCTCATAGGGGAAAGGTCGTTGATACCAAACCGGACGTTGATATTAAAATTATGTTGGTCAATTACTTCGGAGCAGCAGCTGCAACGAAAGGTCAGGTTATTTCCTTTAAATTAAAAGTAGCTAAGTATTCATAGTTAAAAATCAAAGGGAAAAATTGAAAATATATTTCAGCTGTCCTGCCGGGTATGATTTCGAGAAAAAGTGGCCACATTGTGCAGGTCAGTTCGATACAAGGCCTCATCGGCTTACCAGGGCGATCTGCGTATTGTGCGTCTAAGCATGCCCTCCAAGCGTTCAGCGATAGCTTAAGAGCCGAGGTAGCCGAGCACAACATAAATGTAACCATCGTCAGTCCCGGTTACATAAAAACACAGCTGTCCGTAAATGCACTGACCGGTGGAGGCAATGCGCACGGATTAATGGACAAGGACACAGCTGAAGGTTACACTTCTGAGTTTGTTGCAGAAGTCATCGTAAAAGCGGTGGTACAGAAAAAAAAGGAGGCTGTTATATGTCCTTTGTTGCCTCGAATTGCAATCGGTTTGAGGAAATTTATTCCGGATTTGTATTTTTATGTTATGGCACGCAGAGCTAAAAATGTGTGATTTTTTCCGTGTATTTTTTTTTCATATAAAAACGTACGGGTTCAATAGGCCTTGTACTTTAATGACAATCTCTCATAATTTGATTATTTTGTGATAACAAATTATGATATGGTGTTAAGCTGGTATTAACATAATTTTTATTTTTCGTATAGTATTATAGATGGAATAAGTTCTATACAGTGTATGGTTACAATTTGAAGTATGTGTATATTAGTGGCGTAACAATCGGGGGTGCAGTTAGTGCCGTAGACATAGGCGAGTGAGCTGGGGGCCTTTAGGGTGCAAGTTGAAGTAACATTTAGTTTTTTTTTTTGGTGCAGATACATGCAAGTGTCACAAATGTTGAAATGTGTACAAATTGAACAATTATTTGAAAGAGCAAAATGATGTTAATGTAACTCTTTGTAGAAACAAAAGATATTACATTAAAATGTAGAACTAAGAAAGAAGAAAGAAATGTAGACTAAGGCCCAGTTTCATAAAACACACTTAACCCCTCGATCAAGTTAATTGTGTGATTAACTTTAAATTTCGACCAATTTCGAATTAACTTGATCGAGTGGTTAACTACGTTTTATGAAACTGGGCCTAATAGAAAGCAAATGTATGATATCTGCAAAAAAAATTGACTCAGAATTTTAAATTAGGAACCCTGCAATGTTCGTATCAAGTTAGTAAGCACAAACTCTGAAAGCATGATTTGCTTTGATTTTTTTAGCAGAGTATTTAAGAATTTTATTTATAATAAGAGGAGACCCTATAGAAGTGTAGCTGAAAAAGAATACGGATACAATATGAAACAAATCTAAAAAATGGCACATTTAGTTTTCTTTTTTCTGTGTTCATTTTGAAACGAAAAATTACTGAAAATTGGTGCACGTTACTGATTTTGAATTTTTACTGATTTTTCCATATTTTGCTAACTGAGGGGGTAATTCTAATCGAATTTGCGACCTAACAACGGTGGTACCTCCTTAGTAACTGCTAAGAAGTTACAATCTCGGCAATGTTCGGTGGTAACAGGATACAACGTTGTGCAGTCTCGATAATGCTCGGAAGCAGGATCATACCAAGTTGTAACTTGCAGCCCCAATTAGAATGACCGTCAAAGTTTCCTTTCGTTCAGTGTTGCCAACCCATTGACAACGATTTCCCCTCATCTGAGGTTTAAAAATCCCCCAAATAAAAGACATATTCCCCTGAAATTTATCTTTATTTCCAAATCTGAAAGTAAATCTGTTATATTTAAGAGTTGTCAAAAAAAAGTCCCATTTCAACATAGAAAATCCCTTAATTTGTTACTAGATTCAGGAATAAATTTAAAAAAAAAACCTAAAAATTCTTTAAAAAAATACATAAAGGCGAAAAAAAAAACGGTCGATTTTACAATGCAATTAAGTTGATTAATAATAAATAAAAAAAAACATAATTTTAAAAGAATGAGGATAAAACAAAGAAAACAAAATAATAAAGTTAAAAAATAAATAATAAAATTTAAAAAAGATAATAATAAAAACAAAAGATATTCGATTTTTTTTACAGCACAATTTAGTAGAATAAATTTAAAAAAAAAAACTGTTTGGAGGGAAGAAAGAATTATTATTCAATTCACGGAACTTAAGCTCTGCGTCATCAATCCCCGAAGTTACAACCTGCTACCTACCTGAATGGCAGCAAATTGGCGGAGTGCAATTTAAGATCTCCAGCACAGCCGGCTAACTCCTGGAGATAGGGGGGAACGGTACGGAACCCCAAAATTACAAGGTCAAATAATTAATAAAATAATGATTCCCCAACACGGCGCTATTGCCTTTATTTAAAATAATTTAAAAAAAAACACGCTACAAACTAAAAATCAAAATAAAGAAAACGCAAACAATACCCAACAAAGTTGTCAAAAATCTAAACTTGAAAATTGGTACCGACTTTCCGTTACAAAATCAAAACAAAATTAACTAACCAGGGGTGACCTCGGCAACAAACGGTTGCTTAATTTCGCGCCTCCAACGGCAGCTATCGTCGTCAATGTCCGTAGAGTATCGAATCCGGGGGAGGACCATTGAAGCCAAGACGGCGTCTCACAATTCCCAGCGACCTCTCACGACGGAACTCAACAACAGCGGTTGGGTAAGTTCAAGTCCGGACAGACGGGGGAGTAATGGCGGTAAATGTAACTGTTGTAGCACTGACCTTTGCGGCAACTTAAAGATAGAGGGGCCCACGAAAACAACTCCAACGGTTCGGGTAGCCACAATGCAATGTTTGTAATAATCGTAATAAATCGAAGGGTAGAAGGAAGAGCAACAATCATCAAAACGTAGAACCGATACAAACAAAAACAAAAAAACCTAAAAGAAAACAACACATCGCTGCTTTACTGCAATACTGAGATATCTTAAAAAATGTCAAATTTAAACTATCTGGCTAATTTTATGGAAAATAATGTGGTAAATTAGATGCAATACTGAGATATCTCCAAAAAGGTATACAGGCTAAGTCCAAAAAAACGCCTACGCGAATAGCGTCAGTGTTTATTGTCGTATTTGAGCGGTCAAAAAATCAAATGAAATGGCAGAAAAAACTCTACAATATACCATATCTTGCGTCTTTAATACATTTAAGAAAGCTGCATGACAGCTGTCAACTTTTGTTTTTTAAATGCAATGGTATAATTACAGTAATAAATTTCGAAAGAACATTTTTTCTGCGTTCAATGATGTGCTGCAATAAACACTTATTTTTCAAAATAACAGAAAAAGAATAAAAAGAAATAAATTAATTATTAACATGAAATGACGTAATAAACAGTTATTGAACAATAAATGATACCTGTTTTAGGGTAAATAGGGTAGTGTCTATAAGTACTTCCCCACACGCAAACAAATGTCGATAACTGCCAACATATTTTTTTTTGCTGACCATAAAAAAGAATGTTAACTTATAGACTAACTATAACTTACTTATAGACACTACCCTATTTACCCTAAAACAGGTATCATTTATTGTTCAATAACTGTTTATTACGTCATTTCATTAATAATTAATTTATTTCTTTTTATTCTTTTTCTGTTATTTTGAAAAATAATTAATAATAATAATATTGCAGCACATCATTGAGATTATTAAAAAAAACTGCAATAGATGGCGCTGTTCAATATCTCACTATCTCACACTTACAGTAGAGGCTCTCACAAATTTCGTTCTTTATTGATGTTAACTGAAATTTTCTTAGCTCCGTAAAAACAAACAAAAAAGAAACTTTAGGCAAGTTTTAACAAATCGCGTTGTTAAATGTTTTAAACAACGCAAAGTTATTTTTGTGTTACCATCCAGAAAGGACTGTCAGTTAAAACATTGCTCAATAGATGGTGGTTTTTTAATATAAGTGGGTTTCCTTCTTCATAGAACAATTTTGAGCTATCCAGGGACTGTCAGCTTCCAGCTTCTCTTACGAAATAAAATTTGAAAATCCCTTTTTTTAGAAAAAAAATCCTTAATCCTCAATTATTTGGAAAATTCCTTAAAAAGGAATTTATTAACTCTTAAATTGGCAACACTGATATATGTAGGGGAGAGTGGGGTAAGTTGGCGACCTTAAGAGAAAATAATTGTGGAGAGATAATAAATATTTATTTCGGTTTAACTTAAAGTTGCTTGGATGGCCCTAAGTATACTCTATAATATTACACAAACATAACTAAAAAAAAAAATTCTCCTAATAACAATAATTAATATTACAAAAAAGTGCATTTTCGTCATCATACCCCGCACATAGGGTAAGATGACTAACCAATTGGGGTAAGATGACTATATACATAAATCACATGTAAATCGCCTTTGCGCATAGTCTGTACACACCAAACGCTGCAATAAGCACATTGGATCCAATCTTCTGTAGGTGGGTCCATAAATTCTTCTAGACATCCAGGACACACAACTTTTTCTTCTTTTCTCTCAAACAGTTTTTTTGCCGAGTTTGACTCTCTTAGTTCTCTTCATCTTTCGTTCTTGCTTTTGTCGCTCTTCATTTTCCTTGTCCTCAAGGATATGTTTCATTGGTGTGGAAGTTATAACTGAAGATATCTGTCGCTTCCTGGGACGAGTTGACACAGGTCTATTGTACTTTGGTAATGGTCTAATTTGCCAAAAAGATATCTGTTGTCCTTTGTTTTTTTTAGCCATATCTGCTTGTTTAGAAGTGGAAGGCCTAGGTGATCTGATTGACCTAGAATTTTCAGGTAAATTTACGGGGGTAGATGGTCGGTCTGCATATGTAAAACGTCCTGGTGGTTCCAAAGTACTAGATGGTTTGGATAAATTTGCAGCTGAAGTAGATCCACACAAATTTTGAGCCGAATGCCACATTATTTCAGCTTCATGAACAACTACTTGACGTTGAATTCTATTTTGACGTTGCAGATTGATCAGTGGTTCGTCATCATCTGAGGAAAATTCTTCCAAAGTAGGGACATTCGGGACCTTAGGCATTTCGTTATTTTCATTGCCTAAATTGTGTAAATCGACTTGGCACCTTTCAGATATATCTGACGGCATAAAATCTAAATCACTGAATACAGCTGGATTAAACGGTTCTATGCCGCACTTTTCAAACCCTTTAATTGCTGTTCCCATTGTAGCTGCTTTCACATAAGCTTCTCCAAACAGTCTTCCAACTTCCTTATCGGTTATTCTTTGACCAGGGTTATTAACCAGATAAGAATCACAGGCTTGTGCATAATAAGTTTTTAGAGGGCCGAAGAAAGCTACGTCGAGTGGCTGCAGCTTGTGGGTAGTGTGAGGAGGTAATCCTATCATGATGACGCAGTTTGCTCTACACAGATTTACAGCAGCCAGAGAAATATGAGACGTGTGGTTATCCACAATTAACAGGACTGGGTTTTCTTTTGTGGGATGTGCATATTTAATAAAGTGGTTAAGATACTGCACAAAGCATTCTGCGTTCATCCAACCATTCCTTTGCGCTGTACCACAACTATTTGGAGGGCAACCGTTGAGCAACTCGGGTCTCATCCGCACTCTTCCAAATATTAAGAAAGGCGGAATAAAGGATCCCCGGGCATTCATTGCACAAACCACCGTAGTATTTCTTCCGCGCTCGGCAGACGCTACTTTAGCGACTCTTCTGTCACCTGTTGGAGACAACACTTTCGGCAATTTATTTGGCACAGTAGACAATCCAGATTCATCCGCGTTGTAAATTCTATCTGGACTAAAGTTGTATTTTAATTTTTGCTCTCTTAATAGATTAAAAAATCTTCCAACTTCGACTTTATTAAAACTGAGGAGGCGCCCAAGTGATGTTGATTCGGGAGTCCGTAAGCTAATTTTCCATGTTTTCATAAAATTGATCAACCAATCTTTTCCAGCGAATTTGGTTTCTTGATTGAAACGGTGTTGAATATTATTTCGCTCAGCAAATTCAAAAGCTAATTTGCGACATTCAGTTGACGTTAGTCCAAATGCCCTGTAATGTATGTCTTTTAGATATGTTACAAACTGTTGTTCTTGTTCATTGTTAAATGTCTTTTTGAAACGTCCGCCATGAATGGGGAGTTCTATATTCTCGCGCCGTTTCTTAATATATCGCCTCAGTGTAGGCTCTGGAATTTCATACACTAGGCTAGCACGGTTGCAAGGCAAGTTTTCTTCCTCTACAGCATATAGGGCGGCAATTAAATTGTCTTCTGACCACGCACGTCGATCAGATTTTTTTACGTAAGTTCGCGGCATCTGCAACAATCATTTATTTCAAATGAGGTAGGATGACGAATTCGTCATGTTACCCGAATCATCTTGCCCCAAGCCCATATTAAATAAAGAAACATGCCGCATAAATATAATTGATTCATATAAGAGAAATTACTAATTATAATTCTAAGCACCATATATCCTTAAATGCACAGGTAAAAAGTCAGTTTATTCTTACCTTTTATTGCTGGTGTTTTCCTTAAGTTTTAGGCACGGATTTTTACAACAACAAACTCGAAAAAGAGTTAACTGTCATTACTTTAAACTAAAATGGACTAGCGCCACCTAGTTTTTTATTTTATAACCTTGCATAATAGGTAACTCAATTATAAAATGTTACTGCACATGCGCACATTAGCAACGCTAAAGTAGCCGTTCGTCATCTTACCCACTTCGTCATCTTACCCCACTCTCCCCTATATAGTCCGTTTACTTGATAGCCACACTGTCAGTGTCAAAATTTGGAAAAAATTCATGGTTTTAAGTGTATTTCTACATTCAGTTACTAACATGTCAGTGGATAAAAGCCAGATTAGATATGGTATGGCGTATAATTAATGTAAGAAAATATTTGTTTGCTCTCAAAACTAAATTTGCTCTGAAATGTATTAATTATTATGAACAAATTTAGAAATACTGATGAATAAAACAGGAAATGTTACAAGTGTGCAGTGATGCCAAGATATTCAAAACTGTCAGTTTGACAGTGCGGATGTCAAGTAAACGGAGTATACAGTGTGTCAGGGACTCGACTGCAATAATTTCATACAGTGGTAGCTTGTATCAAAACAATAAAAAAATGTTAGAAATAGAAAAATAGAAAGAGAACTGTACAAAATATTAACATTGTTATGTTGATTAAGGTTTAATTCCATACGAAGTAATTAACAAAAAGAGAATTGATACAACTGACAATTAAGTGCAGTTTCAGGTGAACAGAAGAAGATCGACGATTATTTCCTGACGGAAAGCGATTGAAAATCAAAAGACTATGAACGAACAAAATGAACAGATATGAAAAATTAATTCAGCAACAAATTCAAAAACAAAAGAGACGACAACGAAAGAGAGAGAACTATGTGAACAGAAAACAAAAGGTCGACGATATCGTCCGGCAGAAAAATGAATGAAAACAGGAAAAAAAAACTATCGGATAAAATAATTCGATAAAAAAAGAAAATTGAAACAAACATCCCAATATGTACTAACAATAAAATTTCTTTACTTGAATTTTCTTTTGTTTTTATTTTGTCGAATTATAACGAACGTCAGCCTTTCGTGCGCTGTTTTTCTTTCTCTCAGATTTGTATTAATTTCAGCATATCTATATAACTTTTTTCTGATTACATTAATAAAAAGTATAATATTAAAAACCAAAAGAACTTAGTGGCTTGTAGAAAAAATACAGTTATTAAACAAGAAGTACATTTAATTAATAAATAAAGTGCATACAATTACCTAATTGAAAATATTGAAATTATAATTAACGGCTGTCGTCATTTTCTTGTAAATTTGTATTTGTTTTTCAGTTTTCCCTTACTCTTAGTTGCCTCTGTTGTTTGCTTCGGCGCATGTTCTTCATGCAATGCTGAATAAAATGCTCGAGCATCAACAGAATTGCCTAATATATCTTTCAGTTCTTCCTAAAATACCCAAAAATTAACAAGCATTTTGTAAATTAATTAAAAATGAAATGAAATCGAAAAATTAACTCAAAGAAACTCGCCTCTGTTTTTTTGATTGCATTGCTCATACTTTTGGTTTGCCTAAGAAACCCATCTATATTCTTGGTGGTAACCCCCGGTAATTTCTGTACAAAATCATAAATGCCCGCATTATATTTGGTCTCGATGATATCTAAGTCGCCTTCATTTCCAATTGCAGTTGCAAACTGCACGTTGGGTTGTTCTTTACCCTCCTAGAATGCCATGTCAGAATTAAGTCGCTTTTTACATGCGTCACTCACCTTTAATTCTTCAAATAACTGTGCTGAAGCGTACGGGCTTGCGCTCCACACGATCTTAAGCTTGGGAAAGTGCAGGGTTAACAACAGCAATTTCTGTTGTACATCAAAGCTACTCTCATCGTTCGAAATTATGTAATTATTCTAAAACGTATGCTTTATTTTTACCACGAAGACTTTTCTCATGATACCCACCTGCCAATTGAACGGTCTGTTTTGATCAAACTCGATCAGCAACATGGGGTTTGTGTAATATCGGCTCATTTGCACACATTGTTGGTATAACCGGCCCGAATTTAGTGAACCGACCAAATCTGAAAGGCTCTTTCTTTCAACACAAATATCCGGAGTTAATATATAATCACCGACCTAAAGAAAGCGAATGCAGATCGTTGTCTTTACATACAAAAAAAAAAATGTAGTGCATACAGTGATTGTAACGGGTTCAATATCGATGCCTCTTTTATGTATGAGTGCGGGCAATTCGCTCCTAAACTCTCTCATATCAACAATCACAAACTGTCTGATTCGTTCAACATCAGTCTTACCACCTTGGCGGGTGTTTACTTCCGTAGTGGTTAGCTCTCTCTGTAGAGTTATACAAATGTCTGTTTTGCCGTCTTGGTCTTCGGGTACTATCATTGTCTGGAATTATTAAGGGTTTTGAAAATTTGTGTGTGTACAAATGGATGAAACAACGCACAGATTTTGTTTCGATTAAAAACTCGAAAGCCTCCTTCTCTCGCCTTAAGATAGTTAAATAGCTCTGTTCCTCAACTGTCCCCCTGTGAATTAGGAAGAAGATTTTTAAAGATTGTTCCTTTTGTCTTCGAGCTTCGTACATCTAAAACCAGAAAAAAAAAATGATATTGAATTTTTAAATTACATGTTCACCTCAATTTGTCTAATTGCTGTCATGTTGCTGTGGTACATTACGATGTAATTAGGGCAAACCTCTTCCAAAGTTTTTTGTAATGATAAACTGTTGTCTGTTGGATTGAATGTTTGAATAAGTACTGTCGGTTTCGCATTTGCCTTCGCGGTGTTGCATAGTTGCGTGAGATCCATGTTTTCCATCTAAAACGAACTGAAATGATTTTTGTGGATATTCGATAAAATGTGGAAGCACCTGCTCAAACGGTTCGAATACAAAATCCCTTTCTGACTTTGATTCGCCATCCTCATCATCATCACCATCGAGTTTTTGGCAAACGCTTTGAGACATCGTCAACACGTAAGTGCTCTTCAGATCCTCTTCCTCTTCTTCTTCTTCCGGTTGATTTTCATCTTGCGACTTGTCTGATTTTTTTTCTTCTGCTTTGCGTTTCTTTGGAAACTTTGATTCGTTCAAGTCCGGTTGAGGAAGCTTTGCGCATTTTTTAAATTTTTTGCTTATTGACTTAAATTTTAGTCCGTGTTTTAAGGCCGTCAGGAACAGGTAGAAATGAGGACCACGTCTTAAAAACTGAAAAGTATTTGCGTTTTTTAATCTCTTGCACGACGATGAAACTTTACCTGATCTAACTGAGAGCAAGTTTTATTATCCTGACAGAGAATTAGGATTTTGCATTCTGCTTCGCTTGCTTCTTGCATGTCCGCTGGAATTTCGGTTTTTAATATTTCTGAGAGGGCTTCCCATTTTGGACAAAATTCGGGATTTAATTCTATTATGAAATTGAAGTTAAATTAAATTAGATTATTTGAACATAAAATTGTAACGTGTGAAAGCTATAATTTTTCTTAAATATTTTCATTTCCTTTTATACTTTATAAGATTGTCAAACCATACCTTGGTCACTAGTAAATATTAAATTTGCAGCTTGAGTGAACAAGAGCTCCGCTGGTTCCAATAAAACCCAAGAAGATGATTGGGCATATTCCTTTGATCTATATCCTGAGACCACCGAGTAAAAAGTTACCGGATCAGTATGCAACATGGTACTAAAAAAAATCACTGTGAGTCGAAATTAAAAATTTAGAATTCTTCGTACACTATCAAATGTCTTAGCGTTTTCAATTCCGATACGAGCTGCCTACTTTTAAAACTAAGCTGATTCCAAATAAAATCCAGCTGCATCTGCAGGATCTTATGAAAAGCTTTGCTCAAACAATTTTCCACAGTAATCTCCTGAAATGCCAAGTTTTATTTATTTAATCTATCTACAAAGTTAAATTAAATAATTTACAACCTGCATGTCTAATGTTGGATTTATACTTTTGAGTTCCTTGACGATCAAATTCATCAAATCCAACAGGCAAGTCTGTATTTTCGACATCGTGTTCGAAATAGGGATATGTAGTTCGATTATTTGAGGCTGTGCAAAGAAAATGTATGAGACAGAAAATAACGTACGTGTTTACACCTTACTTGATGCTGCTTTAAAGTCTGCAAGACGGTTGAGTGGAAACGGGGCCAAAGATACAGCTCTTTCACCATCAAGGTCCTCATTATTCTCTCGACATGTCCAAACCCGATGGTAAAGCTTTGAGCATTGTTTGAAAAAGCTTTAATGAAGCCTGTCTACATAGTTGATTCAATTAAAAATATTTTTTGACCTTCGCACGTTTTCAGTAAGAAAATACCTTATTTTGTTGACGATACAATCTCAATACAAATGCCTCCTGACAACTTTCTAAAACACGGTGGGCCCTTAACACTAAAAAGCCGGTGATTTTCTCAATAGGTATTCGCCTTTTTAACATATCGACCACTAAAATTCGGGTGGTCACAAAATGAATTCCCCCTGATAAGTATACGTCTTCCCTGCAACATATTTTTTACAGCATCTTCTGTTCAACTTACAAAATAAAATAAAACTTGTCATAGTAGGGAATCTTTCACATGAATTCATATTGTTTTAAAGTTAAGTTTAAATTTTAGTTCGAGAAAACATACACAGATGGCGCCATTAAACCAAATTTAAAAAAAACTTGTGCAATAATTAATTTTACTTTTTCTATTTATTTTATTTAATGTTTGTATATTACAAATTTTGAGAAAGTTTTCAGCGGATATGAAAGTGCTTAACTGTTTTTCTATTTATTAAATTTCCTTTCTAGTTTCTCTAAAAATTGTCAGAGAAGACGAATGTATCATATTATCACAAATTTTGAATTGGGCGCTTACGATTTTAGTTCGAGAATACGCCATTCAATCAAATATGTACTAATTTTTAAAAATTAAATAGTTTTTGCAGTTAATCAATTTTATTTACTTATTTCACTACTTATTTTCCTTTTCATTTTCTCTGAAAACTATCAGAGGTAAGAATATTTGACTAAATTAAATTATCAAAAATTTTCAATTTGGCGCTTACGATTTTAGTCTGAGAAATCGTACACAGATGGCGTTACTCAATCCAATCTTTTACAAATTTGGTCTGCAATTAATTTTAACTTTATTTTTTTAATTTTTTTATTTTCATCGGACAAGAACCAACTTTAAATTTATTTATTTGTTCTGATTTTATGTGTATTAATTATCCTTTCTTTTCTTTCTACAAATCGGAGAATTATCAAATTATCATTTTAAATTATATTATCAGATAATATACCCTTATGATTTTAGTTCGAGTAAATGCACACAGATGGCACCACTCAATTTTTATTTTTTTCATTAGTTTACAATTAATAAATTTTTCTTTTTCTATTTAACTAAAGCTCATTTTATGTAGCTATCTCCTACCAACTTTCGTGAAATAGCTGGAGGTCAAGTTGTACTTTTTACTCAGATTGATCTGATCGGCATATAATAAAAAAATAATTTATTAATTTTCCTTCCCAGTTTGTCTAAAAATTATCAAAAAAAAAAGTTAACGTGTCACTTTAAGTAATATTTTTAAATTTAAACTTAGCGTTTACGATTTTAAATCGAGTAAATTTACATAGATGGAATTGCTCAATCCAATCTTTTATAAAATTAGTTTGCAATTACATAATTTTTTAAAATATTTTCTCTAAATAATACCTTTTCACTTTAAATCATATTTTTAGAAACTTTAAATTTGAGGTTTTAGTTCGAGAAAACGTACACAGATGACGCCACTCAATTCAATCTTAAAAAAATGGTTTGCAATTAATCAATTTTACTTTCTCTATTTCTATTTATGTATTTTACTTTTTTTTTATTTAATTTTTTATTTTTCCTTTCTATTTGCTCTAAAAATTATCAGAGAAATAAATGTTTTACTTTAATTTTGAGACGAATTTTCAGAAACTTGGCACTTAGTTCGAGTAAATGTACAAAGATGGCGCCACTCAATCCAATCTTAAAAATTAGTCTAAAGTTAATGGCCCGAATTCTCATCTTATGATTAAAGTCGTGTTTAACTAAAGCATTGATTAAAATAAGCAAGAAACGATATAGCTTTATGTCAATGTAATGTGTAAGAGAGTGATGGAGAGCGTTGCCATGGGAAAAAACACGTTCTTAAATTAAACATGAGATAAGAATTAATTAATTTTACTTCCCTCTTTAACTATTTACTCACTTTCCTTTCTATTTTGTCTAAAAATTATCAGAAGTTAATATTTTTACAGTATTTCCTGTTGAATTATTCATTCTATTTAAAAAAAGAAAAACAAAATAAAAATGATCACAGGTATGAATGTTTCACTTTAAATTATTTACCAGTAACTTTGAATTTGGCGCTTACGATTTTAGTTCGAGTAAATGAACATAGATGGCGCCACTAGCAATCATTTTTAAAAATATGTTTGCTATTGATTAATTTTACATTTCTATTTAATTATTTATTATTTTTCGTTTCTATTTACTCTAAAAATTACCGGAGAATTGAGTGTTTAATTTGAAATCATACTTTCAGAATCTTTGAATTTGGCGCTTATAATTTTAGTTCGAGTAAATTTACAAAGATGGCGCCATTCAATCCAAACATAGAGTCCCTATATTACTAGAGTACCGTGAGTACCGTAATTGATTGCGCCACTACTTTGCCGCCAAAATGGCGTACTTGTAACAACCAACGTAAAACGCAGGTACAACGTATGTGTAGTACAAATGACAGTAAACACCACACGTAGAAACATATTTTAATAAGAAATCACACAAATAGACTGAGAAAAAAGTTACTATTTGAACGACAATTACGTTACAAATGACATTTTTCCAAATTATTTCAAATTTCCCGCCTTTTGTTTGCCGCCAAAATGGCTACTTTGCGGTACTCTAGTAATATAGGGACTCTACAAACATTGGTACATTTATTTTAAAAATTAATGTGCCATCGATTAATTTTACTTTTCCATTTAATTATTTATTAATTTTCCTTGGTAATCCTGCAGTTTAGGCCTCTATTAATGCGCATGCGCGCAATTTCGTTGTTTCTGCACTTCAAAAGCGTGCAATGTTGCCTGACGCAAAATTTTCTTGTCATGCTGATACTTTTAATCTAAAATTAAAATTAATTAATATTTTTTTTACTGAAATAGTAGGTAAACTAATTAATTAAACATTTGTTCTAAGTTAATGATACTCAAAATTGAATTGTTAGAATTATATGTACATATTTTATATGCCTTGAAATGAATGCCAATTTTTTGAAAGTAAATATGAAAAAAAAAAATGAATTTGTTGAAATAACACAAAAATCTATTTGTTAAAAGTAATAACTGAAAGAATAAATTTTCTATTTTCGATAAAATTAATAAATGTTCTATTTTCATTAAAATAAATTAAATGATCTATTTTTATTAAATTAAATAAATATTCTATTTATATAACATACGGCAACAATGCGATCTCTCACGTCACTATTTCAGCCATGCGCATTAAAAGAGGCCTAAACTGCAGGTTTACCTTTTCCTTTCTATTTTTTCTGACAAAAAAACTTGATGATTCTATATCTCACCTATCTGATATGTTTGTAGAAGATGTCGTGTGATGGACATGTTCACTCTTTAACTTTTCTATAAAATATTTCTCCTCGAATTCAGTACAGTTCAAGACAATAACTAGATTGCCCGGATCACAATACACCTTTAAAATATTTAGAATCACAACGTCCATACTCAAGCCCCTACAAGAAATTAGTAATATTCACTTTTAATTGTATTTTGATCACTTACTTTGCGGCCACAACTAATCCATCCCTACGGAGGACGTCTAGGAAAATCTCCGTTTCAAATTCTAACATTTTTGTTAGATCTTTGTTATTTAGCAGGTTTTCGATGACATCGTCAGACATCCTTCAGACGGTAGATCTAAAAAAAGAAAAAGAAAAATTCAAGTACTCATTATTGCTAAATATGAAGTGCCGAAAGAATTGATAAACACTTACTAATTTTTAAAAAATACTTTTAAGTTGAAAGCAATTCAAAATTGCACATAACCTAAACATTATCACCGATGACCGTTGCGTTAACTCCTTGAAGTCATTGAAGAACTTTATGTTGTTAAGTTGAAAACTACCAGATTTAAACTGTTTTAGATGGCATTAAAGAGTGTTATTGTCATTGATAAATTTCTAGATGAATTATTTAAAAAACTTGAAATTAATCACATCACCCAATCAAAGGTAAGTTATATTGGTACTACTGATAGTACCCAAGTTGGTTATTTGCAAGGGTTATTTGGCAACAGTAGTGGCGGGAATGAAGAATTAAACACCAAAAGGGGAGTTGAAGACCTTTTATTCAAAAATAAATTGTTATATTTTATATTTTTAATTATAAATAATAAATACGTGTTATTCGTTAACGAAAACATGTAGCACGCAGCGATTGTGTGCGACTAACTTCACTTCGATGTGTCATTTGAATTGTCGCAATCATATGTTGTTGACAGTTCCTACTCTGATAAGTCTTTAGCAAATATTGAATTAAATTTCAGTTAATTCTATTTTATTGCAACATATCCAGCACCATGGAGAAGTTTAACCTGGTCATAGTGCACGAAAATTTCCAGATTTCGTTATCTGAAGAAGACGATGTATCTTTGAGGGCCTACCTGGACAGCTATGAAGAGTTAAATAAGTCCGTGCCAAGTAAATAATAGTTTAAGCAATGACTTAGGTTCACTTGCAGGTTCTTTAATTTAATGGGAAGAGTTTTCGGCTTTGTCAGCAAAGACTTAAAAGCAAAAATCGACATCCTTGCAGAACTCTTGCAAAAAGAAAGCAGCAGCAATTTTTTTACTGCCAAACAAATGTTGCAATATGAGAAGGAACAGGACCTGTTACACAAGAAAGGTTACACATCTGGAAGCAGAACCCTGTTGAGGTTGCATAGAGGATTAGGTCCGTGGTACTTACTAATATTTTAAAGTCGTACTTTGTCATTCTAAGTTTCTTCCCCTAGATTTCATTAGGTTATTTTTGAAAAACATCGGTGAATTGAAAGATGAGGACAACACTTCAGTTGTGTGTAGGGAAGCGTACGATCAGACTTTAGCGAAACACCATCCGTATGTTGTAAGAAAAGGAGCTCAACTTGCCATGCATACAATGCCTACCAGGGAAAATCTTCTTAGAAAGGTTCATTCTTAATGTTATAACTTTGACATACTTTTGGGCTGTTCACTTATTTAAAATAATTTGAATGTTTTGTCACAAATTAATGATCATATATTATGTTATGTTACAGGTATGTGGTGAAAATGAAGAAGACGTAAAGAATGTGTTAAATATACTTCCACAGACTTTAGATGTTGCTGCTAAAGTTCATAGTAGAATAGAGAACTTGTATACCTTATATGATTTACATTCGTTACCATAAAGTATATCCTAAGTAAAAATATTCCATGCGCTTTACTTAAACAGAAAAGCAAAATAGTGAAATGGTGATTATTTTTTTAAGTTTTTATACAATTTTTTGTATTATGTGTACTTGAGTTTGTTCTGAAGTGTAAAATTGTTCGACAAACGTTGCGTTGTGTTTATATAAAACATATCATATGTTGAAATTAAAGTCCGTAAATGCTATTATTGTACATCGATTTGGCTTAATTACTGCTCATGTGTGTATTGCAATATTCAGATGCTAATCATTGTCTTTAACATTTAAAATGTATAAGTATAAGTGCATTGTGAAACAATATAATGTAAGATGTTGCAGGACAGCTACAAAATTGAGAGATTAAATGTTTTACCTGAACGAGAACTATTTTGTGTACTGTGAGGTCTCCTAAATACTTTTTATATTGAAATTGTTTTGTGGACATTTTTAAATATTTTCAGAATTGGGGTTCAAGGCGGTTGTGGACAAAGCATAAAGTCAAAAAGTAGAATACATTGGAAAATAAATTGAACTTTAATTTTGAAAACTTACAAACGCATAGAGTTTATAATTGAAGACATGAATGGATAAATGTGTCATGTCTCATTTTTGAGATTGTTGGTTTTATTGGCTTTTTATTCAACCCCAACATACATCTGTCTTTCAACATACACAAAATGCTTATTTTTTTATTAAATTTGACGAATTACCACTTGCTAAAGGTGTTATGTTGCATCATCAGATCAGTATTCAGTTGTCAGTGGATGAAGGTGTTATGTGTGAAAAATAACACCTTCTTCCACTGAAAGTTTGAAGTTCAATTGACAGTGAAACAACGGACAGACAGATAGAAGGCATTTATTGACAAAAACATCGCTTAATTAATCAACGATGCCGCTACCTAAAGCTATATAAAGCCATGCTAAATGTGGCTCTTCGATTTCGGTATGCATGGTATCGCTATCACTCACTCAAGATTCAAGTCTTACTTTTTCACTTGAACTGAGGATGTGGCTAGTGTTACAAATCTCGAAAACCTAAACGAAAAAGTTTGAGTGTTTTATAAAAAGAAATAAATAATTTCATTGATTACATAACTGTTATTCATAACAGTACAACTTCTTCTTCATTTGAAGTTCAGTGGATAAAGATGTTATATAGGCGCCATGCACATCTCTGCATTCAGCGCCGCCTGGCGTGGTAATTTGTGAACTAGTGATATGAAAATATTTCTTGAGACTCATTGCATGGGAATAATATCATTCTTATGACAATTTACGATTGTAGTACATAATACTTGAGCTTCCTGGTATTGAAATACATTACTGTATATATTCAAGTTCAAATGTACACTAATAATTTGAAACAACTCGTATTTTCATACCGCTAATGCAGAATATGGTCATTGGTGGCGCTGCACAGTGGGTCAGATTCTGCGAAAGCTGGCCAAAATTCAAAATTATCGAATGAAATAAAATACTGTAAAATAGCCGTAAAATGTAACAAAATATTCCGAGGCTTATGACAGTATATGTTTTATGACAAATAAGTGGATTATATGTTATATTATATTATACGTATAATCCATGTTATTACGTCTTCAATTTATTTGAAATACAAATTTCGCGCGCATTTGCAGCGCCATCAACCTCTACCAACAGCACCAACCGAAAAGGAAACCCGGACTGCGAATAGTGCGAATTTAAGTATGTGCATAAGTACGTACAACACTAATGTACTATATTACAAATTAATACAAAATATACTTTGCTTGCAATCCATTCGCAACGTATTTTGTAATGCATCAAACTTTTCCGATCGCAAAATCATTCTGCAGCAGCGCCCTCTACTATTTTAAAAAGGAGTTAACAAATCAAATTCCATACCGTACTACCGTACATGAAAAGTATTTATTTCACGTAATCACAAGAGGAGCTCACTACAATTAAAATATTTCGACGACCGAATTAATTACACAATTAATACTTCAGTCTGCAGTTACATTTTGGAAATTCCGTTGAATATTAAGTGGCTCCTGGGAAAACAAAAGACGATCAGTTCCTGCAGGTAGGGATGTTCGATCTACGTAAAAAGAATCGATTTTTGAATCGATCTCGAAATATAACGAAACGAAATATAAAAAATCGATTAAAAAAAATCGAGTTGTAAAAAAATCGATCTCATAAAACTCGATCCAATATATTTAATTTTTATTTAAGAAACCAGAAATGACACGTGAAGTATTATACCACTATTACACAAGTAAAAACTATGATTAGGGGAAGCTTTATGACATCTTATAAGCTGTGGTAATACATAATGTTGAACCGGTACTTTTTAGAGCACTGCATTAATTTGGTAGGTACTAGCAGAATTTATTCTACTTAGGTTATCAGGTCTAATGTGAAATCTGGCAAGTGTCAAGAATAATCCTCGAAATACGCGCTCGGATTTCGATCAATCGCAGACAGATTTAACATTTTTTATGTAGTGTCAAAGCTGTAAAACGCTTTCAATTTCATACGTTAAAAATCGATTCGATTCTTGAAAGAAAAAATCGATTCACTAAGAATCGGTTGCAAACAGAATCGATTTAAAAAATCGATTTTTATGAGAAAAAGATCGATCTTCCAAAAGATCGATTCTGAATCGAACATCCCTACCTGCAGGTGCTTATTGCATCGTGTCGGTTTAAAGTCGTACTCCTTAAGTCCTCTCAGACAACTGTTATCCTTACCTTTCAATCGTCCATTCATTTATTTCAAGATTCCCAGTCCGTCGCTAGCTCATTCATCTGCAGAGTGTCTTTCCTTTTCCATGTCCAATTTCCTCCATTTGTTATATCCAGGTCCTCTGTGGATTTTCTGTAATATTGGTTCTTCTCCTATGACCTCATTTCTTATCCTATCCACTTTAGTCTTTCCAGTAATTTTCCTTAGCTCTCAGGAACTTGGTTTTCCTTTCAAATTTCTTCTTACCAAACACTGTATCCTGTATCATGTAGTGCATAGTACATCCTAGTCTTAGGGTTTTCTTTGATCTGTTTGTGATTTCTAATTCTATTTTTCTATTATTCACATATTGTTACAATTTCTAGGTTGCTTTATGAATCATCCACTAAAACTATACCATCAGCAATAGTTCTTCCAATTTTATCGGTAGATTTGTGAACCCCACAGTTGTCGTTAGGTTTTTGTAGATCTTCTTCGTATTCTTGAGTACTCTATCTATTGTCATTGTGAACAAAAGAGGGTCTGTCTTATTCATAGAAGATAATAGTGACTAACTAAGATTCTGTTAATGCTTTTCTGGGCTGTTAATGGAATAAGGGATGCAAGTCGTAATGTAATTCAGTTCCTTTTAACCTTCTTTTGTACTTTAAGTGCAGCTGGAACTGTGGAACGGTTTTGGTTACGTTTTGTATCCCCGAATAGAATCCTAAGTAGTCACTATTACCTTCTATGAATAAAGCAGATACTGACTATTTATAGACCTATCAGTTTGCTATCAGTTTTTGAGTGTGCAATGCACTCCAGGATAACACATTTCATATCAGTATGTATCTACATAAATAAGTACATAATCAACATAATTTCGTAAAAACAAATTGTATCGAAATCGCGAATGAAATTTGAAATTGCTGGGAAGAAGGAGGACATTGTATATGGTTTTTTTCCTTTATTTATCGAAAGTATTCATATATACAAAACATCAGAATATTTTGCAGAAAAATCTGGAGAAATTTGGCAGAATTTCTTTTTAAATGTAGGTGTTAATGTAAATTAATGCCCAAACATATTCACACACATCTTGTATAGTATTTAATTTTAAATATCCAAAACAAATACATTTTCAACAAGGGG
Organism: Dorcus parallelipipedus; assembly: GCA_958336345.1. Classification (NCBI taxonomy): domain Eukaryota; kingdom Metazoa; phylum Arthropoda; class Insecta; order Coleoptera; family Lucanidae; genus Dorcus; species Dorcus parallelipipedus. The sequence continues at coordinate 37,898,664 of OY284483.1, read as the reverse complement.
AAGGGGGAGGAGTTGAGCAGCCATAGAAAGGCGCTAAATATTTTGCCATTCGCCTTGAGAAAAACTTTAAATTAGTAATGAATGTTTTTTTTTTCTACCAATATTTCGTCCATAATGATTAGTGATTTAGAAATACCGTTGTTCATCACAGATTTTTTTATAAATCACTTTTTATCACTTTAATTCTATTTAGATTTGCTACATGTAATAAACAATTAAAATACTTAATGTAAGATTAGATTGGCGATCATTATTAATGGTTCGCAGAAAATTAAATGCAAGTGAAACGAAAAATCAATCAGTTAAGTATGTACACAAGATCCGCCGTGCCTGAACGAATTATTTGGTTTCTATAAATAGCCCGTTATCTTTCTACAAAGGGTTTCGGTTTTATTGACGTAAATACGTTGAAAAAACGTTACACAATCTCTGGGGATTCCCAATAAACTAAATTATATAACATAATTATGTTATACAAGAGGGTAACTGGCTTGCGTTGCAATTCCACAGTTGTTATCTCTGTTTCGTGACATTTTTATGTAACCCTGGTCACCCCACGAAGTGCCCCATGAATTCTTGACCAACCAGTACTCTTGACCGGATTCTGTCCCATACCCCACAGCTAATACAGCGTGGTCCAAAAGAGTAGTACTGCACTTTGGTTCATAATATACACCGCTGAAGTAGAATTGAAAAGAGTCGTAGGAGGCGTCGATTGCAACCGAAACCGGACCGACGGTTGCAACTGCTTGCTGCAGTTCAGTTTCACTGTCTTGTGCGATGATCGTAAGTCCGGTAACCGTCATTTCAGCATAGGTCGGATTGTATCTGCACTCATCGTCTATCCCTTCGTAAGGATAAGAAGCTTCGGTATCGATTCCACCGTTCCTTTTTATGTACTGAAATGCGTATACAAAGGAACCACCGGAACATCCAAGATTTCCGGAATTTCCTGAACAATCCACCAAGTTTTGTTCACTGAGAGACACTAGTTTTCCAGATTTGCGGAAGTGTTGCCCTTCCAATGAACCGGTCTGAAATTAATATGAAATTTATCTCAAAATTCTCAATGGTAACGACTTCATTTCATGGAATACCTACTGCACTGAAACTCCAACACGATCCACACTCTCCTTGATCTTTAACCGGTGTTACGTATCCTTGTTCTCTCCAGTCCACTGTATGTGGTATATTAATGTTATTTGGAGGAAGAAAGGCGACGGCTTCCTTTAATTTTGCAGGATCGATCGTGGAATTGTAACCATTTACCATGTGTACGAATTCAGTGGGGAGCAAATCGCCCCATTTATTCATTTTCATTTTGTACGTCACCAATCCTTGCTCGTACAGTTGATTGTGCGTTGCGATCAAATGGGCGTTTTCCATGAAAATTTTCATGCGAAATTGCTCTTCGGTTTCACTCGAGTATTCTTTCTTGTGCTCCAACTGTCACAGAAAGTTTTGCAAAGAAAATCATTTTTTAAAATAAATGATCTGTGATAATAATAATTTCATCAGTTTCTTTTTAATCGCCTCGATTAATAATTCCGTGTATAGGGTGTTTTGTTTTACAATTCATACATCGAGATCTTGTTAACTGAAGAGAGCCGAAGATTAAATTAAATTAGGATGTAATAGTTGAATCAGTTGGACATTTACTTCGTGGAAAGAAAAACCGACTATATGCAAGAGTTTTGAAATTATTATTCAAAATAAAAAAATCAATTTGCATTTCCTTTCCCGCAGCATTTCGTATCTGTCCAAATATGTATAATCTTTACTTTTCGTATGTATTTTCAAATAAGTCAGGTTCTCATGTATGGATTTCTAAGGTGAGATGGGCACCTGGGCTTTTCAAATATTTAGTAACTGACTTCAGAATTTACATTAAAATGAAGTGGCGATCTTTTCTAGGCTGTTAGGCACGTCAACTAAACATAACTGATAAAAAAATCTTTAAAAAAATTAAATGAATATTATTGACTGATTGATTGGATAAGAAGTATTACTCTGATTTCCTTGAAACCTTACTAATGTTCTATAACAATTGAAGCATGGTATTCCCAAAGGGTCTAAGTGCCAAAAACGTAATTCCTAGAAAATTAAGGAAGATGATCCTTGTTGTTGAAAGCGCGTGCGAGAGAGAGTCATCTATGTATAATTATATACAGTGTGGTGATAAAGTAACGCACCAAGCGAAAAAACACCCTTAGCGATGACTTTTTCGAAAAACGCTCGGACAGGTCGATTTTATTTTGAAAAAAGACATCTTTTACAACCAATTTTAATTTTATGTCAGTTACCACTTTTGCGCCGTGACGTCATCGAAATTTTTTTTAAATGACAACCTATTTTTTTGAAAATGTGATTTGAAAGCACCCATTTTTCTGAGTACAAAAATGTTAATGAATCACTAATGCATAATAAATTTTTGAAGAAAAAAATTATTGAAAAATGGAAATGTGATTATTAATCTGAATAAAATTTCAACATAAAATAATATTTTCTTGTAAAAATATAACAAAACTTAACTAAACAGCGTTTACACACGAGCTGTCACTGTCAAGTGGTTGGTGGAGGACATTTTCAATATTTATTGTAATTTTATTAAGTTGTATTGTTAAGTTTTTATAAGAAAGTATTATTTTAGGTTGAAATTTTATTAAGATTAAAAATTACATCTCCATTTTTCAATAATTTTTTTTTTTAAATTTTCTTATGCATTAGTGATTCATTAACATTTTTGTACTCAGAAAAATGGGTGCTTTCAAATGACATTTTCAAAAAAATAGGTTGTCATTTAAAAAAAATGTCGATGACGTCACGGCGCAAAAGTGATAACCGACACAAAATTAAAATTGGTTGTAAAAGATGTCTTTTTTTTAAATAAAATCGACCTGTCCGAGCGTTTTTCGAAAAAGTCAACGCTAAGAGTGTTTTTTCGCTTGGTGCGTTACTTTATCACCACACTGTATATAAAATATTTCCGCATCAGATAGACACTTTAGAAACTTTTGTAATGTGTGCAGCAAGGCACAGATAGATCCCTTTTATAGAAAATACGAATTTAGCAAAATTTGGCACTTAGACCCTTTGGGAATACCACGCTTCAATTCATTATAGCAATTTGGTGGTAATGAGTGGCATAAAATTATCATCTGGGAATTACGGTATTTTTAAATACTTTCAATAAATTTGTAATATGTCAATCTGATTCATACGTAATAATTTTGTAATCACGATGTTTGCGATCTTAACAAGTTTATGGCATTTTTCGATAAGATTCAGGATGGAATGTATTCAATAAAACATCCCCTAAATATGTTAATGATTTTTTGTACTTACTTTGAAAGCCGTCCATTGTTCATTCACTAGATCATAAAACGACACGGCGTTTGTGCCCAACATACCAAAGACCAAAAATATGAACACCTTGAAAACCATTTTTTTTTCGTTACACTCTATCAGTGTCGCTCAAAAAATGACCGATTCATCCGATACATCCGTATCTAATCTTATCGAGTATCTCATCCTGCATTTTATCAGCTTTAAACACATGATATTTTTCGATAACTATCCTGCAAGTCGTAAAATTTTTGAGAAGTGGAAAAGTATGTACAGTCATGGCCAAAAAAAGTGGACACTTTTTTAAATTTCAATTTTATAATGCTAAAACTTTTGCTGGGTGGTTATATATACTTGTGAGCTGATACTTACGGATTACTGTTTGTCATCCGTAAGAATCAGCTAACAATTACAACCACCCATAAAAAGTTTCTGTACTATATAATTGATGTTTAAAAAAGTTGGCAGCGACTTTATACAGGGATATCCACATAAACCGCTCGTTAAAAGTTTTCAAGGTTGCAGTTCACGTAGATATTTGAAATTTAAGGAGCAAGGGTTATCCGTAGAGATCTCTTTAAATAAAATAAAATTGTCTTTGTACCACTTCCGGTTGTACCGGAAGTCGCTATCAACTCGCTTATTTTAAATGGCATGCTATATTTTTTATCACGTTTTTGAATTCTACATGTAAAAATATGTTAAGTTGCAATACATTTCCCTATCTCTAAAATGCATCATTTTTGAGATACTTTGAAATTTTTTAGAAATTTGGATTCTGATTTTCAAAAAATTATAACGCAGCTATGATTGAAGCAATTTTATTTGTAATAGCTGATATTGTAGGTGAAGCTTTAAGGTTCTTAGAAATTCCATAAGCATAATCTATTAAGCTACAGGGTGTCTAAAACGCACCGCTCCCCTCGAAGATATTCAAACACAGAAAAATACTTTTTTTCAAATGGAACGACCAATATTTTAATACACCATCGTATGTGGAATTAAATGCTGTGTCGAACTATACTAGCATTCCCTATACCTAACTTTAACAGTTTTTCAGTTATAAGATATTTCTGGTTGAATACATAAAAATTTACATTTATTAGGTTAAGTATTTCTAATTTTGTTGATATAGTTATGAAAACAACAAACAATTGCATTTAATGTTTCCTGTTACTACAAATTTTAAGCAAAAGCAAAAAAAAGTTGAGAATCAAAATCAAAATTATTCAAACGCTGATATTTTAAATCTATTTTTTAAATTCACGAAGAATTATCTAAAATTGTTCAGAGCAGAGAATGTGTGTTCAATCAAATGTACCTCTCTTGTCTCCTATGAATAAAACACAGTTTGGAAAGTTTTAACCTAACTTTATACAATTTGGAAAAATAAAATGTACGAAGATCAGTAACAAATAACGAAGATAATTAGACAATGGTTTTAAAATACTTTCACGCTAATCCAGAGAATTGCAAACTAGCAGCTATTTCATTCTTTAATTTAAAGTAATGAAATTCATACTTCTTCGTTTTATAAGATCACAAGCGTCCTAAGAGAAGGATGATTAAAGAACTATTAAAATTTGTGAATTTCCACTTGCCAAATTCTATTTTCTTTGGTCGACTACAAAATTTGTAGTAACAGTAATCGTTGTTATAATTTCCATGCTATCTTAATAAAATTAAAAATATTTGACCTATTAAAATTGTAATTAAATCGAAAACTGTTAAAGTTAGGTATAGGGAATGCTAGTACAGTTCGACGCAGCATTTGATTCCACATACAATGGTGCATTAAAATATCGGTCATTCCATTTGAAAAAAAGTATTTTTCTGTGTTTGAATATCTTCGAGTGGAGCGGTGCGTTTTAGACACCCTGTAGCTTAATAGATTATGCTGATGGAATTTTTAAGAACCTTAAAGCTTCAACTACAATATTAGCTATTACAAATAAAATTGCTTCAATAACAGCTGTGTTATAATTTTTTGAAAATCAGATTGCAGAATCCAAATTTTTAAGAAATTTCAAAATATCTCAAAAATGATGCATTTTAGAGATAGGGAAATGTATTGCAATTTAACATATTTTTACATGTAGAATTCAAAAACGTGATAAAAAATATAGCATTCCATTTAAAATAAGCGAGTTGATAGCGACTTCCGGTACAACCGGAAGTGATACAAAGGCAATTTTATTTAACTGAACTGCAACCTTGAAAACTTTTAACGAACGGTTTATGTGGATATCTCTGCATAGGTATTTACTTTTCCATTTCTTAAAAATTCTGCAACTTATAGGACAGTTATCGAAAAATGTCCCGTGTTTGAAACTCAAAAAATGCACAACGCCATGATAAGATTAGATACGGATGTATCAGGAAACGACTATTGAATCGCTTATTTCTTGAGCGACACGGTTAGAGTGTAGGAGAGATCTGTAACGAAAAGAAAAAAAGAAATGGTTTTCAAGATATTAACATTTTTGGGCATAAACGCCGTGTCGTTTTATGACTTAGTGAATGAACAATGGACGGCTTTCAAAGTAAGTACAAAAAATCATTATCTTTATTAAAAGATTAAACAAATCTTAGGGAAAAAATTAAATATTAAACATTTCATCCTCAATCTTGTCAAAAAATGCCACAAACTCGTTAATATTGCATGAACGTAAGCATTGCGATTACAAAATTATTGAATCAGATTGACGTGTTACAAAATTATTTAATGTATTCAGGAATACGGTAATTCCCCGACGCATAATTTTATGACATTCATTGCGACCAACATTTTTTTTATCAATTACGTTCTTAACAACTTAGAAAATATCGCCATTTCATTTTAATGTAAATTCTGAAGTGCATTAAATATGTGAAAAATGTGTGACTACACACTTTATAATTCTGTACACTAGGAAAACAATTAAAATTTGAAAATACATACAAAAAAGTAAAGAAAATTACTCATGTTTGGACAGATATGAAATACTCTGAAAAAGGAATTGCAAAACGATTTATTTTGTTTTTTGTTGTTTTCTAAATGTAAAGTAAATTAATAAAAGTTTTTATACAATTTGAATTAGGTATTAAAAAATTAAATTGAGTTGCGTCAGCGCCATTTATGTAAATTTTGTCCGACAAATTTTTGGGCGGGAATTTTGAAATTATTGTGATTAAAATCGTCGATCATTTTTTCTTTTCTTTTATTGTCTTATCTATTTGTACTATTTACGCTTCTTGTCGAGTTGTACGACATTTTTAAGCGCGAAATTTGAAATTTAAAAAACTCATTGAAGTTACTAAACAAAGTCGACTTAAAAAAAATATCTTCATTCTAAATTAAATTCGGATGTTTATGTTAGTATTTAAAAAAATGTAATTGCGTCGCGCTAGCGCCATCTATGTAGACCTTGTCGCACTACAACTTTTTCGGCGCGAAATTTGAAATTTTCCTTCGTATGCATTTACAATCGTCGATCTTCTCTTGTCTTCTGTTCATTGTACTCCGTGTTTCATTCTGTCTGTTTCATTTTTTTTTGTTATGCGCTACTGCTGCGTGCTACATTTGTTTGGACGCGAAATTTGAAATTATTAAGGTATTAAAAGATGTCGATTTAAAAAAAAATTCTTAAATCTGAAATAAATCTAGACAAGTTTTTATGCAATTTTAATTAGTTATTAAAAAATGAAATTGTGTTGCGCCAGCGCCATCTACGTAAATTTTGTTACACTACGATTTTTACAGCGCGAAATTCGAAATTATTTCTTGTGATTAAAATCATCGATCTTCTTTTGTTTTCCTTCATTTTACCTTCTTGTACCCCTTGTCGCGCAATACCACATTACTTTAGGCGCGAAATTTAAAATATCTAAAAATTATTAAAGTTACTAAAGACGTCGGTAATTATTTTTTTAATTTCCCAAAACTAAACTAAACTCAGATAAGTTTTTATCCGAATTTAATTATGCGCCAGCGCTGTATATATAAATATTGTTGTACTACGAATTTTTTTGGCGCGGAATTTGAAATTATTCTTCGTATTTAATGTCATCGATGATAAATTCTTTGTTGATGGGTTAACAGTTAACATTGTTTCAGAAATTATTAAATTTACCACAGTTCAATTATTCACTGTTGATACCTAGATTTGATTAAAGTTACCAAACAAATTTTTCGCTTTAAATTTTTAGAATTATCTTCTTTATTGTGCTTAAGAAAAACAATATCTGGATTTTGTTTAGAAAATTAATGGTTTTCGAACAAGCAAAAACTTTTATAAAGAATAACGTTTTTCTCTAAAGTTGAAAATAAAAAAGTTTTTCCTCTTGTTCAGTCAATCGGGGGACACACTGTATGTTGTCGCCAACCTAATAAAATAAAATTTCCGATGCTTTAATGAGATACTTTATGAAACCCAAATGAGTTTCATCATGTAATCATTAAAGCACCAAAATAGAAAATTGATGGGATCGTAGTACATATGAAATGTGTATTTTACATTATTTTTTCTATTTTAGTTGCTTAAATTTAATGTTACATTTAAATGTAAAAAAATATGCGTTATTTGTAATTTAAATTTAGGAAAATTCAGTTTGAAAATGTGGCGGTTTGTCACACTGGTTGACGTTTAATATAATTTCAAACAAATGTCAATTTGAAGGTTATTTTTGCAATTTTAGATGTCAACAGATGCAAGTACTGTCAAACAAAAGTCAATTTGGAGTTTTTTTTTGTAATCTTAAATGTCAATAAATGTAATTTTAAATAATTTTAAAACTCTTCTTTCCACGAAGTAAATGTTCAACTGATTCCACTACTGTATCCTAATTTAACAATCTTCGTATCTCTTCAATAAACAAGATCTCGAAGTATGCATTGTAAAGCAAAACACCCTTTACGCAGGATTATTCATTAAACAGATCTTAAAAATTTTTAAAGAATTTTGTTTAAAAAAGAAACTCTTTGCAAATCTTTCTGTGACAGTTGGAACACAAGAAAGAATACTCGAGTGAAACCGAAGAGCAAATTCGCATGAAAATTTTCATAGAAAACGCCCACTTGATCGCAACGCACAATCAACTGTACGAGCAAGGATTGGTGACGTACAAAATGAAAATGAATAAATGGGGCGATTTGCTCCGCACTGAATTCGTATACATGGTAAATGGTTACAATTCCACGATCGATCCTGCAAAATTAAAAGAAGCCGTCACCTATCTTCCTCCAAATAACGTCAATATACCGGACACAGTCGACTGGAGAGAACAAGGATACGTAACGCCGATTAAAAATCAAGGAGCGTGTGGATCGTGTTGGAGTTTCAGTGCGGTAGGTATTCCATGAAATGAAGTCGTTACCATCACTCATTGAGAATTTTGAGATAAATTTTATATTAATTTCAGACAGGTTCTTTGGAAGGGCAACACTTCCGCCAATCTGGAAAACTAGTGTCTCTCAGTGAACAAAACTTGGTGGATTGTTCAGGAAATTCCGGAAATCTTGGATGTTCCGGTGGTTCCTTTGTATACGCTTTTGAGTACGTAAAAAGTAACGGTGGAATCGATACCGAAGCGTCTTATCCTTACGAAGGGATAGACGACGTGTGCAGATACAATCCGGCCTATGCTGAAATGACGGTTGCCGGATTTTCAATCATTACACAAGGCAGTGAAACTGAATTGCAGCAAGCAGTCGCAACCGTGGGTCCGATATCGGTTGGAATCGACGCAAGCGCCAACTCTTTTCGTTTTTATTCCAGCGGCGTATATTATGAACCAGGATGTAGTACTACTCTTTTGGACCACGCTGTATTAGTCGTGGGGTATGGCACAGAATCCAATGAAGAGTACTGGTTGGTCAAGAATTCATGGGGTACTACATGGGGTGAGCAGGGTTACATAAAGATGGCAAGAAACAGGGATAACAACTGTGGAATAGCAACGCAAGCCAGTTACCCTCTTGTATAATTTAATTATATTAAACACTTTATTTTATTTTTATTAAAACAAATAATCGTTCAGGCTCGGCGGATCTTGATTGATTTTTCTCGTTTCACCTTCATTTAATTTTCTGCAAACCATTAATAACAATCAAAACAACCGTGACCGCCAATATAATCTTACATTAAATATTTTAATCGTTTATTATGTGTAGCATATCTAAATAAAATTAGAGTAGTAAAAAAGTGATTTACATAAAAAAAAACTGTGATGAACAACAGCATTTCTAAATCATTAATCATTATTCATTACGGACGAAGTATTGGTAGAAAATTTACTAATATAAAGTTTTTCTTCAAGGTGAATATCAAAATATTTAGCGAATTTTCATGGCTGCTATTTTGATTAAAACAAATTTTTTCAACCGCCTTCTCATGACGATGAAGTTGATATAAAATGCAGGTAGTTATTTCTTTATTAAGAACCATTCCACTGCAGTTATGCTTTGGTCCATTATTTCAATACCGAGTGACTTTTAATGATTGAAGCAAATTAGTATGTTGGGAACACTGAGGAATTGGCATTACTTGAAAGTTCGTTAATTTTGCGGGAATGCGTAGCTATAGGTTAGAGTTGATGTTTACATTGACGATGAAAACTGTTTAACAGATTATTATTATTATTCAAGACCTGGAAATGTTAGCCCCCTTTGCGTAAGCAGCACCGAATCCTTTGAGATAAGTTATTGAAGACATTATTAACGTTTTAGGTTGTCTGATATTTGCAATTGCCTCTTCAATTGCCAGCTGCACAATTCATCCAAATTGTTTAATACGTTTTCTGAACATCACATTATTGAAATGAGGAAATAAGAAGTTCAAATTTAATTGAATATTAGAGCAAATCATCAAGCCCCATTTGCGTAAGCAGTACCGAATCCTTTGAGATATGTTATTGAAGACATTATTAACGTTTTAGGTTGTCCGATATTTGCAGTTGCCTGCTGCAATTCTTCCAAATTGTTTAATACGTATTCTGAATACCAAATTATTGAAATAAGGAAGTAAGAAGTCCGGATTTAATTGAATATTAGAGCAATTAGGCCACCAACCAGCACTGATTAAACATCCTGGGAAAAACTCCTCTAAATAATTTATTGTGGTTCGTGCTGTGTGAGCAGTGGCGGAATCTTGTTGAAAGTAGCCATTTGCTAATTCAGTGTCGTCTAACTGGTTTATAAATGTATCCAATATAAGTCTCTGATATCTGTAGGGGTTGTTTCCCGGAAGAATATTGGTCCAATAATTCTCCAAGACATTGCCACCCAAACACCAATTTCAAGTGGATGTAGTGCCTTTACATCAATCACATTAAAGGGTTATGTTCCGACCAAGTCCTGAAATTTTGTGAATTGATAAACCCAGAGAGATGAAACCAGGCTTTATCAGCAAAGAAAGTTGTATCTTGTTGGTCACTATTATTTAGCAGATTATTGTTATACCACTGACAAAACTCAATTTATTGAAGAAAATCGAGTGGGTGAAGTTGTCGAACTATTGAAAATTTGTATGATTGGAAATGAAGGTGTTTTTTCAAGATCTTCCGAGTGGATTCGTATAGGAAACATGAGGATTCTGTTATGCAGTATCATTAACATTTTGTACAATATCGAGTGTTATTATAGTGGGGCGATCAGTGAATTTTCCTTTTTTTACATTACCGGTTTGCAAGAAACGTTCATTTATTAACCGATTTTGAACTGAACTGACTTTAAAGTGAATAGAGAGACTCATAAAAGGAATGATGTTTTGGAACTAAAATTAACATAACCTCAAAATACGTATGAAATCACATGAAACTGATGACTGATTTAGAAAACCAGCTTGATCAGTACGGTGTGCGGGAGGGGAAATTCAATCACTTCCTTATCACTGGTCGCCAACTGAATAACTAAATGGAATGCAATCAATGATTTTTAAGTGAATTTGAATCGATTCGTGTTTGTTGTAAATGGAGGACGGCTATTCTAAAACAGTGTTGTGAAAAAAGACTAAACTCAATTTGTTGTTCAGGGTATATTTCAATGAAATCATCATAGGCATGCTGCTGTGAATAAATTCAATTAGTATTGGGCTGATTCAGCAGAACATATCAGTAACAGTTCCTGATCCAACAGTTGAGACTGAACACTTATTTCTGCTGAATGAAGTTCACTCATCGTAACATGTTCCAGTCAGGTAGCGGAGAAGTTACGCTACAAAAAATGGCGAACCCTCCAACTCATCAACCTCATGAGGTCGCATTCAGCAGAAATTTGTTCAACAGTTACACAACTTTCAGGTCTGCTGAATATGCCCATTTTCATTTTGTACTCCGCTTCGAAAATAAGCCATTACTAAAAATGTATTTTATTCTGTGCTCAAAACCATTTTGGTAATAAATTGTGATAATTAAATATCTTATTTATTTGGTTTACTTGATTCGACAATAAACGAATTTATTTGAGTTTGACAATCTAGTGCACTAACCTAAATCTATATTTTGAATTTGAAAGTCCAGCACACCAACATAAAAATTGAAAAGTGTTGCCAATCTAATAAAATAAGTCTCAATCATTAAAAGTCACTCGGTACTTCCCTCTCCTTATTAGTTAAGCTCGTATCATCCGCATACTTAAAACACATCAGCCAACTGTTTTTAATGCCGTTGGTAGATCAGCTAAATACAAAATAAATAGAAGTGATCCCAAAACACTCCGCTGAGCACACCAAAAATGACATGTTGCAGAAATATTTTTAAATTTCATCAGAATTGTGAATAATTACCTTTTAAATTCTGCTGGATAGGCATAAGATCTCAGCCAATGCAGGGCGATGCCACTTTTTCAAATAAATATCGAGAGATTTTGGTTTTTCTTGCTTGTTGCATATTTGTTATTCACATTTGTTTACTCAACTCCTGCCCCCTTCCTCTTGTTGAAATTGTTTTGTTTTAGATATTTAAAATTAAATACATATTATACAAGAGGTGTGTGGGGATGAAAGATGGCTTTACGGTCGAATATTTTCAAAATCTCTTTCTGTACTTACAATTTTAAAAAAATCCTGCCAAATTTCTTCACATTTTTCAGCAAAATATTGTGATTTTTGTATTAATGTTTTCGATAAATAAAGGAAAAAGCCATATATCGATGGTCTCAAATCAATACCTCGTAAGTCAAAAAAGGCAATCAGTACTACGTATACAATTAAAGTCGAATACAATTAAAAATTAAGAAGTTTTTTGAAAAATACGTCGATAGACGTTTTATTATTATTATGTGCTTTATTATTACCAATACCATTGCAGAGAGTAATGAAACACTTTTATTTGCCTCCTCTACAATGGTCATTTTTTTGACTTACGTGGTATTGACTTGAGGCCATCGATATGTAAATACAATGTCCTCTTCTTCCCAGCAATTCCAAATTTTATTCGTGAAAGCAAAATTGCGGTTTCGTTATGAAATTATGTTGGTTATGTACTTAGGTACATACAAAAACTGACAGCAAACTGATAGGTCTGTAATTATTCAGTACATCTTTATCCTCTTTTTTATGAATTGGTTTCACTTTAATTTTCAATTTTCAATTTTTAATTTTTCTGGAAATATTCCAGTTTTCAGAGAGGACCTTACTGTGTTGTTGAGCAGCTTCACTAAATGGCAATTTTTTGGTACTATTTATTTCATAATTTTTGATTTCTTAACGGTCAGTGTATGGCTACGAATAGGTGCAAGTATACCTTTTTTTTATTATTTGACATTTTTGTTTTTATTAATATTTGCCATCTGTATAAAACATTTTTGATTTAGGTCTCACGAGCCGGATGAAAAATTTTCGTAGGTCGGGGCTAGCCCACCGTAAAAAATTCTTGATTTAGGTCTCGCGAATACCAAGAATACAAAGAGAATCGGCAAAAAGCTAATGACAACTGTGGATACACAAATCTGATGCCGATAAAACTGGAAGGAGTAGTATAAAATTGACGTTTAAAAGAGTGTCCACTTTTTTTTGGCCGCGGTTGTAAGAATCAAAACGAGTATGGATTAAGACGGAAGCAAAAAGAGAACTAGAAGAATAAATGAATAAATAAAGTGGTTCTCCACAAATAGAATTTGAGTTCCCTGTGAATTCAAGAAAGTTCAAAGCAACAGAAAAAAAATGCCTACCTGTACTGGGTGTCATTAATCTTGGCGAATCTTTTTATATAGACCGACTGTATAGGTAATAAGGTAAATTACAATCGATTTACAAAAAGAAAATATAATAAAAGTTTGTTTAATAAGGGAGATGGGTGTCATCTAACTAGGTAATTTTTTCCATATAAATAGAGTGCACCTCATGACATCCTGTATATAAAAGCATATCAAAAACAAAATGAGACAATCTAGAAGAACAAGGTTTATGAATGTAATGAAAAAAAAAACTGGGGAAAAATAATGTGTACAAAATAAAAAATAAAGAAATAAAATTTGGAATATGTTCATTAAAGTGTCCCTTGACGCCTTGACTCCCTTGCTTGAATCTTTGTTGTCATTTTTGAGCAGTTATTGGGTGATATGTTTATACGGCTTTTGTTATAAATAGAAATTAGAAATAAAAATTTGACTTATTTTCATTAAAGGGTCTCTATATCTCTTGAATATTTGAGCAGTTGTTGGGTGATATGTTTGTACAGCTTTTATTATAAAATATGCGTTCGACTCCGTGTCTTCTTTAACTATGCGACAAGATATTTGATCTTGTGGTTATATGTATACGTGATGATTCTTGAATAGTCCGACAAAAAAATACTGACGAAAGAAGACTTGCAGGAAATAATTTACTTTAGGTGATTTACATGCATTTGTCAAGTAAATACTTTATAGTTCGTATTTGAGCTCGTCAAAAAATTGATGGGGATTAATTGGGACTGGAATTTTAATTCCAGGTGTAGTGATTGTGACTATGTTACCACTCTGTTGAGGATCAAGGGATGTATGGACTTGGAAGAAAATGGCTATGAGATTTAGGAGATCTGTAAGGTAGGATTTTTCGTTTTTATCAAAATACTCTGCTTCTGTTTGGTAAAACGTATACCTTTTTAAGTAGAATTTAAAAATAAAGGTGATACAATGCGTTTTAAAAAATAATATAATATCTTAATAAATAATTAATTCTTTACATGGGATTTGCTTTTTTTTGCTACAATACTAAGTCCCGATTCTACAATCGTCGGATAAGCATTATTCTTAGAATAAGATGACGTAGGTCTGACGTAGATATGGAGGAACATTAAAAGATATTCGGCGAACAGTTAATCCGTTGTTATTCTACGATTGTAAAACTGGGCCTAAGAGGTATTTTTAAGGAAAATTCATTTTCTGGGCAAGACTAATATTTCAAATAACTGAATGTTTACTTGCGCTCCATCTTTGTTATAAAGCCACAAGCCTTTCACTTTGATATCTTTCGGAAAAACTCTGCCAATTTGTACTTGACCATTATAATTTGCACTTCCGATATACGTAACCACCTTGCCTTCTGAACCTCCAATGATTAAATGATAATCAGCCAGCAAACGCAATTCATCTACAATGGTGCTTTTCCATTCGAATTCTGTATTGCGTTCGCTGCAGAGAATCTAAACATAAACACAAATTACAACTAATTAAATTGATTTGTTTAATTGGTAGTATTAGAGAAATAGAAAATCTTATAAATCACGTGAAATAATTCACATGATTTATAAGATATTCTATTTCTCTAATACTGCCAATTAAACAAATCAATTTAATTACAATTTCATTTGGCAAGAACTACAGCTGTCACAAATTACAACCATAAATTCCAAGCTTTGTTTTATTCTACCCATACGAATCTAAACTATTGCCAATCAAGCTGGAATTAATCGAAAAGTTGAAGGTATCAAGTTGAGTTGAAAATTAAAACTGTTTTTTGATATCAGTTGATCAGTTTGATGGCAGTTGATATCACGGTCAGGATAGACATGTGCTGTATTAAGAATGTTGATGACGAAAACTCAAATAAAGTGGCACATCCCCATTCTTTGTTGTTGCTGACAAGGTATTTCTTCATTTGTTACTATGAGATATAAATTGATTTTCATATTGTATAAACTATAAATATGATGTTCCTATTATACTGTATTAAGAATGTTAACGACAAGGACCCAAACAAAGTGGTATAATATATTTCCATTCTTTTTCGTTGCTACAATGTATTACATCATTTGTTACTAAGAGATATATATCGGTTTTCATACTATATAAACACAAAATACAAATATGCTCTTATCTGGGTAAAACTAACGTCTCAAACTCTGTAAATCTCATCTGTTTTCCTTCCCTATTATTAATCCACAATCCTTCTACAAGTTCAAGTTCCTTCGTATGAATTCTACCAATTTGCACTTGGTCTATGTAATTAGCCCTCCCAATGTATGTAACCGATTTGCCTTGAGACCCTCCTATTATCCAATGATAATCAATAAGCTGTTGATACATTTCTTTTATGGTGACGGGTTTCCACTCAAATTCCTTGTGGCGTGGGCTGCAGAGGATCTAAAAAGGGCAGAGATTCATCTAAACGGTAACATTTGCAAATTGGGTTTACCTTTACGTAGGTGTCTTCATATACTTTATCAACGATGGCCCCTATACCTCCTTTCATTCCGGGAATAAGGTATACGGGGAAAATCCCAATAAGCTTATAAGAGGCCATTTGTCCAACGTACGTTTTATTTCCGGTTTCGGTGAAGCCCCCTTCAACGGCATCATCTGGTACTACGCCGAAGTAATCCCTCCAATAATAATCTAACCAAAAAGTCAGTGATAGTTTTAAAACATGTGCAACTTTTAAAATGTATCCTCACCTGCTTGATTAAATTTGGTATCTGGACAAGTACATTCTAAAACATCGTAAAGTTTAAACATTTAGAAACACCCTGTACAAGTAGAACGAAATGCTTTTACTTTCTCTATATGGTTTTTAATTATTTTACTAATGAGCATTTCAAAATAATTAAATTTAGATATAAAAACCAACTTGAAGTAACTTGAAGAGTCCATTAAGAAATAAATTAAAAGTTGCAAAACAAGAAATACTATTAAATAATTTAAAAAATGTGAAAAAATTGACCTAATGTTAAATAACATGTGTCCAGCAATTATTGTACTCCTGGTTGACTGTGGAATCAAACATAATTGTCAATTTTTACTTCGTATAAAAATATTGACAAGTATTGACAAACATTGACTGTTAAACAACAAAAAAAATGTTTCTTTACGTATTTAATGTTTTATTGCCATTTGAAACAATAAGTAGTTAAAAATGTTTGACTTCACAGCCACTCAGGAGTACAATAATTGTTGGACACATGTTAGTTTGGAAAATAAATTACCTATTGACTTTTATCAGAAAGGGGTTGTAGAGAAAGGAATTTAAAAATTTCACATATAAATACGTGTCCGATTTCTACGCATTTAATAGTCAGGGGTCTTAAATTTATTACACGTAAATTTTATTATCGTATCTTGGTATGACTAGATTTTGTTACTTTAGGGTTTGCAAATGTTCAAAAACACCTCCTCCAGCTGCAAGGCTGCTTGACAACGGAGAACTAATTAAATTGAAAATTCCCGTTTTTTATTTCAGCGAAAGCTAAATTAATTCTTTCCAAAAGCTGTTCTTTGATATGAATTCTTTTAAGACTCTCCATAAATGAAAATCCAAAGATTTTAAGTGAGGAGAACTTGGTGCTTTCAGTTTCTCGCAATCTTTCAAAAGTTCTACTGAATTTTTTCTCGGAAGGCTGTCGTCTATTAGGAAATCTCTGCATGCCTTTCAGCATTTTCATTGTAAAAACCATACACAAAAACAATATCTGCATATTCAGAAGAACTAAACATGTTTATTATTTATTGTTGGCTAATGCAAACTAACATTAAACAGTAACAACTGTCAACCAGACACTTGCGTAATGCAATCAAGCTAGAATCAAGTCATCGCCACCTAAAAACTTCAAGCGTTAATAACTATAGTAAAGGAAAGACAATCAATCAATGTTTATTTGAAGGGAATTTTTAAAAACTCCACTTCAAACAATTCCTTTCATTCTTCGCCGTCAATTTTAAACTACCCTGTATAAGTATCGTTTTTAATAGTTTTACAAATCAACAATTAAAAAAAAAGTAAATTTAAGTACATATTGCTATGTTATTTTAGTTTTGGAGTTTGAAAATTGTAACAATATTATTTATTTTTATTATTATTATTTATTTATTATTACATGGCGATTAATTTAAACGCGAATGTGTGAGATGAGGGATTACAAAGCTATTTTTTATCAAGTTTGGTTTCGCGTTTTCACAAAAAATTGTCGATCCATATTCATCGTTGTATGACGCGTTGCAGTGTTTTTGGGGACAGTCTATAAATAGGATCGAAGTTAAATTGGGGAGAAGTCTAGTAAAGTACACGGGTTTGAACGTATCAAATTGACAGAATAATTTGATGACGCGAATCATTTAAATAGGTAAAGTGAAGTGTGAATAAATATTAGTTGAAGTATAAAACCGTAAGACACTGTACAGATTATTTATCTAATTATCCTCACCGGTAGCTAAATTAAAATATACGAAACTGGGTAGTACGTAGGTACTTTATTTTAACTTTACAATTAATACATACTAAATTATGGACTATCAACATTATGAATTTAAATAGTGGAAAATAAAATATAGACCTATCAAATTTATTCAAAATACATTTTTTACTTAATATAAAAAATACAGAGTGATTTATTATTTAAAGCGATCCACCTGAAATAGTTCAAAGATGAAAAGCGTTTATTCTAAGGGGGCGATGTTTTGACCTATGAATCACACTTTACGCCGGTGCCCCCACAAATATCCTCCCAAAAATTTTTAATGGAATGACCCATCGTGTGGTACCTCAAATGAAAGCTTATCCTCGAAAGAATGCGCCAATGTATCTGTATTTTAGAAAAAATTTAATTGCAAAAAACTAACACTGGAAAAAAAACATTCACTCAAAATGAGCACCTTTTCATTTTAAAAATATTTCAGGCGGATCGTTTTCAAAAAATCACAGTGTATATGATGACGAAACAATTAACTAATAAAAAGAATAAATTGAATTTGAATAAAATGGTTTCCTGACTGCATTTTTTTTTAAAACATCACTTAAAGGGAATATCTCGAAGGTTTAAAATTCTTGTAATAATGTCACTTACCATTCGTAGCCAAACCATGTTGCAAAAGTGACAAAGAAAACGCGACTGCAAGCGCCCACATGTTGTCTAAATTTGAATCGCCACGTTATTACTTATGGTCCTTATATAATGGTGATTTGGCTTAATTAAACGAATCCTTACTTAATATTTATAATTTTTTAAATGAAAATTTATTACGATTTCTTTAAATAATGCGTCTTTAATTATTTTGCTCTCATTTAAACTTTTGTTCACTAACTTCAAGGACGTTTTGATTAATCATCTGGATTTCCAGTTTATGAGTTGTTTGTAATTCATCTTCATTCATCTCTTTCCAGATAATTAATTATTACAGGAACGAATTTTTTAAATAGTTTTTTAAATGTCCCAAAATTATTTTTCACTTTGTAATAGATAGAATTGTTCAGTGAGATATTTTGCTTTAGTTTCTGTTTTTTTTTTCAAATCTAAGTTAAAAATAAAATCTTGTGCTAAAAAAATTCAAAAAGTGTTTGGTTTGAATGAAGTATATTATGTATTTATTAAAGTGACAAGAAGAATTATGCAACAATAATTTTTGAAGCATCTTAGTCTACTTGCTTTCGATTTTCTTTACTATTTTCTGGGTAGGACCAATATTTCGAACGTTTGGAAACGTTCTTGCACTCCTGACTTGTTAAAAAGCCACAAGCCCTTGTTTACGCCCGCATCCTTTGTGTGAATTCGTCCAATTTGCACTTGCCCTACAGAATTAGCCCTTCCAATGTATGTGATCGTTGTGCCTTGCACACCTCCAATCACTAAGTGAAAATCAGTTAGCAGATGCATATCATCTGCAGAAGTAGTTTTCCATTCGAAATCTTTTTTACGTGGGCTGCAGAGAACCTGAAAAAAGAAATACCTCGAAAAAATTTAATGTTATAGAGAATAGGATTTTTTTTCTACTAAAAGAAAAACTTTTGCCAACTACTATAGAAGAAGCTACTTTATCAAATTGTATCATCTCATGAAGCATATGTTTACTATCACTAGAAGATGTCCACTTTTATTTGACCATGATGACCAATGGCGAGGCAACTATATATTTGTTAAATCAAGAAAATTTGTAATGAACAGTCATGCCATTTAGGTCAAGGAAAAATACAGTTCGTATGATGAAATCTCTACTACAAACCCTCCAAGCACACATTTTCATTAATAGACTATGATACTTTCAAACTATGTAATTATAAGTGGATTTACTTTTACGTAAGTGTCTTCGTAGACCTTTTCAACTATTGTTCCTGTACCACCTTTCATGCCAGGGATAAGAAAAACTGGATAAAGCCCAATATATTTATAGGAAGCCATTTGCCCTACATAGGTCTTGTTTCCGTTCTCCGTAAAACCCCCTTCAACGGCGTCTGCGGGTAATACGCCGAAGTATTCCCTCCAGTAATAATCTAAATAAAAAGTTAATATCAGTTTTAAAACGTTACTTTTAAAACTTTTCTTACCCCCTTGATTGAATTTGGCATCTGGACCAGTGCATTCTAAAATGTCATAAAAAACACTGTACTGAGTAAAATTTAAAGTTAAAAAAAGCAATAATAGTATTAATAATCATTAAGTTGTGGACTCTTCTTCTTTTTTAAAATGTGGTGTTACTTACCAGTTTTAGTAGAAACAAATCGCCCTGTCAATAAAGAAATCAGTACTACAAGCACCCACATATTATTTAGATTTGAATTAAATGTGCAGAATGTTTCTTATATATGTTGCAATCGCCTTGGTTAGAAATGAATTTAATTTAATTTTTATTGTACTCTTTATCAGGATTTATTGTACGGCTTATTAGAATGTGAGCTGTCTCGTTTAAACGGTCCATCAATTTTAATGAAATTGTTTATTTTTGTTTTAATTGTTCCATGCAGTTTCTGTTAGAAATCGTGTAAAGTTAAACTGCTTCGCAGTTTAATTTAACAGGCGCTTTAAGTGGAATTAATTTTTTTGTCATTGTGCTCAACTTTAATAAAAACGATTAACAGATAAAAAGACATAGTTCTTTGTTAGAATTAATTATCTTAAATAATTCTCATTTCATTTTAAAATTTTAATTTTGAGAGAAATTTAAACGAAATTCGTTGTACTTTTTTCTGCAACTGATTTTTTTAAATGTGGCCTTGGAAAATGTCAAGAAATTGCTTTATTAACATAAGTTTAAATCGTGGCAATTACAGTTTCTATGGGTATCGGTCCTATAACAGGTCTAAACAATAAATCGTGCAAATATGTAGAGCTTGGTACGAATAAGACGGGTACAACCAAAAGTAATTTTAAAAATCTTCTGCGTTCCATCGAAGTCCGCACCTGCAAAGAGAAGAGGTGCTAAATCAATTCAGAAATTGCAAATTTTATACTAGACTAATTAAAATTAATTCGAAGAAAGAAATCAAAACGAATCATAAGATGAAAGAAATATCATTTATTTGTTTGTTTAAAAAAATATCATTTGGATTTTGTGTGGGTTTTTTGTTCTTTAAAAGATGAGTCACAACAGGAAGGTTTTACGAGTAAAAATTGTTATTTAATGTAAAGGTAACAAGCGACAACATTAACAACACATATAGACAAGCAGACTAACATTTTTGCGTTGAAACAAAAATTTTAAAAATAAATCATAACAGAAGAACGTGAAATTCATTTTTTAATTCTTTTCCTCAAAGAAAATAATATCACCAACTCTTTTAAACGGACACTAAATTAAATATAAAATATAAAATTAGTGTCCATTTAAAAGAGTTTGTGATACAATTTTCATCGGACAAGAACCAGCTTTAATTAAAGAAAATAATGTTAAAAGAAGCTGTAAAGATTCAATAAAAAATTATTAGTTTAGCGAGTTTCGAGCCAATGGGGCGCAGTAGATAAATAGAAAACAACATATGGAAAAATAAAGACATTTAGTCTAAAGAAACTAAAAAATATTTTGTGTTATATTATTTGAATTTTTTTGTAGCTTGTATTATAAACTGAATTTTATAGATTAATCTTTTCAAAAACTTAGGTATTACTTTATTTAATTTAAAATTATTTCAAGCGAATTTTATTTGAATGGATATACAGTGTGTTTAAAAAATATGTTCGGAAATTTTACCAAGTGATAGTGCACAACAATACAAACACAAAAGTCTTAATAAACGTTGGTCCGCAAATCAACCGTTTCCGAGATTTTTTGTGTTTCATTTAGGCACAGTGGGCGTTGAATTTTGGTGGTAATAAAACATACTTGGTTTCATTTTTACGAAGATGGGCATACGTGGATATGGAAGGTGGACATGTAGAACATCTACTGTAATCGATTTTAATCAAAATTACTGAAGGATTAACACGAAAAATTTAATTTTTAGAGAATCGATGTATCTCGCTTGGTTTTCGGACCTACGTTTATTAAGACTTTCGTTTTTGGATTGGTGAGTTCTATAATTATTGAATAAAACATTTTCTTACCATCAATTTTTCTAGTGCTTTCTCCTGCATAAGCTCGGCCATTTTCGCCTGATTCTCCTCCAAAACCAAGTCCGTCCTACACAGCAGAATATTTTCTAAAATTTCCAAATCGATTCCGTCCATCCTCAACGTCTTCAAGTAACTAAACGTGCTTTGCGCGCCGGGCATAAAATTCAAAATATCAGTGGACCAGTGCGCAGCCCTCAGAACAAAAAGGCACCCCCACATGTGAGCCAAGACGTTATTCTGGGACGCCCTATTCAAAGCCCCGAAGCCAGAATTATTCCTCGCTTGTTTGATCGCCGTCAAAAGAATTTGGGCGGCAAGCTCATACTGCGGAGTTGACAAGTTGGCGGTGAAGGCTAGGAAGCTTGGGTCTGTGTGCTGGGGGCGTTTAACCTTGTTGAAGGCGCTCCTGCCGCCCCACGTCGTTACTAATTGCTGATGTTGTTTTGGTTTTCTTGGGCCGCGCTCTTCTTGGACAGCTATAAATATTAGAGACGGTCGAGTCAGTTGGTTTAGTGAATGGTTAAATGTGACGAACCGGATGTGTTCATGTGAACTGAGAAGCATTTTTGCAAGCGACAGTAGGGGCACCAGTTTCTTCGCGCTTTATCAACTACGCATCTACCATCACCTGCTAAATTGAATCACTTAATAAATTCTAGGATAATTAACTTGAAATGAAGACGTAAAAAATATTGCACACCTATGAGTAAAACTAACTAAATAAATTCGACGTAGAAAAATAGAGGGTTCTAAATAATAAAAATAAAAATCATTGATATTCCTCTTTCTTCTTTATAAAGATGTTCATTTCAATTTTAGCAATTTTTTTGGATGATCCTGATGAAGATATAATACCGAAACCGGTAGCTATATTAAAAAAATAAAACAGATTAAGAAGTACCTTTATTACCACGTTATAAAAATAAAAATCGTTGGCAGCTACTTCCGGTGTAATTTAATATTCTAGTTAGAAAGAACTTACAGGGTGTCTTACAAAAAAACGCTCCTAGTCATAACTACATTATTTATGGACCAACTTTAATAAATAAGAAATTAATTTATTGGGTTATCTATGATATTTGTGACTAATAATCAAATAATTTGGAAAAGAAGTGCCAGTGGTCACAAAAAACACTTTAAGTTATATTTTGTATTTCGCCATTTGCTGTTATTTGATTTTTACCCTTAAGTGGTATGTTGAATTGTTTCAATTTCATTCACTTCTAAATTTATGTTTAAATTTCCCGCCATTAGCTGTCATTCGATTGTTACCCTTAAGTGGTATGTTAGTTATTTACTGGCCTTCAGCCTTTAACTTGTTATTACTCTGCCTTCAGCTTTCATTTGCTACTTTTAATTTGTGTATTCAATAATTAATTGTAAGTTTTGCCATCAGCTTTTAACGTGATTTTTACCTTTAAGTTGGTACGAGTTAGGGATTTTGTTTGCCGCATTTTTAGGCTGTTGCAGTTCATGTCATTCATTTTAAGTAATAATGGCCGCACGTTAGTATGAATCAACTCACAGGTTTGTTTTACTATTTTTGTTTTAACTTCGTTTTGTAGCGCAATTTCATTGTTTGTAGATTTGAAAATGGTTTTTTCTTAAACCGAACATGTTATCTAAGAACAACTTTTGTACCAAATAACGTAATATACAACGTTTTTCGACGTAGTGTTTTTTGTGACCACTGGCACTTCTTTTCCAAATTATTTAAGAAATTAATTGAAACTATTCGAAAAATACTATTTACAGTGTTTAGTTTCGATTTCTTTGGAAGTTGATTTCAAGGTCAGGCTGCTGCCAACCTGTCTTTTTTAAATGGCTATGTATGTTCTTTATTATTGTATCTGGTAGAGCTTTTTTTTCTAAATCCAACAATGTGCAACACTGAAATAATTAATAATAAGTAAGTTGCCATAAGAAAACAACTGAAAATCGATCTTTAAGAGAAGAACTTGACAACTTGAAACAACTGTGAAAAATAACGCTCAATGGCGTTCACGGCATAGGTATTTTAATATTTTTTTATAAGAAGCACGCTTCGCTAGTTTATTTATTTTTTCTTACGAAAAACATCAAAGTGTTGCACATTATTAGATTTAGAAAATAAATCTCCATCAGTTACAATAATAAAAAATATACAGAGCCATTTGAAAAAATAAAAGTTGACGGTCGTTTGACTTTGAACATAATTTTTAAGAAAATTGAAACTGGACTCACTTTATATATTTTTAGTCTTATTTCATTTGCCTGTTTGTTTGTTAAAATTAGTCTATAAGTAACGAACACGTAATAAATTATTTAAATTAATCTTATGAATTTCTGTATGCAAATAAAATCAAATCCATACCTATCACTAGAACACAATTGTCGTATATCATTAAATTGATTGAAAAATTTATTACAGTTTTCAAACTAAATGTTTAGTGTATCATACTGTCGTATTGTGAATTTATTTTTGCATCGCAGGATGAACATTTAAGATGGCGTCCATAAGGAAAAAAAAAAAACAGTTGACACTCGTATCTGTGAAACTATCAATCCACAGCCTACTTGACTACATTAGAAAGTCCATCGAACTAACTCTAGTTTAATTAATAAATAGATTTTCGAAATTGCGATTTCAGCCGTCTTTGAATTTCTTACAGTTAAGTGGCCCTTTAATTGTGGAGCGATCAGACAAAAGCAAATAAATCCACTTTAAACAGTTTCGAGTTATTAATGAAAAACCTTTATCTTTCATGGCCGAAAGTTGAGATGAGAAATAGTGCATGCATTCTAATATTAGTCTTAATTTTTTTCAACTCGTTTAATACGAATTATCAATAAAATTAAAATGGATTTATCTGATTTTGGTCGAAATAGAACAAGATAATTATTTTTATTGCTATTACTTGAAATTGGAAAGTAAAATTCATTTTGTTTGATTCACTAGATTTTGAATGCACTTTTCAATAATTAATTATTATTAATCTTGTTTAGCTTGATACTGACTTCATCAATGGATTTATCTCACTCTTATTACTATGAAACCATGCCTAACTCATTTTCCATGAAAAATGGATTTATCTGCTTTTCTCTGATTGCTCCACAATTAATAATTGTAATCCTGTGTATAAGGTTTTACTGATAAATATTAGCTAGAATCACGTACCTATGCTTTTAGGGAACGGTTCGTGAACCACCCTGTATACAACGTGTCCACCGAGTGCCGCGGTCTTCTCTACCGCCTATAGTATATAAGATTCAAATGAGCTAAGATGTAACTCGGTCAGCTCTACTTCATAAAATTATTTTTTGCTATACAGTGTTCAGTAACTGAGACCTGTACCAAAGTTATATTTTTTTAAATGGAACACCCAGTATATGTAACGTATAACGTTATGTAAATATTTTCAAAATAAAGAAAAATAGGAATTAGTTTAACAGATAAACTGGGTGTTCCATTTGAAAATTTTGAGAAAAATTATCTTTTGCAAAACTCAACACCCTGTACACATAATAACTGATAGACGGAAGCTGTTTTAAAATTTCTGTAGAAAAGATATTGTGTTGAGTACCTACAAAAATTCAAAACGAAATGTAAATAAATAACAAAGATATAAACACTCATATTATGGCAATTTTTTACACTTAAACTTATCACACTAACACTAACACTTATCTTACAAACTCTTAAGTAAAACTTCCTAAATTTTTGGTTATTACCTATTCGTTATGCGTACTTTTGAAATATGTAAAAATATACTGGGTTTCCATTTAAAAAAATATAACTTTGGTATGGCTCTCAGTATGGTTACTGAACTCTCTGCATAGCCAAAAATAATTTTATAATCTCTTTTAATCTCTCTCTTTTAATTATGACTGTATCGTAATGTATTGCATTGTATTTTGTGATTATTTACTGGCGCCTGTTTATATTGTTTTATGTTAATAAAAGAAAAACGGAGATTTTATAGTCCAAGTTTTAATCTACACACCAGTTATATAAACCCAACTAGTTTCGGCTTTTCGCCATCTTCAGGGGATAAATCTTAAAATATTTAAATTAACAATAAAAATTTTTAATAAGATTTTAACTTACCGAAAATCAGGAGTTATTGAAATAATATAACATAACTTTCAAAGATTAATACATATTAAAAATTCGATAAAAAACAATTAAAAACGATTAAAATTATTTTCGACTAGAAACAATTACCATCTGTACGGAGGTCTGAGGTCGACTGAAGCGTGTAAAATAAAGAAGGGAAATCATGAGTGGACTTTAGATTAAGCGATCTGAAATTGTTGTCTTGTATATTTTTATATAAATTTCTAAATGTTCCAAAATATTTAAACGTGAACCATGTTCGCAAAGATGTAACGGTTTAAAACCTTTTTCTATTGTAAACGAGTGATTGTGAATTTTTAAGTGTTTGAAAAAAATTGAATTTTGATTTTTTAAATGTTCAGAAATTCTAGTTTTAAATTGTCTACCACATTGGCCTATATAGGTTGAGTTGCAATTGTCACATTTTAATCTATAAACCCCTGATCTATGCAAAACAGGAATTTCATCTTTATTACGTACTACTAAATTTTGAAGGTTGATTGGTGTTTTAAAGGCAACGTTTAAATTTTTGTCATGTTTTTTGATTATTGAGCTTAATTTATATGAAATTGAGCCGTAATAATTTAATTTTACATATCTGATATTTGGTTTTTCAGGAGGAAGAGCATAAGCTGAATTGTTGAGAAGTTTTTGTTGTTTTTTGATTATTAAATTTGAAATTAACTGAATGTTAAAACCATTTTCAATAGCTAAGTGTTTTAAAATATTGACTTCATTGTTAAAAGCTTGAGATGAAAGTGGAATCATGAATAATCTATGTATGTAGCAATTAAAAGCTGAAATCTTTTGTTGAAAAGGGTGATTGGAATCAAATGGTATTACATGTGAAGTGTGAGTTGATTTTCTATAAATATTGAATACATGTTTTTTTTTGAGATTTTTGAAATTGTTAAATCCAGAAAATTGAGGGTATTGTTTTGTTCAATTTCTAGAGTAAATGTGATATCAGTGTGTATAGAGTTAATAAAATTATGAAGATTTTGCAATTGATCTTTTGTGCCCGTCCAACAAATTAAAATGTCATCAACATAGCGGTGCCAATAAAAAATGTTATTAATAAGATGGTTATTAGATTCAAAAATTAAAGATTCTATATGGTCCATAAATATCTCAGCTAATAACGGTGATAAGGGATTACCCATTCCTAAACCTTTAGTTTGTCTATAGAATTTATTATTAAAGACGAAAAAGTTTTGTTCGAGGCAGATGTTTAACATTCTAAAGACACTTTCATTAATTATATCACTCAAGTCAGAGTTTGTTAATAATTTTTTAATCAAGGTTAAAGTTAAAGGAACAGGGACATTCGTGAATAAATTGGTGACATCGAAAGAGGCAAGTAATGAATTCTCAGGTAAATCTAAATCTTTAATTTTTGAAGTCAGAATTTTGAACTGAATATTTCGGTTCAAAATTTAATTTTGATTTTAAGAAATTATTTAAAAACTTAGCAATAAAATAACATGGAGAGTTAACAAATGACAAAACTGGTCTAATAGGATGTCCTAATTTATGGACCTTTAGTAAGCCATATAATCTTGGTGTAATACAATTCATTGGTAATTTAAGATTTTTATTTAAATTGTTTGATTCATTTTTAATAGCGATTTTTAAGTCTTTCTTGAAATTTTCTAGAGGGTTAGTTGTTAATAAAGTGAAAGTATTTTTATTATCAGACAAAAAATTTTCAACTTTGTTAATGTAATCTGTATGGTTTTGGATAACTAAAATATTTCCTTTATCTGCTTTACTAAGTAATAAATTATTATTTTTGATTTTCGATTTAATGGATAAGATTGTTGATTTGCAATTATGATTATGTTTAGGAGGTGTAAATGTTTTATCCGATTTTATTATTTTTGACACGTCACTTCTAATTAAATCTCTAGTTTCTATATTTATAGAATTTAATATAACTTCAATGTCAACTAAGGATTGTTCAATACTTACTTGTTTGTTATGTATTATCGTGGAAAACTTAAGTCCTTTTTCTAGTAGAGTTGTTTCATCATTCGTAAAAATTATATTTGTGTTGTTAATAATGCGTGGGTGAAAGTTCAGAATATTGTTTTTTAAAGCTGAGGAAAAACTTCCTTTGTCCAAATTAATAAGAATGGTACCGATATCAGTTTGGGGCAAAACATTGTTTTCACGTTCGTGGATCTCAGACATTCCGTTTACATGTGATTTTGAGGATTTTGTAATTAGTACATTAAGTTTGTTCGTAAGAATTTTATATCTATAATTTGAAAAAACTTTAAAATTAGAATGTATCTTTTGTAAAACTAAATCTAGTTCGATATTATGAAGTTTTATTGTGAGCAAATCGTAAACAATTTTCAACTTTAATTTTAATTGATCTCTTTTAAAATACCAGAAGGACATTTCATTTTTTACTAACTTACGTTCACATTTTTTGACAGTCTCTAGTGCTTTTTTGTTGGAAGACTTGAAATTAATCTTTGCGTAATTTGTTTGCGTAATTGTTTTTTATCGAATTTTTAATATGTATTAATCTTTGAAAGTTATGTTATATTATTTCAATAACTCCTGATTTTCGGTAAGTTAAAATCTTATTAAAAATTTTTATTGTTAATTTAAATATTTTAAGATTTATCCCCTGAAGATGGCGAAAAGCCGAAACTAGTTGGGTTTATATAACTGGTGTGTAGATTAAAACTTGGACTATAAAATCTCCGTTTTTCTTTTATTAATTATTATCTACACTATAATGGATTTCCGTCAAGAAATTGTTTTATGTTGTTTATATTGTTTATATTTTTTGTTTTGTGTATATTATACGCCGCTGGCAATCAATAAACGATTACTTACTTACTAAAGTAGAGCTGACTGAGTTACATCTTAGCTCGTTTGAATCTTATATACTATAGACGGTAGAGAAGACCGCGGCACTCGGTGGACACCCTGTATAAAGAAACAAAGCTCGTTGCACTTATTTGTTTTTCACTTGCAAATTACGTGTTTCCTGTGGAAATTTTTTGTACTTAATGAATATTTTTGAATTCCAAAAAAACTATTAGCTTTAACTTTGCTACGTTTTGCCACTGTTCTCTACACAGTTCGACAATTAAAATGATCAAGTTGTTCATGCCTATCAATAAATACTTTTTTTCCATTTGTCCATTATTACCTATTGAATTTCCAAGTCAAAAAAATTTAAGCAACCAAATAAATAAAGCAAACTGAATAAATTAACATTGAAATGAATATAGAATAAAAACTGAAATAAAATAAAATTTTATTTGTTTTTAATCAATAAGTACTGCACTTTTATTTATTTTTGTTTTGTTTTGCATTTTCTTTATTTTAAATGTGAAAAATAATTACAACATTTAACTGATATTTAAGTTACATTTAAAGTTCACAAGAGTTGTTGGTTCTTTGTTGATCGAATATTTTGTAATTTATTAATTGATTCAAACGTTTATATCTGTATTGTGTTGTCTAGACAATAGACTAATCGAAACTAATCTAACTAACAACTAATTAAGTACTCAATTAAGTACTCAGTTATCAGTTAATTGTGTAAACAGATGCATGTGGATAAAGAATAAATCAAAAGACTAATCAAAGTTGCTCTCATTAATTTTGTGTTACTTGTGTTATAATTAGTAATTGTTTATTATGTTGTTTTTTTATGATCTACGAGTATTAATAATTCGTATCTATTTTTTGTTTATTCTGCGTTTTGGCAAAATACGTTATCTGAAGTGCATATTTTTTGAGAAAAAGAAAACCGTACACTACGTAACTCCTCTTTGAATCACAGCGAAAATAGTTCGATTAGCTGATAATAGATGGCGCCAGGTTCATGTTAAAATTTGAGGAACACTTTTACCAGTTTCTCGTTAATGAAATGAGAAGTTAAAAATGCGTACTTTTTTAATATAACAGGAAACATAACACAGTCTTTTTCTTTTTGTGTACGCACTAAAACTGCAGTGACAATGCACTAGGTGGCGCTAGTAAAACAATACAGTTTGTTTATTTTTACAAAATACGACATTATCTGAAGCGCACATTTCTTTACTAAAAAAAAGGAAACAGACTTTTTTAACGCCTCTTTGAATCACCAAGAAAATAGTTCGATTAGTTGATACTAGATGGCGTCGAGTTCATTTTAAAATTTGAGGAACATTTTTGCCAGTTTCTCTTTACTGAAATGTGAAACGAAAAAATGTGTACTTTTTTAACATAGCGCAATAAACTTTTTTTTTTGTTAACGCAGCATAATCCACTAGATGGCGCTAGTAAAACAATACCGTTTGTTTATTCTGTACTTTGACAAAACGCATCATTTGAGTTCCGCTCAAAATATAAGAATAATTACTTTGCAAGATTAAGGTTGCGGTTGCTGCGAAATTTCCGTTTATTAAGTTTGACATTTCAATTTTTTTTTTGACAGAAACATAACCTCAATAAAAGCCCGATTTACCAAATTTGTCTATGTCTGCGCGATGTGTCAAATTCTTGTCCGAATTTTATTGTCCGCTACTGTACCACACGCATAATTGTAGATAATAGACCTCGAGCATTTAAAAGCACTCGGCTTCACGTCGTGCTTTAAACATACTCTCGGGCTATAATCTCCTAATTATGCCCTTGATACATAAATAACTACTATATAAAAATAATTTAATAGTAATATTTATTTCATACTTAGCCATTTTTTTTGCAATAGATGTACTTGTCAATAGGAAAATTTATTACTTTTGTATTTATATTATATTAATAAATTTGGCATTTTTGAAATGTATTTAAAGAAATACAATATTAAGTTGTACAAGAAAATAAATAAATAAATATCTACAGGGTGTCTCAGAAAAACTATTCCTAACTTTCAGAAGTAGTAGAGTTATTATTTTATTAATAAAGTTGTGGCCGGAAATGTTTCCACGTCAAGTTAAAATGAAATGAAGAAAATGAAGACAAGAAATAATTTCGATCTAAAAAGTAACTTTTCTATTTATTTCCAGCAACTACATTCAATTATACGTCGTTATAACTTACGTATTCAAAATGGAGGCCATAATTTTGAACAGTTTTTATAATTTTTCGTGTTTTCATAACAAGTTGAAATTAATTAAAACTTTGTAGTTGCTGGAAATAAATAGAAAAGTTACTTTTTGCATCGAAATTATTTGTAATCCTCATTTTTTTATTTCGTTTTAACTTGATGTGGAAACATGTCCGGCCACAATTTTATTAATAAAAGTTGCTTAACTACATGCCCTCTATTACTTCTGAAAGTTAGGAATAGTTTTTCGGAGACACCCTGTATATGAATAGATAATAAAATAAACAAATTTTGTGCGAATCAGTTTTGATTACAGCGGATTTCTAGAGCATGCTCTGTACAGCTGTGTCAGGCCTAATTGGGCCTTCGTCGCAAACGAAAGATGTCGCTACTTAAATTGTTCAATAAAATAACCGTAAATGCTTTTCTATTTCTGCCTTTAAAACTTTTGGCACTACTTTTATAGACACCTGTACGTTATGTGCTGTTGTAAATAAGAAGTAGATAAAACGGAAATAAATTTTGCATACAATTTGACACTACAAAATTTGCATTGCCTTATTTAACAATCTGCAGAATCATTGTTTATTGTTAAATTCCTGTAAATCATTTTTAACACACACTTGCGTTCCTTCATCAGATTGTTTCTCGGTATTTAAATCGATAAATATTTTGGATAAGGCAAAAGCGTTTTAAACAGCCACAGGATTTTCAAATTAAATTGATTGTTCTTGGTATAATTTTTTGTATCTGTTTTTTTTTTTTTTAATATAATCAATCTTGATAAGACAAGAGCTTATAGCCCTACACGGTTTAAAGAAGCAAAATTGTTTTTTTATGTCTTTAAATGTCTTTAATTTAATTTGTTTAACTACGATCTTTGTTACTTCCCTCTTTTTAAGTAAATTAGACAGTCGAATAAAGTGTGAGATGCCAAGTTTGTTAAATATACCTACAAAAATATATGAATTTAAATAATTAAATACGGGGTGTGTATTATTTAAAAACATTTAAAATATCATCGCTCCAGAGAGTAAAAACTTACATATGCAAGTGTAAAGGATGTTCCTTCGAACGCTCCTCTTAAAAAAGCAGGAACACCCATCGCAACAGTAAACACCATAATGCTTGCCATAAGATCGATCTCCACAAACCCTGCACGGAACTGGAGCGGGTAGAGTTCGACCTTTCAGAGAATTAATTTTGATTGATTACTGAAATTTGTTTATTTCACCGAAACGCAATTTTTAACTTATCCAAAAGTCAACAAGAATTCAACAATTAATTAAAAGATGTTTAGATTAATTTTGATAACATTTCCAAAAAATTAATTTAATTGTACGTGGACTTACCCATTTGAAAAGTCTTAGGGGGGTTTCTGCGTGAGCTCAGAACTTAATGTGAACGATAAGCATAGAACGTCGTGCCTTTTATATCAAACTTAATGGAATGTTTGACAGTTCCGACATGTAAGCAGCAACCCCCTTCGCAGGTCACTCGAGCACGTGGCCTTTGACGCCTCATTTCGACCTGACAATGGCCGTCACTTCAGGTGGAGTGCTTTATTAATATTTGATGGGGCTGCGCGCTCTAACAATCTGTGCGCCTCATTATCGTGTTATTTTTGTGCGGTCGAAGGGGGACGAAAGAATAAAAAAAATAAGTCTTCATCTTGAATATACAGTATGTTTCAAATTATTGACAATAATCTATTTGTTTTTAATTTGCTTTACATTTTGTAATTATCTGTGAAACATCATAGGGTATGAGTTGAATATAGCCCAGGGCGTCACTTTTGGAAATCGCTAATGACATGACACTTGTTTTTGTTTTTCTCAAGCATACAAAGTTGTTTTTATTTATTTTGAGATGGGGTAGAAGGCAAAGCGATTCTGTATTTTAAAATTAAATATTCATAAGGTGTTTTCCTACGTCGTCCAAATGTTTAATACACCCTGCATATTCAGTCGTTAAAATCAGAAGTAGAACTTTTAACACCAACGCAGTGACAAGATAACAATCGCAGGGCGTAACAATATAAAAATAATAATTCAAGTTGTCACGTCAGCGCGAGCTAAAAGCTCCTCTTCGAGCTTTATTGAACTGTGATTTGCTCGAACAGGTGAGTGCGTTATTAACGAGGGCAAACACGTGCCCCTAATTTGCCCTTCCATTGATTTTTCGAAACACATAGCTAAATAATAAAAAGAATACGTAAATGAAACTAATTATTTAATCTAAAAGTGTCTAATGGAATCAGTCAATGAAACAAATCATATACTGCGAGTATATTTTATTTTTAATATTTTCGATACAACTGAGAGAACAAAAATGAGATTATTTACACAGTTTCTATATATTTGTTTATTAGTACACACATATCTACAGCGCGTTTAAATATACGTACTTTAAAGTCGAGTTGTTAAAATTCGAACCAAATTCAGCAGTGTCTTATAATGTACGTACACAAATTATTATTAAACACAGCGATTTTTGAGTAGCTTCTATTATACATTTCATTCATCAATCATTCCACGCACTTATCTGAGGAAAAAAAAACAAATAAATTACGCAGCGACATTAAATACGATACAAATATAATTTACAAAGAGATTAAAAACGGTGATCATAAAATCGTTTTCTATTGCAGCTTCATACATTTTTGAATTCAAAATGAATTCGAATCTTAATAATTAATTTCGTCTTTAGGTTTCGTTGTTTAAATTTACTATAACTTGTTTTCTATTAAATTTTGTTTCTTATAATTTTCGAACGTTTCAAAAAAAAGGGGGCAAAATATACTCTCTTACGCAAAATATAGATAGCAAAAAGTTTGCGTGCTTTGTTTTTGTGAAATCTGAGGAGCATTTTTAATAATAATAATAATAATAATACAAGAGGACAAACTTTTTTCTAGGTATATTTTATGCCAGACGTTTTTTAGATTTACCCTGAATAGTCTTTGTTGTTTCGAATTTGTTAAAAAATTTTGAGTTTAAACGATCACATTTATAAATAATTGCAGTTAGCTGTGAATGGGTTACATGTACAGGTTGTTTCAGAAAACGCTCGAACGTTTATAAAGGAAAAAACTTGCGTTAGACAGAGTCTGAAAGCTGTAACGTTTGAAGTTGCCGTGATAAAATATCGTAAATGCTTGGTAAGTCAAGAGCAGAAGTTTCTTCCGGGCATCATCATGTGTTCGTTTCGCTGTAAACGGAAAATTCTGAAGAAGTTGTCGATTTGAACAGCGAAACGTCAAAGATACAACCATTGGCAATATCCGACGTAAAAACCTACGATTTCCAGTTAAAGTTCATTTTTTATTTATATGCCGATCGTGTAAATCTGAGTTAAGAAAGTATACGACGAAATGACATGACATGACAAAAGCTGCAAGTCATAAGAAAATGGTTTGTAGTTTACATAGTTTTCATTTTACGATGTTTGTTTTACTTAGAATCACACCAAAAACTTTGTGACAGTTCTTTCTATATAGGTCTTGTTAGGATATTGTTCATGCTTTCTGAAACACCCTGTATATTTGTGTGAAACGCAGTTGTTTCATGAGAAGTAAGTATATTTTGTTCAATGCGTTTTCTCTTCTTGTAATAATGAAGTGTCTTTTTTGTATTTTGTATTTCATCGCAGAACTCTAGGGCCTCATTGTCAATGTAACATTGTCGGCGTTATTCAAACATTTAGTGTTTAAGACATTTGTGAATTTTTTGTTGGTAAATAGTACACGAGAATTGCTTTTCCCAAGATCATTGTTTTTAATTCGAGGAAAAAATTGTGACAAATTTGCAAGGCAGTTTTGCAAACACATGTACAGTGCCATTCATAAAATATCAATTAGTACAAAAGTAGTGCAATCACTTATGATTGAGTAACTGCGCAATTACTTCTGATTGATTATTAAAAATTTGCCTGGAAATTCTCAAAAATGAGAAATTGCAACAGTCCTTTTCATGTAGAATTGATGCAATTAGATAAACAAATGTATAATATAATATTTTACAAAATTAGGGCCGAAAATACTTTTTTTTAAATTAAGATATTGTCATAAATCTTAAAAAAATAAATAAATATACCCCTATGATATACCCTACCTGTAACATTTGAAATATTAACAACACAAATGACAAACGAAAATTACAAAACGACATAAATAACATTACGACATCGCTGACGAGGCCTCAAATAGGGCCGAAACAGGTGCTCACAGGATGTTCGAGGAATCCATTGCAATTAAAACCGATTTGAAACAAATTTTTGGACATTAATAATGATGACAATTTAGAAGTCTAGTGATATTTCACTTTATCCAACTTAAATGTCATAGTGAAAGAGTCAACTTCACACTATTGTAAGCTTGCCTCAAATTTCAATCAATAACAAATCTTGCCACATTATAAGTAATTACCCAGCAGGGTCTTTTAAACGTCAGTGTCAAAAAAGTCGCCATATTGTTTGATACCCTTATGCAAGTTTTATATAATTTGCAAATCGGTAGGTATCAAATAAAATGGCAAATGTGACAGTTATACTCGAGTGGCGCTACTGTGTGATTCTTATACTGTGTCTATGTCCTTAACGTGAATTACAGTCTTTTTCTTTTGGTTTTCCCCTTTTGTCAATTATGTTTCCGAATTTGTCAAATGACTTTCCAATCCGCAGGTCTACTATACTTTGAACAGATTGGAAAGTCATTTGACAAATTTGAAAACACATTTGACAAAACGGGAAAACCAGTTTTCTTTGAACTGAATTTATTTAAGAAAAACTAAAACATCAAAATACGCATAGGTACTATTGCTATCATAAAAAACTAGGACAAGATTTTTTAAGTTGACACAACAAGGAATAGACTACTGGGGTCCGAAATGCTATAATCATTTACCAGAAGAAGTCAAACTAAAAAATGAAAAACAGTTCCAAAAATATATCAAGAGCCTTCTGACACAGAACGTATTCTATTCATTAAATGAATTCTTTAATCTCAAATTTGAAGATAAAATCAAATGACGTCAAGATTTTATTTGTCGTACTGTCTTGTTTGTTAAATATGTATTACTGTTATTTACCAAATATGTATTAATGTAATTTACTTATTTAAATATTATTTGATTCGATGTAACCTGACGAATTTGTAATTTTAATTGCAAGTAATAAAACGAACTATGAACTATGAACTAAGCTGTGTAAAACTGCTACCGATCACAAATTTAAAATTATTTCAAATTGTCAATCATTTCTACAGCTAGGATAGCTGTTTGCATAGAAAAGGGTATCACAGTTAGACAAATTGCTCAGAATTTCAGCGTTAACAGAAACCCAATTACTATGACATGACAGCAAAGTAAGATTCATGGCGGATTTCACAAACGTTACTTAAATTTAATCATCCGTTAAAAGTAAACGTTGCCATGGTTACATGTGTTGAAGGTATAGGAACGATTATTCTTAATCGATGATTAAAGTTAAGTGACGTTTGTGAAATCCAGCCTCAATATAATAAAATAATGGAAACGCATGGCTACTGAATTGAAAAGTTGTCCTAGTTTTTTATGATATCGATAGTACTGCCTTAAATATTATGTTCTTTTGTTCTTTACAAAAATTGATAATTTGCTTTAAAAAGCACTTCTTGTTATTCTTGTTACATGTTAAACAAACTATAAAAACAAATGTGAACGAAACTATCCCTGTAAATAATGCTTCTATGTTTTTGAATCCGTTTACTGAAAAAGAACTCTCTTCTTTATTAATTAATAAACTAAAAAATTAAAGTTCCTCTGGTTATGATGAAATTCCGGCGTTCTTAATCAAAACTTGTTTGAACTATCTTTTAAAACCTTTGACACACTTAGTAAATTTATCCTTTAAAGAAGGTAAATTTCCTAACTGCCTTAAAATTGGAAAAATTACTCCTATATATAAATCCAAAGATCCTGAAAAAGTAGAAAACTATAGACCCATAACGGTTACCTCTATATTCTCAAAAATTTTTGAATACGCTTTCTTGGATAGATTACTTTCTTTTGTCTCAAGCCAAAACATTTTGTGTCAAAATCAGCATGGGTTCATATCAGGAAAGTCAACTACGACGGCAATCACTACATTTTATTTACAAATACTACAATTTATTGAGGAAGGGGAGTGCCCAGTAGTAATTTTTTGTGATTTAAGCAAAGCGTTTGACTGTGTCAATCATGAAACGTTACTAAATAAACTTAACAAATATGGAATTCGCGGTATACCTCTGAAATGGATCACTAGTTTTATTTCTGACAGGAAGCAATACATCGCTATTAATAATGTCAATTCTCACTTAGAGAGCAGCAGTATTGGCGTACCACAAGGTTCCATTCTGGGACCAATATTATTTGTTATTTATCTAAACGATCTGAATTATTTACAAATACCCGGTAATTTTACCCTGTACGCGGATGACACATCCTTGAATATCTCGAACAAAAAAGGAAAATCTTTAACACAAAAATGTCGAGAAGCTTTAAGTGAAATGTACAATTGGTTTATGCATAATAGCCTACATTTAAACTTTGAAAAGACCAGTGCTATAAGATTTCATAACACACAGAAGGTGTGTGAGAAACCAATACTTGTGATAAATAATGATTATACGTTAGTTTGCTCGGATACATATGTTAAGTTTCTAGGGGTTACAATTGATGAAAATTTAAACTGGAATAGGCACTGCTGGGAACTTTCAAAAAAAATTAATTCTATCTCATATCAATTACTCAGCTTAAAAAAAGTCCTCAATACACAGCAACTGTTAAAACTGTACTATGCCCAAGTAGACTCCAGGCTTCGCTACGGTATCTGTATGTGGGGTTCTTCTAGTGCAGCGAAAGATGTTTTTATTTCCCAGAAAAGGGCTATAAGAAGCATGTTCGGCATGTCGAGTAGAGAGTCATGTAGGGAGGTTTTTAGACATTATAAAATTTTAACGGTTCCCGACATCTATAAGTTTGAACTTTGCGTATACACTTTCTTAAATAAACGTAAGTTTTCGCATGTACAGGATGTTCATGATAAAGATACTAGGCAAAAAGATCACCTATATATTGCTTACAATAAATACAATATTTCTTTAAACTCACCCAATACGTTGGGGCCCAAAGTCTTTAACTCAATTCCAAAAAAGATAAAAGATGCGACTTCTATAACAATCTTTTTGAAAAAACATTGAAGG
Source organism: Dorcus parallelipipedus (assembly GCA_958336345.1). Classification (NCBI taxonomy): domain Eukaryota; kingdom Metazoa; phylum Arthropoda; class Insecta; order Coleoptera; family Lucanidae; genus Dorcus; species Dorcus parallelipipedus. Next base: position 37,860,231 of record OY284483.1, on the reverse strand, counting down.
AAGAGTTAGTGAATGCCTGCAATTATACTTTTAACTCTACATTGTGGTAGGTTTATGTATGTAACATAACATGTTTGTTAACATTGTTTTTAATTGTGCTTCATTCTTATACCAAAATGTTCGTACATTGTTTTTAGATTTAAGTCTTTGCTCCTGACAATTCCTATACATGTAATCCATGTCTGAAGGAAATAAAGTTATTATTTATTATTATTAACCGTTTAAAATACAGTATGTTGGAAAAATCTGGAATATTAAGATTCTTCGGAAATGTGCATTTTCGACGAATAACCTCGAACAGGTCTATTTTATTATTTTCTTTTCCACATGTTGATATAAAATTTTATTGGTTTTTTTAAATAGTAATGGCGTATTTTTGTTTTGACGAAACCTTGTAGGTATGTCTGCTTTTCCTGACTGCGGCATTTCGGCTTACATAGGTACATATATCAAGCGGTTCATTAAATTTCCATTCTAGGTTGACTGTGGAAAAAAGTAACGCCTAACACCTTTGATTATAAAGAGCGTTTTTTTTTTTTTAATATGGCGTCGAAGTTGACCATGAAAGTTTAATTGTGAACATCGTTATACTAACACTTTTGCATAAAAAATATCAATTTCATTCTTGTGGACTAGCTGATACTTACGTCACGTAATAACTCGGCCGGAGTCGCTCCGCTGAGAGAGAATAATAATTACATTGCTTCATTTATAAAATTCGCGTTGTATTTCTCAAGCAGTGTTGTAACATGATTTGAGGGTAAATTTTTTAATTCATTCTAATTTAGGTCAAAATTTGGTCGCGCGATGTCGCTTAGATTATTTTGGCGGTTATTCTTAATTTCACCCTGTAGATAATATACTTGATTTCTTCGATAGAAATACGTGAACAATAACGTTTGCAGACTCTTGTCACTTTCCAAGGAGCTCTCAAGCACCAAATTGCTGATACGATCGCAAACTGCTAAAAATAAAAAAAAATAATTAGCTTCTATTATATGCTAGGTATGACGTGCGTGTTGTCGCTAGGTAACATTTAGTAAAAATTATAAATCCCAATAATAATTGCGAGTCATTCGGTATGTTGCTTCATTTGGAAACTATTCTTTAGGAACAAAAAGTAATTAACTCTTATGTTTTCTCAGAGAGCTTGCGGAGGTATATAGGGCATTTTGAAAAATTAATATCATGACATTAAATGGAATTAATAACACAGTTTAAAACTATGCTTCCTGAAGTTTTGATTGATTATTTTTTTTTTAATTTCTTGCCTCTTTTACCGGAAACAACTGGTTATTGGCAAATCATGATCCATTAAAACAAAATGTCAACAAAATGACAGTCGTTTTATGACATGCTTAAGTTAAAATCAGTTTAAAATTTGAGAAAGTGAAGAAACCGGTGGACGGTTTTGCAATATTGTCATTGTCACGTTGTCATTAACAATAATGAAGCACGTTACGTTTGTATTGCACTTGGTTGGGCGACCTTCAAGTGTATACAGGGATATTCACATAAACCGTTCGTTAAAAGTTTTCAAGGTTGCAGTTCACGTAGATATTTGAAATTTAAGGAGCAAGGGTTTTCCGTAGAGATCTCTTTAAATAAAATAAAATTGTCTTTGTACCACTTCCGGTTGTACCGGAAGTCACTATCAACTCGCTTATTTTAAATGGAATGCTATATTTTTTATCACGTTTTTGAATTCTACATGTAAAAATATGTTAAGTTGCAATACATTTCCCTATCTCTAAAATGCATCATTTTTGAGATATTTTGAAATTTCTTAAAAATTTGGATTCTGCAATCTGATTTTCAAAAAATTATAACACAGCTGTTATTGAAGCAATTTTATTTGTAATAGCTGATATTGTAGTTGAAGCTTTAAGGTTCTTAGAAATTCCATAAGCATAATCTATTAAGCTACAGGGTGTCTAAAACACACCGCTCCACTCGGAGATATTCAAACACAGAAAAATACTTTTTTTCAAATGGAATGACCGATATTTTAATGCACCATTGTATGTGGAATCAAATGCTGCGTCGAACTGTACTAGCATTCCCTATACCTAACTTTAACAGTTTTTCAGTTATAAGATATTTTTGGTTTAATACATAAAAATTTACATTTATTAGGTTAAATATTTCTAATTTTGTTGATATAGTTATGAAAGCAACAAACAATTGCATTTAACGTTTCCTGTTACTACAAATTTTAAGCAAAAGCAAAAAAAAGTTGAGAATCACAATCAAAATTATTCAAACGCTGATATTTTAAATCTATTTTTTAAATTCATGAAGAATGATCTAAAATTGTTCAGAGCAGAGAATGTGTGTTCAATCAAATGTACCCCTCTTGTCTCCTATGAATAAAACACAGTTTGGAAAGTTTGAACCTAACTTTATACAATTTGGAAAAATTAAATGTACGAAGATCAGTAACAAATAACGAAGATAATTAGACAATGGTTTTAAAATACTTTCACGCTAATCCAGAGAATTGCAAACTAGCAGCTATTTTATTCTTCAATTTAAAGTAATGAAATTCATGCTTTTTCGTTTTATAAGATCATAAGCGTCCTAAGAGAAGAATGATTAAAGAACTATTAAAATTTGTGAATTTCCACTTGCCAAATTCTATTTCTTTGGTTGACTACAAAATTTGTAGTAACAGTAATCGTTGTTATAATTTCCATGCTATCTTAATAAAATTAAAAATATTTGACCTATTAAAATTGTAATTTTCTTTGAATTAATCGAAAATGTTTCATAACTGAAAAACTGTTAAAGTTAGGTATAGGGAATGCTAGTACAGTTCGACGCAGCATTTGATTCCACATACAATGGTGCATTAAAATATCGATCATTCCATTTGAAAAAAAGTATTTTTCTGTGTTTGAATATCTTCGAGTGGAGCGGTGCGTTTTAGACACCCTGTAGCTTAATAGATTATGCTGATGGAATTTTTAAGAACCTTAAAGCTTCAACTACAATATTAGCTATTACAAATAAAATTGCTTCAATAACAGCTGTGTTATAATTTTTTGAAAATCAGATTGCAGAATCCAAATTTCTAAGAAAATTCAAAATATCTCAAAAATGATGCATTTTAGAGATAGGGAAATGTATTGCAATTTAACATATTTTTACATGTAGAATTCAAAAACGTGATAAAAAATATAGCATTCCATTTAAAATAAGCGAGTTGATAGCGACTTCCGGTACAACCGGAAGTGATACAAAGACAATTTTATTTTATTTAAAGAGATCTCTACGGAAAACCCTTGCTCCTTAAATTTCAAATATCTACGTGAACTGCAACTTTGAAAACTTTTAACGAACGGTTTATGTGAATATCCCTGTATACTACAAATTTAATTTAAAATTTAAAAAAAAAAACGGCAAGGGTTTAATCTTCTATATTCTCTGTTGATTAGCGATTTGGTTAATTAGTAAAAATTCTTAGAACTTGTAGCGTTTTCCACTGGCTGCACTAGTGTGCACTGAGTGTATTTTCATCTCGGTTCAGCTTTATGTAATAAAACGAGATAGAGATACCCTGAGTGTACACCGGTGCAGCCATTAATGAAGTTGAGGACTGTTGATACGCTATTAATGAAGTTGAGGACTGTTATCAACAGAGAGTGGATGACCTTAGATTTTACCTAGGGTCATCCAAACCATAACCATTGAATCAAAATTATTTTTACGGAATCCTGGACTTTTATTTTTGGATTTACTTATTTACACTCATTCAACATATTGTAATATTCAAGGCAAACTGCCTACTTCTGATATCAAATAGCTAAACTGGCCGTTCTCTGATTATGAGTATGCAAACTACTTGGAACATCAGCGGAAATCAAGAATTAAATTCTTATAATTATTAGTGAAGTATTCATTATAATTATTGATCGCTTAGAATACTTTTTATGCGTGACTGTCGTCTTCATTTCCTTTTCAGACTGTCTCCCAATAATTATTTATATAAATTTCTTATTTTTTATATTATAAAAACAGAACCGTTCATTTTATAATTATTATAATTATAAAATAACGTACACATGAATTATGCAATAATAAGAATGCGGAATATCAAGTGGATAATCGATCAGGTCTTTTTATGTTGAACCAGTTTTGTGTATAAAAAAAGCTTTTGGTGTCGAATTAAACTTCATTTACAAAGAATTATATATTTTTTAATTTCTTGTTGACGATTTTGTAATTGTGGAGTACAAAGTCAGAGTGATATTTGTGGTAAAACTCATAAAACTTTATCAGTTTTGCAACAGATATCAAACACAAAATGACATCATTGTGTATTCTACAAGTACTTAGAAGAGAAAATTACACCTCGCAGTAATGTAATACGCATGTTGTTGGACATCAAACCGTAGACTTGCAAATAATCAGGCAATTATAACAGGTGATCAATATCTTTTCTAATCAAGTGACATATGGAAATAAAATCATGTGTCTTTGTTTGGTTCATTATTTCAAATGCCACTTGAATTACATATTTATATTGGATTCCTATACAAGACGATAGGAATGCAATAAAAATAATTCAAATGGCATTTGAAATAACGAACCAAACAAAGATATAATTTTTTTCCATAGGTCACTTGATTAGATCACGCGTTACCTCAACACATTTTAAAGCTATGGATAAATTAAAAGTGCAAAACTCTCCGAGACACCCTGTACTTACAACGTTGTTCTAATCTTGTTTACTAGTTCGATAGTACAACAGGACAACACAAGAATGTGATCTATTGTAACAAATGAAAAAATACAATAATTTTTTTATTGTCTTTTTGCGAAGTATCTGCGAAAACAGATCAATTTTAACTTCAAAACTCAAAAAAATTGACAGTCGTTTAAAAAGTTGTGGTGCGTTCACAATAAACACTTTGTCACCGCCAGTTTCGACGCCAAATTGAAAAAAAAAAAAACGCACCCTAAATTATACGTAAATGTAAAATGACAGCTAACAGATTCAAATTCCATGGCCTGCCTAGATTGGAAATTCAATGAATCGCATTTTACTTTCGTTTTGTAAATGAATATTAAAAAGAAATGAATTAGTTTTAAATCATTTTAACAAACAGGAAGAGCAGATCTACAAGATTTCATTAAAACAATATAGTGCCGCTATTTAAAAATGTTGTCGATAACGTCATATTCGCTACTTCATCAACGCCATCTATGAAATTTTTATATCAAAATGTGGACAAGAAAAAGTCGATGTGTATTCCCAGACATTTTTAATGCGCTGTATGAACATAATTTTTTGTTTAAGAAGTAACTACGCTTTTTTGTAAAAAAAGTACTGTTTATATTCTTTTATAAATATTGTTTCCATACGTAAAGTTTATGAATGGCACTGTATATCGGGTGTTCAGTTTGAAACGTTCACCACTGTTTATTTTTGAAGATAGAAATTCGGTTAAATGGGGAAAGATTCTCTAATTTTTGTGCTGATTCTATGTTGTCAAAGTATTTACACGACCGTACTTTTTTAAATAGCTATGCGGTAATTTTTGTAATTCATTCATTCGATAGTGATTTTCTTTCTCTTTACACCGACACCAAAATTTCTTAAATCTGCTTATAAAATAACGAAATAATTCAAGAAAATAATTTTCGAATGAGTAGGCCATGTTTATGTATAAAATCAAGTTGCCTAGATAACTGACAAATAACATCTATCAAATGTGCATGTAAACAACAAATAAATAAAGAAAGCATGACCGTTAGCTTTTTCCTTTGAATTTATATTAACTAGAACGAACAATATTCCATCTCATAGCTTATGCTGTACCTGCTATTTTCATTGATAGATTCCAAATCGTATTCCATCAAACAAATAGTATTAGGAAATTAGTTTAATTGGTTATATTCAATCTACCATAAACGTAGTATATTTATTTGAAAATATATATTTATAAAAAAAGTGTGTCACAAGTGAAGTGACAGAAAAAAACATTAATAAGAATCCTCAAATAAATTCTTTTTGTTTAAATGCAATTGTTTCATAACTTAATGCGATACATGAAGGAGCGTATTCTTTAACCAAAACATCACCACAATACACGTTCCTTAATATTTCGCCACAAGTTATGAAACACCCTGTAAACATATTTTTGAAATCGGAAAAAAATTATCATGCATTTTGACGAACATTATACTAGGTGTTCTTTTTAAAAGAACAAAAATTGCATATTTTCTCCATTTTGCTATGCGCTTTTATTTTTTGTGATAACTCCAAAAGACATATGTATAAAACCACACTGCTTTTGCGTTTAAAACTTTTTTCTGGCTCCTAAAATAAAGCCTACAGGTTGGGTGCAAAGTATCAAAAAAACCCGGTACGTCAATAAAAAATATCGTCTGCCAATTGTTTTTCTTTTAATTTACTCTAAATTATAAATTTATGGCATACTGTTTGTGTTTGACCAATCGTGTTTCTTTTTTAATTTATTTATGTTTACGACGATTTATATCGAATCACAAAACAATTGCTTCTCGAGATTGTACAGAAACAAACAATTGTACGTCATCAAATATCAAGATTCGCTTCTTTTTTGCTTTTGTTTGAGTAACTTTAAATTATTGAATCAAGAAATACACTCATAATGCGTCAAACATTTTTTTTTAATGATGATGTTTTTTAATTTATTTGTTGGTTACGTCCACATTAGCTAGATATCAATAGTCAATTATTTATATGTTGACCACATGGAAGGCAAATAATTTGTTTCGTTACTGTTTGTTTCAAATTATGCATTTCTTTTTTAATTTATGAATCTACTGAATTGTGCACTAAAATCGACTGTCTTTTGTTTTTATTTTTTAATATTATTGTTAGGTATATACAGGGTATCCCAAATTGAGTGGCCTATTAAAAGTTTTCGGGGAAGGGAATATGCAAAAATTCTGAAAATCAGTACACTGCCCTAAGGGAAAGTAATCTTCCAAATTAAAATATTTTCACTTTTATATCACTTCCAGTTATACCGGAAGTCGCCGTTAACTTTCTTATTTTAAATGGAATGTTATATTTTTATTGCAAATTTTATTTAAATAAAAAATGTTAAGGCTTCCCTATACCTAAATGTAACCGATTTTGAGATATCTTTAAATTTATTTAAAAAATTGATTTGGTGACCTTTCATTTAAGAGAATGTGTTTACGGCGATTTCAAATTTCAGGATTCAAGTGGCATGTCGTTTGAAAGTATAATGTTCAGGCTTTCAAATCATATTCTAATTATCCCCGAAAAATTCACAGGCTGGTCACAATATGGTGTCGAAGACCATTATGTTTAACTGACCAAAACGCAATTTTCGTAAACGGAACACCCTGTATATTTTTACATCATGAGATACAGAATCAAATTCTTGCTTTTGTTTTTTGAATTTTTGTTATTTTGTTTTCTTTGTTTTGTCATCATTCTTTTCAGATTTATTATTCAGTAACTGAATTGCGCTGCAAAATCGACCAATTGTTTTTTTTTAACTTTATGCATTTTTAAATGAATTTTTTACGTTTTTTTAAATATTTAATTTTCCTGAATCTAGTAACAAATTCTGGAATTTTCAACGTTGATAAGAGATTTTTTGACAACTCTTGCAGGATTTCTGCTCTTTGCGCGTTGGTAACACTAACTCAAAGGCACCATTTATATTACACTTCCGCCAAAGGCGCTCGTGTTTTTCACAAGTCATGGTTATTCAGTCATGTGTAAATAAGGTACTAAATCAACACTTCGTACAGGTAACGCAATCCCATTCCTCTCGGGAGAAGATTGAGAAACAAAGATAACAAATATAATTGTCGCAAGTGCAATAAGGAAGACAACAGTTTTAGGGAATTCTGTTTACCGCAATGTCACTGGTTTCAATTTAAAAGGATATGTCTAGTTAAGTTATTTACCAATCAAAAAGTTGTTATTTTAAGAAGTGCAGAATTTTTCTTTTACGAGAAAGGCGGAATCATTAAATGTCATGCGTTAAAAGTTTGGGATGCGATATTTAAACTCAATTTTCTTAACCACTGACAGTAACTTTGACAAACGTCACTTCAAATAATATTTCCAATTGTTCTTTTTATCCCTAGATGAGAATAATTTGCGACAAAGATAGATATAAAAAGTCACTAAATGCGTTACCTCTGTATGAAGTATGTTGATTTAGTACCTTATGTGTAAAGTATATAAAGCGCCATCTAACGGAAGAGTACCCAAACTACTAGCATTAGTAAACCGACATATTACATTTTTGGGATAAGGTATTTAAGTTTGAAGGTTACAATCGTTGCCTACAGTGTAGTCGTTCCAGTTTGCAACTTGATTTTATACATGAACATAATAGCCTACTTATTCGAAAATAATTTTAATGAATTATTTCGTTATTTAGTAAGCTGATTTAAGAAATTTTGGTATCCTCGTAAAGAGAAAGAAAATCTGTAGCTAATGAATTGCAAAAATTACTACATTGATTTTAAGAAAATATAGTTTCACAAATATTTTGACGACTAGCAATGCAGTTGTTTTTTTTTATGTATAAGAAATTCAGAATCAGCATGAAAATTTTGAATTAATTTTGCTAATTTAACCGAATTTTCATCTTTAAAAATAAAAAAATTATACCTAAGCAATGGTGAACGGTTCAAATTGAGCACACTGTATGTGTAGTCACGAACATAAATCATAGAAGGTGTACTTCAATTTCATCTGAATAATTGATAGATCGTGTGCATTTTGATTTTATTGTTTGCATGATTTTATTACTATTATTATACCAGGTGATTAAAAAAAAACTCAACTCAACTCTTGCCATTGCACTTTTTGAGGTTATTGTGCAGTATAAAGCTAAGGATAAAATTCTTGGCAAGATTTGACAGAAAAAGTTTAAGTTATTTTCATTAAATCGGTTGATTTTTTCCGATTCACAATTTAAACAAATTGCGCCAACAATTATACATTGACTAATTTTGGACCCAACAGTTTCACCTTCCACGGTTTCCACCGGGACGTCTATTTCGGAGTAAATAACAAATAGGTACGACCAAAGCGTAATTTTCACAGCAATTTCATCTTGAAGATTTCGTGCTTCATATAATTTAGGAACACCGTTCAATAAATACTGCAGCCTCTTCTGCGGGAAACTACGACGAGGCCATCAGCTTGGCCGCCGCCGTGACGTGGTGCTGATGATGGTACGCAACTTCCGAGTTTCCGGAAGACCCGCCCGGAAATCCGAAGAGCTGCTGGTACGGATACGATTGGTTTTGTAGGCAACCATAGTCGTAGCCGGGTTCGCTTTTTATCGTGCCCGTGCTGGTCGCTGGTAAAAGCGAGGTGTGCCCGAGGTATGGTCTGTCGTTGGTGGAAGCTTTGGAGATGGCATCGACTTGGGATTGGGATGAATGTGTCTGCGATGATGATGCTTGCTGTTGTTGGGTTTGATGCTGGTTGTTGTGCTGAATTACTGCCGATTTTGAATCTGAAACTAAACGATATTATCCATTCAAGTTTTACCGAATTTACCATCATAGATACAATAATTAGTAGATATCAGAACCATATACATAGTTGCAAAATGATCGAGTCTTGGCGTCTTATTTTAGCATAAGTACTTTTGTTTTTTGCTTGTAGTCTTTTTATAAATTTTAAATAAATTTCTTTAAAGTAGGTAGTGGGTAAATTAACCCAAGAAGCAGTAGCGAACTGGTCTAAAAATATTGGTTGCCAGGAGATGTGGGAGCCTTTCCACAACTATAAAGCTATCACTTTTAATATTTGAAGGGGGGCGACCTTATCAGGGACCCACACAGGACCCCCCCCTGGCAATCTGTTTTTACGATTTCTGTTTTTCCTTTTGTAATAATACCTACAACAAAAATCTAATAGAACCGAAATAGAAAATCAAGTTATCGTTGCTTCTTCTTATTATTTAAAAGGATTTATTTTACGTGTTTGTTTAAAAAATATTGTTTGCTTTTACGATTGACCCCCATTGGTTCGTTCACTCATTAAGAAAATACCTAATAGGTGAGTTAAATTAATTTTTTTCTTGCACAAGTATTTAGAGTGGCATAAATTTTGCAATTACAAGCATTCCTAAAATTGTTCTGTTTAATTCGGAAAATTGTATGTATGCCCAAAACTGTTTCCATTCAAATTTTATTACTTACAATGTATAATGCGTACTACCAGGGTAGCAGGAGGTCCGAACCTGTCGTTAGCTCTCTCACCTCGACAAGGGTCGGCCCCTAGCCACGCCCTTATATAAATTACTATGTATAAACTCTGACCAATAGCGTGTGCAACAAACATCATTACCGTCTACTGAGGCGCCGCCGTTCTCGTCACGGTCCCCGCCCACCGGCTTTTTGGGCTTGCGTTTGCGCGTTTGTATGCCATCTTTACGCATGGCGAGTGGTCGATTAACTCCGTGCAGCTTGAAGTACAACCCGCAGGCGTTGCACACTGGTTCGCCGTCGTTGTTGCGTCGCCATAGCGTCGTCGTGCGCGTACCGCAATTTGTACAGCAAAGGCCCAGTCTTCTTGTGGCTGTCTGTAACAAACAAAAATGTAACATAACGAAAACTATTAGGTAAATTAATTCCGTTCTATCTAAATTTTGTTTTGCAATTTATACAGGGGGCCGGGCTTAGGAAAATTTAAGATATTTGTTTTTATTTAGGTATGAAGATTTTCGCAGTGTAATGTAAACTAAATTTCTAGAGTAAAGAACCTAAATGTATTTTATGTTAAAAAAATGGTGTAACCCTGCATTAATAAAAAAATGTATTTTACAGAACTGTGTGCCTGAGTATTCTTTCTCTGGGTAAAAAGGTCAAATCACACTTCCTAAATACAAAATGGAGTCAATTAAATTTTTTCCATGAAATATTTTCTTGTAATAATTTTTTTGTTAATCGTAGTCGTTTTACAGTTAAATACCGATTGACACAGACATTTCTAATATGTAGGTACAAGTTCTTTTTTTATATATTCATTTTTTATATATTTATAAAATACTGATTCATGTAGCTATACCTAATGTCCGTACCTATTCATACAGTGCTTCCTCGAGACTTCCCTGAATGATGAACCCCTTAGAATGTGAGTTGTTTTATGCAACTGGCTAACCACAATCCTATTCTAAGGGGTTCCTCATTCAAGGAAGCCTCGAGGAAGCACTATGAATACGGACATATGAGTACTTACCTAATTCGTACCCCTTAACAACATATATGTAAACTTCCAGCCAACTTTCGTCATTAATGATGTTAAATCAGTACCAACTGAACTCAAGATATAACGCAGGGTTGGAAAGTTTAAAACAAACAGTTTAAAACATTGTGTTTAAAACATGTTTAAAACACCCAATTAAAAACAAACACTTTGTTTAAAACAAAGGATTTTAATTGGGTTTTAAACATGTTTTTAAACATGTTTTTTTTTTTTACTTGATGTTTTAAATTGATTTTTGTTGTTTTAAGCGTAGAAGAAACATTTCTGATGTAAGTGTTTTGTATTATTGATACATATAATATGTATTTAATAATAAAAAATTAGTTGTCTTATTAAGGGCCAGTTTGATAATGGGATTTAAAAGAGACCTTAAAATTAAAATCACATTCGTGTAAACATCTTTCAGCATTTATTATTTAATTATTATTGTAAATTAGATGTACAGTATATAAATATACTTGGTGGTCTAATAATCAAAATAAATAAACTAAAAATAGTAAAGGAGACTGTGGTTTAAGGAATAATTGAAATTTATCTCCGCCCACAATAATTTTATATCCGTAGATACGTATTTCGGCAGCTAAGCTGCCATCTTCAGTACAATTTAATATTTATATAAAACTACATTGAAATCTAACAGCTACCTACCTACCTACCTGATCATATTATCTATACTACTAAAACTATCTAAAAATAACAAAATTAACACTAAAAATTAGTAAAAGAGAGAGACTGTGGTTTAAGAAATAATTGAAATTATCTCCGCCCACAATAATATTAACAGTCAAAACCTACCAAAAATGCAAATCAAATAAAACGGAAATGAGTATTGGTCTAATAACCGAAAACGGTTCTTATTCTCCCGAATAAAGAACTTCTGTAAGCATTTAATTCGCTGTTATTTGATACCGCTTGAATTTATCCCTGAAAAGAAATTATATACCTATATATGCATATGTATGCACCTATATATATATATGCACAAATCGCCAAAAAGCAACCTACAGATTAGAGCAGATTACACCCACACACCACAAGTTAAGAGCACTTTACGATATTTATCTCGGAGAATCCTCTCCTTATCACATATCCAGTGCAAATGCGCTTAACTGTCTCTAACACCCCTTTATATAAAATTTAGGTCGTGACATCTGGTGGCTGATTTTTGACCTAACAAAAGTGACATCTTGTGGTCGATTTCTGACTCAAACACACACACATACACATACATATATATATATATATACATAAAAAAAAAATAATAATAATAATAAATCCGTATATAAAACCTACAAAATTAGAGTAAATCAAACAATGCGGAACTAGGTATTGGTCCATTATCTGAATTCATTAAATTGTTTTTATTTTTTTGAATAAAAATACTTTCGTAAGCATTTAATTCCCTATTATTTGATACCGCCTTAATGAGTTTTAAATTATCTTTAATAATACTGTGTCCAGTATTGTAAATATGTTGGGCAACACTTGATTTCTCAAACCTATTGTACCTATAGTGACTTAAATGTTCCTTAAAACGTGTTAATATATTTCTTTTTGTTTGTCCAATATATTTATTAGCACATTCATTACATTTAATTTCATAAATTCCAGATTTCTGTTCAACATCAACTTTATCTTTCGGGTTTCCCAATAAATTCTTTATAGTATTGTTAGTAGAAAAAGCTAATCGTAAGTTTTGAGTTTTAAAAATATAATTTAAACCTTTAGTGTAAAGTGCATCAAAAGGCATTTTAACAAATTTTTCTAGAGATGAAGTTGCCGTTAGAGTGCTAGAATTTTGGACTTGTTTCCTATGGCTAATCTTCCTAATTATATTATCTACTATTTGGGGAGTATAACCATTATGAACCGCAACATTTTTAATATATTTAAGTTCTTTGTCTTTGTCTGAAGATGGCAGCTTAGCTGCCGAAATACGTATCTACGGATATAAAATTATTGTGGGCGGAGATAAATTTCAATTATACAAAATAAATAACTATAAAATTATTAACAATACATAAAATTTGCTTTTAGAAAGTTACATCTTAACTTTTACTTTCTTTCCACATTTCCTATTAATTTTATCAAATTTATTTCATTTTTGAATTGTTCTAGGAAAAAAAATGTATGAATATTTGTTTTCGAAAATGGTATTTTATACATATGTAAATTTATGATATTTTCTAGTACTTGAATCATTTCCTTTTAATTTTTTTATATTTTGAAACATAATATGTCGTTTGCATTTATTAAACATCAACAGATCAACATGAATAAATTTAGGCAGCCTGTAGAAAATGGCAATATGAGTTCGAATATTTGTATTTTGTATTTTTATTGTCGCAATAACACATTCAAGTGTTTTACAAAAGTCAGATATACAAATAAGTACAACTAATTGAGAAAGTAGTAGGGTGGCCATAAGAAAAAACATGCGTGTGTTTCAAAAATTCTGAAAATTCGTCAGTAGAAGGGGAAAATGGGGTAAGTGTGCGCACGGGGTATCTGTACGCACCCATTCATCTCAAAAAGTAATAGACTTACAAGAAATTACTGCTCATGAAATCTTTGGTATCCACCCATAACTCTAATTTTTGAAAGCCCTAATAGTATCTGCTTTACCAATCAAGTTCGATATGTCGTCATAGCAGCAATGAGATTTCGATGTATGTTTGGATTTCGAAAACTTAAGCCGTAAATAAATAAATTATAAATATTTTAATTTCAGTTTTGTGTTACGATATTCAGTAACATTTAAAGAATGCATTGCGCATTTGGTATTTATTGAAAAATTCTTTTTTACAATTTTGTGATAACAACAATAAAATAATGTAGGTACGGGGAAACTGTGCGCATTGCGAAGGGGTAAGTGTGCGCGCGAAAATTTTATATTTATGCAAAAGTAACTGAACTCCAGAAGAAGACACATACCTCCACAGATGTGAGAAGTTGCTATTTAAAACTGGACAATGGTTTAGGTGTATTCTCTGCTCTAGATGGTTGCATACGTGCAACGGTTGGAACTAGGGGTGCGCGATATCATATTTTCAATATCGGTTATCGGTAACTTAAAAATATCGATATTTATTGATACACCGTTATTATCGCTCTATCGTTAATATCGATATCCGAAATGGAAATATCGTATTTTCAAAGAATCTTATTTTTGTTGCATCACCCATGCTTTTTTATAACGAAATATGCATATAGTATGCTTGAGAAATATTTTATTTCAACATATTTTCAATACTTACTTACTTAAAAAGAGAAATATTCTACTGCGCTAAGTTACCCCATACCCGCGTACAATTACCCCGTGTGTATGGGGTATCTGTGCGCAGGAGCACTCTCATGAATTTTATTTTTTATTGTCTGTATTTTTTCCCTTTAAGTTGTCTACGCTTTGAAATTTGTTCCGCAAATATCTGGAGCATTGTGTAAATAAAAATGGTGGCATTATCTTTATTATTTCTTATATTCTGGGGGTCTGAAGCAAAAGTGCGCACAGTTACCCCAGTCTCCCCAATAGAATGCATCATTTTTTAAAAACGACATTAATTTCATTTTAAATGTTTTGTAAGACCACTGTTTTACTATTATTGGTAATTGAATAATAAAGTTTGGTCCGTTTCTCTATTTGCTTAACCTGAAAAATTGAGGACGTTTTTGAAACGTTATAAGGACGTAAATAAGAATTAAAAAATAAAATTGAAATTAGAAATTGCATATGTAGAAAACATTTTTAGACGAAAATTGAAAGCCCACAACTGTTTTTTACTTTTTCTATTTTCAACCCTAAAAACTGCAAAATGAATCTCTAGAATTTTTATCGTAAATATTTTTAAACTTTTATCATTTCGCAATACAAGTAATAACTACTTTTTCCTTTTTACTGTGTAATTTAGGTTGTGAGAGTATTTGAAGCGATTAAAAAAGTGTAATAAATTTAAACAAAATATTTGTTTTTGTTTGTTTAAAACATTATTAATTTTAAGTCAATTTTAAACATGTTTTAAACAAAAAAAAAACTGTTTAAAATCAAATAAAACAAATGTTTTGTTTTCTTTTTTAAAAACCAGTTTTTTTCCAACCCTGATATAACGTACGATGTATACGTTGAAATTTAGTAACATTTTGTTACTACAAGTTTTTGAAAATGACAATGTTGCCACCGCTTCAATTATCACTAACGTCGGATGTGTTTACTTTGAATATACAACACGTACATAACCTATACACTATCAACCACTTCAATACTTGGCAATGTTGTTATAGCGTTACGTCATAAATATGAATGACAAAAGTTGGCTGGACGTTTACAAGAACTGTATGCCTATAATTTTACGAAATTTGATAAAAAGTAAACCGTTAGGTATAGCAATAATAAACTCTTTGTTAACAAAGTCAATAATTTCACAAGCAAACAAAAATGAAAAATTACGAGATCTTAAAGAAACAAAAGTTTTTCAAAAACACGAAAAAAGTGCGATTTAAGATCAATGTTCCAAAATCGTACCGAACCAGTTTTCGGCCTTTTTGCCAATTTTTTTCTTCGTTTTCTCGTGTCTTTTTTTAATGCTGTTTTTCTTTTTGAGAGTCTCATTTGCGGTTACATTCTAAGGTGTGCTTTTCTTCTTTACTTTAGTGAACTTTTCTTGTAAATTGTTTTGTATGAATTTTCTGTTAGAATTTGGGTGTCCGTATAGTTCCCTGTGACAGTTTATTTCAACATGTATGCATTTAAAACCTCGGAAATATGTTTTCCATTTCAGTGCGAACTGTTTTCAGCTATATTGGTACGAAATGGCACATCCGCCATCATATTATGAGTTTAAATTTGCCAAAGAAAATTTTAGTAACTGGCCGGCGGTTAACAGTACCAAAAATAACATTGCAGGTAGGTGTACTTTTGCATAAAAACTTTAATAACATTATGAAAATATCAAATTATTACAAATTATTACGAATTGTATAACACTTAGTTATTTCCTATACTGATAAAAGTGGTAGTAAATTTACACTCTTTTTACATTAAAATTCATTATTATTTTAAGAGAATTTTTAACACTGCATAGAAATCTGTGTATTATTACTTAATAATAGTAAAATAACATGAAATTTTGATGTAAAAATTATGTAAATTTATTTAGTAGTGTACGGTATCAAGGGCATAATTAGGAGATTATAGCCCGAGAGTATGTTTATAGCACGACGCGAGGCGGAGTGCTTTTAAGTGCTCGAGGGCTATTATTTAGAATTATGCACGTGGTACATACAACGTTTTATTTTATTTTTGCCAAAATTTATGAATTCAATATTTTTATATCATATGCGAGTGATTATATGCACACATCGCTTCCATAAAGTAAATTATGTAATAAATTGTTTGCGTTACTAATGGATTTGGGCAATAAAAGCCATATTACGCCCGCAATTGCAAATAAACAAGATTATGGTTCCAAAATAAAATAAAAATACTTTATATTTGCAAGTTAAAAATTAAAAATGTCATCTCTACTGACAGTTCTGTCGAAACGTAAAAATATGCAATATATTAATTTAAAAAATATTGCCTGATTTTGATTTTTTATAATTTATATAAAATATACATAGTAGATATAATTAGGTATAAAATTGCTGATATGTATTTGAAAAATCAAAAATATGAAACTGTCACCTTACCGAGAGTTCTGTCAAAATAATAATTGTATAGCTATATGTAGGTAGTATAATTCATATTAAAAAAATGCACTAATTTTACGTAATTTTTTATAATTTGGTTAAAATATACATAGGTAGGGGAGACCGGGTATGGTTGTCTAACGGGTTGGTTGTCACATCTACATAGTATTTCTCAGTAACTAACTACTGATATTGGCTGTGGCTATAACTAGTGATTGTTTACATCATTTTATGCTTTTAGTCTTGTTTTCGTGTTTATTGGTTGGAGGACCGTGGTACTTACAGCGAATTATCAATTTTTCGCTCTGTGAGTAAATATTTAAAACGTAAGATTTTTTATAATTCTTTCACTATTTTTTGTGATTATATTTTGACAGCCATTTTTTTAACCAATCGCAGGACTTCGCTGATTGTTTACATGACCGATTTTTAGGTTAGCTCTATTTACGTTTCCAGAATAATTTTTTTTATCCAAAATGATTGCCTGGGGTTAGTTGTCACGAATCGCTTGGGGCAAGTTGTCACATATCTGGGGAAAGCTGGGAAAAATTGAAGCTCGTAAAAAATGGATGCAATGCACAGAATGTAAAAGTTGGGCTCATGTTTTGTCCACCCCATGCCTTTTACATCTGTCAAAATTGTCAGAGAAGACAGCAATTAACTATTTTAATATGAAATAGAAGAATTACTGTAATCCAAAGTGTCTTCTTGTTCTAAAGCAAAAATAATTTTTTTTACTATCTTTTAAAATAATTGTTACTTTTATTGCTATTTTTACTGGTTTACTAGTTAAAGTTGCATTTAAATTACCCGTGACAACTTACCCCGGAACCGGGGTGGGTAGTTTGTCATAAAAATCTTCATCAACTTAAAAATCGATTAAAAATCACAGTTCATCATTTTCGTTTTGAAACTCCGGTAACATATTCCCAAATATATATTAAATAAGATAGGTTGTCGAATGATTGGATAAAATAGAAATGAACTGTATAATATACGTAAATGTAAATTTCGTGACAACTTGCCCCGATCTCCCCTATGTATAATTTAGATAATTTAGTGTTTCTCTTAGTCCGTTAATTTTGCATAAGTAGGTATAGGTATAAGTCTTTTAGTATCCACAACGTTGTCGTGGAAGTTCTGTAAATATAGAGCCATCTCTTCGACAAAAATTTCCGAGATTTTTTGAGTTTTTAGAATGAAACTTATTTACGCGCAGTGGGCGTTGAGTTTTGGTAACAATAACGTGTGCCATGAGTGGTTTAAAATATATGCAATTGGTTCAATTTTCATGGAAATGAGCATTCGTAGAATGGAGACGCAAATCCAGGAGCTAATAGTTTTTCCTTGCGCGGATTACTGAAAATCTGTTAGTTTGTGAAAATTGCAAGACCCAAACGCCTAGGGGCTATAGGAAAGATGAAGATCATAGACATGAATGGAAAATGGGAGACAGGAAGGCTAACGTAGAGATGGTATGAAGATACTTTTAAGGGCTTCGGAGAAGCCTGTAAGCCTAAATCCAAAAGAAAACAAAAGTGAAGGAAGTCGCTGTAAGAAAAAAGTGAGCAAAATTTTGCTGTTCCACAACTTTCGTGGTAAACAAAAAGAAAATTGATCTAAATGCGAAGGAACTCGAGGAGTGGACTATAAATTAATGAAACGAAGCCAGGCAAGTCTCCAGGAGGCTCAGGCGATTGGAGGAGCAACTGAGGTGACTCCAAATCCCCAAAGAGGAATTCGAGAAGAAACAGAACGAACTTCAGGAAATGTTGATCTTGAAGAAACCAAGAATATGGAAACGGTTGAGCGCCAGAAGCTTGAGGATGAAATTCAGGAGAAAGTTGTGCGTATCCAACAAGAAGATGAGTTGAGTTGAAGCCGCCCGACGCAAAGAAGAAGAACTTAGAAGGACAACAACTTGCCAATACAACCAAAGGCAATTTCGAAGAGAACCTACGCGATGAAGATGATAGATAAAGTTGTTAACGGAGACGACAGCAAGGATTTGGACACTGAAGAGAATATTGTTAATCCATTTGAAGACAGGCGTATTTTATGAGCATCTTCAAGGTCGATTATAGGCCTCGAGGCAAGATTTAGCTCAAATTAGAGATGAAACTGAGGAAACTGCTGTGGATAAAATACACAAAGAAAATGTTCGACTAGGAAGCGACAAATACAAATACATAGTGTGTAGAATTCAAGGAAATAATCAATTATTATGAGGTTTGTTCCAGCAATAGTTGGTAACTGGTTCGAAATCGTCAAAAGCATGCAGTCATCAAAATTGTACATTTGACGGAGCCATTAAAATCGGTCATTACATCGGTGGACAACTGTTTTTAACGGTTCCGAACTAGTTACGAAGTGTTGCTGGAACAGACCTAATGAGAACTCGGAAAAATAGAGGAAACTTAATATTGTTGGAAGAGGAAATAGAAGATGCGCTTAGGGAAAGAAAGGACGAGGAATGAAACGATAAAGGAACTCCTTTGTAATTAAAAATTTTTTGGAGAATTAAGGATGTGTGAGGGGCGACTTAATCCGATTTGATGGAAAAGTCAAAAAAGAAGACCAAAAATGTTATTGCGACATCTTGGTGAATAAGCCCCCCCCCACAGGAGTAACCTGTGCTTACTGTAATTTCCTAGTAAGCATTATTACATCTGAAAATATCGACTTGAAGCTATCATCAATTATTTAAAGTGTAGACATTTTGGAGACCATAATTTTCCGAAGTAGGTGTTATTATCATCACATTCTGGACCTTGGATGCATCTGGAGAACTTATTGGTTTCAGGATAAAAGGGGGGATTTCAAGAAAGAAAGATTTAAGATATAATTGATTTTAATCAAAATTTTCTGAATAGGTAGATATCAAAGTAATAGGGCATATTTAAGTACAAGGGCTCAATTCTTGAAATCATTTGACATCATATCATGTCGTACGCGTCATCAAAATGACGTAGACTCTCATGCAAAACTCATACAAATCGTTCCGGAATTGCGTCCTTTTGACGTCATATTGCATATGACATGATGTCGAATGATTTCAAGAATTGGGCCCCTGATTTTTGTTTTCCGATCTCTGTCAATTTAAAATTGCCCATCTCGATTTTTGTAGTTAAGCCAAAAAAAGCAGTAAACAAATGTGTGGTTTTTTTATTGGAACTATTTTAAGTCCTCTAGCTCGGAAGGGATGTATTTTCAGGCATATGTTTATATAAAAAAATCTTATTTTAACATCTACAAGACGCCTTTATAGTTTGGCTAGAAGTTTTAGATACAGCCTGTTATATACTTCTTTAGATGTGTTTTTGTGGTAGGTATTTTGGCAAAAGCCGTTTATCATATTCACATTTTTAATTTTTTTATAACATTAATTTAAAGTAGTTTAGCACATTTTATTTAATTTTTTGTTTTCCGATTATTATTATTTAATGTCATTAATTTAAGATAGCTTCTGTTTTCCTTTTATTTCACGAAATCACAGCCAATTTCGCTCTTCATTCTAAATTTCATTATTTTCTACTTTTGTCTGCTTCAGAAAGAAAAAGAATAAATAAAGTAGGGGTAATAAAATAAAAAGAAAAAGAAAACAGTACCTGCTGAAATATATTTGTTACTTGTAACTTTATTTTTAATCTGCTTAAGTCCCTATATTCATGTTGATTTTTGCTTCCTTCTTTTTTGTAACATGTGGTCATAAAGTCCCGTCACCCCATCAGTAGGCTTTGGAAGTGTGAACGCATGTCTTTTGTTAAAGTAATTGATTAATCAGAATGACATTTCTATTTAATTAATCGACACTTCTCTTGAATTTTTTACCGCAATTCCTCTAAGGTGTGGATGTACCTACTGGTTTTTTAGAAACTTCATTTTTTAAGTACGGGAAAAGAAAGTAGTTAATAGGTATACACGTTTCTTTATAGCCTGTAGCATTTTGACACTTTTTAAGTACGGGAAAAGAAAGTAGTTAATAGGTATACACGTTTCTTTAGCCTGTAGCATTTTGACATGTGTCAATTGATTAAATAGAAATGTCATTCTGGTTAATCAGTTACCTACTTTAAGAAAAGACATGCGTTCACAATTCCAAAACCTACTGGGGTGCCGGGAATTTATGACCACATGTTATAAATATCGGTGAAGATATCGGCCACATAGAGCCGCAATGTGCTATAGCTACTCAAGCTCTAATTCGTGAAATTTATTTTGTTTTAATTTATTTTTGGAATCACATTTTTAAAATAAAGAAAAATCAAATTAAAATAAATACAATTAAAAGTATGTAAATATAAAATTATTAAAACTATTGCAGCTTTCGCTTTTAATAGCTTCATCAGAGCTCTACAAAATATTGGTTACAATTTTAAATTACAATTAAATAGGTAATGAAAAAAATTACTCTAATACTATGCAAAATAATTTTATATAAGTTATACTTAATACTTATATTACTTATCTGTCTCGTTTCGAAGAAAATTATTTCTTATTTTGTGTGAAATAATCATTTGTTTTTATAATTTCAAGGCTTACTAAATGAATATATGTAAATTAAATTAACATTATTTGAATTATTAGTATCATTATTCTGAATGAATGCCTTGAGAAATCAAATTTAAAATTCAGACGCTAAATGAACTCGAAAATTCATTGATTTATCGTTAATGTTTTTGGCAAAAAACTAAAACTAAATAATCACATAAATGAGACCAGATTTACCTCCTCAACTGCAAAAAAATTGGACTAGGTAATTCCCAATCACATTTCATTCAACACACATATTTGGATACATTTTTGGTTACTTTCATTTTAGCAAAAGGTTGGGAAATAGAACACTTACTTTTGAAATCAAAATCACAAACCGTGAAATTGACATTTTAGAGAGAGAAAAAAAACATTATTTCATATCGAAAAAATTTTCAAATTTAATACCACAACGTATTAATGAATTTTCAACACGATTCACAATCCTTTAATCGTAGATATCAAATTTAGTAACATTAAAAAACTTAATAATTTGGAAATACAAAATGAAATAAAACATAACAATAATAAAAAATGGTTTGTGAATTTAACTAGTGCAGACTAAGATTAGAAATTAAAAGTTTGTTATCTTTAGGTCCAAAATGTAGTTTACCAATCAAAATTAATATTGCAAAATTATTTATTGATTGATTTAGAGAATCTTGTTAATGCTTTTCTAAAAGAACAAAGAAATTTAATCAGATTGGAATTTGTGTACATATTGATTTATGTTTATTGCGAAAGTGAAAGCCGAAGGACCGTTTTTGATTTTTTATTGCAAAAGTACTAGTGCACACAAAGAAACTATACACAGAGAAAAATAATGACGAAATATTTACTACAGTTTTATAGTAAAGTTCAGTTAATAATTTTCTACTACAATTGTAATAGTTTTTTCTAAAGAATATGAATAAGTTTCTCTGCACTTATAGTCCCTGGTACAAAATAATTGCAGTACATAAATCATAGCACGTATTACTATAATAGTGTTAATATTTCGATATAATTATAGAGAAAAATTAAGAAAATTATTGACAATTAATTGTACAGGAAAGTGAGGTGCTGCATTTTAAAATTCGTTATTTATTGTAGCATTTTTTCACTAATTATTTTTACGTCATGTCGGTCGTATCACCTGATTTTATACGATCTAGATTCGCGCATGCGAATACTTCTTTTTAGGGTAAAACCGTTTTGTTTAGAACGTAAAAGCACAGAAAGAAAAGAAACGGGAATACCCTGTCTTTCTGCGTCTCACGTTTTGCGTTTTGGATTTCGGGTCGGGTACAGTACGGACAAGATGGCTGACGAAGTTGTAATGAATTTATTAGAACAGTGGGGTTTTGAAAACCTTATTCCGACTTTCAAAGGTAAGTAAATAAGTTTAATTATTTATACTTCTTTAGGCTAAATTGCTGTTTTGGGACCTAACGACCTGACTTTGATGTGCCTTATAAACAAGCAATTGCGTTACTTGAACGTACGATAATTTTTTGCTTTATAGATTTCAGAACAATATCCAATTTACGTGAGTGTTCCTCTATGATGTATGATTGTTAAACTGAATGCAGTTTAGATTATTTTATATAAAATAAGAATTTTTTCCTTAGCTCTTACCTAACTATTTATGTTAAATTTCAAAACTTGCATTCTTACAAAAACTTTACAAGTATCTTAAATATATTGCGCAAATCTTATCGAAAATTTTAGTTCAAGAAATAGATGAGGAATCTTTTAACTCGTTGACAGAAACAGATGTGCAGGAATTGATACCCACAGTAGGCCTTCGCCGAAAATTCCTTAATAAATTTCAAGAATATCAGGCGGTAATAAAGGTTTGAATTTTTTAAAATTTTGTTATTTAATTTTGTGTTTTTGAAACATATTTTTACAGGCTACAGAGGCCTATTTTTTAATAGAATCCAGTAATGATTCTACAGACACAAATTCTGTTAGTTTGTCATCGCTGTCTGTCGATGCTGACGATAATTCAACAGAAAGTTTAGGTAATATTTAATACTTGCAATATATACCTGTATACCTACAGCGATACCTGCTTCATCAAGTAATATTTTTTTTTAGACACTTATTCCTACTAGTTACAGTGCTAAAGCAACAGTAGGGTTGCCATATGTTGTATCCAGAAGTAATAGTGAAAAATCAGTAAGTTTTAAAATATTTGATTTTAATATCGTTTTTTTTTTAACATCAGTAATTAAAACTTATAAAAAAACGCATTATCTTTTCACTATCACTACTAATATAAATTTTATACATTTCAGACAGTTAGAGAACTGATTGAAAATACTGATGAAGGTAAAATTATTGCTGCCAGTTGTTCATCTGGAAAAGGCTTTCTGAGATCAAAATTAAGTGAATTAATTATAAAAAATGAGTTAAAGGAAGATAAGAACAGAAGGTACTTAATCGACATAAATTTTTTTTGTGTATCTTAACATTCAGAATTAAAACTACATTTGATTCCCCTTCAGCAAAATCAAACGGAGTACGATTTGTTTCTGCTAATCTTGAAACAAATCAGACTATAAATTACTGTTTTTAGAATACCTTCAGCTAGATTCAGACAGTTGGCACAAGAAATAAATAGCGTATTTCTTCATGAAAATCCAGAAATTTACTATGTGGCGTATATAAGAAACTCCAACGGGAAACCTAAAGCTGCACGTGGAAAGTTATGGAGTTCTTACACGTACTTATGAAAAAAATATAAGAATTTGGGAATTATTCCTGAAGCATCTACTTCAGAATGTACGGATGGTAAGATGTTATTGAAAAATTATTTCTGCTTCAATTTTGTGAACTTTAGTGGCCTAAATTGTATTCACAGTAAATTTTACAGTAATGATAACCAGTACATACAAATTTTTCAGAAAATAAGTAGCTTTGTGGTTTTGTTTGTTTTATTTTTATGTTTTCAGAGAAACTTTAACCATTAATATCTATTGCAGTTACAGAATATGCAGAAGAGGAAACTGAAAAAGTGCAGTGGTTGAAAAACAATACTGATCCGTATTGTACTGCACAAGAATATTGGAAATCTACCATAAATATACGAATGCACAACTTTCCAAGTACAATTCGTGAATATGTGCAAACTTACCCAATTTTAAAACAGCCTTTGGGATATACTTTTGTAAGTTTAATAAATTAATCAACTGATATAATAATGTTTTAATAATTTTATTTCAGCTGGAATTGGATTTTGAAAATAAATATCCTGGCAAAGAAAATAACTTTTTATGCCAATGGCCGCAGTTGTCTTCACAGTTAATAAACATAGCTGAAAATAAAAAAGATTCATATTTACAGTCAATTTTAAAGGACTATCTATTAATTGAAGAACGAACTAAAAATTCTGGTAATTTTTTTATGTTTTCATGTTATCTCTCAAGCTAACAATTTTATTAACATATTTCAGATGAAATTTTTGCTTTAACAATTCTTCCCTTGTTTTTCGTAAACATCAAAATCAAAAAGCCAGGATTTCATTGGAAACCATCAAAAATTGAGTTAAAAAATAGTTTCTTACTTCATGTTACAGTAAGTATACAATGTGAACTTTAAATATAAATTTATTGCGAAAGTTTATTTAGCTTAGGTATAGAATATATCTTGTTTTCAATAAAGATGATGTATTACAATGGCCGCAAAAAGTCGCGACCTATTGCAAATTGTTTACTATTGTTATATTTTTATGTTATGTGCACATAAGAAATATAAGTTATTAATATTTTTAATAGTTGTTTCTGTGAGTTGTACCTTATATGCGCATTTTTTAAACTGCGTGTATACAATTTATAATTCCGTAAATATTAACAATGTATGTAGGTACAATTACAAACAAAATCAATGTCATAGGAAAAAAAAGGTTGCAGTGAACTATCACCTTTATAGTCCTGTTTTTAAATTCGATCGATCAATGGCATGTGTTTGACGACCGATCGTCTTTAAAATCAGAATGACAAAGGCGCGTTGCAGACCCTTTTTCTCTGTGACATAATAAGAGATTTCGGTTGTACATATTTTCTATACCATTTTCTATGTGATATAGTAAATTTTCTGATTATGTATATGAAAGTAAACTACAACAAACTTTCGATCATTCTCATTATAAATTTGAATTAATACTACAAATTTTTAAAAACATTTAAAAAAAAACGTGTATAATCACTACTAATTTGTAGTAAAAATTGTATAAAAATATTGTCACAAAATGCTACAATAAGTAGTTATTGGTAATATTTACGAATACAAACTTTTTCCAAAATTATTTGAAGTATTAACTATTTTAAGATTTGTAACTATCACTACAGATTGTTGTACTTTTTAATAAAATATTGAGATTACAAAAGTTTATGAATATTTGATACAATAAATAGCTGGTTCCTTTTTAAACGCAAATTGTAGTATAAATCTCTATATTTGTAGAGCCCAGTACTACATTTTTTTTTCTGTGTAATTCTGTATGTAGGTAAGTTAACACTCGAGTTCTGTCTTGCTTCTTGGAACCCCCTTCTCGCGCATGTTCTTCTTCAGTCGGTAATACAGGGTTGCGCATGACAAATTACACAAACTTGAATAAAATGATAACTGACGGCGGGCGACATCTGTTAACGCGCAGACACATATTAAAGGCTGATAAGGGTTCTACCACAGTAACTAGCTACACATGATACAAGAAGATTATAAAAAATAAGAAAGGCCAGTGTAAAAATCAGAAATAGTGTGACCAAAGTCTTACAGTTTCTAACTTGTCCTCTTTGTGTACGTTGAATAAATTTGGCTGGATATCCGGCTATCCGGCCTAAATATACGCCAGATATCCGGTTATCCGACCAAATCACTATCTCTAATTTATAGTAAAATTTGTTGAGGTTTATAATTTTATTTCGAAATCGTATGTGTTATTTTTATTCATACATTCCGCCAGGATGGCTTTTTCCTGAACAACAGCATCAACTTTCTTGGATCAGTATGTACTTACAGAACGTTCATAATCATCTTATAATAACAAAAAAAAAAAACATTTCGCCTTGTCAAAAATAGTGCTTATCACGAATCCTTTCTTTAAAATCTTCTTGTGATTTGTCCGCGACCGAACGTAAAACTTTCTTTTTTGGGATTGATTTATTACAGCAATTAATGCCAGCCAAATCGTTTGTCTTTAAGTGGATTGATTATAATATATGCTGCATCATTTATATGTATGTATGTATGTATATGCATTTTACAATGTAACAAAGTTCGTTCGCTCCAAGTTTTTTGATAGGATCACACTTTTTTCTTCTTCTTTATAAACGAAGTGTACGACGTGAGAAAAAAACAATTAATCTCGAATGCATACAGGGATATTCACATAAACCGTTCGTTACAAGTTTTCAAGGTTGCAGTTCACGTAGATATTTGAAATTTAAGGAGCAAGGGTTTTCCGTGGAGATCTCTTTAAATAAAATAAAATTGCCTTTGTATCACTTCCGGTTGTACCGGAAGTCACTATCAACTCGCTTATTTTAAATGGAATGCTATATTTTTTATCACGTTTTTGAATTCTACATGTAAAAATATGTTAAATTGCAATACATTTCCCTATCTCTAAAATGCATCATTTTTGAGATATTTTGAATTTTCTTAGAAATTTGGATTCTGCAATCTGATTTTCAAAAAATTATAACACAGCTATTATTGAAGCAATTTTATTTGTAATAGCTAATATTGTAGTTGAAGCTTTAAGGTTCTTAAAAATTCCATCAGCATAATCTATTAAGCTACGGGGTGTCTAAAACGCACCGCTCCACTCGAAGATATTCAAACACAGAAAAATACTTTTTTTCAAATGGAATGACCGATATTTATATGCACCATTGTATGTGGAATCAAATGCTGTGTCGAACTGTACTAGCATTCCCTATACCTAACTTTAACAGTTTTTGAGTTATGAAACATTTTCGATTTAATTACAATTTTAATAGGTCAAATATTTTTAATTTTATTAAGAGAGCATGGAAATTATAACAACGATTACTGTTACTACAAATTTTGTAGTCAACCAAAGAAAATAGAATTTGGCAAGTGGAAATTCACAAATTTTAATAGTTCTTTAATCATCCTTCTCTTAGGACGCTTGTGATCTTATAAAACGAAAAAGTATGAATTTCATTACTTTAAATTGAAGAATAAAATAGCTGCTAGCTTGCAATTCTCTGGATTAGCGTGAAAGTATTTTAAAACCATTGTCTAATTATCTTCGTTATTTGTTACTGATCTTCGTACATTTTATTTTTCCAAATTGTATAAAGTTAGGTTCAAACTTTCCAAACTGTGTTTTATTCATAGGAGACAAGAGGAGTACATTTGATTGAACACACATTCTCTGCTCTGAACAATTTTAGATCATTCTTCATGAATTTAAAAAATAGATTTAAAATATCAGCGTTTGAGTAATTTTGATTTTGATTCTCAAATTTTTTTTGCTTTTGCTTAAAATTTGTAGTAACAGGAAACGTTAAATGCAATTGTTTGTTGTTTTCATAACTATATCAACAAAATTAGAAATATTTAACCTAATAAATGTCAATTTTTATGTATTAAACCAGAAATATCTTATAACTGAAAAACTGTTAAAGTTAGGTATAGGGAATGCTAGTACAGTTCGACGCAGCATTTGATTCCACATACAATTGTGCATTAAAATATCGGTCATTCCATTTGAAAAAAAGTATTTTTCTGTGTTTGAATATCTTCGAGTGGAGCGGTGCGTTTTAGACACCCTGTAGCTTAATAGATTATGCTGATGGAATTTTTAAGAACCTTAAAGCTTCAAATACAATATTAGCTATTACAAATAAAATTGCTTCAATAACAGCTGTGTTATAATTTTTTGAAAATCAGATTGCAGAATCCAAATTTCTAAGAAAATTCAAAATATCTCAAAAATGATGCATTTTAGAGATAGGGAAATGTATTGCAATTTAACATATTTTTACATGTAGAATTCAAAAACGTGATAAAAAATATAGCATTCCATTTAAAATAAGCGAGTTGATAGCGACTTCCGGTACAACCGGAAATGATACAAAGGCAATTTTATTTTATTTAAAGAGATCTCCACGGAAAACCCTTGCTCCTTAAATTTCAAATATCTACGTGAACTGCAACCTTGAAAACTTTTAACGAACGGTTTATGTGAATATCCCTGTATATACGATGTATTCATAAGTAAAATAAGTATTATAAAAATGTGCTCGTATGACGGAGGATTTAATTAATTATCGCCGGTTTGAATGCATTATGCAAACGTTGTGAGTCGTCTCGTATATGGAAAAAGAATTCCCTAGACTTACCAGTCTTTTAGATGGTTTTATGAGAGGTCTGTTCATTCCGTTCATTTTGTGGTAGAGTCCGCAGGCATTGCACAGATAATGACCAGTTCCATCGCGTCGCCATAAGGGTGTGGATATTGCCCCGCAGTTCACGCATTCTCGCCCTTCTCCGAACTGGAATTCCATTGCACTGTCTGTAATGATAATAATAAAAAAATGATGGGGTTTTAGTTTAAAAAGATGGGTCCTGTCTAAAACTTTACTAGTAAAGGAAAAGTTTCTTTTTGCCTTTTTACAGAAAACTGACCATTTAAACCTAGCCATAAATTGAACAACAAATTAAGATCGATGTTCTAAAAAGATAAAAACATTTAAAACGCCGAAGCAAAATCATTTCGGATTTCTTTCACACACCGACCCTCTTTCCCCTCTTCTTTTGACAGCGCGCATTTGGTTAATCTTAATTTCGCCTAAGTGCCGGCCGATATTAGTGGGATAAGAATAGCATCAATCTGGGCCATATCTGTTATGTCAGGGCGGTACGAGCGGCAGAGAGCTACTTTATGATTAAGATAGGTCGTAATTCTCAGTTATTTACAGACCGCATTAGAGTTTGATAGCAGCATCAGTGTAAATCACCGTTCAAAAGGAACTGATCAATGGGTTCGCAGAGGATCCAGATACACTTCCACGTCTTATCGTTTTATGCACGGCTTGCTAAAATAGAAAACTTCTGAAAGGTCGAATAAAAAAAATTCATTTGACTGACGCAGGAACCAGAAATAAAATTCTGTTTGATTGATAAAACATTATCGATGAGATGTGTGGAAGAAACCGGATGAACCTGATCAAAGGAATAATTTCTTAAGTATATCGCCACCAGATTTTTTTTCTTTCAAGCTCATCGTCAGTTGTTACCTTTTTCTTTAAAATCGCTATTCTTTTTCTGTGTTCCCAGTATCTTAACCGTGGGCTTTGATTTTTCTTGAGTTGTCTTCAGTTTATATTAGCCGACACTGGCAATTGGGACTGGGCGTTTTCTTATCAATAAAAACCCTTCTATATTATTTATATTATCATAAATACACCAGTCTTACACCAAGAGGAACATTGAAACAAAGATAGCAAGCGACTATAGAATATTGGCCTGGTGTGCAATTGCCGGGCTTTTATAATTATCTACACATATTTTTGACTAAGAAAAAATTTACCATAAGGTGATGTTCGTTGAAAACCAGCTCCATCATAAGCCCTCCACGTATTCATCATCATATTTTGGGCGTAGAAGGCTCCCGCGTGAGCCGATGCGCTGAAACCGTGCGCAGAGGGACCAGGGACTTCCCCATAAGTGCTGGCGTTGTGGGGCCAACTGGTCTGGTGGGTAGCTGCTCCGAAGTGACTTCCTGCAGGTGATGGGTATTGGGGAACCGCTCGACTGCTGGGTACGTACACGGGGGATTGCTGAAGGTGCTGGTGGAATCCTGAACTTCCGTCTGAGTAACTCCCCGAAGCTCCACCCCCCGAATGAAACATACTTGACGCGTTTTTCTTGAAGAAAAATTTTCGTCAGGTTTCTAACAGTTGTCCATCTGAAAGAATTTTGAACGTGTGCTTTTATTTACCATTACTATATTTAGAAAACACCCCGTATATTCTCGGAGCGCCGTTCTTTATCAGTCACCCCAACATGACCAGAATCCACAATATAAATGAAGCATATAATACAAATAAATAAGTAATTATTAAATCAAATATTACACAAAAGTTTGCCTCAGTGGGGCCCTCGAGCATCCTCTGTATAGCTATTTTGGCCCTAATTGGGTCCTCATCAGAAGAAGAGTAACTCGAGAACTCCAGCCACATACAAATTTAAAATTTTCTATAACAAAAACTCAAAAGGTGATGAAAATTACATGGACATTTTCAAGCTTTCATCTTGTGAAATTATTGCGTCTAAGAACTATATATTTTTTCTTCATCAAAAGGCTTTTTTGACCAGCAGTAATTCTTTATTAACATTAAGGTTAATGCCCGGTTGCACCAACTTTGTAAGCAGAGCTTAAATTTAACTGGTGCTCAGACTATATGACATTATTTATAGGTTTAACAAAATGTTAGTCACATTCTAATTGATACTTAAGTTGAAATTTAAATGTCAATCAGAATGTATTTGATATTATACTGATCATATGGAAATGTCACATTCTAAACATAACTTAAATTTAAGCTCTGTTTAAAAAGTTGGTGCAACCGGGCATTAGTGTTACTTACTACTAGAGTAAGAAATAGTAGAGAAGCTGAACATACCGATTATTTCATTGAAGCTTGAAGAAAGACGCAGTTAGGATAGAAAGCTAAGGATGCGCCTAACCATCTATTCGGTCGCTTCCGCTTATTTTGTCAGTTGTTCGGCTTCGGCCGAAGCAACGTGGTGAAAAATTTCATAGCGTTTTTCCAAACAGAAAGTACTGAGTATGTCAAACAAGTTATAATAGATGAGTATTCTTATCCAATACAAGGTCAATCATGCGACTCGAAAGATACTCATCAATCAAAATTAGTGAACCTGTCAGAAAAGAATGAAATTAGTGAAGAAATAGGGAAAAGAAAATAAATTATGACAAAATCGCAATGAGTTGTTATGTAGCAGTAGCTCAGAAGTAATATTAAAGAAGAATTTGATGTTTACTTGAATTTGTCATTAATTAAGAAAACTGGTAATTCAATACATTTGTGGAAAGAAAAGAAGGAAGTGTTTCCAGTTTTAAGTAAAATGGCGTTGAAGTTTATTTTAGCTCCTGCTTCAGAGTTTACAGTGAATTCTTTTTTCTGAGGCTGAGAATATTTACAAAGTAGGAGCAGAAAAGTTGTTCCTCCACCATGATCTAACCTTAAAGAATTTCCAGTACTGTAAATAAGAATCCTAATTTATTATTCTCTTTGTTTCTTGTTATTTGATTTGTAGTAGTATTATAACGCGTGATTTTTTAAATTTTTTATCAACTCTTGCCATGGAATTTGGACGGCATGTCGTAGCTTTACTGTAAAACAGCAAAAAGGAGTGCAATGACGGACTTTTCACTTAAGCTAAGACATGCCTTCCAAATCTCATGGCAAGAGTTGATAAAAAATTTTAAAGATCACTTGGTATTTCCTCTCTAAAGAATTTTTGTTTTCATTTAATTATGGAAGTTTAGTGTTATTTAGATCTATTCTATTTTGCTAAACATTTTGCTAATACCATGTGGGCAAAAATGTAAAACTGAAAAACCTTTGTCTGCAGAAAATGTATGATTATGAACTTGTAAATGTCTCAAAAAATAAGTTTTGATTTTTTAAAAGTTCGGCAATTCTTAATTTAAATTGTCTACCGCATTGGCCGACATAACTATAGTATTGCAATTATCACATTTTAATCTGTAAACACCAGACCGTAATAATTTGGGTATATGATCTTTGTTGCGAACGAATAAAGTTTGTTAAAACATCGCAACTCCGAGTTGGAATCGGACATGGAATCGTGCAGGATAAAAGAAGCCGAGCTCCTTTTATTCACCCAACAGCTCACAGATAAAAACGTCATCATCCATACATCCATTTCAATTGTCGGTGGATTTGTTGTCTCTGTCAAAGTTGTTGCCTCTTATTATCTAAAAACTCGAAATTCATTGCATGATTCATTCGCCAGGTGATTAAATTCAATTAATTTCCATTTCTTCTTCGGAATTGTAATTGTCTGACGTCTTTCTCTGTGCTGATCCCTCAGGATCAAAAGTCATTCTTTACCTGTCAAATTCGTTGGTACTATTTCGTCTATTCAATGCACTAAGTAGAATTGTTTGACGTTTGTCGGTTGCATGTCTAACTTGCGTCTGATAGTTCCGTCATCGTTTGAACGAAGTTTGTTTTGATTTTCACCTGTCAAATACATACATCCATTTCGTTTGTCGGTTGTTTTTTTCTTTCGTTATTTCCATTTATTTGGTTGTTTTTGCAGTATGTATTTCTGAATGTGGTTTTATGACAGATGTCACCATCAAGTGACAGTATCAAGTAAAATAATTATTATAATGGTTTAATTTTTCAAACATAAATGATCATATTAAATAATAATAATAATAAAGACAAAAGACAGTCGATTTTACAACGCAATGTAACAGATGAATATATAAAAAAAAAAATAAAAATGAACAATGGAAGATTAAAAATGAAAAATGGTATAATGTATAGAACTTTTAAAAATACGAAATAATAACGTTGATTTTACAGCACAATTCAGTAGATTAATAAATTTAAGAAAAAAAGAGCTAAAAATCAATAAAAATCTACAGCACCGCCGACTAAACTCCTGGAGAAGGGAGGGTTCAACGAAACCCCAAAACCAAAGGTTGGACAAATTGAATAAAATAAATAAATAAATAAAAGTCACCAGCTGAGCACACTTGTTTTTATTTGAAACGCTCAAAAATTAATGTAATAATAAGAAAATAAACAATTACATAATTAACAAGAAGCCAGTTCGACCCAGAAGAGGTCCCAGGTCCCAGTGAGTTGAACAAGAAGTGAAACTAAATAACTTTGTTATCAATGTAACGAACAAGTTAAACTTTATCCGATAAACAGATCTGCTTTTCGTTCACAGCAAAGACTTAAGATAATTAAAGAAAGTCACTTATTTAAAAATAACGCCGCGTTTAGGTGAAGCAACCAAATAAGTAAATAAATATAATTAGTATACTTCCGACCTTGTAATCAAAATCCAGCGCATTGACAAACAGCTGTCACTATGAAGATTGACCGGGGTAAAACTGATGTTAATATTAACAGATTTTGAGTGTTTCTTCAAAATGGAACTTAATTTTATAAGAGATGGGACCAAAGTAACTTAACTTAAGAAAGTATTTGTTAGGCTCATCATTTGATAAAGCACTAGCGGTACGGTTAAGTAATTGATTTTGTTTTCTATTTATCAATCAAGCATGTGTAATAACCATTTTCATATGCAATCTGTTTCAAATTATTAACTTCAGAATTGAAATCTTGCGTCAGTAGGGTACAGTGAAAAGCATATGAATATAGTTATGTAATGCTGATAATTTTTGTTTATAGGGGTGATTGGAATCGGCTGGAATAATATGAGAAGTTTGTGTAGGTTTTCTGTTAGGTTTTGAATTATTTTTACTGCATTCCTATCGTTTTGAATAAGAATGCAATATAAATATATAATTCAAGTGGCATTTGAAATAATGAACTAATCAAAGACGCATGATTTTATTTCCATAGCTCACTTGATTAGAAAAGATATTGATCACCTGTTACAATAATAATTGATCGTTTTTCGTTCGTTTAACTTTATTTGCGAAAACTGTTTTCTTTAACTTTTGATTAGAACTTTCTTTAACGAACAGTCAAGGCTTGTCGTCATAATTTCGACATTCCTTATTGTTTTGGTGTCGAAATTCATTATAAACTTGGTTGTCTTTTGTTTCTTCTTGTTTAGGAAAATAAAATTAAAGAGTACATTTACTCACAAAAACTTATTTTCTCGCATTTTTCGAGCTAGAACTCGAAAAAAAAAAAAAACTCGTTTTCTGTTTTTTTATGACTTTTTATTTCGATCATCTGTTGCTCTTTCTTGAACGGGGACGTATCGTCAATTTGGGGATCATTTTTCATTAATTATTTCTGGAAAACTAAAATACATAAAACTTTTCTAACATTTTTCTCATGTTTTGCGATGTCTGTTCACTATTTTTTCTTTGTTGATCTATTCAAAAATTACCTTGTATATAGGATGAGCGAATAGTGCGTATTCGAGAGGTAGCGTCCTTATTATTGCATTTTTTTAAAATTCTTTCGCTGTTATACTTACGTATGGTTTAGGTCCACGATTTAAAATTAGTTACAGTAGTACAGGGTGATTCGTGTGGCTGTGCTAAAGCAAAGTTAAAATCAACGATATTATATATTATATAAAAAAAAACCTTGGGAGCTGGAATAAATGCTATTTCTGGAACTTGAAGCCTTACGGTGTGTAAGTTTGTTATACAGTGTGTTTCAAAAATCGCGACGCAAAATGAAAAGAGTTGTAGGGAATTGAATTTCAAACATTTTTTCTCATATAAACATGTGTCCGATTTCTACGCATTTACTTGATACAGGGCTTAACTTTGTTACATGTAAATTTTATTAACGTATAGGTTGCTATGATTTGATTGTGATCCTTTTGGGTTATTTAAAGCAAATGTTCAAAAACACCTCCTCCAGTTACAAGACGAGCTTGATTGACATCGACGACCTAATTCGTGGGTGTAATTAAATTGAAAATTCCCATTTTGGATTTCGGCGAAAGCTAAATTAATTTTTTTCAAAAGCTGTTCTTTTGTATGAATTCCGACAGCATAAATTATTTCCTTCAATGCCTTCCAGAAATAGATATGCTTGAAGTTCTTAGGTGGCGATGACTTGTTTACATTACATTGACGGTAGTTTATTGTTTAATGTTAATTTGAAATGTTTGTACCTTAATAAAAGCTTACACGTAACAACTTTGCGGTTCTGTATCTACTAAATGTCAATGAGTAGACATCGGACACATGTTTAGGATGAAAAAGAAATGTTTGAAATTCAATTCCCTACGTCGCGACTTTTGAAACATCTTGTATAACACATACTAAACCTTATATTACTGCAAAGCTTAGTCAAAGACATATTAAATTTAATAATAATATATGGGGGGTATTGTGTGTTTTAAAATAACCGAGTAAAATAAACATCTGCGTTTTGAATCACCCTGTCCAAAATAATAGGAATATTTTCAAAATTAACACAATTTTGTGATCCAGTTAGGTTATGTAATATTACTGTAAAGTTTAAAAACCTAATTGTAATAAACATTTGATTGTATTAAATACCAAAAATACCATTTTTTAACATTTAAATGTCAATATCTCAAAAAGTATTAGTTCTAAGTACATAGTATCTACCCTCATAATAAATTGATCTACTCTTAAAGGCAAATCAATATGGGCCCTAATATACAGTATGTTCCATTTAAGAAAGCATAATTTTGGTGTGGCATACCCGCATGAATCACCCTGTACTATTGTAATTTTAAATCGTGCACTTATACCATACGTAAGTAATAGTGAAAACAAATTTGCACTAATAAAGACGTATCTTCCGAGTATGCACTATTGGCTCACCCTGTATATGTCTGTTATAAGAATAACGCAAGGAATCATAGAAAAACATAGAAAAAACATATTTGTAATTTTCCTGAAATAATTGTGCACGTTTGATGATCACAGTGATTTCTTAAATATTCTTCATTCGCTGAAGATCGACAACGATTGGTAAAAACAGTTGGTAAAAACTTTTATCAAATTTTCATTCTCTCACTGAAAGTTGCTCTTGAAAATGCTACGAAATAAAAATAAATGGTGAATAAATTTCGTTGATTTTTTCGCAGGTTTCTTTTGCTTTCTACTAGGCTTTGAGTTCAAAACTTTTTTTTATCCGTCTTATTCTTTGCACTTCATCAAACCTTTGATGTCGTGAAGATGAAGAAATTACTTTCCCGTTATACGAAAATTATCGTTAGAAAAACAGCAGCAAATTTCGCACTCTAGTGAAAAATGCAAATGATCTGATTCACGATACGGCATTGACGGTTACGTTGAATGAAAACTCATGCAGGTGTATCTAATAAATAAATAAAATATTACGTAGTTTGTCCGTAATAATTAGGTAGTACTCGAACATTTGTAATAAAATACTAGGCCCTTTCATTAAAGTGAAACATTTCTCGGCGATGGATTGCAGGTAAAATGAAGCGTTTTACACTTTCGCAAGAAATCGATATGCTTAAGCGATTCCTTGTGAGCTGTGTAGGTATAAGTATAATACATAAGTCAAAAACAGAGAAAAAAATGATGTATTTTTAATGACTTAAAATGCCTACCCCACGGTTCATTACTAAAAGATTTTTAACTTAAATTTGACCCATTGGTAAAAGAAAGGTTCGCCATCCTCTGTTATAGATCATCCTATTTTTTGTACAAGTTATATTCTGTTTCATGAACATTTCAAATTGTGCAGTGTATCACACAGTCAATTGTATCAAAAATTAGATTGAATCAAAAAGTTTCTAAAAAACAATAGAATGTGTTCTGGATTACCCTATTTTTTTCTGTTCTATTTCTTCAACAATTTCAATTGTGTCACAGTAAATTGTATCAAAAATTTGATTGAATTTTGACAACAATGGTGAAGGGGTCAGGGAGCGCGATTCATGTCACTGGTTTAGTTTAGTTTTTTCAGACTTTCAGAGGGGGGGGGGGGGGCGATTCTGTAGAAATAAATCATTTGAAGAGTGAAAACGACATGGAAGTTTCCTTGAAGCAATTTAATATTAATTTTATTCTCAAAATTATGAAAGAACAATTCACTGAAAAAAAAAATAAAATTGTGAAAATAAAAAAATAGCTTCTCCTTAAATTTAATAAAAAAAGTAAAAAAATCAAGAAATGAAATAAAATTAATAAAAAATACACATCGAAAATCAAATCTAAAATTTAATTTGTGTTCAATATGTGTGTAAAGAAATTTATTTATAAAAGAAGCACTGATAAATGCTTTTACATACATATTATTTTCAATTATCACAATTCGAAAAAGTTTGCTAAATATCAACAACGAATTCACGTTACCATTAATTTATTTGATTTTAATTTTATTGAGTTCTATCTATATTCTTATTTTTTTATTTAGACGTAATTTAGAATGTACAAAAGTTGATTCTAATTAATTTCCTCCATTTTGACATTATATTTAGTTGTCGTATTATAAAGCTCTAAGTACTTGCTTTGTTCAAATAAAACTCACCTGACCACTTTAGATCAGTTGTACTGCAAAGCAGTCTCTTTCAAAAACTAAACTTTTTATCCTAAATTGTTCCTACTTTTAATAAATCAACTGCATTATTAGTAGACGATGTTAATAGCGCCATCTTTTGAATGCCAGTGGAAGATAAAGACAGAAGTCCATTATTTTCGAATATCTTACATAATAGAAGTAATTATTCTTTTGGCAATTTTTAAAAAGCTTGAAATATGTTTTGACGTTTCGATGTAGGTACATATGTATGCTTTGACAGTTTCCAATGTTTATTTACTTGATATTGAAATCGATTGCCCTCTATTTTCCTTCAATTTAATATATATTTTCTTTTTCGGATCGTTTGTATTTTGTTTAATTTTATTAGATATTGCATATTAACATTTTGAGTACACACTTCTATGGTCTGACGTCTTTCCTTTTTATTATTGTTATTTTAATAATGATTAGAAGTTTTAAAAGTTTTGTTGCAAGTCAGTGTTGATTGCAGTGGATTCCTCGAGCATCCTCTGTACAGTTGTTTCGACCCTATTTGGGGCCTCGTCAGGAATCTACTGCAATCAAAACCGAAATTTTTAAAACTTTTAATATGCTTTGACAGCACGCTTGGCCACCTTGTATGGGATGACTTATTAAGTGACGAACTAGCTGCAATTTGTCAATCCTAATGCAATGTTAGGTTAAAAAGTGATCGCAGGATGTCGCGATTGAAACATTTTGTAATTATTATAGCTTCCCTCCGTCCTTCTCTTATCTACCGCAAGAAGCATGTCTCACTCATTCTCATTCATTGGAGTGGCTTATTGCGACTTACGCCGTGCTCTAATAATTCTTTTAATTTGTTTGAAATCGTCTTGTTTTTCTTTTCTTGTTACGTTTTAAAATGTGTTCATTTGAGACTGACTAGTTCTTGTCTCTTGGCTATTTTTGTTATTTTTTTAGTATCAACATCCTAACAACGAAGTTCTTGTCCAAAATCGTTTTTATTCATTTTTTTTCTTTCCTTATTTGTCCTGCTTTAACAATCATTCAGTATTAATATTTTGACAACACAATTTCAGATCAAAATCATTATTTTGTATTTGTTTTTTTTTCTTTAAGTTTAGAGTATAGTGGCTAGGTTGAAAAACGGACCATTTTAAAGTTAAATGCTCAACATCTATTGGTGTTTACGATTCGTAAACATCTCCATCTTCATCTAACTATTATTACTTGAGGTTAAAACAAGATGAAAATACTTTGGGAGTATTTTAGCTCTAGAGTTGCGAACGTGGTCACACTTTTCGATTACAGGAAACTGTAATCGTCAATATTAAGTGATTGATATTTGTCCTCACGGTAAAACATACCCTAGAAAGGTTGTTGCTATTACACACAAAAACATTGGAGTTTCCTGTAGGAATAAAGACCTTGAAATTCAGTTAAATTTAACAACGCTAGAACTAAATTTTTAAATAAAACCATGTGTAGATACGTTATATGTTGTACATATTTAAAAACTTTTATTGAAATAAGTAAAGGCCAATTTATAATTTTTTTGTATTGGTTAGGTACTTTTTTTCTTTTGACGACACGTTACATTGGTTTTACTTTCTTTATGGTTATCATATCATGTCTTGGTTGCATCTTTCTCTCTCTCGGTTTGCACAAATTCATGACCAGCGCGAAGTAACGGAGGAATAAAAGGGTAATTATACAAATGACAACATATTGAGGAAATGCGATAGCCACTATCAGAATAATTAGTGTCACTCGGCATAGTTTGAGCCGATAAGCTACCGATAAGCTATCGGAAACCCGGCCCGCGCATTTAGCTACAACCTTTTACATATCATACTACTCCGTGCGCATCTATATTTTTACTAAAACACAATACTTGTAATCACTTGCGATAGGTGCTCGACGTGAAACCTGGAATAAACGAATGCGCATACATTTGAATATGGACTTCTTTAGTGCACCACTTACGCGGGAATACTAAAAAAAAAAAAATGTAGAGAAGGCTCATTTACATTCTGGAAGGAAACGTTTCGTTTGAAAACTGGTAATTTTGTTGTAATTTATTTTACGAATTTAAATACGAGGCAACTTCAAATTGCAGTCTCGGCACAGAAACACGATCCTCTACAAGCGTCGGGCAATAAATTCGGGCAAAACTCTGTCTGCAGACGAATATAAATATTTAGGGGTGGCAATCGAAACCGACGTGCGCAAATATAAATTAAGATCCGCCAGGCATGTGTCTTGAACACTCGAGAAGAAAATGTATCGCTCGGCATGTTCGGATTTCCTGCCCCCGTTTTTAGCGCGAGCTAATTTTACGCTTCAAAACGACGTGATGTGTTAATTATTTGTTTAATTCGAGCGAGGAGTTATGCGCGCGAGTAAATTATAATTCGCCGAGATAACAATGTAAATTTTCTAATTTATGGCGGCCGTAATTCATTGACTCGGAGTTAATCAAAATGTCAAACAATTTATTAATTTAAATTTATAATAAATAGTAATTTGTTGAAGGAGATTGTTTTTATTTATTGCGAATTATTCTTACCTGTTTACGTGTTAATGAATTTGACGCTAATGAAAACATTCCTTCCTTTTTTTTGCCCATTCCTTATAATTAATTTCCTTTTCATTGATTGTTTATGATTTTAATAGGAAAACTGGTTTCTTATTTTATTTTAAAAAAATTCTTTATTTTTTTTGCTCATTACTCTATAATTACATAATTTACTTTTCGTTGATTGTTTATGATTTTAATGGGAAAAGTTGTTTCTTATTTTATAAAAAAAAAACTGTGCAGATTATTATTTTAAGGCGCGATTTTACAATCGTCGGATAAACATTGTTCTTAGAATAACGTGACGTAGGTGTGACGTAGATATGGAGGAACGTTATTCCGCCCTTATTCTACGATTGTAAAAACTGAGCCTTAATGTTTATATTTGAATGTGACCCGAGATCAGAGCTGGGCATTAATTGAATTAAAATGCTTGAAAAAGTAATTGAAGCGTTTTCATTAATTGAATTAAAATATTTCAAATACTTTTGACATCTGGTCCTGATAATTGTTATTTCAATTACTTTATTGAAATGCTTGGTATTTGAAATAATTTTATGTTATTTCAATTAATTTTCACTATTTGAAATACTTTTGAGTATTTGAATCACTTTTGAGTAATTGATTTACTTTTTAGTATGTAATTGAATTACTTTTGAGTAATTGAATTGCTTTTAAGTACTTCAATTACATTGAACAAAAAATAAAAGATATTCATTGATTTATCAGAAAATCAAAACAGAAGAACCGGTCGGAAAGGTTAAATAACGTCAATATTGAAAAAAATAATAATTAAAAGTAATTCAATTACTTTAGAGTAGTTCAATTACTTCAGACTACTTTAGACTTTACTTTAGTCAATTATTTTGACTGCTTGAATTATCATTTGAATTACTTTAGAGTAATTCAATTACTCTAAAGCAATTGAATTAGTCTAAGTAATTGAAATACTCTAAAGTAATTCAGTAATTCAAATAATAATTCAAGCAGTCAAAGTAATTGAAATACTCTAAAGTAATTCAATTAATAATTGCTCTGCAGCTTCAAATACTTTTCTTTTTAATTGGTAATTGCCAATACTTTGTATATGAAGAGAAAAAGATAATTGATAATTGCCAATACTTTTCAAAGTAATTGAAGCTTGTTATTTGAATTACTTTTTTTAAGTAATTTGCCCAGCTCTGTCCGAGATGCAGGTGTTTCTATTTTTTTCCATTAGGGAAAAATATGTTGTGTTTTTGGAATAATTTTTAAAAATCAGCGGTATTGGTGATTTAGGATTTTTGTTTCCGGACTACCCATTGTATGTACAATAAAAAAAATTACAATCCAAATTTAAATGCAATTGTTTTTGTCTTTTTATAGGTATGCGAGGGCGAGGTCGTAATGATAAATTTGGCACTGAAAAATTTTTTTTTTATTTATTCATTATGTAACTTTTTCGTTATACAGGGTGTTATTTTACTGTATGCAAATATTTAAACCTGTAATACTTCACCATAAATGGCAGCGATTGAACTCATATGTCCTTAACAAAAGTTTTACACATTTCGAGAAAATCGCAGTTGAAAATCGGCCAAGAATTAATCGCACTTCTATGTCTTTGAGG
The DNA here is from genome assembly GCA_958336345.1 of Dorcus parallelipipedus. NCBI lineage: Eukaryota > Metazoa > Arthropoda > Insecta > Coleoptera > Lucanidae > Dorcus > Dorcus parallelipipedus. The sequence continues at coordinate 37,818,340 of OY284483.1, read as the reverse complement.
TAAGTCAAGAAAAGGAAATTTTATTGCGACCACAGAAGGCATCTGTTGAAACAAGAAACAGAACTGCAATCGAGCAGTGACCCAGTGACCTTTGCCGAAGTCGGGCGGCCAATAAAAGCATTTTTTTTTCACGTCGCAGTAAGTCATATCGTAGCCAAGCAATTTGCTTCATTTTTTTATTATCATCACACACAATTTATTGCTCCGTATCCTTTAGGATCAACAGTTTAGTTTGTGAAAAGTGGTTGAACGAGTTAAAGCTAAATGCGATTACTATTTTTTGTGCTTAGTATTACTTATTAAAATGCCGCAATTCACGAAAGGCGAGAGAAAAGATGCTCCTTATTTACGGCGAAGCTCGAGTAACTGAAGAAGCACGGCGAATTTATGGAAACACATTTCCAAATCAATGCGAGAACATTTACAGCTAATGTCTCAGCATTTACGCGATTAAGGAACGTGTGTCGCTAATGATGGATGCCACTTTGAACAGTTGTTATAAACATTCCTAAATTAGTAGTAGTAATCGTTTGAATGTGTTCCTCCACACAGATATTATTCGGTAAGTGAGTGCGCCTTTGCATATTAGTCACGCCTGCGATGTTTATTGCCTACGATCAGCGTAAGTTTTTTGTTGTTTCATGACCGTCGTATAAGAGGCGGATAAAATATTATGTCATAAATTTTTTTAAAAAATTTTCCGTGTTCTATGTGCTCTCACGGTAATGTGGTTAAAATGTCTGCACTTATTTTACAAATACCCTGTATAATGCATCTGAAGAATCCCTGAAAAGTAATTATTTTTATAGTGATACCTACTTGTTTACTTTGATACTTGTTTAATTTGATACATTTTTGTCTTTGTCTTTTTATGTGCGAAGACGTGACGATAAATTTGGCATTAAACCAGAAAATTAGTTTTTCTTACTATTCATTGTTTAACTCTGTCATATAACTCTTCTGAAAAGTCTCTGAAAAAGTAACGATTTTTTATATACTGATACTTGTTCAATTTAATACTTTTGTTTAAAAGCTTAGTGTCGTTTTCATTATAGGTACGAAGGTCTAAAGGAAATTTTAATTTAAAGTTACTTTACAAATGTATTTTTTATTTTAAAGACACTTTAAATTTATATGTTTTATTATGAAAACGGCCGCTAAATATATTTCTTAAATTTTCTGTTAATTTTAAATGTTTTTTTTTAATTAGTTCTATTTGCGAAAGGTGATGAATAGTCAAGGATTTTAGAATTACATCAGTTTTTTCAAAATGCTTAAGATTTCTAGAATGTCATAATTAAAGTCTCCAAATAATAGGTCCGTTTATCCATCCAATTGTACAAGTATTACTCATTGCTCATGCTGATGCGCTGTAAACTTCAAACGGTCGACTGGCCAATTATCCAGTGTCGTTTATGACTATATGATACATAGGTATTTTTTTAATGTTTTATGTTGTTTGTGTTTTATCTAATACAGGGAATATCAAAATAAAATGTGACAAAGTTGATCGACATATTCAAATTCAAATTCAAATTCAAATTCATTTATTAATAAATTACAATAGTAATTACGTCATACAAAAGAAAACAGAAAGAAAAAATTCAATTAAATAATATCATTCAAAAATATATAGATATAGGAGGATATTCCTACTATATTGGAGAAATAATGATTTGCAACTCTATAGTTCGATCGGTGCCTTGTGTGCATCGAAGCGCCTATGTATTCGGACCTTTTTGTTGGAGACTTTAATCATAACCATTGAATCAAAATTATTTTGCATATTTATTTTATATTTACTTATTCACACTCATTCAATATCTTGTAAATGACTTATTCAAAAGGCAAACGTCCACTTCTGATATTAAAAAACTAAAAATCGCCGCTTTCTGGTCATAAATGCTGTCAACTAGAGGCAAATAAGTACAAAAATGAAGGTCCTGAGTAGGTATGGTATACATATGCTTTGTGGTACACCGACTCTTCCTCGATTTCGGTATGATAAGTTGATATATTTAGTATGGAAGAGATATTTGCCTTTAACTTTAAATTATTTTTGTTTTTTAGGATTTAAGACTTTTTTCTTCATAGGAATGATTTAGTGAATGAAATTTAGTACTACTCGTAGTATGCTTTAATAACATGACAGCAAAATCAACTAGATTTTGTTTCTATTGTTACATTCCATGTAAAGTAAATTCTTTTTTAGACTGGTCTCGCCACCTATGACGCAGACAAGATTCTAGTGTATTCCAGATTCGCACCGAATGGTAGTAGAATTTGTTGGAATGTTCTATCTTTGTTCGCCGCTGTTCTGGAGTAGCGTGACTTGCTATATAACCCTGAGGCAGCAGGATATTTAAATCAGTTTTATTTAGAAAGCGATAACGATTAACATCGAGGGGAAGGACATCGTTCGGATTTTGTGCACCTATTTATAAATACCCAAAATAGATTTAATTGTATTTAAAATATTTTATTTTATTTAAAATATTTTGTTATATTTAAATATATTTAAAACTATTTTATTAAGTATTTAACATAATTTTGAAGTATTTATACATTTATTTGATTGTATTTAAGAATTATATTAATTTGCATTTATTTAAACATATTTAAATATATTTAATTGTATTTAAAATAATAAGTAAGTTCTATAATAGTTAATTAACATAATGCATTCGTCTGAAAGAAAATAATTATTCTTACGTATCGTTTAATGCGAAAACTTGCAACGATATAAAAAAAGAAAAAATACATTTTTATTGTTTTAGATATATTTTTGTATCTACACTGCATCCCCGAATTGAATTCGCGTTACGTATAATGGAGCAAAAATGTCTGAATTCAAATTTCACGGTTTGCAGTCAGGAGTGCGTTCAGAATCTTTACCTCCGAGAGCGTCTTGGGCGTGTAATCGCGTCTTTTTCGTTCACGATTTTCATAACATATCGCAACTCGCTCATCCATTCTAAAACGTCTTGTGTTTACATTATTTCCCTAACAACAGACGCACTTTCACATCCCAGTTGTAAGTGGGGCGCTTAGAGTGCGCTAGTAGTCATGGAAATACTGTAAACACAAGTCGTTTTAAAACGGATGAGCGAGATGCAAAATATGTTAAAAATCGTGAGTGAGAAAGAAGCGATTACACGCCCAAGACGCTCTCGAAGGTAAAGATTCTGAACGCACTCCAGGTCTGCTTGGCGCGAAATGAATTTGTGCTAAATTTGACGTCGAGGGTGTTGAAGGTAGAATTAATGCAAGAAGAAATAAATCTGCGTAGGCAAAGATTCTTCCTTTTACATTTAGGAGAAAATTTTAGTAAGATAAAACGTTTCCCATTTAAAATTAATGAGATATACCAAATTCCAACATCCTTGAAAGAAAAATAGAATTACGGAAAATCACTGATAAATATTTCAGTAGAGTTATAAGACGTTAGCGTCATCTATTTATTAATCAAAACACAAATAAAATATAATAAATAAATATATAAGGGGTTAAAATCTTGGCAGGGACACTCAGTACAATCTGCCACTTCTTAATCTTCCACCGTCAGTTTGAAGCAGCCAACATGGAGTTATTAGCTGCTTTCTTTCGCTGAAAAGTTTGAATCGTGATTCGAATGATTTTTCGTTACCCGCTCTGGATCTGAATGCATTTCAATCCAAACAGATCGTAAAATTGAAAGATTGAAAATGGAAATGGGATACCGATCCGGAATGAAATTTTGCGAAGATCCATTTGCAAGATCCATTCGCAACGCGTTATGTTGCGTTTGGATCAAACGAAAGAAAGCAGCTAATGGTTAGGGCCTTTTTAATCCTTATGAAGTATCAGAAATAGATAAAAAAAGGCCCTAAGTACTCCTTTATAAAAATCTTTGGAATATATCTTTTTCTATTCCTTCTATAGTTTTAATTTCTTCTGTGTTTTTCCTATTCCTTCTATAGTTTTAATTTCTTCTGGATCATTAAATTTTGGCGGCTTTAAGTTACCGCAGTTATTCATATTGCAAGGATTTATTAATATTTAATTCAATTTAATGGTATTTAACAAAAACTTAAAATTATTTATTAGTACTTGAATGGTATTGGTATTTATACATATTTATACCGTAATTAACATATTTTAAATTACAAAAATAATTATGTAGATTTAAATTTATTTTTAAATATATATTTAACTCTCCGTACACTTATTTAAGAGATATCCTACCCCTCGATTAACATGTAGGCGTAGGCCTTTAACATAAATTTTTGTCATTAAAAATTTAAAATATAATCTCAAAAAGTATAATAAATGTCTAGATGTAATATGTTCAAAATATTTATCCAAATACATTACATAATACCTAATTTTTCGTAGAATTAATTACTAACATTGTATCACTAAATGAAATGAGAGCTTCAAATATGGGTAACTTATAAATTTCGCCGCGAGATGTTGCGATCTAAACTGTTGCTCACTAAAGTTGTCGTTTATAAGTCAAAACCGAAGGAACTTTCTTGCCCATTACTAAATGATCACAAAATATATACAGGGTTAGTACAAAGTCCCGGAACGGTCGAATAACTTAGTTACTTGAGAAGTATTTTTTTTTAAATTTGGTACGGATATATAGTTAAAAATAACGAATTTATTGTGACAATTTTTACTTTTTTTTCGCTTCCGGTTTGACAGGAAATGCTTTCTACTTTCTTTTTTTAAATGAGACACTATGTAGTATATTTTTACATTTTCGGATGCAGAATAAAAATCTATCTTCAGAAATATCAACATGTTTATTTTTATTGATACAAAGGCAACACGAAAAATAAAATAAAAAACTATAAATGAACGTGAAATCAAAATATCTTTGAAAACAATTTGAAATTTCATTTAGGCTACAATAAATGTTCATATTTCGTTTAAATAATTACGAACATTAAGCGCAAAATGTGGCGGAGCTCCATCTTGTTGGAACCAAATATTTTCGTGTAAATGATTAGGTATGTTTGGATGTGGAAAGAGAGTTGTAAGTGCGGGGACAATCTCGTTCCTCAATAAATTTAAATAGCCGTCACCATTTAAATTTCCTCTTATGAAAAACGTTCCTATTATGTTGTTTCCAACCATTCCATTTCCACACATTCACTTTTTTTTGAGGATGTTGTGTATGGACTTCCTCCATCCAATGAGGGTTTTCAGTTGACCAGTAACGACAATTGTGTCTGTTAACCGTGCCATTGAGACAAAACGTCGCTTCATCAGAAAAAACTATTTGATTCACCAGATTGGGATCTGCTCTGATAAATTCTGTCATTAGTTCACAAAAATGTTGTCTGCGATCTGGATCATCTTCAGTCAACTCATGAACAATATGCATTTTGAAGGGTTTCAATTTTGCAGACTTTAGAATTTTGTGGGCAGATTTTTGGGAGATCTCATGAATTTGTCCCAAATCCGTTGTAGATATATGACTATTTTCTTGCACTGTTAATAAAACATTTAGACTGGTGTCTTCATCGGTTGCTGTTCTTGGACGTCCACTTCTTGGTGAATCTTTTACTTGGCGCAATGCTTCGTACATCTGAATTGTCCGATATACCGTACTTTTACTGATTTGGCGATCTGGATTAACAGTGTTAAACAAAGTACGAACTTCTTCAAAAGAACGTTTACGGTCACCATATCCGCGCATGATCAAGATGTCAATTCGCTCAGATTCTGTAAGTTTTACTGCCATTTTCAAAAGTTTTCGTTAATTGACAAAACCAAAAGATAGTGACACTAACTTGTGACAACAATCTGACAGGTTACAGTAAAATTCCTGCGTTTTTTAAGATATTTTGATTTTATGTTCATCTGTACTATTTTTAATTTTTCGTATTGCGTTTGTATCAATAAAAATAAACATGTTGATATTTCTGAAAATAGATTTTTATTCTGCATCCGAAAATGTAAAAATATACATAGTGTCTCATTTAAAAAAAGAAATTAGACAGCATTTCCTGTCAAACAGGAAGCGAAAAAAAAGTAAAAATTATCACAATAAATTCGTTACTTTTAACTATATATCCGTACCAAATTTAAAAAAAAATACTTCTCAAATAACAAAGTTATTCGACTGTTCCGGGACTTTGTACTAACCCTGTATAATTACTACAAATGATCAGACACTTGGTAAAGTTGAATTAAATTTCAACATACATGTACGTTTGACAGCTTCTTTAGAATAAGTTGTAATAATATAAATATATAATTATAATAATTTTATAGTTTCAAAATATGTATAACGAGCGTCTAAATAAAAACCTGGTCAAGTAGGTTTTGATCGAGAATTTATCCATTGCATTTACATAACAGAATTACTAAATGTAGCCTACTTGACCAGGTTTTTATTTAGACACGAGTTATGTACATCTAGTATAAACCATGTATAAACGTTGCGCGTACCCTATAAACATACATTTTGTGTAAACGTTATATTTATCCCATAAAAAGTCGTTACTTATACTCATATGTATAAATACTAGTCCATAATATTCTACATTTAGACTAAATTCAAAACGTGTTTGAGACATATTCTATACCAGGTGTGTTACATGAGATGTTTTTGAATTTCCGAGGTAAACGATAAACAATTAATTAATTAATTAAATTATTATTAAATCCTCGCAATTTTGAAATAATATAAAGCCTAACCTAAAAATAAAATTCTGGGTAAAAGGTAATCACGGACATACTATTTTTATGCAAAGCCTAACTTTAATCTGAAATTTATTTGATGGCACGATGCATTTTTTTAAAATATTTTACAGTTCCTATTTTTAATAATTTTATCTGTTTCGTGTGGGTCATGTTAACTTGGAATCAACACAATAATTAGTTATCGTCATCCTGTTAAAGACTTTAAATATTGCACACATCGTGAGAGAAATGGCTCTAACGTAGAAGTACATTGTAGGAAGTTAAGTGAAAACCTCATACCCGTACACACATAAGGAAAAATAAAATAAAATAAAAACGAGATTAAAATTGAAATGAAAAGGTATAGGTAGAGCGTTTGGCAACAAAATTGTAAATACTCTTTTGGTACAACAGTTTTCTATCTTTCGGTATAAGAATGTCGGCCACAGTGCCACCTTGTGGTATGTATATGTATATTAATTAAGTTGAACAATTTTATTCAAGAAAATGATATAGATTAAAAAATTAGTATACATAGTGTTTGGGATATAAGGTAACATACTTTTTGTCTGTGCAGAAATAGACGTTTTCCTGTAACAATTTTTTCAATTTTAAGAGCTACTGTTTGTGATCTATTAGAATTTCGAAATTTAAAGTTAGACGTGACTTTGATGTTTAAAGAAAAAATTTTTGACACGTTTAATTTTAATTTTTGAAGCGAGCCAACGTTTTTGATATTAAATGTCAAAGTCACTACGATTTTTTAAAGATTAAAAAACAAAAGTGCTTAGCTGCTGTTGCTACTATGTTTTGAAATTCAAAAAGATTACATACAGTGCCTCTTAAAATTGAAAATAATTTTAAGACATACAATGTAACGTTCACATTTTTCGCTGTCCGTTACATTATTTTTTTACGTATTTTTTCGTTATTTTGCTGTTGAAATTTAAGTAAAAACTGTTTCGTTCGTTTAATTAATTTCGTATTTATGACTTTCACGCCTCTATCTCTCAGGATTTGTGTTTTAATTTCAGATAGTAATGCGGACTTCTATTTCTTCTTCAAGCCATTTGTTTGTTTCGGAAATTAATCTGTAGATGTCGTACATGGTCTTTTGGTCGATTTTATTGATCGATATTTCTTGATGACGTATTGCGGAAATTGCGTAGAAAATCTTTGACGAGTTCCGTCCTCTTCGATTATCGTACGATTACTGCGTGCGGGTACGCCATTGCAGACGCGTGGTTTGCGTCTTCAAATTTTTGTCGTTTTGTGAAGCTGAACGGCTTTGAGATATTCCAGTTTGGCAAATATTTACGTCTCTATCTCTCGTAAGCCCTACTGTTGTCATTTTGTCGTCTGTTTTTTGTCACAATTGCTACCGTTTCCGCCAAGCACGTATCCGAGCACGTGTTGCGTTAAAGTTCTCGATCAGGAAAAAACTAACAGAAGATTGTAAGTACCCTAGTTGTTTAGGAGAATATTTTCTAAGATCCTTTTTCTCTTTATGTAGAGTTTTTTTTGGATTCCCGAAATTGTGTTGAACATTTGAAGATTAGTTTTTTTGACTCCCGAAGTTGTGTTGAGTTATCGAAGTTTTTCTACTACCGCACGAGTTTATGGGAAAATTCCTTGCTATACACTGCGTTGTCGTTTTGAAGATACTACTGAACAGGAGTTCCTCTTTTTTATTTGACGTGGTTGTTTTTGGAAACAAGTCCAGTTATTGCGGAGTCGTTTGAAGATAAATTCAACGGAGTCGTAATTGGAACTCAGGTCAAGTTTTCGTTAGGATTGCGTAAGAAACAACCATTTGTATTAGTATCGTATCGTATCGACAAAACTGTCAGTATCGTTTCGTATGGACAAACTTATCGTATCGTATCGTATCGAGAAAGTTATCGTATCGTATCGTATCGTATTGAATTAACTATCGTACCGTATCGTATTGAAGAAACTACCATATCGTGCCATATCGTTTGGAAACATTATCGTACCGTATGGAAACAATCCATTAAATTTATTTTGATTGTCAGTGGACAATAATTATAGTATATTGGGTCATCTTCGTATTTATCTAGTGCTATATTACATTTATTTGTAAGTGTCATTTATATATAGTTTGCAACATATTAATTTTTTCTACTTTAAGTTTTTTGTACACATGTTAGTATATATATATATATTTTTTTTGGTCAAATTACCTTTTATGTTAAATCGTTACATAATTTATCAATTATATTATTTTTCATTTTCAAACATTCTTTTTCATTTTCTGATACGATTAAAGAGCAATTTCTTTAAAATAAATTTGCGTAATCTAAAATTCTGTTTCGAGTTCATTAGTTTGGTTCCGGACTGTTTTAGTAATTACAGTTTAAAGAAATTACTTGGCGCTCAACAGCTTTCGTTTTGTCATCTAACGTTTACTATTTTTTTTATGAATTACGCAAGTTATTTTTTTAAGAACATAGTTCGAAGAATTATCCTTCCGAATCCACCTCAGCCTCCGACTAAACTGAGCTATGGCAACCAAACAGGTGAGAATCTACTTACAAAAAAAAGTATGTCACAACAAAAAAAATTACTGGAAGAAAAGTTTTATTTCGCCTATTTCTGCCTACACAGAAAGTATGTTATCTTATATCCCAAACACCCATGTAACACATCAAATTAAGAATATGTCTAAAACACGTTTTGAATTTAGTCTAAATGTAGAATATTATAGACTAGTATTTATACATATGAGTGACAGTCTAACTAACGTCTCTTTTTGGGATAAATATAACGTTTACACAAAATGTATTTATAGGGTACGCGCAACGTTTATACATGGTTTATACTAGACGTATATTTTGGAATTATAAAATTATTATAATTATATATTTATATTATTACAATTTATTCTAAAGAAGCTGTGAAACGTACAGCGAAATGTTGACATTTAATTCAACTTTACCAAGTGTCTGTTCGTTTGTAGTAATTATATATTTTGTGATGATTTGTAATGGGCAAGAAAGTTCCTGCGGTTTTGACTTATAAACGACAACTTTAGTGAGCAACAGTTTAGGTCGCGACATCTCGCGGCGAAATTTATAAGATACTCATATTTTAAGCTCTCATCTTATGTAGTGATACAATGTTAGTAGTTTTATAGAAAATTTACTATGTAACAAGGGTCACAAGTCCAATTTGGATAAATATTTGTTAATAAATGTTACATCTAAACATTCATTATACTTTTTTAGATTATATTATAAATTTTAATGAGAAAAATGTATGTTATGGGCCTACGCCTACATGATAAGATGGAATTTAATAATTTGATAAACGTGTTTTGCAAGTCGCGACATTTTATTACAATTTAATGAAAACGTATAGTTAACGTATCACTTATAGGGTAACTAGTACCATTAAAATACGAATATTTTTGGCATTCTATATACCATTACCAAAAATATCCCTGTCTGTCGTATATAAACCGTCTAATGAATGAAATGGTGTTGCTTGGGTACCCTGTATTTTAAAATGAATTTTATGGCGGATTGATTTTAATCAATGAAACTAATTTCCTAATACATACTAACATAAACTATGAGAATTCTAATATAAATTCAAAGGAAATTGCTTGCTAATGGGATGCTTTCTTTTATTGATTTGTTGTTTACGTGCACATTTGATAGATATCATTTGTCAGTTATCTAGGCAACTTGATTCTATGCATAAACATGGCCTATTCATTCGAAAATGGTTTTCTTGAATTATTTCGTTATTTTGTGAGTAGATTTAAGAAATTTTGATGTCGGTGTAAAGAGAAAGAAAATCTCTACCAAACGAATTACAAAGATTGCTACATTGCTATTAACAACGTAGGTACAAACAGTTAGTAGTGCAATTGTTTTTTTTTGCAAGAAATTCAGGGTCAGCATGAAAATGAGAGAATCTTTGCCTATTTGACCGAATTTCTATCTTCAAAAATAAAAAAGTTAGCAACGGTGAACGTCTCAAATTGAATACCCGATATACTCCATTATTTTTATATTTTCTAAATTCGTTCTTAAACCCTTACATTTTGGGTCCAATTTGATTTTTATTGTTTGACATATCCAGAGTTCTTCGAGGATGCCAAAAGTCGATTTCACGAAAGAACATCTCGGAGCGTTACTAAATAGTGTTATGATTATTTGTTGACAAATTGTAGCTGGATGTTTACTAAACATCTCATTAAAAACGAGATCAAACACATGTGCGGTGGCGCTTGAATTATGTTTATTGGCTCAGGAGGGTTACGCATCCTCGGAAGATGTTTGCTCCATGTAAAAGCTGGTCGAGAAATAGTGCACTCCTATAGGAATGTGAAGGGTTCGGTTACACGATGACAGCACGTTCGCCCTGAAATATTACTCGACAAGAATGCGTGGAGACTCAGATGCCATTCACTAATATAATGAGTTTGAATGTCACTTTTTTTTTAACATAATAATAAACAATGGAATGATTTGGTGGAAAAAATATTCTCCTACTTTTTCTACGAGGTATGGATTTATGACGTTATTTAAATTAGTTCTGCCATTTGGCAGAAGTGCTCTGGCTAAGGAAAAAATAAATTATGTAGTTTGTGAAGCGGGGCCTTTATTTATTTAAATTGAGTTGCATTTGGATGCGCCTTCGTTATGGATTTAATGTGTTTTAAAAAAGCCTCTTAATGGATGTCCAACCCCATACATAGAGTCCGGTCTGTCGGGTGCGCCATAAACAACACGATAAGGAGTCGGCAAGTACATCATTCAGCTAAGTGCTCCGTCGGAGTTCCTGGAACCGCGGCGTTTCGATATTATGACCGCGGTTGACTCGTCCCTGGTAGCCTTCGTTGCATATTTCGAAAGCCCCGCGATTATTCGCGATAAACAAAACAAGGACCGAAATGAAATTTCTTCAGCCCTTCAGCAAAAAAAGTGCAATGCCAGCAGATACGCCCTTGATATACCAAAGCATCTATTATCATCTAAAGTTTCTAATAAAATTCCTGCTTCTTGCTTGCTTGCTATTGTTGTCAGAAGCGATTAGGCTTCACGTTCATATTTTACCGGGTGACATTATTTTAAATTCAGACTGTACATGAACGACACGATTGATTTTAATTAAAACATAAGAGATGAAATCAAAATAAGAACGAAAACCAAAACGTAGTAAAAACAATTCGATCAGCAAGGAAAGACATTTTAGTCATTCATTAGCATCAGTTAATAACTTTATTCTGCACATAAATTTCTTTTATTTATCGCCGACAATAAATATATAAAATCACTTCTCGTTTTAAGCTTCATAATACAAGGCGAAGTAACTGTACACTGATAAGAGAGAGAGAAAACTGAAAGATCTAAAAATAACCTAATAATATACAGGGGTTCCATTTATCCGTTCACCTTCCATAAATAATTACGTCTAAAGCTTTTTATCGGCAATTAACTTAAACGATTGCTTTGAGCAGTAAAATTGATGAAGGATTACGGTACCTAAGCTTATAATAAATAAATGCTTTGACATAAAAGCCTTTCCTGTCACAGTAGTCATTGCTACTTGTATATTTAATAACGGTAAATGCATATGCATTGCATAATGTTATCATAGTTGTGCCATATCTTTCAATTATTAAACTATTGAGTTTTTAAAGTCATCATCACTCTTTATATTATAACAATAAGTGTTCAACAAAAAAAAAATACTTCGAGTTAGCCTTGGAAAAAATCCTATGTCGTAGCTTGCATATTCATTTCTCATATGTCAAAAAATTTGATTAACTTCAAAATGTTCATATGCGGAAAAGATCTACCTTTTAATCATTCATTTCAGTTGTTGGATGACACATATTCGTTCATTCGTTGGCGGAAAAAGATGTTTGGAAAGTAAAATAAATTGTTTGAATTCAGTCCCTTCGCATAATCTACATTTTATATTTTGATAGTACTCGCGATAATCATAACACCTATACAGACACCTGTTTTAGACTGTTACTAATAGTTACTAATAATTAAAATGTTTTATTTTTTTTCCAAAATGTCTGCATTTTTTTTCTTGTTATCGATTTCTTCCCTTTATCACTTTTCATTAACTTGAAACTCGAAAGTCTTAAATTAAGCAAATAAATGTCAGAATAGTAGCCCATGTCAGTGTTAACGCCAATAAAGTTTTGTTTTGCATCTTTATTACCAAATAAAAAAAAATTTATGCCCTTGTAATGCATGTTCACAAAGTTCACGGCCACGAATTAAAAGCCTGCCCTCCTACGTACCTACATCACGACTATAACAATTAAAACTAGAATTTTATATAAAATTCTTTCCTCTTGAATTTGATTTGATCAAATCGAAATTCTAGGTCACGTAATCCGATGATTAAAAAAAAATATTATTATTAGCTCACGTGGGGGTTGTAAATAGAAACAATAGCTTTGCATAAGTGGAAAGTCGAAAAGAAAGTGTTATCAATTCCCTAGATAAGCAACCAACATGACAGTGAAGATAACGCTACTATGTATTAGAGGCAATGCATGGTGGCGATAACAACACACGAACTGTTATGTGTTATCATTGATAACGCCCTCATGTCGAACAAATGAACGATAACACTATCTTTTGCTTAGCTACATGAAGCATGCAGGTGAATCTCCTGAGCACAGTTCTGCAAAACTTACAATTTCACACAAGCTTCTCCGCATCTTCAATTGTGTACTTACTGTGTAATAAACGTGTAACAAAAGAAGTACTAACGTTAATAATTCTTTAGGTAAACACTGAGTGTTAGTACCTACGCGAATGGATGTTCAAGGAATAAACACAATTAACAACAGTAGTAGTATAGTGGTGTTAATGGTGCTACTTGAATACGTGTTAGCAAGCTTATTCCTTTAAGATGATTAATCATTATTATTAGAAAAATAAAGAACAATTGTTTCCACTGCAGATTATCATTAATAAAAATTATAGAATTATAATAGAAGTCAAATTGTTCGCGCTTACAAGCAGGAATATAAAGCAAAGCGAGTGTGGAGTACTTCGGGGAAATGTATTTGGACCATTTTCTTTTGGGCTGAATGATTTATCTCATACAAATTAATAAAAATTTGAAAATGGTAATTTCAAATATATATATATATCTATGGCACTACACTCATAAAGAGTTTTGCCGCTCCATTGGAGCCTTCACAATCCCCTTAATTAGGGTGGATTAGTCCCTATTTCCTTCTGTCACGGGTTGGCGAGCGATTTAAACTTCTCGATTATTAATTTCCATTCCTTTCGGTTTTTCGTTTTCTTTTTCCATTGACTTATTCCTATTTTCTTTAGATCTTCCTCCACTTCGTCAATCCATCTTGATCTTGGTCTTCCCCTGTTTCTTCTTCCTCCGGGTTGCCATTCGGTTATATCTCTGACATTTTTACCTTGTTCCATCCTCCACACGTGTCCGAGCCACTTTATTCTTTGCGTTTTAACATAAGTAACGACATTTTCTCCATCTATTTCTTTTACGATTTGATGATTCATTCTTATTCTGTATTCGTTGTCGTTGATTTTTTTGGGGCCTAGGATTGTTCTTAATATTTTCCTTTCCATTACGAGTAATGTGTTTATTTCTTTTTTTGTTAGCGTCATTACCTCTGCTGCATATGTCATGATGGGTCTTATCATTGTCTTGTATATGTTTACTTTTGTTTTCTTTGCTAGTGCCTTATTCTGGAGAAGTGGTTTGAGTGCGTAAAATGCTTTGTTTGTTGCTTGTATTTTTTGTTTTAATTCTGCCTGTCTTGCATCAGTGTTCGTAATCATTACTCCCAAGTACTTGAAATGATCAACTTGTTCGAATTCGTGTTGCCCAATTTTGGCTATTCCTTTGCTTTTCGTTTTTCCACACACCATTAATTTTGTTTTGCTTGCGTTTATCTTCAATCCCATGGCTTTCCCTTCGTTCACAATTTGTGTTACCATTTTCGCCATCAGCTTTCTTTGTTTAGTTATTAGGACTATATCATCCGCGTATGCTATAACTTGTCCTCCGTGCATTCTCAGGGATCCTTTTTTCTTGATCCTCCTTAACACATACTCTAGTGCAGCATTAAACAGTGTGGCGGAGAGCGCGTCACCTTGTCTGACCCCCTTGCTTATTGTTATTTCGTTTGTTGTACCAGCTTCAGTTTTAATAAATGCTCTCGTCCGCTTCATTGTCATAAGTACCAACCTTCTTATTTTTGCCCCTACACCCAGTTCTTTTAGCGCTTTCATTAGCTGGTTTCTTTTAATTGAATCAAAAGCTTGCTGGAAGTCGATGAAAAGTAGTTCCAGGTCTATGCTGTATTCTGTAGCCTTCTCCATTACCTGCTTTAATATATAGATTGCGTCAATAGTTGAACGGCCTTTTACAAACCCGCATTGGTAGTCGCCTAAATTTTTATCAAGGCTTTTTGTTAGACGGTCTTGTATTATAGTAGAGAGAATTTTGTAAACAGTACTTAGCAACGTGATCCCACGATAATTTCTACACTCTGTGTGTCCCCTTTCTTGTATATTGTTAAGATCGTACCCTCCTCCCATTCCTTTGGCATATTTTCCTTTGTCCATATCTCTCTTATTAACTGGTAGATTTGCTCCTGTATTTTGTCGCCTCCGTATTTAATTAGCTCCATATTTATGTTGTCTTTACCAGGGCATTTTCCATTTTTGCTACCCCGTATTAAGGTTTTTATTTCTTCTAATGTAGGTTCCTCAGTGCGATCATCCACTTCTTCTTCAATATCACTGATTGGTGTTTCTTCCTCATCTGTTAGTAGGTTTTTAAAGTACTCCTCCCATGTTTTTACTTCTTCCTCGTCATTTTCTGTTATCTTACCATTCTTATCCTTTATGCCTCTCCTTCTGTACTTTTTACTTTTAGTAGCATTACTTTTTTGGTTTATAAGTTGGTAAAATTTCTTTGAATTTCTATTTTTGCTTTCTTGTTCTATTTCTGACATTTTACTTTCCAGCCACTTTTGTTTTGTTTCTTTTATTACTTTCTTGCTTTCTTTCCTTTCTTTTTTATATCTTTCTCTGTTTTCCTCGTTGCCTATGGCTAGCCATTTCTTCCTTGCTTCGTTTTTCTTTTTTATTGCGCTGTCGCATTTTTCATTCCACCATTCATTCCTATTCCTTCCAATTGTACCTAGTTCTTTCTCTGCTACTTGATTTATATGTTCTTTTAGTGCTGCCCATTGTTCCTCTGCGCTCCTTAGGATTGTATCATCTTGTTTTAATCTTGCTTCTACTTTTTCTATATATTGATTTCTTTTTTTTTCTTCACTTAGTTGCTTCACATTCCATTTTTTTAGTTCACCTTTGTATTTATTGTACCTTATTGCTACTTTCTGTTTTATTGTGGCTGTCACCATAAAATGATCCGTATCAACATTTGCTCCCCTATAAGATCTTACATTTTTCACCGATGACTGCCTCTTCTTCGTTATTAAAACATGGTCTATCTGATTTCCTTCCTTTTTTCCCGGTGGAGTCCATGTAATTTTATGTATGTTTTTATGCTTAAACTTTGTACTAACCACTGTCATTCCTGTTGTAGCTGCTAAATTGCATAGTTTGAGTCCATTATTGTTTGTGTTTTGATGTATTGTCTGTTTCCCTGTCACCTCTTTCAGATATTCTTCTTTCCCAATCTGTGCATTGAAATCACCCAAAATGATCGTTGTGTCCTGCTTTGGGATCTGTTCATGGATTCTCTCAATTTGTTCATAAAATTTTTGTTTATCTTCTTCCTCAGCACTTTCTGTTGGAGCGTACACGTTTATTACAGACAGGTTGAACGGTTTTGTGTTCAATCTTAGGTACGCTATACGTCCATTAACAGGCTTAAACTCTATTATTTTATTTTTTAGTTTTTTCATTATCAAGAAAGCTACTCCATTCTTACCTTGCTTCTTCTCGCCCGAATATAAGAGCACAAAATTTTCCTTGACAAATACTTACTTAAAAGTAACCTATTACTATTTGTTTATGTGTCCCGTGCATTATACTTTGCAGTGACTTGACTTTGAAGAATTGCTACGTCAATTTTATTTACGTGGTAATTACGGCAATTAATAGCCGCGAGTTCTCATGAGCTTTGGTTTGAAAGGGGCGCATTAGTACCTGTCGTTTTGAGAATTCTTGATGCAACAATACGTTGCATAGTTGCATAGTAGCTTTGCTAATGATTTTAATTAGAATTAGTTTCCCTAATTTGCATTAATTGCATTCGTTCGTTCTCTTACCTCGAAGATCCAAGATTTCTTCGAATTTCTTTGAATTTCATATTAAAATTGAAATTCTGTTCAGTCCCGATTAATTTCATTTATTCAGGAATTTTTTTACTTATATCTGCTGTTTATGTGCTTCTTTCGGTCGCCTCACTTTCGCTTCTTTGATGTTTTTCAATTGTAGATTTTGTTTCAATAATTTCATTGTAAACATTTTAGAACTTAAGGTAAGTGTCCACTTGTGACAAAATACTCTCGAGATTCAATCACCAATGGACAAAGACTTGAGACCTCTCTTGGAGACAGAGTTCGGTCTCCGAGAGTGCTCTCAAGTCTTTTGTCCATTGGTGACTGAATCTCGAGAGTATTTTGTCACAAGTGGACACTTACCTTTAGCACTTGTTGTTCTGTGTGCTTCATTCGACTGTTTCTTTTTTCGTTCATTCTTCAACTCTTGTAACAGCTGGAGTTTATTTATTAGGAAGAGTATTTGCCATCATAGCAGGTTTTGATCATTGATTTCCTCTTTTTACAGGCCTATCCCTAAACAAGTTTTTAAAAAACTCTGCTGAAAATTTTAATACTATTTGATGTTGATGAATTTCTTTTCGATTTAAAAGAGAAAAATAATCATCGAGTTGTTTCCTTCCGGGGTTTGAGAAAATTTTGGAAAAATGTTGGTAGTGAATTTGAATATAGGAATGAATAAAATTCTTGTGCACGGTTAGTTACTAAGGCTTTATGTACAACCTGTAAATGACGTAAATGAAACCAAACATAACATAGCAAATACTAGAAACGCAAAAAAAACGAACTGTAATACATATGAAATTTAAAAAAAAAAACAACAGTGACATTGAATATACGAATTAATAGAATTAGTCGATAGGGTCAGTTAAGGTAAAGGTTTTTTGTAAACAAACCATCAATTATGACGAACAAGAAAAAACTATTACAATGTAATGAATAACACAAACTGGAACATAAATCAAACCATTAGAAAATATCATAACATAATGAGTAATAGAAAAAAAAAAAAACAGTAACCAAAATAAAATGAAGTGAATATGAATACAAAAATTAAGATTATCTACAAATAGATATCCTATGCGCTTTGATAGAACAAAGGAAAACAAAAATAAATTATTGCACGCTATTAGAAAACATGTTCGAAATGGCCACCAAATTGCTGAATGCACTTTCCTACACGACTTTCAAACGAGTGGACATTCATATCGATATTTTGAAAGGCTTCTCTGATTCTAATTTTCAAATTCTCTTTGATAGTTGAAGGTATGCTATAAACGCATTCTTTCACATAACCCCAAAGAAAAAAAATTATTTTTGTTAAATCGGGTCCATGCACCTCTACCAATCCATCTTTGAAGGAATTCAATGTTTAAAACTTGACGAATGTTTGCTGTATTATGGACTGCTGCTCCGTTATGTAAAAACTACATTTGTCGGCGCACATCTAATAAAATACGAAAATCGTTCATTAAAAGTGAAGGTAAGCTTCTCCATTTAAATGACCTTCAAAAAAATGCGGTCCAATGACATGATTTCCTCCAATGACATGATTTCCAACAATACCTCCCCATGCATTTAATGACCAACGGTTTTTTCTTTTAGTAAGGAAAGGATTTTTTGTGGCATAATAATGAAAATTATTATTATTACGATTGACGTTGGCACTTTTATGAAACGTAGCTTCATCTGTGAAGATGAAAAGTACAAATTCGAAGAAGTTTCTTTGCAATCGTATTTGGTCCTGCGCCCAATTACAGAAGGTCGAGTTTCATAATCAGGCGGATTCAATTCTTGTACTAGTTGAATATGGTACGGATGAAATCGATGGTTCTTGAAAATTCTTTGCACAGATCTTCTATTAATTTCTGTCTTGAAATTATTCTTGAACTCCCATGAGGATCTTCAGCCACAGTCAAAAGAACTTCAAGTTCCTTTTCTTCATTCAAAACCGTTTTGGTTCGTTCATTTTTTTAATAAGACATAGACCCAGTTTCGTTAAACCGTTCCATTAAGTTTTCGAAAGTTCTTTTGTTCGGTTGCCTTCTATCCGGATATCTTTCTTGATAAATTCTTCGTGCAAGTAAATCACTTGCGTCTAATACGTAAATCATATTGATCATTTCTTCTTTAGAGAAATTTATAGATAATAGAGATTAAATAGAGCCAAAAATTTTCGATTAACTTGAAAATTATTGTGAAACATCACGCCGCCTATAAAACTTCACTTAGTAGATGTAAATCGGATAATTTATTTTAAAAAAGCCGTATATCATCGTAAATAATGATTTCACGTACATAATATCCTTAATAAAAATCAGAGCCTATGAAAAAATAAATCTATTTCAGTAAAAAAATACAGAGTGTTCCATTTGAAAATTCAAAGAAAAAAGTCGTTGAAAAATCATCAAATTTGTTCGCCTAGAAAAAACACCCTGTGTAGAATATTCCGACTCTGTTTCACGGTAACGTAGAGGTACTTTTGAGCTATACAACGGCCAAATTTTAATTTCCTAGAAGTAATATTACGGCTACATTTTTATTGTAACGTAACATTTTCAAACTTTATAGATTTTCGTGTATAAGTTGGTAATTCTGCATCAAAGGTCAAATTTCTTTTGTTTATTTGAAACCTTATTTGACTTGGAATTTAAAAATAGAAAAATATACAGGCTGTTCCCTTAAAAAAAAATTACGACGGTAGGTTTATGGAACGGCCTATATCGTTGAAAATAATTTGCATTGTACGTCCGGCAAGGGTGATAATTAACATTGTCACACTAATGTGCCACCCTATAAAATAAAGGATCTTTTTTAGTAAATCGAAAAAAAAAAAGAAATTAAAAATCAACAGCAGTTTAACCTTAAGAAAGTTGAAAAACAATCAATTAAAAAAATTAGACAGTGCTGTAAATATAACAACTTTTAAATTAATTTTAAAATCAAAGGAAAAACAATAGAAATAATTTCTTAATCTACCATTGGGTATAGGTACCTTTTGTTCGTTTTTGTCCTTTAAATATTTGTTTTTTCATATTCGTCTAGACCATCGTTTCTCAACCTGGGGGTTAATATTAAAGGGGGGTCACGAAAATAGCCTAAACAATAATGAAACCATTTTATGACATCATACATGTATGTTCATACCCGTCCCTATAAACGCAGCGACATAAAATTATAGGAGGGGGGTCGCGAAATATTAATTTTATTTATATTTACTACTTGGGGGGTGGGGAGCTAAGAAGGTTGAGAATCGCTGGTCTAGACTAATTATTAAAAAAAACATATTTTTTAAAGCTTTTAAATTTTGAATAGATTGTTTGAATTTACACTTTTCGACACACTTAATACATAGCATATCGTCAATCTTCTTTTATATTCTTTTCGACAAATTTTTATTTTTTTTATTTTCTCAATTTTTTAAAATTTTCAATATTGTCTTTTAGACATTTAAATAATAATATGTAGTAAAATAATACGTCCCTATTTTTTCCTCGATATTTATTTATTTATACGACCGGTTTCGGTTAAAGAACCATCATCAGGTCTACAACAATAGGAAAAAAAGAGAAAATTAACAATAAATCTTTTACATAATGACATTTTTATATTTTTGTAAAATGTGAAAACTGTTTTTGTTAAAATGATATATTGTTTGAATGTGTGATATTCATGGACAAAAAAGAAATATTTAAACTTACCGACAATGTTATAATTGAAAAATTAATATTAAACGCATAAAAATTCTGGTGAAGAGGAGAAGAGACAAATTGTCGTGTATAATGCTTGGGATCTGCTGTCAAATTTGACATGAAGTTAGGTAGAAACGTGATCTAGAAAATGACATGAAGTTGGTTAATTGTTTAAGTAAGTATAGATAGGTTTAAAATTAAGATAGATCTGATCATTTATGCAATTGATGTTAGGTTTGTTTCTTAATTTATGTATTTCGTAAGCTTCAAGTAAATTTAGTTTAAAACTTTTTTCGTGTTGATGTAATAATTTAGTGTTGTTGATGTCTATTGTATGACCTGTTTCTAGTAAGTGTCTCCCTACATTTGAAGTGGTTTTGTTGCGTATATGTTCTTTTATTCTTGTATTTAAATTTCTACCGGTTTCTCCTATGTATGTGGCGTTGCAATTGTTGCAGGTTATTTTGTATATACCATTTTTTTCTAGTGTTTGTAATTTGTCTTTACCATTTTGAAGTATACTAAGTATGTTTGTTTTTCGTGAAGTGGCTGTACTGATGCTGAATTTGTTAAGAATTTTTTCAATTTTGTAGTTTATGTTTCCTTGAAAAGTGAATTGTTTATATAATCTATTCACGGTCTTTTTAGACTCTAGAGGGCCATGCTTTTTTTTTCGTTAAGTTAGATACATGAATTTTGATAGAACTCAAAATGTGACAAATGTAAACTTCTGACACTTTAATGTCAGTCCCATCGACTATTGCTTCTTATACTCTACGATTCCATGAAGAAAGTAAAATAAAAACAAATAAATTACTTGTGACTTTGTAATACTAAGTCAAAATGCTCAAAATCATCAATATTTTTTGGTGTCAGTTTTCAAAAATATAACCATCAAATTAAAATGGAACATATTCACTTGGAGGTACCAACAAAAATGTCACCCTAACATGGCCTACTCTGAGTCTAAAAAGATCGTGAATGGATTATAGTTATTGTTATTAGTGTTTTGTGTTTGATTATTATTTGTTGATTTGTGTTTATTTTGTATTTTATTTATTAAGTTAGTTTGGTAATTGTTATTAATAGCTATAGCTTTTATATATTCTAGTTCTTTTGTTTTTTCTTCTTGTGATAGATGAATATTTTGTATACGATTTAAGTAATAGTGAAATGCAGCTTTTTTGTGTATGTGTGGATGGTGTGAGTCATTAGGTATAATTATATCTGTTTGTGTGGGTTTGTGATATATATTAAATTGAATTTTATTGTCTCTTTTAGTTAATGTTAGATCAAGAAAATTTAATGAGTTATTTTCTTCTGTTTCTATAGTAAAATGTATGTTTGCGTGTAAATTATTAATATAGTTATGAAAATTGTTTAAAGAATCATTATCTCCTGTCCAGATGCAAATTATATCGTCTACATATCGTTTCCAGTATTTAATATTTTGTGTGTAAGTATTATTAATGTTGTGTATTTTCTGTTCTAAATTATCAATAAATATGTTAGCACTAAGGTATGCATTGGGTGAACTCATGGGTAAATCGTCTGACATTTTGTAAATTTTTTTATTGAATAGGCAAATGTTATTATTTAATGTAAGGTTGAATAATTTTATTAGATCTTCAATTTCTTGTTTGTCTTGTATATTGTTTTCTAAAATTTGTTTTATTATGTTTATTGTTTCGTTTGTAGGTATATTGGTGTATAGATTGGTTACATCAAAAGATACTAATATGTCATTGTTTGAAATGTTTAGATCTTTTAGGTCGTTTATTAGTTCTGTTGAATTTTTTATTGAATATGTGCTATTGTAATTTGTAATATTATTAAAGATTTTTATTAAAGTTTTACTAATTATGTGTGTTGGAGAATTTATTGAATTAACTATGGGTGGTATGGGTATATCTTTTTTATGTAATTTTGATTGACTATATAGTCTTGGTATGGTGGGATTCATAGGTATGATTTTGTTAAATTGGTATTGGCTATGTGCTTAAGTAGTGTGTCTTTTGTGTGTTTGAGTGTAATTTTAGTATTGTTAATAAGATTTTGTAATGGGCTTTTTGTTAGTAAAGTAAAGTTAGTTAGAAAATTTTCTGTTTTTTCTATATATTCTTTTTTGTCCATGAGTACCATATCTGCATTTTTATCGGCTTTAATAATGATGACTTGTTGATCTTCTATTTTCTGTTTTAATGTTTTTATGGTTCTTTGTTCTTGAATTGTTGTGTGTGGTAGTTTGAAATTTTTGAGTTTTCTTTCTTGATTTTTAAGTAATTGAATACATTCTGCGCGGATTTCTTCTTCTTGGTTGTTGCCTTTTATTGCGTTGTCGATTTCTATGGAAAGTAATGGTAGGTTTGGTTTCTTGGGGATGGCGTATTTATATCCTTTTTGTAATAGATTTTGTTCAGGTGTTGTAAGTTGCATTTGATCCAAAATAAAAAGATTTGAACAGCATTATTGAAAAAGAATCAAATGTAAAACAATTAATTGGTCATCATTTATAGATAAACAATAATATCAATTAGAACCGATTAATGTCACTTCAGAATAGGGCGAAGTAGGCTTCGTCACGGTCAGATAAAATATTTCACCTGCCTAGGCAGGTAAAGTACCGCTTTCTCTCCTTGAATGAGTATGATACAATTGTACTTTCGAATGTGCTGGTAGTCGAAAAAATAGCTTTACATTTTGATGTTATTTGTCTTGTTGTGTATCTAAGTTTATCGTTTACAATTTGCTTTATCCTATATTTTAAATAAAACAAAAATGAAAGACGTTTAAAAAACTTGATGATAATTTATTTATTTTTTTAATTTTGAAATTTTATATTTAAGAAGTGAGGGCTTCCCCCCGCTTTTATTGGTAATATTACTTATTAAGAGAAACAAATAGTTAATAAAAAGTAAAACATCACTATAAGATTTCAAATTACTTCTTAAACCGGTCCTGTCTGAGAAACAACATTTTTTTTTTGTAAATGTCAATAACAGAACATGCACATATTTACATATGCATTTCAACTGCGTCTTCTAAGTTACCAGAAGCATAAAAATTATGAAGTGATAATTTTTCCCTTCGGTGCAGATGTGTACGCGCGCATTTTAACACGCTGTATCTCCTGCCTGCCTTCTCTGTTCCTCAAAAAATTCGAATACACAGCTCGGCTACACCAATCAATTGTAGGTAATCTGATTACACGCTTGGACCACTGATATCAAAGGCGTAGAGGAGGAAACCACTGGCCAGTTGATGGTTGGGCGGAGTTTAGCGTATAATAACCCTCTCTGGTCGTCGTGACGTCATCATCACAATGGCTGATCATCGTTTCGTTTTAATGATCCAATCGGGTTGACCCGATCGTCTTCTGCTTCGGCGGTTTTACTTTCGCTTCCAACCGTGCGTCCAAAAACCAGAGACAAATGAATAAATAAATTATTTTCAGTTGTGGTTGAATTTTATAAAGCGCGGCGTTGACTTCTACTATAATTATATCAAATATATAAAGAAAAATCTAATGCATCTTTTATTGATCCAATTTGGATCGTTTACAAACATCTCGAAAAACCAAAGAAAAATTAATCAATACCTAATTTTAACTTGTGGTTGAATCTCATAAAGGGGCGTTCACTTACAATACAAAATGTAAGGAAAAATCTACAAGACACTATTTATACAGCCTTTTAGGTTAAATTGTGGGCATACACTTTAAAGCAAATTTTAATAAAATGAGATCGATGGCATAACATTTTTGCTCTCTGAATCAAGAACAGCAATTAAATAACTTCGGTTGCATTTTCTGAAATTCTAAAGTAATGGCGATGTTCCCACATCTCTAATAATAATAATAATAATTGGAGGCCGACCAATTAATGTGTATTTCACGAAAAAGCTGTTGTGCTCTGCATGTATACACTCCAAAAACATATTACTTCCACGTAATGTAATATTATTACATGCAACCCAGAAAATTATTGAAATTTGAACCAATTAATTGTTACAACACATTGTTACCTACCTTTTGGTACAAATAATATTAGTTCTTGTAATTAGTATGAGACCAAAATCGCAGAAGACAAGGTGATTTTTTAGTGTGTATGAGTGATAATAATAATGATGATAACAACATCTTCAGGGCTGACCAAACGAAATCATAGAAAACACCTTTGTGTGTAGACAAAGGGGACCAATTAATAATATGTTGTCTAAAGTTTATAGGGGCATGCTTCCTCAAGTTACAGGGCTCATTTACCATCGAGCAAACTTGGCCAGTCCATCACTGTTTACGTGGAATTTCTTTCTTTTTCTTTCTTATTTAATAAGGTCAACTACTAAGGTCACATTGCCATTCAAACATCGAATTTGATCGAAGAAACAAGACTTCCAAGCATTTACGTTCCTATATTTCGTCAAGAATCCTACATAAAATCCATAAACTTGAGTAATTTGCTTGTCCTCGGGGTTTCACCTCAATAGAGGGTTACTTTATTTTAGAGTTAATAACCTTGTGAATGTTTATGGGCTGTTATAACCCTGACCTAAAAAAAATCCTCCAGGAATATGTATCTAATTCGTATCTGTAACTTGTCCCCCTTTACGAAACAGTACTTTCAAATCATGGAATTGCCCGTGGAAGTTCTCCATGGGCTGTGCGTTTGATTTTTCTAGCAAGATCTCTCTGACTACATCAAATTTGGCAATTTAACTTAAATAAATAAGTTAACTTAACAAATAGGTAAGTAAATAAATAAGCAATAGTATAACAATGACAACAAAAGTTTTAGTTCAGTTTCGCCCTTAGTTTTAAAATAATGTTCCTATAAAAAGTTTATTAAAAATCTCACAACTAATTTAAAAAAATTGATGGCAGTCGCTTGAACTGAATGCAGAGAAACTTTTAAACAAATCGAAACCATTTCATTAAAGTCATTTGTAGATGATGTATAATAGCTAATAGACAACTACTTCATTAAATAATATTTTAAGACTTTTGTGGCCCATGTCTATTTTCACCAAGGCCTCCGGTTGAACAGTATCACAAGTTCTTCTTTTGCCGATGTTTAGTCCTTCTCTACGAAACAACTCTGCTAAATCACAGAACTGTCTTCTTTAGATCATGTTTGGTCAGGTGTTTGGTATTTGGTCGGCGAATTTTATCCACCTTTTCGTTTACAAACTTGTCGATTGAGCAAAGATCTTTTTTTAATAAAACAAATCATTTAAATCATACGCCCTTTGCTAAATTTGAAAGTGAAATCAAATAAAGAGAAATAGAAATTTTTTAACTGACTGCGATAAAAGAAAATTGTGTAATGTAAGTAATTTTGTACAAGATTTGGTTCAATTTCTTAAATAATTTAAATTAAATCGAATCAAAAACTATCTGAAAAATTAGAACGTGTTCTCTCTCCAAAACATACCCGCAGCCCAAATATTTCTTGTTCCAAATATTTATTGTAGAAATTGAACCAAATCTTGTACAAGAAATAGTTAGTCTAAAACGGCCATGCCACAGGACATTCCACACAGTGCCAGACAAAAGTTAAGTTACTATGGAATCAGAGGAATTGCGAACGGCTGATATGGTCATACCTATACCTTAAAAGTCGACAACAGCAAGTATCTACAGTGGATAGAAAAACTACCGGAAACTCTGAAAGTAAATTGTAGAGTAATAAGAAGAATGCATATGCTGGCAACGGAAGAGTTAAAATCTTGTACTTCAAAAGAGAGCCCTGACCTTCCATATGCTGACAGCTGAAGCGTACCGAAAAGTATACTATTGGTGTACAAACTAAAAAGTGTGAAGTACATTCACAACAACCAAGAAAATTTTCCTAGATACAAAATTCATGGATTAAATACCAGAAATTGGGATGATTTCCTGGTGCCTGGAAGTTAAAAATAAATGTCCAAGAAAATTAGAAGAGAACGCTTTCATAAAATATACTTTAGTTGTTACGTTACATTGTACATGTTGATTTTTTTGTAAAGTTATGAGGGTACAGTTTCATTTCTTTTCCAAAAACTACTCTACTCTTTTTTGTTATACTCAATATGGATATAGACTTTGTATTTAAGAGTTTAGCGCACGTAATTTTGATTTCATTTAATTTTGCAACGTTTCGTGTAAATTTTGATGAATAAACTTACTACTAGTATTAATACTAAGACAAAAATAAAATAGTACGTACACTTGCAACCAGAAAAGGTGTAGGCTCGTCAGCAAACCGATGAAGATAGGAAAGACACACTACATAATGTTGTTTTCAAAAGAGAAGAGCTCTGCGTTCGGTGTTGCATCATCAGGCTTAAGAAGCACTTTTTTCTCATTCACCGTTAACAATGAAATAGTACTTAAATAATTTGTAACTTCGGTGATTGATGACGCAGAGCTTATGTTCCGTAATTTTGATTTTAAATTGTGTACGCGCAACTGTTTGCTATACGTATTATACTTTTAGCCGACGAGCCTTCATCTTTCCTAGCTACGAGTGTAGTATAACGTTACTGCTCCTTGATTTGGAAACTACAAATTAGGCAAAGATTAATTAGATTTTTTAAAAAAGAAAAGCAAGACATCTTCGAACTTCAAGTGAGTTTTACAGTTCAGGAAATTATAGAAATAACTTCTTCAAGCGCTTCATCCTTTTTTTTTGTTTTTTTGATGTATTTGTTTTATTCAACTTCCCATGACATAATAATTAATGAAACAAAAGTAAGCTACACAGTTTTTGCCCCGACTTTAAATTCGCACCTGCTTCTGACTGACACAAACGGAAGTGAAGCGTATGTAACACCGCCGATAATTAATTCCCCGACGAACACGACATTACCCTTCCGCTTTAATTCCTGCAAAAGAACTTGGTGAAATCCACCGAGCGCGCAGAAAAAATCGGAACTTTCCCATTTAACGAGTTACGTCGTTTCGAAGACGCGGGCCTTCTTCGTGAAATATTTAGCCACATGGTTGTATAATTGATGATGGCAATTTTTCACGACCCTCCGACATCTGTCTCCAGCGACACGGTCGATGATGACACGGGGTTCAATAGATCATTTGCAAGAGTGGCGTGCGGTTTTAGATGCATTCTTTGGGGGCACGAATTAGTTGCTTAAATCTGTGACTTGTGCTGGAAGATGAAGAAGAAAAAGAACACATTCGCACTGTCTTTTTTGAGCTTAACATTTTTCATGGTGGTAATAACAAATTGGCTTACAAATTTAACTACGCGAATAGTGTACAATTTGACGTTACGATAAGTACACCTGGAGAAATAAAAAAATCTATTTCTATTTCTAAGTGCAATTTTTAATATTGATTAATTAATTAAACAAAATGTGTTTAGATTTTCACAGTTTATTACTTAACACATAACAATTGTTTCAGTACACAGTACCTTCGTCAGATGTGAGCTTAAACTGGAGTTTAAACTGGAGTTTAAGCTCACATCTGACGAAGGTACTGTGTACTGAAACAATTGTTATGTGTTAAGTAATAAACTGTGAAAATCTAAACACATTTTGTTTAATTAATTAATCAATATGGATATAAATTTTCATCAAGTAAAGGCCGAATCAATCCAACATGCAATTTTTAATTTTGTTAGTTATAAAAAAATTGGTAATTTGAGTTAATGCTGGGGGCAAAATGTTTCTTTCAATTTAATACGGTTAAAATACAATAGAGGGCACTTCCTCAAACCTTTTAAACTTCTCTTTTTCTTTTTGGAGCAATTAAATTATTAGTATTCATGTTCTTTTTAACATTCTGTATTTGAAAAGTGATTATTTTTCAAAATGTTTTTTTTTTATTATAATCATTGAAGTAAAATTATGTAAACAAATTCGATTATTTACATACTTAATTACTGAATTAAAACAAGTACTGTCGGTTATTGTTATTTTGCCTTATTATAATATAATTGGTTTAATTATGAAAGTAAAAAAAATGAATTTTAATTTTCCTTGAAGCAAATTATTTATGATAAATTGCTCCGGCGGAAAACAGTATTCGTATTCGTTGGGCAATACAACGCCGGTAAGTGCTAATAAATTTAAATTTTATTCACGTAATGCAGGTTAACATAAAACATGTTAAAACATGTCTGCAAAGTTTTTATTTTCTTTGGTTTTAATAGAATTCTTTATTCAGATTTCAAATTATGATTGATTGTTCCATTTGTTAGTCAGTCACCTAATGCAGTTGAATAACTTAATAATTAAAGGAAAAGTGTTTCATTTTATAATTTTATTCCTTTTCAATAGTCAACAAGAATATAATTGAATATTTAAATGAACGAAGGTGGCACTCACGTTTATTTGTTGTCACTTTTATACTTCATTTAATCAGTTGGAATGCGATAATACTTATTTCATCTATTGATCTTTGTTTTTGATTTTCCATCACACCACACGATATTAAATTAATGTATGTGTGTATATGTATTTGTATTCGTTTTTGTTACTGAGGTGTATGTGTTGTCAAAATTATTTTTTCCATCTCATAATTTTAGAAATTTAGTTTCTGAGCTTGACTGTAATCCAAAATATAATAAATAATAAAATACTGCAAGCGTTAGAAGTTGTTATGAAAAACAGAAACGAATTAATAACGAAAAGGACATGTCTAATTTAATTCAAGCAAGTTAAAAAAATGTTTTATTAAAGACCTGAATTCTTTAAGGCAATACTTCCCGTTTTCTGTTAAAACGTCTGTCCTTTCTTTATGTATAATATGTATTAATATAATAACTATTAGGGGCGGATAGGGTAATTGGAAACAAATGTCATTATGTATTTATATTTATCCAATTTTTCATCTGACCACCAAATTGCGTCGTAACATCGTAGAAGTTTAAAATTAAAATTGCATTTTGCTTTTTAAGATGATAAGTAACATCTAATAAGTACTACTCATTTCAATTCCATTATTATAAACATTAAAAGTTATTTCTTTTGTCTCCAATTACCCCTGAGTAAACCTTACTTCATTTACTCCTAATATTAGTACAGTATTAAAACTTTTTTTATTATATATTTTGTTATTTTTTAAATATTTTATTTTACTTCTTGTAGGCTGCATTTTTTGTTGCATGTTTGACGTGTATCAAGTCTTCAATTGAAAAGTTCCTCAAGTAGCCACTAGGCGCTTTCCAATTGCACAAACGAGCTACTCGGAGCTACTTCGAGCTGTTCAAAATGCAATTGGAACACATCTGAGCAGCTTCGGGTAGCTTCCGAGTAGTACCGAGTACCTCGTCTGTGCAATTGGCGAGCGCCTTTTGAATAACATTGTAAAAGCAGGTCCTGAAGTAGATCAACGCGGAATGTCACTTTAGGTTATAAGCAAATCACTGATTATTTGACGACTGTCATTCGCCAAACGTCAATCTTGACGTTTAGGAAGTCATTCCTCCGTGTATTTACATCACGTATTAAACAACGCCATCTATTAATAAACTCAGAACAGTTTTATTGTTGTATTGTTTTATTGTTATTTATGCGCATATTTTCCACAAAACCTATTTTAATCTGCATGGGGAAGAATTGCGCGCGCAATCACACAATGCCAGCGCCATCTATAACTGAGAAACTCTCGAAGGTCTCTCATCATTGCTTGTTGCGGGTCAATATGAAAGGGCAGCAATATTCTTTTGTATTGAATAGTAAAACATATTTAAATTTTCACGAAATTTGCACGTCGTCATACAGCGCCATCTATTAATAAACTCGAGTTTTTTATACGCACGTAAAAAGAAGAAGTCCCGGTAATTTTTCATCGCTTAGGAATACGCAACGTTAGTCTCAAACTATAGCGATTTTCTTTTGTTTTTGATAACATCGCTTCTTATACGATATGCTCAAGCAACACCATTTCGTTCATTAGACGGTTTATATACGACAGACAGGGATATTTTTGGTAATGGTATATAGAATGCCAAAAATATTCGTATTTTAATGGTACTAGTTACCCTATAAGTGATACGTTAACTATACGTTTTCATTAAATTGTAATAAAATGTCGCGACTTGCAAAACACGTTTATCAAATTATTAAATTCCATCTTATCATGTAGGCGTAGGCCCATAACATACATTTTTCTCATTAAAATTTATAATATAATCTAAAAAAGTATAATGAATGTTTAGATGTAACATTTATTAACAAATATTTATCCAAATTGGTCTTGTGACCCTTGTTACATAGTAAATTTTCTATAAAACTACTAACATTGTATCACTACATAAGATGAGAGCTTAAAATATGAGTATCTTATAAATTTCGCCGCGAGATGTCGCGACCTAAACTGTTGCTCACTAAAGTTGTCGTTTATAAGTCAAAACCGCAGGAACTTTCATGCCCATTACAAATAATCACAAAATATATAATTACTACAAACGAACAGACACTTGGTAAAGTTGAATTAAATGTCAACATTTCGCTGTACGATTCACAGCTTCTTTAGAATAAGTTGTAATAATATAAATATATAATTATAATAATTTTATAATTCCAAAATATACGTCTAGTATAAACCATGTATAAACGTTGCGCGTACCCTATAAATATACATTTTGTGTAAACGTTATATTTATCCCAAAAAGAGACGTGAGTTAGACTGTCATTCATATGTGTAAATACCAGTTTATAATATTCTACATTTAGACTAAATTTAAAACGTGTTTTAGACATATTCTATATTTGGTGTGTTACATGGGTAGCGTGGCGGACTATCAAAAGCACGAATATAAGCATAATTATGACACTAGAAACAAAATTAATATTTGTATTGATCAGCAGCGAATTAAGAAAACCTGTTCTGGGATTAACTACTAAGGCCCTAAAGTTTTTAATTTATTGCCTGTAGAAATAAGAAACTTACTTTTTAACTGCTTTAAACAATGCATAAAGGATTATTTTTTAACGAGAGCCATTCTACAGCATAGAGGAAATTGTAAACAATAGGTTTGTAGAAATCAATTGTGTTATTTTGACTTGTGTAAACATTTTATGATAAATGTCCTAACATGAATAAAAATATTATTATTATACATTTATCGGTGTCCACACTGTATACCGTTCAAGCTAAATTCCACTGACGTTTAAGGGATGCAGAAGCGTTCTGCGCCAATAAATTTTTATAAAGACCGATAATAAAAAAATTCCCATTTGTTTTGTAGCATACTTTTTGAAAGTCACTATATAAATACATAGTTTTATAATAGTATATTATTATACAAGTTTCACAAGAAGGCTTATTGTATGCCTCTTGTGAAACGTGTATAATATACTATTTTTTCTACTTTGCGTCACTTATTGAACAAAAATATGAAAAAAATTGGATCTTCTTAGTATATGGGGAATTTTAGTTGTAATGCGTGGCAACACTGAAAACCTTTCGTTTTAATCAAAAGTCACATTAACAAGTTATTAATTTTTCTTATCCAGCTTCATTGTGAGTATATTGTTAAGTAACAAATAAATACTGAGTTATTTTGTAAAATCTATTAAATATTTTCAATTAAAAATGACTAAAATTTCCCCAAAAACAGTGTCACAATGAGCTTCATTGTGAAACTGTTTTTGGTGTCACAATGAATCCATTGTGAACGCAAAGTAGAAAAAAATATTTTTGATGTAAAATTTCATGTACCTAAAGGTGTTTTTAATAAAGATAATTAATAATATAAGGTGTTCATTTACATAAAAAACAAAAGAATGCTTTTAATTTATTTTTATTATTTTACCAGTTACTTGTTATTAATTTTTTTGTCTTTGTTCCTTGAAGTGAATTTAATTTTTATGCTTTACTCCTTTCAGATTTTCTTTTATCATTATCCTAGATGTTTTAGAGCTAATTTCATTTGTCGTCAATTTTCAATAGATTTTTCTAATCAATCGATTGTGTTTTCTTCTTTATTTCTTGAACTTAAATAATGTTGATAAGTAAATGAAGGTATTTATTTTGTTTTGTCAATTTATTTTGATCAAAAATTAATTTCTCTAAACCACAATTTTGCTAATTTTTTTTAAACAACATTCATGGAATTAAATTTTGATTCTCATTTCATATTTTGTCAGTTTTTGTTTCGTCTTTTATTTCTCTCTTTTTTTTTTCATAATTGGTTCAGCTTAATTTATTTTTAAATTTCATTAGTTATTTGCCATTATTTTTGTTTGTTTGTTTAACTTGTTGAACTTCCTTGAGTTGACTTCTTTTATTATTATTGTGTATTATTTTCGTTTTCGATTCACCAGTCTACTAATTATTTAAGCATTAATTTCATTTATTAGCAGTTTTGTTTAAAAGTAGTTCGTGTTGTATCCTTTATTTTTCGTTTTTATTTTGTGGCACTCGAAGATTTTAAGGCACGAATGATTTTCATTCCGTTTTACTTTATCACACGCCTTTTTGTTCTTTGTTCTTTATTGTGTGATGTGATGAAATAAATAGAAAACCTTCTACACATTTTTAAAATCAAATATCGTTTTCAGTTTTTCATTCGTTTTATTCGTTGTTTTCTTGTTCGTCGTTTGTGTTTGGTGAAGTTAAAAAGTTTTCGATAAGCAAATGTGTAAGTATTCTCATTTAGTTTTATTTCCTCATTATTATTTGTCACTATTTTTGTTTCTTTTTCTTTGAATGAATTTTCGTTTTCTCATTTTTGTGTTTTCAGTAGACAGAAAATTGAAGCTCTTTTATAATTGTTGTTTTTTTTTTGAACTTTTTGAACCTGAAAGGTTTTGACAAGCACATGGCTATTTTTAAACATGTTTAAATATGTTTCTATTTGAAAACCAATTTTGTCTTTCATTCTACAGTCTATTTTTTGTTTCCTTGTTTATTTCTTTTAGTTTGTAATTTGTAAAATAGAAATGAGGAATGAAAGTGTGTGTAATTTATACCAGACTGTCACTTTTGATTATTATTTGGTAAATGTTTATTAATACTGATTGTTATTAATACAAAACTGACGTGTGTTCCTAAGATCATTGAATTCAAAAGGTGAACATACTTAATGGTAATAAACGTAGTTTAATGGATTTTCGTCTAATTTTGAGTCCGCCTGCGCGCACAGGTTCTACCAGTAAAAAGGTAATGTGTTCTGTGTTACATTTTTTGTGGCTAATGGAAAAACATTGTCAATATCAGTAATTGGGTCTAGACTAGACGGCAGATGTCGTTGCACCCTAATACACTAATGCCCTGACGACTCTATCAGCCTCCATTAGGAAAACACGCATATTGTAGATATCGCGCCGACCGCAAGGAGACTTTGGTCAGGGTGAGTTTCTACTTAACGTTGCGGCATAGGTGCGCTATCAATAAAACCGAAGGAACACTCATCGATCAGGCCCTTACACTCGAACCACGCTTTCGTTTCACCATAATTACGTCAAAATGAATATTCACGTACGCCCCTGCAGTTTATCTGATAATAAAATCTCAGTTATTTTTTCCGAAAGGCATACATAATACAGGGCACCTCAAAAAATATGTACGTACGTATCATGGTCACCCAAATGTGTACTCACATATTGCACTTTAAATTAGTCTTACGGTTTTATCATTATTTAGATTATAAAGTCTTAACTTAGATCAACTCAAATGTCACGTAGGTTACGTTAAGTCACGTTAGGCTAAAAGGTAAATTGTTTGACAACAGCTGTCATTAATTTATATGTCAATCGGCCATTTTCTTTTATTAAAAAATCCGAATCAACTTGTTGAATTTTTCAACTGAACACACGTTTTCATTTCCATGGTCTGCCTTTAACAAAAATTAATTTGGAATTATATTAATTGTATCAATTATTGTAGAACTACTTGCACTTCTCTTAATTTTTAACATTTTCCTTTTTCTCTTCCTTGACTTTCCTCTCAGTTGTCTGTTTCTTTTTATCTTCATATGAGGTACTGCGATCTTCTCTTCCTTGGAACCCACCTTTCTTCTTTTGCTTCTTCCTCACTATTCTTTTTCTTTCTTCTCGAAATTCTGTTAGTTTTCCCATTTTTCTTGTTCTCTTCTTACAGTTTAATGACCTGCGTCTTTTGTTATCGGAAAGGAGGAAAAACAGAGAGGAGATTTTAAGCTTGACAGTCGTAGCGTGAAAAATGGGAGCAAATGTGTTCGAAAGAGACAGGAAATATGCAAACAGGAAAATGAATTATAAAATGCATAATGTTTGTAAATTTGATGCCATACAAATTGAGGTAATAACAAAAGAAGAGAGAGAAGAAAGTTAAGAAACTGGATAACTGTAAACACTGAAGCGTCAGAAATACATAAAAAAATAACTAAAGAGAATTTAATTTAATTTAACTATTCTCTTCGACTCTCTTATTATTTACCTTTAATGGCCCTCTTTTTGTCTTTCTTCAAATTTCTTTTTCCGCTGGGTCGTATGTTATTCCTTTTTGTGATCCGATCAATAATTTTAAATTTCCTCCATGTTTTCTTTCTTCGTTTCGTTTAATCTTAGATCCTCCTTTTTGCCGTCCTTTTCTTTTGCTTTTAAAGAACTTTAAGAGCATGCAATGTTTTCTAGTAAACCTGTGAAACTCTTTAAACATTAGAAAGTGAAGCTTAAAATGAGAAGAAAAGTAAGAGCAAAAAGAAGGGAAAAACTTAATCTGAAAAAAAAAAAAAATTACAGCGGAGAAAGGAGTGGAGCGACTGATTGTCGTTTCTCTTGACTTCTATTGTTACTAAACCGTTGTTCTGTTGTTTTCCTGGAGTTATTTTTTTCAAGAAATCGATAGTCGTTTGTTTTCTTTGTTAACAGACCTTTCCTTTTCTTTTAATCATTAATTTGCTTTCTTTTTGTTTTACTTGCGCCCAGGTTCTCTTCTTTAAGACAATCGTTCTTTATTCTATTCAGTGGATCGACTTTCTTTTGTTGTTCTTCTTGGTCGTTTTTTGCCTTCGATTGTCTTTTGCTTTGTTTCCGTTGGAGGATCCTCTTCAATTTATTTTTCCATACGTGAATTGTTTTGCTCCTGATTCTCCTGTTCGTTTTTCGTCATTTCATTGCTTTATAGCGAATTTTTTTGTAATGGATTATCCATGATATTAGTGACTAATAAGTAATTAAATAAGAAAAATTTATAATAAATAAGTATTTTCCTCGTTGTATTGGAATCTTTAGAAACCTTTTTGGCCACTAAAAAATGAGTCGGCGTTCTCCTTAACGATCAGATCTTTTTTCCCCATTTCAACTTTTTCGAATCCATCAATTGGAATATCACTTAATTTGCCAATCTGCTGTCAATTAATTTTTGGACTTTGTCCTCTTTGAACTTTCGGCCATATGGTGTTAATCGATTTTTAGGCTACGGTCTATCTCTATGTTTCCCTTTTTGGTTGTTAACTTTTGAATTGTCATACCTTTCAACTCGGATCCATTTTTTTTGGAATACCACTTATCTGCTATCAATTTAATTATTGGACGTTGTCCATTTTGAGGTTAACCCAGTGTTTTGCTTTATTTTTTGCCCATCCGCCGTTAATCATTTTTTAGAACATGTTACAAAAAAGTAAACTTTCCTCAAAAGCGAAATTACGAGGACGAAATACTTGAAAGCACCGACTTTAGAGAAGGAAATTCAGAAAAAGGTGGATAACGGCGATGAAGAAGACCTGACAGCTGACACCAACTGGGGGCCAAGGAAAACGTAAGAAGCAGAAGAAAATGGAAGAAGATGTAAAGCATTTGAAGGCGCTTCATTATTTCCTTTTCCTTAATACCTAAGATGTTTGGCCTTGAAATTACTCTCAAAAAACCAGTTCTCGCTGCGCAAACTAAAAGAAAACAAATTAGAATTGAAAAAGGTAAATGTCGAGAAGATCATGCTGAGCTGTAAGGATGTAAAGACTTAGACAGGAGAAGAAAGGTAAATAAAAAAATATTTCGTTGCATGCGTTTCCCAAACAGCAATAGTTAAGTCATACACAGGAAAGCCAAACTTGTTAAAGGAGAATTTGTTTTAGGAGAAGGTGCAAAAATGAAAAAGTAGTTCGAGAATGAAAAGGACGACGGCGATGAAGAAGACCTAACGCGATTGGAGTCGAGGAAAAAGTATGAAGCAGAAGCAAATGGAAGAAATCGTGAAGGTTTTGAAGCCGTTGAATCTACGAAACCTTACCTCATCATTTTCTATTCCTTATTCCCTAAGAATTTGGGCCCTCAAACTACTCTCAGAAAATTAACCCATTACTGCTGCTGCGTAAAACCAAAAAACAACGAAAACGACACGAGTTCTTGCAAAGAAAATCTATGTAATCAAAACACTTGCAATATTAATCAAGATGAAAATATGGAAATTAAAAAAAAAAGAAATATGAGGATAAGTTTGGGGTGTGAGGGTGTGGAACTGTAAAAGAAATTAAACAAATTAAAATTGAAAAAAAAAAATGTCAGGAAGGGCATGCGAAGGTTTAAAGATGTGAGACTTAGATGGAGAAGAAAGAAGAAGTTGCAAGCGTTTCCCAAACAGTAATAGTTAGTGCATACCGCACAGGAATGCCAAACTTGTTAAAGTAGCACTGGTTTTAGGAGAAAATGCAAAAAATAAAAAAGTAGTTCGAGAATGAAATGGACGACCTAACACGATTTGGAGTCGAGGAAAAGTAAGAAGCAGAAGCAAATGGAAGGAGTCGTGAAACTATGCTTTGTCCAACAACCAGATTGAGATGGAATTCCGGGTAATAAATACGTCAAAAGCACTGTCTTTGGAGAATGGTCAAAGACAAAAAGAAGACGAGAAAGAATTAAGTTCTAAATAACAAACATGTCAAAAGCATCGTCCTTGGAGAATGAGCAAAAAAACGGAGAAGTAGGTTGAGAAAGAAGCGAATTGTGCAGACCTAACTCGACTAGGGGCAGAGAAAAAAGTAACAGATGGAAGTAGATGGAAAAAAGTCGTGAACAGTTTTGAGGTCGCGAACTTGCAAAGCTTGTAGTATTATTATATGTAATTATCATTTTCGTTAAACCCAGCTCCTAAAATATTATGTACTCCAAAAAAACTACAAAACAAATTGAAACCTGAAAGTGTAAATTATTGACAAGGAATTATTGGAGTTTAAAGTTCGAAGATTTAGACAGAATAAGAAGGAAAAATAAAATGATTAGGGCGTATCACAGGAAAGCCGGATAACAAGTATGTTAGAAAGCTTTTGGAAAGAGGCATAAAAATGAAGAAGCAAATAGAAAGAAAAACTGGATGTCAGAGACGCAAAGCGGAAAATAAGAAGGAGAGAGTAAAGTTACTCCCTAATTTTTTTTAGATGTAGGTAGTGGAAAAAAATATTTCTTTTTATGGACCTCGAGACCGCTCCACAAATTATAACAAATATGTTACCGTGTCAAACAGCCCTAATTTAATATGCGGTGGAAACGATGTTTAAAGATTGATACGCCTTCGATTTTAAAGAACATCGTACATCGATTTGAAGGTACAGGATCTTATTTCATTGCTGAAACTCGACATTTTGCATAGACTTACACAATTACACATAGTTCAAAGTTCGCTTTGAAAAGGTACAACAAAAAGATTTAAATTGAAATGTGTAGTTTATTTAAGAATTATTTTATATTTCAAAGTGTGAAAAAAATGATGAGGTGGTGAAATTTTGAACTCTCCCCGCCGTAAATTAGTTAAAAGGCTGTAAAATAAAGTAGCGGGCCTACCTGGGGCTTCGTCATTGAATAATTTTATTTTTATTAGGGTTTGATGACAAAATGATGTCACCTGAGGAGAGTATGTGTTGTACACCATTAGTGGAGACGTGTTGGTATCCCGAAGGCGCCACTTGATCTACCGCTTGGATTAAATCGTAAAACGGGCCAGAACTCTCTGGGCTCTTCAAAGCAGACAAAATTTGAGAAGTTTTTAAGAACTCGACTTTATTAGAAAATGCACTTTAAATTTACAAGATTAACAGCAGTGATTATAAGCTGGTGTAGAGAAATTGGAAATTGCTGAAAATTTAATTAATTAATTATTAAATTTTTAACATTTTATTATTTATAAGTTTCAAGCATACGACAAATGATTTTTAAAATTTCATTTGGCATTAATCGATGTATTTTCATTTAATAATAAAATTTTATTGGAACGAAAGATAAGTGACAATTGATATAATGTAATTATTTAATAATTACAGTAGGTTCTTGTCCGATTAAATTGTATCACAAATTTGTGATGTGATTATTTAATATACAGGGTGTTTCTCATACAAAAAAATGTGGTGTACTGTATAAGCTATGATCTCATGAATGCGCCAAAATTAAAATGAAAATTAAAAAAGAAAATTCTTGCGAGAACCAATAATTCCGAGATAATGTCGGAGCCTTCACGTTTTGCCAGGTTTCGCCATAAATTGAAATCATATCAACAATTTCCCTATTTGAAAATTGTGCCACATTTGTAACACTAATTGCATACGTGCAACCGTATCAGCACACGTAAACCTCACATTAATATTTTTGACGTTTAATGCATGTCACTAGTAATTATGACGTTTAATTCAAATTTTATTTATTATTTTGACAGAAATATAACCTCAATTTAACCCCCAAATTTGTCGATATATACATGACATGTCAAATTCTTGCCCGGATTTTATTGTCCGCTTCTGTACATTACATTTCCATAAGGGTATCTAACAGTTTGGCCGCTTTTTTTGACACTGACGTTTAACTGACGCTACTGGGTATTTACTTATACTGTTGTAGTATAGTCTGTTTACTTGACATCCGCACTGTCAAACTGACAATATGTTGACATCACTGCACACTTGTGACGTTTCCTGTTTTATTCATCAGTATTTTAAAATTTATTCTTAATAATTAAGAACAAGTACTGTTAATTTTGAGAGCAAACAAATATTTTTTAACGTTAATTATACACCATACCATATGTGGTTTTTATACACTGACATGTTAGTAACTGAATGTACAGTGTCCCAATAAAGAGATGTCTCCCCCATAAGATGTTAAGCTCCTTCCACTCGTTTGTCCGCCTACTCGGCATAGTGCTATCGCACTCGGTAGGAAAGGCATCTTTTTATTGGGTCACTGTATAGGGTGTCCCATTTTCGATGGTATTCCATAGGTATCTTCGTTAATAATGGAAATAGAAAGAAACTGAGCACGCAATATTAGTCAACTTTCTACGCTAATTTGAATGGCCAACTTAAAAATTTGCTGCTCCTTGCCATTTTCGAGGTATAGTTGAAAAACGAAAAATTTATTAAATTTTCAAACGCATATTTTTTTTTATTTTTAAAGGTATCGAAAAATGACAAAGGCATTTTTTATTCGACTTTTAACGTAGATCATGATTCTTTAATCAAATCGCATCAAAAGTTCATAATAACCGAGATATAACCACAACTAATGTTTCGAATACCATCGAAAATGGGACACCCTGTACAAGCACACTCAAAACCATGAACTTTTTCCAACTTTTGACACTGATAGTGCGGATGTCAAGTAAACGGACTATGTTCAGCAAATTTCTGTTCGTCGCGGAAATTGAAAGTAATCGACGTACGTCTCTTTCCAAGACGCGGTTTCTTGTTAATTTCACCTATCTCCTTTTGATCAAATTTTATGCATTTTCTCATTTGAATTTTACGTGAATTGAGTTGTGTGTGACGTTCTTTTTAACGATTGTCACGTGTTTTTTCGCGATTGTTACTTCCATTTGTTTAATTTTTTTAAAAATTTTCATCTACTTTTTTCTTTTCAAATGATGTTGTTTCTTTTTAATTTTCATTCGTTTCTTATTTTTCATGAAGGTTTCAGTATTTCTTTTTCTTAAAAATAAAAATAAATAAAAATTAGTTGGGGGTATAATTAAAAGTTGAATGATTATAAAACAGAAAACTCGGTGTCAGATTATTATTGTTGGCAATAATTGAAGGTATTAATTATAAAGGCGTACTCGGTGGAATGACAGTCTAATTGATACAATTTCGGCGTTGACAGCGCGGCAGCGTGGAGCCGCGTACAGAAAGGGTTTCGGTGTAGTGTCGCGACCATGGGCCCCCTCGCCCCCCCTCTGAAACAACAGGACACTGTGTCCGACAATCTCCGTCGATGACTTAACTCTGGAGCTATTCGGCCGCACTGCGTGAACTTGTTCATGTGTCTTCGTAAAAGTCGCTCTCCTTAAGAGATTTATTTGCGCCATTGAGTCGGACCTGATTTATTTTCAAACCGACGAGAAAGCACGAGAATTTATTTAATTGGAGAAAATTTGCAGGAAAACGTCAAAAATTTTAAATTTTTTGTATTATCTATTTATTACTTATCCTGAAGAGCGTTTAGCGAAACGTCGATACTTCAGACAGAGGAAAGAAGAAAAGGGCGGCTCGCAATAAAGTTAGGTGCAATACCTCACAGAAGAATTAGCTGGAATTTCATTAATTGGGGAAAATAAAAGGGGCAAGTCGA
Source organism: Dorcus parallelipipedus (assembly GCA_958336345.1). Classification (NCBI taxonomy): domain Eukaryota; kingdom Metazoa; phylum Arthropoda; class Insecta; order Coleoptera; family Lucanidae; genus Dorcus; species Dorcus parallelipipedus. Next base: position 37,777,186 of record OY284483.1, on the reverse strand, counting down.
AGATTTATGCAGCAAAGGGCAAAATATGAAGAAGTGAATGTACTGAACGAAACGTGGGGGCGTAATACTCTCACATTACCACTTTGTAGCGTATTCAGTTTATACTTAAAGTTCATCAGAGTGCTTACATATTTGATGAGTTGTTTGACGACATGCTTGACAAGCTGATAACTGTAATCAAATCAAGAAGCTGTGAGCTTTCAGTTTCCAGGTGATCTCACGTCATCGGGTTTAGTATCATATTTTCAAGGACATCTTTATTTTTAAGTTTAGACTTTTCAGAATGTACACACTATTTTAACATCTTTTGAAATTGCAAGAATAGGATGTGAACTTCAATTAAGTAAGCAACTAGTTAAGTTGTCCATAGTAAATGCATCACAACCACATAACTTCCAAGTAGAAGATATACAAGATTTTTTTTTTAACCTCAAGTGTGCATATGTATGCGAGAGCGCAGGCAGATCCAGCGGTGAGAAGAAAATATCAACGGCGGCAGCGGAACACTCACTTGTCAATAAAACACTGTCTCTGTTCGGTCCAAGTGCTTGAAGATTTAGATGGGTGTGCCGAAAATGACTTTTGTGTGGGTACCTTAGAGATGTGTTTTGTTTATCGCAGCTTGTCGGTGCCCCCTTTGATAGGGCAGACTGCGCCTCGATCACTTTATGTGACGATGTACAGGCGCCGACGGTTTTACCTAGTTCTCGACTTAAAATCCAGGCTTCAAGGGGGAAAAAAATGCGACTGGTTAATTAACGAGCACGCTGTAAATGCGGCCGCTTAATTGGTTTCATTGAATTTGCGTCAGGACGAGAAAAATACCTGAAAATATTGTACAACTCGCAATCAAATAAGCAAGCAATGAATAAGTGGATTTCTTCTTTTATGGAGGGGTTGTAACTAACTTTGCATACAGCAAGAGTATAACATCTACTTCTGACAAGTCGTAACTTTTAACTGTAAACCTTTGGTTTAAACTTAAAATTGCTTTACAATAGTCTTCCTGTGTAAGGTACAACATCGATTACCTGCAGAGAGGTTTGTTTGCAACGACTTTCTTGAATGAAGTGCGTTTAGGATTTCCGGTGGGAAAGGTAATTAATACATGACGAACACCCATTCAAACAATTCTTGTTTGACACAAGTGGAAACGAACAATCATAGAATTTCAACAATAAAAATTTACAACGTTTGTATTTGTTAATAATTAATTTGGAATAACAATAGGAAGGTTCAATTAGAAACGAACATTAGAAATAAAAAAAAAGATATCCTTAAAGAAAGAAAAAGAAAATAATAAATCAAAAGAAATTTAGAGCTTTAAAAATATTTCAAAAATTAAGAGCTCTCCTTTAAAGAGAAAGTAAAGTAAAAACTGAGTAGAATCGACTTGAATAAAAACAAGAGTGATTATAAAAGTGTTCTGAGAAACAAAAATTTATTTTCAAAGAAAGAAAAAATTAAATCAACAGCCTTGGGTATTAATAATAATAATAATAATAATAATATTTGTTCATCCTAAACCAAAATGGATAGGATTTGTCAGTTACATTCTTGACTATAAAAAAGAATACAATAATAGTAGAATAGGTAATATAATAAAATTACAGAAAGGATATTTTAACATAACTTTAAGAAAAACTTATTTTGGGTACTTTAAGTTTAAATATTCTTCCACGGAGTAGAACACTTCGGCCAAGAGGAAGCTTTTTAGCCAATGAAGTACCTATCTTCTGATAATTTTTTTACTTCTTGTGGCAGTTTGTTAAAAATTTTAGAAACTAAGTGATTAACACCGTATTGCGACTTAGTGATCCTGTGAAATGGAATGGCAATATTGTCCTTCCTTCTAGTATCATATGAATGGAAATTTGCATTAGTGTGATATTTTTCTGGATGCTGAATTACAAATTTGACGCAGGTATATAGATAAACACTGATTATACACTGATTACTATTATAAACACGAGTATTTTGCTGTTGTAGAAGAGAGGCTTGCAGCTTACTTGCTGGTCATTAATACCGTGTATAATTCTAATAGTTTATTTGCAAGATGAAAATTTTTTTAGCTTCAATTGAATTACTCCAAACCAAAATTCCGTAGGACAATAGACTGTGAAAATTTGAATTGCCTTGCCGCCTTCAGCGATCAATCTACATGTAAATCAGTAACAATCACCAGTTTTTCACGGGCTCCCTTGGAAGTAGTTTATTAAACCCTATCTCTAGCTAATCTAATTATTTGGCGCGTGCAGTGAGCGAAAACATCTCTGTTGGTTTTATTACACGGTCGTTAATATTCATCGAAATTTTTTTCTTCTGTGCCATATTCCCGTTTGTTTTTATGATTTCCCAACACGTAGTTTTTGTTATTTTGTCGTTGTGCTTCCGTTATTTGCATTTTATAGTAAGTCTTCATAACATTAAATCTCTTGCAATTTCCATTTTGTATATATTTATTAACTTCGGCCATTTCCTTAAGAAAAGTTGACAGTTGTTTTAGTTTTGGGGTCATCCATGGAGTTTTATTTTTACAATTGGGAAAGCTTCGTTAAAGTGCTTAATAATTATGTCTTCAAAATTCTCGTAGGTTTCATTGACATCTGCGTAGGGAAGATTCCTCTTTCGCAAGTTTTAAAAAGATTTGTTTGTTATATTCAGAGTAGTTGCGGACGGGTCCACGACATTTGGGTGAATGACAAATGGGTGAACGACAAATGGGTGAAGTCATTTGGGTGCAAGCGACAAATAGGTGAATGCGACATTTGGATGAACGACAATTGGCTGAACTACATTTAGGTGAACGACATCATTTGGGTGAACGACATTTAGGTGAACGACGTTTGGGTGAACGACAATTGGATGAACGACGTTTGGGTGAACGTCATTTAGATGAGCGACATTTTTCAATCATAAAAGCCGCCAGTGGACGATGAAACGTCGAAACCCCCATTTTTATTACGAATTTTAAAAGGCGATATTTTTCATGTACATTTACATAGAAATTTTATATGTCACATGAGAAATCTTTTGAACCATACTTCATATAAACAAACTTATTGTTTATTCAAAATTGTCCTTCAGCCACAAATGTCGTTCACCTAGATGTCGTTCACCCAAATGTCGTTCACCCAAATGTCGCATTCACCCAATCGTCGTTCACCCAATTGTCGTTCACCCAATTGTCGTTCACTCAATTGTCGTTCACCCAACTGTCGTTCACCCAAATGTCGTTCACCTAAATGTCGGTCACCCAAATGTCGCATTCACCCAATTGTCGTTCACCCAAATGTCGCATTCACCTAATTGTCGCTTGCAGCCAAATGTCGTTCACCCAAATGACTTCACCCATTTGTCATTCACCCAAATGTCGTGCTTCCGTTGCGGACATACTTCTCTTCCAATTCTACGGTCTTGGAGTCCATAGTAAATTCGACTATTTGTAATTTTTAATTGGTTCTTCGCTGTCGATTTCATTTTTTTATTTTCTTGTTGTTTTTCGGTGTTTCTTTTCTTTGCAAATAACTTTTTTTTACTTTGTCACTTGGTCGTAATCCAACACTTCTTGTTCGGTTTTCTTTCTTCTTCGAATTGCCACTTTTCTCTTTTGTTTTGCTTTGCATATTAATCAGGTCATCTTACTCAATTTATTTAAATGTGATTGGTCCAATTTTATGTTTTCTGAATAAAATATCAGACAAGACAATTTACAACAATAATATACATTTATTCATCATAAAGCTATCCGTGCTTCAATATTTTTAGAAAAAAAAATTTGCCTTTTAAACAACGGGCGTTCCTGAATACAACAATTAGAAATTGAATAACTTGACAAATTACGGACGGACTTTGTGTGGGATTTCGTGAACTGTGTTTGTGCCAGACGCCGGTCGAAATTATTGGCACCGATAAAGGGGGCCTATCTTATCTGCCATCTCTTTGGTAAACAATAAACTGTCAATATCTGACGCTTGTGGCGCCCCAGTAACGGATACCTGATGTCACAGGTAAGATAGATCGAGTTCTACCCGAGGACACGACAATTACCACCGGAAGTAGCCAGAGAGCTAGGGGGGGGGGCTTCACGGTAATAAAAATTAGTGCTTTCCAAGGTTTCTCTCATTCGAAAATTTATCCTGTATTTGTTTAAAAACAGCATAAATTAAAAAAATATATAAAATTTCTTAAGTAAACTGGATTTCAAATTTTCTTTTTCTTTTGCTCTTACCTCTTCATTTCATCATATTTATTTACACCGTCATTTTATTTAATAATAGATTTTAAATAACTAAATATTTTAAATTATTTATAATTGCCTTAACCTCGGCAGCAATTTGTACATTATATTTTAATTTTGTTTGGGCTCCATTTATTTCTGTTTCTTCTTCAAAGTAAATTTACCATTTCCTTATCAGCTGCAAAATCTTTTGCTTCTTCTTTTATTCTGCTTCCCTTCTTTAATTTGAAGTTTGGCTTTCTAATTCTTCGGCTACTAAAGTCAGTCTTAGGATTTTTAAAATTTTACTTTCTTCTTCCGTAATGCATCATTTCTTATTAGGCGCAGCACATTTGGATTTTTCTTTTTATTCTGCATTTCCTCTCTCTAATTTGAAGAATACTGCTTTCATCTCTACGGTTGAAGTACCAGTTTTTACAATTTTATGTTCTTCTTCCATATCTAACCGTTCTATTTATTTTTCTTTAGATTTGTCCTTCATTTATTTATTTTCTGTTTTAAATATACATAAACATAAATGTTTTTAATGCATCATTTTTTTATCATCTGCAGTATCTTTGGCCTTTTCCTTTTTACCCTGCTTCTCTTCTTTGATTCGAAGAACCCCACTTTTCCATCTCTTCCGATGAAGTGCCAGTTTTTAACAAGAGTGCTTCGTTTTCTTCAGTAATAGATTTTCAGTTTTTCTCTATCTCCATCTCTGGTCTTCACATTAAACATGTTCTTCTTGATGTTGTGTAGAAATAATTTCTCAATGTATAATGTTCTCTTCACGGATCGTTCCTTCAATTATCACTGTTTAACTTTAATCTTTGGTTTATTAATAATAATAATAATAATATTTATTGTCCAATAGGAAACCCAGAAGGACACAATATAAGAATCGACTTAATAAATAGTACGATAGAAAGTAACACATATTAAACTAGATATAAGATAATATAAAAAATGTGTACAGGAATATTTAACAACAGTGAATAATAACAAAGAATCATAATAAAGAACATATTAAAAATTATCATAAGGAACACCTTAAATAAATAACTACGCATTAACCATGGCTTTAATAATAACTTCTAAAGAATCATAAGAAAAATCAACTGTTAGGCTAATTTTGTTGATTAGAGAACACATTCTATAAAATGGTGATTTAATTAATAAATTCGTTTTCGGATTAGGCAAGTAAAAAATCTCACATGACCTAGAATTATATGAGGGTACTTTAAATGTCAAACAACCCAGAAGCTTAGGACAATTAATGTTATTGTTTAGCAATTTATAAATAAATTTAAGGTTGGCAATATTACGTCGGGATTCTAGTGTATGAAGATGAAATCTTTCCAAGAGAACATTATGGTTAATACCTTGGGGAGGAAACGAACCATCCAACTTCCAACACAGGTATTTAAGAAATTTTCTTTGGATGTTTTCGAGCGCATTGATATGAATATTATAGTAAGGACTCCAAACAGGTGATGCATACTCAAGTTTTGCTCGAACAATTGATTCGTAAAGCCTTAACAATGAGAGAGGGTTTGAGAAAAATTTTGTATTTCGATATATTAATCCTAGTTTTTTGTGACAAGAAGAAATAACTGTGCAAATATGTTCGTTAAAAGTTAAGTGCGAATCGAAAATAACACCAAGATCAGAATGAGAATTAACCCTAGCTACAACTTCCTGGTCAAGCGAATAATTAAAGTAAAAATGATTTTTTTTCTTGGTGAAGGACATGACTTTGCATTTTGCAAGATTTAAAGACAATTTATTCTCATGACACCAAGATGCCACAGCACAAAGGTCTTTCTGTAAGGATAGACTGTCGTGGATGGAAGAAATATTGTTATATAATTTAAGATCGTCAGCAAAAAGAAGTTTATGTCCTGAAATGTTCATTGTAAGGTCATTAATAAAGATGTTAAATAGTTGAGGACCAAGGACGGATCCTTGAGGAACTCCCGAAGTTGCTGTATAAACAAATGACTCAAAACCGTTAATTTCAACAAATTGTTTCCGATCAAGTAGATAGGATTTAAGAAGGCAAATAGTTGAAAGACCAAAACCAAAATAATGTAGTTTAGATATCATAAACGAATGATCAAGCTTATCAAAAGCCTTTGCCATATCAGTATAAATAACATCAACTTGTATATTATTATCCATGCTGTGAGATATGTAATCAGTGATGACTATAAGATTTGAAACCGTTGATCGTTTACTTACAAATCCATGTTGATCAAATGAAAGACGGCTGTGAGTTTGATTACATATAGAGTGATATACAACATATTCAAAAATTTTACTGAAATTAGAGATGATAGCAATGGGTCGGTAATTTTTAATATTTGATCGATCACTATTTTTAAATACTGGTGTAATTTTTGAAATTTTCCATTGAGTAGGAAAGACGGATGAGCTTAAACATAAATTGAACACCTTTGCCAACGGCAGAGCAAGAATTCTGGAGCAGTCTTTTATAAAGAAACTTGGGATGCCATCTGGACCAGATGGTTTATTCCTATGAAGATACATGTACCTAATTGTTTCCATGGGAATAAACCAATGATTAGAATTAATCAAAGTGATTTTATTATTCATAAATTTTATCGTTTCATGACAAAATTTTTTAGGCAAATTAAAGTCGTAGTCCTAACGTAGAAATTAAAATATTTCAGGGGCTTACCGTCGTTTAAGACCTTCTAATTTGTCAATGAAACAAAAACTCAAAACCTTCCTAATCGTGCAGGTGCCCATTAGTTACTCGGGATGCCCTTAGGTAGGTCTACCTGAGATTGTTATCGGCCTTAGCCACGCGCCCACAAATTTATGGCGGCAATTTGCCAAAATCCCGGGCCCTGTTCTGTGGGGCCCGGCTCTGAGACAGGCGCCCGACCAGCTACCACGACAAAACACGGCGAATTTATAATCCCATACCTAGAAAAACACTTAGATCGTAATTGACTTAACTCGTCAGGCTCAATTAACCGATATATTACCTCGGGTAACCGAAGCAACGGTAATAAGTTATTGCAAATTAAGGAGACAATAAATTAAACCGGACGATTAAATTTAAATTAACGCCGCATTTTATGCATGTTGATTTTGTTGCCGTAAGGCCGGCCCTACATGCGACCATTGCTCCTCTGAGTTTCATCAAATAGTAAAGCAAAAGGCAAAAGGCAAAAGAAAGAGATGCGTAGATAATCGAAGTGAATTTGCTTTTTCTCCCTTCCTCTTTAGAATAAGTAATAGAGTGAACAGTAGATTGAGTTCATGGCTCACGTGTGGTGTGGTGTTGGGCTTAAATTCATAATGTCAAGAAAAATTCTAAAACGATAGATAAACGTGTATTTTTGTTATGGAAGAATTCCTTGATTTCGTAATCAAAAAATCCAAATAACTTATTGTATTTATTAAATTATATTATTACAGTTACATTTATTCAAATCTGATCACTATTAGGTAATATGAAACTTTTTCACAATATGTCTGTAATGGTCGCATGAATTATGAATAAAAAGTAAGTGATTATGATTAATCGCGTATCATAATGACCACACCATTACCATAAATGACTAATTACAAATTAATTATTTGGAATCGTTGGTTAACTGTTATGCAGTAGAGCTTCATGAAAATAAAACAACTTTGTAACTAATATTTACGTTTCTATTTATTACCTTTTAGCTTTTAGTTGTGAAAGACGAACGGGAGTTATTTTTTATTACGCAAAATTAATCAGACGAATCACCATTTTATCCTTATAACGAGAGAACGGCCAGTTTTAGATTTTTGATATCGGAAGAAGGCAATTTGCATTGAATAAGTCATTTATAAGATGTTGAATGAGTGTGAGTAAGTAAATATAAAATAAATGTACAAGATTCCGCAAAAATAAAAATCGGCTACATTTAGGTATAGGGAAGCTTTAACATTTTTTATTTAAAATAATGTGTAGAATCAGAATTTGCAATAAAAAGTATAGCATTCCATTTAAAATAAGAAATAAATTTAAAATAAGAAAGTTAACGGTGTAACCGGAAGTGATATAAAAGTGAAAATATTTTTCCTTAGGGCAGTGTACTAATTTTCAAAATTTTTGTATATTCCCTTCCCCGAAAACTTTTAATAGGCCACTCTATTTGGGAGACCCTGTATATATTGAAATGTTTTACATTTCATCAGAAATTAAATAACGTTACCTGCATAAATTTAGTAGAGATTATCAATCTGAAGCATAGTTATATAGGATATAAAATTCAATTCCAAAGTCATACTGTTATTCCATGTTTCTTTAGGTTAAGTTAATTTCTTAAAATACTCAGATTTGTTCAAATTGAATCCAATTAAAAGCAGGATAAACTGGGACAATAATCTATAAACAAATAAATAAAAATATAAATAGTAATCAAGCATAACGAAGGATCAACAAACGTGTGGAAGATGTTATTATGTTTTATAGCTTGTGTTGTTGATTGTTATATTTCAAATTATATCGTTGATAAAGACGTTTCTTGTAGTCATAAGATGTGTTTATCCAGTTCAATATTATCCGAATAATTAGATTTTATATAAATGTTAGGAGGCAATGTGTGAAATCGTTGTACCTGAAAATTATAAAAAAAAGAAATTTTATATAGGGTAATTAGAAATAAGCGTGACCTACCTTTTTTTTTTCGTAAATGATTATGTTGAAATTTCTTGCATTTAAAATAAGTTATTATGATAATTCTATGTAAATCGTATTGTTGAAAATTTACTTGTCAAAATTGTGAATTGGAAATTTCAAATGTCAAGGGTTGGTATTTCGGATATTGAAATTTAAAAAAAAATGAGATTGTATGAAAAGGAAAGTATGAGGAAGTAAAGTGAAAGAAGAAAGAAATGAATTTAAAAGAAATATAGTTCTATAAAAAGAGAAAACTGAAAGAATTATGGAAAGAGAGTAGTACCATCTAGCGGCAGAAATAAAAAGGAAGGTTGATATGGCAACAAGAAAGAACAAGCGAAAAAATTCAATAAAAAAAATTTTTTTGATTGCTCTAAAAAGAAAATATACGCGTATTGATTATTGCTGAGAATTTGAAAGATTGAGAGAGAAATCAAAATACAAAGTTCGAGAATTTGTTGAATTGCTGCGTGTTGTAAAGTGCCTGGGCGAAGAGAGAAGTTGGTTGGCGGAAACAGAAGAGCGGATTTAAAAAATTTGGCGGAATTGTGCGGGCGCAAAAAAAATAATAATAAGGTCAGGACTATTTCTTTTTATTTGTGGGACATTGATTTGCGGATTCTTTCAATAGTTTAGTTTAGTTTAGTTTTTCTTTAAGACGGTGTAGTTATATTTAAAAATAGAATTTTTTATTGATTAAGTTAGTAGTTTTCTTTTTTGTTCATTGTTTCAATTTTGTTTTATTTCAAACGTATGTTGATCTTCAAATAAAAAAAAAAAAATACCATCATTAGAAGAAGTCTGAAAGAATATTTTTTTTTATAAATTTATTTGGCACCACTAGGAACCTGAGAATAACAGTTAAATTAGGCGAGGTAAAATAAATCAGTATAATATCTATGGATTTCTTTCTACAAAAAATTGGTGGCGCCTATTAGACAACATCTTAATCATCATATTGATTAAACTTAATTTTTTACAAAGTCCAACATTCTTTAATTATTCAATTTATCTTTTTTTGAGAAAACAATTGAACCCACGACTTCATGTTCTCCCGAACCAACCCCTGAGAGCCGTCCACACCAAGTGTGCCCTAAATTATCATATATTGGATAAAAAAAGGTCATACATACATTTAGCTCTCGCTTGCATTCACCGCCATCTATCGGGCAAAGGCGGTAAAACTAAAGCGCCATCTCTTGGACAATATTTTCGTCGATTTCTTTATAGTTCAAATACGACTTGCAACGTCTTGGGTGGACGTGGAATTTCTGGTGAAGATATCCTTTGATTTTTTATTATTTTTCGTTGCGAAATATAAATATCACATTGTGTTTGATTAGTGTTTGAATGCATATACTGCCATCTGTCGAACTAAAGAGAAAGGTCGATTAAAAGTAAAACGCCATCTCTTGAACAATAGCGATCCTATTATTATATTGCTTTCCCTTGGTTTTCCCTTGCTTTTCCCATGGTTTGGATGACCTATTAAAAAAGCTACATCTCCTAAACGATTAGCTAAAGCGGTTAATATCGCCTCCAAAATGGGGGAAAACCTCGGAAAATTTTGGAGGAAACTTAAAACGAAATTCTTTTTTAAATACGAAAGATTTTTTTTAGCAAAATATTCAAGAATTTTATTCGTGTTGTTTATTCCTTTTTAGTATTTTCCTTAGTGCTTTCTGTGCTCCTTTTCGAGTTTTCTTCTATTTATTTTTTATTTATTTAATTTTGTTTATCCTTATAATCAGAGACCTGCACCTCACTTTTTAGTATTTCATCATTATCCCTAGTTTTTAGTTTCCCTAATATTTGGCCCCCTCCTTTTTGAATTTTATTTTATTTTTTCTTTTCTTCATCAACACGTCTTAACGATATTAATCTTCGTCCGTTGCTTGATCCTTTCTTCCACATCTGCGTTGGTACTTTTTCTCATTTTCCTTCTACTTTTTTGTCCTGGAAGGATTTTCTTGACATTTGGTGTGGGTCCTTGGTCCCAATCTTAATTTTTTTTGGGATTATACATTTCAGTCCTTTTGACTATCACTAGCCTTTCGAATATTATAATAATAGTACGTGGAAGGGAGGGATTTTTATTAAATACTTAAATTATTTTCTACGCTTATTTTTATTGTCTTTATAGTTTTTTTTTCTCTGTTTTGATTACTTCCTGCTTCCTTCGTGATTCGTGCTAGTCTCCAGTGGCGTAGCAACAGTTCGTGACCCCGGGGGTGCGCGTAAAAATTTAACATTTTCTTTGGCAAAAAATAGAAGGCGACAAAAATAATTTCCATTGCAGAAACGTTAAAAATTTCTTTTGTTTTCATTCCAATTTGATTAGTCAGGACTTGTCAGTGTAAGGATCACGATGAATAGAATTCAATTTTTGTGACTTCACACGTCACGTAAAAAAGACGATCGCCTTGAAGAATGAAATCTACTCTACAGGGTGTTAAGAAGTAAGGGAAATGGTAAACTCAATCCATCATGATCCCAAGCTCTCACGGTGGAGGCCAGCGCTAGACAATGTGACGTCACCATCGTGATTCCACTGTTGGAGTTCAGTGAATAGACATCTTAAATAACTAATGTCACCTCAATAAAGCGCGCCAATTTCAAAAGGTAAATAAACGAAGGACTTATACAAAAAAAATGTCTGAAGAGACTGAAACGATGTGTCGAAAATTTGAACCGAACTCTACATTAATTAGATTTTTTTTTCTTTGAAAAATTGAAATTTAAAAGACTCAGTAGTAGGATGTTCAAAAATATTAACAAACAAACCTCTACATTAATCATCTATTTTCTTTTATTGAAGGACATGAAGAAAATTAATCTCTTGAAATAACAAATGTTAAAAAACAGTAAAGACGATAGACCAAAAATTTGAACCGGCCTGTATATAATGATTTTGTTTTTTAAGAGGAATCAATTTTTTATTTAAAAGAAGGCACGGAAAAATTAATAGACTCAGTTATTTGTGGCGTAATTTACGATTTGAATTTTGCAAAATTTTACAAAAATTACTCAAGGCGGATTTTTTTATAATCTCAAAAATGTTTAACTCGACATTTCGTTGATAATTACATTCTTTTGTATTTTATTCTTCTTGTAAAAATTTATCCGCCAAAAGTGCGATAAATTTCCATAGTTGGCAACACTGAACCCACACGTTTAGACACTAACGGTTTGTCATAATACTACCACGTCAATAGTATGATTTAAAAAAAAAATAGTCCCTTGTGGTTTGTCGCTGTAGTGTGGCGCCCCTTGTCATTTTGTTCTACAAACTAGGGAAACTAAATATGATACCAAAATTAGCGAATGCAGGGCCCAGGCATGCCATGAAACACAATTTGCTTCCCATCGTTACGCCACTATTTATGGACGTTTTAAAATAAAATAAAAGTATTTTTGTGACATTTCAATCAGTTTTGAATGAAACGGATTCGTTCTTATCCGATTAGCTTTGCATTTCAGAAGTGTGGCGCACCCTTTATTTTATTGTACAGATGGTCTAATATAACGTTAAACCTAGTGACGTAACTATAGGGGTTGCGGGGAGTGCAAAGGCGCCCGCAATTCCAAGAAATTAAAGTTTTTGTTAACAAACAAATGTATTCCCTCATGACTGACTTTTCTTATCGATTATTTATTCAATTAACGCGATCGTGGCCTGCTAAATGAATCAAGATTTCTAACTGACCTGGGCACTAATTATCGTGCACTTTCTTAACCTAATATTTTGACAGCTCTTGTCACTTCTGTCACATGTGAATGATGGTGTAAGAAAATATAGGAAAAATTCTGGAACTCGGTGGCTTGATTTCTAGTTACGTCATTGGTTGAGCCTAACGTGTACTGGGCCCTGGCAGGCCTTTAGGCTAGCACCCCCTGATACAGTTGCACCGCCGATCGCTACCTTTATCTTTTTTTTGTTTCCTTTTGTTCCTTTTATATTGTTCGAGAATTTCTTATTATTTATTTCGTATCCCTCACCTCTTCCCAGCTTCCCCTAATTGTCTTTTATTTGTCTGTTTTTTCGTTTCAACGAACAGGAAATTCATTAAATTATTTATATTGTTGTGTTGCTTTTTCTTGGAATATTTTTAAAGGTTTTAGCTTTCTTACTAGGCGACTTCTTTTTAAATATTGAATGCCTAAGTGAAATATTGAATATTACGAAATATCTTGCGTCTTGTTTTTAATTCTTTAAGGAGATTTGTTAAACTACATTTACCCATGTAAATGTAGGTATTAGACGACGCCCTAACGCGCGTCCAAAGTTGTGAAGGTGTTTCAGATTGGAATCGACATTTTTAACTTCTAAGATGAAGGCGAGTCGTTTCAAGAAACTTGTTTCAATCAAATAAAGCACAACTAAAACTTGAGTTCCAATTTATATCAAATTTAATTAGGTAGCAACAAACTTAAGGAAACAAAAAAAGATATTTATTGTATTGCTTTTATTTTTCTTTCATTTTTTTTAAATCTTCAGCGTTCAAAAATTCTAGATACATATAATTGAATTCGATAAAATGTAAAAAATATTTATTTCGTAAATCGATAATTAAAAAAAATTTATTGAGTAAATTTTATTATTCTTTTTCGACATCGCTTCATCTCTGATCTCCGATCCAAATTTAATCATCAAATAAATTCCCATGTAAGGCCCAGCCCTCTTTGCTCGACCACCATCCATTCTGCGAGCACCCCCGAGCTAATGAATTGAATTAGATTTTGAAAGACGGAAGGGAAAACGTATTATTATGGCCGGATAACGTGACCGAGCGTAATTCACGCACTCAACATGGCCGACTGCTTCGGCAAACGAAATAAATATGTGGAATAAATAATTACGGTTTGCTCGACTGGAATTAGAAACGGTTACTTCAACCGGAAAATCGTTTGTTCACCGTTGCTTATCTCAAAAATGCTTAATTTTCTTTTAAATCACATTCAAAACGGTAAGTCCGATTCGATAGTAAAGTATACTGGGTGTTCCAACGATTTGTTTTTCTTTTATTATTGCCATTTCTTTTATAATAAAAGATGTCCCAAAGGATAAATATTTAATCTAGTTTAAAGTCATCCTCAGAAGGTCATGATATTTAATTCCCTTCCTCCTGAAGACGGCTTTAAATTGGAAACTCTTTTTAGTCACCTAATTAGTTTATCTGATGATAATAATAATAATAATAATAATAATCTTTTATTGCCATAAGATCAACAAAATGTTAGATGTTAGCAATTGTCACACCGTTCGACAGTAAAGTATTAACAAATTAAAATTTTTTTTTCCAATAAGGAAAATTGTCAAAATGTATATATGTACAACAACAACATGTAAATATATATATACATATAAACAACATATAAACATATACAAAGATCACCCAACGCAGCATAAAAGAAAAAAAAATCATTCAATTCCTTTATAGAAGAAACTCCTCTGTAGAATAGAAAGCACCTTCCACAAGATAATGTTTGATTTGATTTTTAAAATTTTTAATTGAGTTCAAATGCCTTACTGCAACAGGAAGGCGATTGTAGAGTTTAATTGCCAAATAAAACACGCTATTATGAAATTTAGCAGTACGGTGTTTGGGCAATTCTGTTTTTCAAATGATCGAGTATTATAATTTCGAATTTCCGATTCTTTAGTGAATAGATGTTCGTTGTTTCTAGCATATAACAGACAATTGAAAATGAACAAAGAAGGCAGTGTTAAAATTTTTAATTGTTTAAAAAAGTTTTTGCAACTTGTTCGCGTACTTACTTTCGCGATAGCTCTTATTATGCGTTTTTGAATGGTAAACAATGACTTGGCGGAAGACGAATTTCCCCAGCAGAGAATACCATAGTTTAATTTTGATCGTACACATCCGAAATAAAACATTTTAAGAGTCCCAAGGGATACAGTGCCATTTAACTTTCTTAACATGAAGCATGCGGAATTTAGAGATTTGGACAAGATAAAGCAGTGATTACTCCAAGTAAGGCCAGAGTCAAAAGTCAAACCTAGGAATGTTACGTTATTATTAATAGGTATATCTATATCAATATTTAAATTACTCAGTATATGATTAGAAGAATTCAATGAATATGGAACTATTGACGTTTAACGATAAGTTATTGCAACTACACCAATCAGTCATATTTTTAAGTATTAAATTTAGCTTCTGTGATAATTGTTCGTCAGTTTTGTAATGTAGAATAGAGGAGGTATCATCCGCATAATGGATGGTATCGCCCAATTTAATAAAAGTATTTAAATCATTAAGATATGTGATAAAAAGGAAAGGTCCAAGAATACTACCTTGCGGAACATCGTGGCGAATTTGAACAGTCTGAGATTTTGTTTCTAACCAAGTAACAGTTTGCAGACGATTACTTAAAAAGCTGTTGATCCAATCTAGAGCAGGACCGCGCACTCCATATTGATGTAATTTATAGAGGAGTGTACCATGATGCACGGTATCAAAAGCTTTTGTTAAATCGAAGTAGATTCCTACTACTTTTTCTCTATATTCAATGTTCCGCAAGATAGTATTATAAGCCAAACACAAGGCGTCATTAGTTGATAATCCTCTTCTAAAACCGAATTGGTTTTTATTAATTATTTTATTACAATCAAAAAAATTAATTAATCTGGTTAGCATAGCTTTCTCAAATATTTTAGAAAACACAGAAAGAACGGAAATGGGTCTGTAGTTTTGAATATCAGTCTTTATACCTTTTTTAAACACAGGTACAACTCTAGCAGTTTTTAGAACCGATGGGAAATTACCTTCGTTAAAAGACTGATTAATTAAGTTGCATAACGGAGCAGCTATGAATTCAGCAACATATTTAAAAATTATACAGGGGATCTCATCAACTCCCGCAGATTTTTTATTGGAAACTGAGATGATTATATTATAAGTTTCAACTACGCTAATAGGGTATAAAAACATACTGAAACTATTACATTCAGTGTTGATTGGATTTTCTACAGAGTGACAAACTAAGTCCTCAACAGAATTTACAAAATAACGGCAGAAAGCATTACTTATATCTTGAGCATTATCATAGTTGTAATTATTTGTATCAGTGATATGTTCAGGAGGATCATAAACTGAATTTTTATTTTTTATTAGTTGCCAAGCTGCCTTACTTTTGTTGGAGGAATTACAAATAAAATTATCATTGGATTTTCTCTTTGCCAAATCAATATTTAGACGATGCTTCTTTTTAAGTTCTTTATAATAGGATAGATACGAGTCGTAGCTGATACTGGAGCTATTTTTCAGCTTTTTATAGATATTCCTTAGTTCACGACCTTCCGTAATTAATTCAGGAGAAATCCACTCCTTTCCGTATTGTTTAGTATGTTTCGTTTGCTTGAGGGGAAAACAATCATTGAAATATGATAAAAAAGTGTCAAAAAATTTTGTAAAGTTAAGGTCAAAATCACAGTTATCACTAATAAACTGAAACGTTTCAAATTTAATAGCACTTATAAAGTTATTAATAGAGGATTGATGCGTGGATAATTTAAAGCTCTAAGCTCTGATGTTCAGCTAAAATTTTTTTCTTGGCAGTCACACTAAAATATGAGCTAATAAAAGCAGGCACACACCTTCCGGATTATTATCCGTGAAAACGCATAGGTCTGAAATTTTGTGACACATTGTGCAGGTACCTCGAGAAATGTATTAAACTGACAAGTAAACACCTTGAGAAACGTTATTTATTTTATTTATTACTGCTTAACTGATACATACAGTGTATAATCGAATAAGTAACCACTATTAATATACAATAAAAGAAGCGAAGTTAACGACATACGTATGGGGTAAAGGTTAATAAACACCTGGGGCCTATTCCTGGAAAGTATGGAGTAGTAATTATTAGTAGTAGTACATATAAAGTAAAAGTGCTTACTAATATTAGTATTATTAGGAAGCACTTTTCTCCTCTGAGGAAAACAATTTTAAAGCTCCATATTTCAAAAAAACAAGAAACTTGTAACTAATAATTACTACTCCATACCTTTCAGGAATAGGCCCCTGAACATAATTAACGCATCAGCAAAACTTCACGTTATTACTTTTAAGTTTTAAATCGTAGCATCTACGCGATATGATAATTAGTTTGGTAGGTTACTTGATGTTTAAAAAAAGGCGCCAGGGTAAACAAGGTACCTAGTTGATCCGTAATAACCTTGGCAGCGTTCCCAAATCGCCTCGGTTTTGCAGGTGATCATTCGCAACAACCAACCTATTCGCTCAAAACGCAATAGCTATTACATCTACAATGAAGAAGTATGCGTTGTTTTTTTTACACATATCAAAATGTAACAAAATATATTTATATAAATAAAGTTGTGTGCAAATTACGAAACCATATCGTCTCTATTATTTTCAAAGTCACAACAGTTTTGGCGACGAGGTGAAACGTCCTAATATTGAATTAATAATGGATCCAACACAACTTTCACAATTGCTGGAAATATTCAATAGGAGTAGCAGCAATTACTACAGCAAATAAGTATAACAAAAGAAGAATGCAAGAAAAACCTTTTTGTTTGTCCTCAAAGACAAGTAAATATGACTTGCACATTAATAAGAATAAATGTACATATTGTAATAAAGGAAGCTTCCAGTGCAGAACTTTCGAGATTGAACTTGCATTAAGCGATTCATCAGGGTTCCGCGAAAAACATAAATAAATATAGAAAGGCAACGTTGACGTTACCAAATAAGCGCAATGCATCAAACGACCCGTCAATGAATCATATATCGCGACCCTCACTATCCAAAAATAGATGCCCCTATATATAATGGTAAATCATGTCGCACAGTAGTAGTATTACATTGTCTTTTAGTTTGGAGTGCTCTTTTGTTATTTGTGCCTTGCAAGTTGATTGTCTATTAATTATTAAATATTTTGTTTTACAAAGCTTGGACAGAGTAAACGAACGTCTGGTGAAATTCCGACTACGTCGATATAAGTTTTCCTGTTATTTCCCAGCAAAAACCTCGATTATTCACACACACGACATGCACACCAGCACAACTAGGCGAAAAGTAACGCCGTGCAACAAAACGAAACGGTTGATGCGGGATAATCGCAAATAAGGTCAGTGCCGACCAATAGCAATCGTTAAATGTCTTACTAACAAGTCATTGCAAAATGTTACTTTACATCTGTCAATTGTTTATCAACAGTGACAGAGGATATCCTATGCCAACTACATAAAACGCGAAGTGTTAATTTTGTCCAAGAGTTTAACAACTCCGGAAAAAACGCGTACTTTTTACAAAAAAAAAAAACAAGTTTGATAAGCAGTAGGTGTATGCATAAAAAAGGGGGACAGACCTGTAAGGGAAGTTTCTGAAGTTTAGACGAGTGGGATAAGGAAGAGTTGGATGGAAGAAGGGCCAGAGAAGGTGACTGGATCAGGAATGGTATGAGATAAAAAGACTTGCATGAAATAGAAAGAAAATGGAAAAAATGGAAAAGAGATAGAAATGTTAAAGAATTGAGAATGAAATGAGAATGAGAATGAAAAGGGGCACACCAGTAATAGACGTTTCTAAAGTTGTGTGTAAGAAAAAAGAAAGGTTAAAAAGGAAGGAAGAAGGGCCGATAAAAACAAAGAGGATAAGAAGACTGGTTAGCTTCTTTTACCTGCCACCTCAAAAAAATTCGTCTTTTGACATCAGGTTGTACCATATTATGAAGTAAATCAAGCTTAGTAGATAAAATTAACATGCGATGGTCGGATAAGCCAGGTTCCAAGATATTCATATCACATATTGGTGAAAAAATTATCTATTCTAGTGGCTGTACAACCATTATCACGGGTAGGTGCTTCTAAATAGCTATGCGAAGCAAAAGATTCAAATAATTCCACTAGATATATTGACTCCGGTACATTCTTCGAGAAATCAATGTTAAAGTCACCCCCAATGACAATGTGCCCCTTGAAAGACGCAGAAGTGTCCAAAAATGTCTCTATATTTTTAAAAAATATATTAGTATCAGCATTAGGTGATCTGTACAAATTCATTAACAAAATATTGGTTGATTTTAAGCGTAAGACTCCACAGCACATTTCAAAATTTTTCTCACTAATATTGATATCACTTACAATGTACGGTTTGCAATAAGATAGCAACGAATTTACAACATACAACGAAACACCACCACCTTTGTAGGTTTTTCTAGAGAAGGATGATATTAAGGTGTAATTATCAAGATTATAGATCAATATTTCAGTTTCATTTAGCCAATGCTCAGTAATAAATAAGATTTCAGGATAAGCTTTATCTTTAAGAAATATATTTAGTTCGTTAATCTTATTACGAAGGCTGCAGATATTGTATGTTACAAATCGTAGGTTGTGTGACGTGCAATTCCAAAATTTTGACTTATGGATTTCACATTTTGATTATTTACATTTATATTTGCAACTTTTCCGTGCTCAATTGAATTATCACAGCGAGTTAAAACAATCAAATTACTATAACTAGCTCTAGGCGAATTAAAATTCTCAATTAATAGATTATTTATGAGGTTAGCAGTGTATTTCATGATAACTGATTTGCCAACGTTGGTCAAATGAAGACCATGTTTCGTACGATAATTATTACCTACGATTTTATTCAGATCAATGTAGTTGTTGTACATATTTTAGCTTTGCACGTTTCCTTGTGATTTTGAGCCTTCTTCTATTATTATCAATAAAGTTGGATGGATCTAACATCAAGCGTCGAAGTACTTTGTGATTAAAGGTCTTTTCAAAAATGTATTTTTTTCTGAAGTCTCTCTCGTTGTTATTAAAGGTTTTTGCAATTCGTTCCTCGTTTACATCCTCTTCTTCGTAAGGCCATCTTAGAAATCTGCGTCTAATCGAAGCTCGGCCGACCATCCATGTAACATAAATTACGCCATGACTTCAACAGGTAATATATTCCAGAATTTAATGCCTCGCCGACGTAACAGGATATTCATTGCGAAACCGTTTAGCAGTAGATGGTAAATCACGCTCTTTATTTTATTTGTGCAAATAAACGAGCCAGCGTTGGCACTGTCATATAATGTCTCAGATTTGAATAACAAGGAAACAAGAATACGTGTGTTACAGACTGGAAAATGATGGGAGGGAGGTTGTTTAAGTTCCTATACAAGGCGTAATTGTATACATTATACATTGATATAACAATAAAATTCTTTTTTAAGAAATCCAGTTTTCTAACATTTTTAGTGTCACTCTTTTCTGAGACATCCTGTATTTTTGACTACATTTTTACTATGTAGACTTTTTCGTTGTCTACAACTTTTATATGAAACTTTTTTGTGTATTTCATAAAACAATGGAGATATCGAACTTTACCACATTAATGTGCCACCCTGTATGATGCATATTAGTAAGTGCTTTAGACAGTGAATGGTATTTATTTAAGTCATCGTCTACTCAAGTCAACTCTAGACTGTAAGCTAAATTGGAAAGGATGTATTGATAACATTTTGTGTAAATGCCAAAAAGGTTTGAATTTTTTGAAAATGATCATGAAACCTAATTGGGGAGCTGATCATAAATCGGCTCTTCTTTTTTATAGAGCTTATATCAGATCTATTATAGATTACGGTAGCACTCTATATAGTTCTGCGAGTAAATATCTCTTAAAAAAAACTTGATACGTTGCAAAACAAAGCATTACGTTTTTGTAGTGGAGCTATGAATTCTACTCCTATTCCACCCCTTCAAGTAGAAAACTTAGAACCTTCTTTAGCCCTGAGACGTGCCTTTATTGCTCAAAAGACTATGCTGAAATTTAGGTTTAAGAATTTAAGTATTGTCCATAAAATTTCCCGATTAAGCACTCTGGAGTTAGTTAATGAATTTTGGAAAAAAAAATGTTCCCCCTCGCTTTGTGATGCTTTCAGAGAGACTAGTTATATTTTTAATAATAATCGAGTGTATGATTACTTTGATTCTAAATTAACATACTTTGAATTGATAACAGAATTATCTATTATTGAATTACCTTTTGGTGATATACCTTCAGTAAACTTTAACATTCTTCAAGGCTTTTTGGCAAGCAGACCAGATTTTACTCATGTTTATACTGATGCATCTAAGTCAACCGCTGGTTCTGGGTGTGCAATTTTAATCCCTAGTGAAAGAATCACTTATCAATACAAACTAAACAAAAATACCTCGGTGTATACTGCTGAAGCAGTAGCTGTCTTTGAGGCTGTTAAGATTTTTGAACAGATGAAATTACCTAAAGTGTTGGTTTTTTCTGACTCTTTGTCAGTATTGACATCCTTAAAAAAAATACGTCTTTGATTACAACATTAATCCTGTTATCATGGAAATTAGGACTTCAAAATAATGGACAAACAGTTGAATTGGTTTGGATCAAGGCTCATTGTGGACTTAAATTTAATGAAATGGTCGATAATCTCGCTAAAAGAAGTTTACAATATGGACAACCGCTTAACAATGAACTTCATATAGCTGATTATGTATTACTTTATAGAGCTAAATTATTCACACATTGGCGATATATATATGGAAGGAATATTGTTTTACGAATCCCACTAGATATACTTTAATTAATCCTGAAATTAAATCTACATTTTGGCATGATAACTGTCCTAATTTCCCAAGGAAAATAATTTCTATCATCAATAGATTAAGATTTGGACATGGTCGCTTCCCTCAACATTTGTTTAAATTAGGTATCATTGAATCTGAAATTTGCGAATCTTGTGGAGTTGCTGGTGACCTTGATCATATGTTTTTTGGCTGTAATAAATATATACTAGCATGCAATAAATTCTACAACGATTTAATTGGTACAGGAGTGCAGGCCCCAATGAATCTTTTACATTTATAAACAATATTGGAAAGTAAACATTATCAAATACTGTTTAATTTCATAACCAGGGCTCAAATTAACATTTGAATTACTGGAGTATAAGACAAACTTAAAGTAAAATTAAAACCTTTTTGATTTTAAAACTTTTGAGACTGGCTGCATGATATTACATCGAGGCCAGGGAAAAAAAAAGTCATCGTCTTTTTATTTACGGGTAATATTAGTAGCTTTCATTAATAAAGTGTTTCGAGTTTAGCTGGATTTACGTGGAGATTTTTTTCGTTTTGAGTTGGCTGGCCCTTTGTTAATACAATAACGTAATGATATGACAGATACTTCGTTCGATTTTGAAATTACCTTTTGTGAAATCATGTGGAAAGAAATCGCTGCGTGAAACCTTAACACTAATTTGAATGCATCCTGTATAACGAAGTTTATATATATATATAGGGTACAGTTTTATTTACATAAACATTTCATTAAAAGTTTTCAAGGAAGAAGCTTAGACATAATTTAGAAGTTTACAGGATAAA
This sequence comes from Dorcus parallelipipedus, assembly GCA_958336345.1. Taxonomy (NCBI): domain Eukaryota; kingdom Metazoa; phylum Arthropoda; class Insecta; order Coleoptera; family Lucanidae; genus Dorcus; species Dorcus parallelipipedus. Next base: position 37,754,866 of record OY284483.1, on the reverse strand, counting down.
GGTCCCTCAAAAAAATTAAAAAAAAAAATTGACCTTCGGTCCTCCCGGTTGTACCGAAAGTCGCCTTCAGTTCAGTAATTTTTAACATTGTGTACATTTTTGTTACATTTTTCAATTTTATACATAAAAACAAGAAAAACTGCAATAATTTTCCCTATCCCTAAATTGATCTACTACATTATTATTTTTGAGATATTTGAGCCTTCCTAGAACTTAGAGTTACCTTCATAAAAGCTTTTGTACTCAAACTTTTTTTAAAAATAAAATTGCAGTCGAGAGCCTTCCAACCTCGACAATAATATGCACAGTTACAAAAAGAAATCTGTCAGTAATAGCTGCACAGTATCATTTTCTGAATGTTAGACTGTGGGGCTTAAAGTATCTAACAAAATAAAGCGATAAGACGATAAGTTTGTTATTATAACTTTTGTTATTTTTGGAGAATTCAAAAATGTAGCTAGCATACAATTGAAAATTACGCAAATTGATACTGACTTCCGGAACAACCGGAAGTGACCAAGACCCAATTTTATTTTGTGTGAAAATATCTTTCTGAAGTAATTTTTTTTTTGTAAATTTTTAAGCGGAAATGACTGAAAATCAAATTTATTTTGTTAGGAAGGATCTTTCATTCCACAAATTTTCAATCTCTGACTTCAATTAGAAATTCTCATTAAAAATGTTTTCTTGAAAATGTTTAATTAGAAAAAAATCTACCGCTTCAAGCTTCATATATAAAAAATTAATTTTATTTGAGTAAATATCTTTTTGATTTGCCCCTCGTACATTTTCCGTCCAATTTGAAATTTAGTCACGCAGTTAACAAAAATGAAAAGAAAGCCGTACACAATGATTTTTCAGAAATAAAAATTATTTTATCGCAACACGATATCAAAAATAGTGTACGTTATTGTTCGTGATAAGCAGAGAGCGGATGGTTTGGAGGACCTTAGGGAAAATCTCGAATCAAAATTATTTTTGCGGAATTTTGTACATTTATTTCACATTCAATTCAACATCTTGTAAATGATTTATTCGAGGCAAACTCCCTACTTGGGATTTCAAAAATCTAAAGCTGGCCGTTCTCTGGTTTATCGCCGATTAGATCTCGAACTCTCGCGGATGTGAGGGCGTCACTGTATTTATTTTTATACAGTGCAAACTCTTTAATTCGCACAAATATTAAACTAGATATTATCCAGTAATCCGGACATTCATCACTTCAACTTATGTATAATCCTGACGACTCTCGTTAACTCGGACAATGCCTCTATGAACTTGTAAACGCGTACACTACACACATGTCTATAACCTAAAGTGCGTTCAAAAACTCCCACGTTTGGAGTTGGCCATACTTTTGTTCGTCTCATACCGCAACTAGTCTAGTCACGCAATTTTACGAAAACATTTTAACTTTAATTTACTTTGCTGTTGATTTTTGTTCAATGTAAGTAATAAGTAAAGACATACCGTGTTTCTTGCTGTCTCAAGCCATGACCATCTTCAAACGTGGGAGTTTTTGAACACACTTTTTTTTGTAAAGTAAGATGATATATCGGGTGTTCAATTTGAAACGTTCACCACCAGTACGTAGTATTTTCATTGAAAGATCCCAAATCGTGTTCCACCAAATAAATAGTATTAGGAAATTAGTTTAATTGGTTATATTCAATCCGCCATAAACATAGTCTATTCATTTCAAAATACCCATACTTTTTTTGGCATGAAATGAAATTGTTCATTTTAATTAATGTGTATGTATAATTTGAAAAAAAAATTGCTAACGACAATGCATGTTTTCGTTTATTTGTTTACATAGGTAGATGTCATTTGTCAATTATTTGGACTTTAGACAACTTGATTTTATACATGAACTTGCCCCAAGATTTATTAAGTAAGAAGGTTGCCTACTAAATATTCAAGGTCGCGTCAAGACGCCATGTTGCTCGTCATCGTGCCTGCCCTGACTGCCGTTGTCAGATCAGTAATGTTTAATTTTACGATTTTCTATATTAAAAGCATGTAATTACATAATTTTCCGTGTTTTTTCTTGTAGACTTATAGTTTGTAGTGCACTTTAGTGTTGCGCTTGTGTAATATTAATATCTTGTTGGCTTGTTGGTTGGACGTGTTAAGAAAGACATAATAATGATTTACCATCGATAAATCGATTTTACCAAAAGAATTGGTTCCTTCATTTTGTAGGTTGAGCGTTTTTATAAGAAATAAATTTATGAACAGTAAAAAGGAAGAGAAAAATCGTGAATTAGCTTTTAACATATAAACATAGAAGTATTTACTGAATTTTAAATTATGTCACATTCAAATTATATTATATTGCAAGTAAAATAATCATGTACAAACTATATAACCTATGGAATATTTAACAATGAAGGTAAGTATACGTTATTTACGTGTAATATATGACTATATTATGATAGAACTGTTTCATGTTACGTATATTCCCAAAAATAATAACCTCATTGTTACAATTAAAATAAAATCCTAGAAAACCGCATTAATTGCCTTTTAAATCAATGACGGAACTATTTGAATTGGGCAGGCAGAGTGACGTAATTCCCGCGCTTAATGCCAGACGCTGATTGGACGAAAGTTAATAGGCAACCTTCTAGTATATAAACCTTGAACTTGCCTTACTCATGTGAAAATGATTTTTTGATATGTTATTATTTCGTTAACAAATTCAAGATATTTTGGTATAAGATTCAGAAAATGGTTATAAATTCAAAAGAAATTAGCAACGAAGATGTTTTCTTTTATTTTTTGTTGGTTACGTGTTGGTTAGATATCATTAGTAAATTATTCAGGCAATTTGACATGTTTTATAATATAGATTTGTATTTCAAATTAATGGAAAACAGAGCGATCACAGACCATACAAAGGTACTTGCGCATGTGCAGAATAGTCAGCTGTTTTCAATTGTCAAGCGAGCCGATGTTTCGTGAAAATTTTTTATTATTAAATACTAAATACGAAGCGAACAAGTCACAAAGTGTAAACGAGGTCCTTTTCTAGTATTTGTCGAAAACTTGTGCTAAACATTCATCGTGATTTGTGTGCGACAAATCCACATTTTTGTATAGATTTGTTTTTCAATGTCTTGAAAACATGTATGTAATGTAAACACCCCTTAAGAAATGATATGATATCCCCGTAAAGAGAAAGAAAATCTCTACCGAATGAATTACAAAAAAAATACTACATTGATAAGAGATTCAGAATGAGCGTGAAAATCAGAGAATCTTTGCTAATTTAACCGAATTTCTATCTTTAAAAATAAAAAAAATTAGCAATGGTTAACGGATTAAATTGAACACACTGCAGATAGAGGGTGATCCCGAAAGAAGGTGCCAGTTATAGAAGATGATGAGTAAAACTCGTATACAAAAAAGTATTTTCGTTTTTGAGATAAAAATAATTGAAAATTTGTTGAAAATTTGCTGTATGCGAATGAGTTAATCAAACTTGACAAATGTCATAGATGTTACAGGTACTGTTGCTAAAAAAGTGCAAATTTTGTTGGCATACAACCAGAATTACCTTTTCAATGCCGATTAACTCATTAGCGTACAGCAAATTTTCAATTAATTTTATCTCAGAAACGAAGACTTTTATTAAAACAAAATTTTGTATATGAGTTTTACTCATCATCTCCTATAACTGATTTCTTTTTTGCACTTTCCTTCGGGACCACCCTGTATAGTGAATTAATACATATAGGTACACAGTTGTATTTACCACCTAAATACATAAAGGTTTCTTATTACTTCTTCAGTTAACATTGGGTATTAACTAACAAGTAGGTACATCAAAATGTCCAATCCACTAATCGGGACGAATCGGTAATGCGGATGACCCATACGTTTATAATTGTCCGGATTAAAGAGGTTGCACTGTACATATTTTTAAATAATATTCAATTTTATATGTAGATTGTTCGTCAAAGAAATATTATGTACTTCCATTTCTTTTCATTGCTTCCATCTTATTTTATTCGTGGTCTGCCTCTTCTCCTTCTTATAGTAATGTCAAACATTTCTCCTCTGACCCAATGATGTCCTAATTTCTTCCCGCCGAACATTCTTCTTAGTATCTCCCAGATTTCCAATAAATATTTCCTTTTCTTTTTGATTCAATAAAAGTTTTTATTTGCACAATCGTTTTCATTTTCATTTTTTACTGCTACTGGTCTTACTCTTTACGTGGTTAATACAAAAAGATTTCTATTCTTCCTGTTACATCTTCAGTTAATCTTGGATTATTAACTAACAAGTAGTTACACACATTTGGAAAACGGAAATTCATGAGTCACCGCATCTTCAAAGAAAGACACTTCTAAACATAGACACACGATTTTTTCTATATTAATTTACATGCGCGTATAAGAATATGGTTAATTAATCTTCCTTGACATTACCTTACATCCTCATATGTAATCTTTTCACATTTTTATCAAAATATTAGGTTGTTCGGAAAAAAATGTTTTCTTTTTAAGAAGCTTGTAAGTCACGACCGTAACTTAGTTAAGAAGAAAGAATTAATTAATTGATTAATTAATTTAACGGGATGCGGTCTGATTGGACGTTAACAAGGATACCTCCTTTGTTTAAAACTCAATATTTCGATTTTATTTAAATCTTCATCAGGAGAAACTACAAATAATACAAGAAGTCACTCTAAGTTTAAAGCAAAAATAAATTACTTACAAACTGGAAGCTTAAGAATTGGTTAACAAACTTGAAGATGAACATAACACAATTAATTACATTTTAAAATTGTATAAAACCGTTAAATGAACCGGACAAAACACGTGTATAATTACAAAATGGTGATTGGAGCAAAGTTCAAATTTTTGACAAGAATGCACTGAGAAAAATAGGACCAAGGAGTACGTTTATATTAACAAGAATTCCGAACATTTTATTTGGATTCGCGTTAAAAACCGACTCAGAGTATTACTGCAAAATTAACACTATGTGGTTTGTTGTTTAGAATATCATTCCCTGTCATGATAAAATTACCGGAGTAATTAACAAAAAGTCAGACATGACATTTTATTACTAATTTATTCAGCATAATATTTCATTATGGTTGATTATATTTTAACACTACGTATTATTTAGAATGATAATTTTACATTCTTAAACTTAAATAGTTTCATTGTGCTAAGAATCATGATTAATTTAGAGTAAGATGGATCTTATAACATGACAGCATTATACTCTTACATTATACTTTTATTTTATCGATAAGGAGTGATGTTTTATTAAAATCCCAAAATTCCATTTTTCTCAGTGTGTAACCTACATTTAGTTCCAAATAAAGTTACTAACATTTGTTATTTAAAATATTTAAAATATTGGAATAAACATTACTTTTCTCTATATCAGTTCTATAGTTAATCGATTGTTGATCTTTCTGAATATATATCATTTCTAGAAAAAGTCTATTTTTTAAACTTTTTTCAAAAGTTAAAATTTTTGTATTTTCAAAGTCAAATTGATGATCATTATTAATAGAGTGTGTGGCCAAAGCACAAGTCACCTTTCCTGTCTTAACATCACTTTTATGTTTGGCAATCCGATTTTTTAACCATTGATTTGTCTGGCCAATGTAATTTTTTTGGCAATGATTACAAGGAATCGAGTAGACTAAGCCACTGTTAAAACCAAAGGGTGTCTTGTCTTTGGTTGTTGAGAACAATTTATTAATAGAGAAGTTATTATATTGTACAATATTCAAAAATTGACAATCTTTGAAAACATTAATGATCCTATTGCTTAAACATTGTACGTGAGTTAATTTTTTGAATTTTTTGTTATTTTCATTCAAACGAGGTGATTGGGGTTGTTGATTCTGGTTAATTAATTTAGTTACCATCAATTTGGGAAAACCGTTATTGACGAATAATTTGGGTAATTTAGTTAAATTATCATTTAGGAAATCAGGGTGTGAGATGTATTTTATCCTGTTGCTCATGGACACGATAACATTGAATTTTTGTTTGATGTTATGACAAGAATGAAAATTAATGTATCTGCCTGATGCTGTAGGTTTCTGATACCAGTCTAAACGAATGCTTTGATCTTCCATTCTTATAACTTTAGTATCCAAAAAAGGGACACTATTGTCTTTCTCAATTTCTACCGTGAATTGAAGGTGTTGACTGAAATTATTGAAAGTTTCTAAAACATTCTGTACCTGATCTTCAGGAACCGATGTGATCAGGTCATCCACATATTTGAAAATGAAAGGTAAATTGGATTATTAGGTAAACTGGATTTCTTTTTAATTCCAAACGTTTATACATAAGTATATAAATTTTGATTAAACTATACAGCGTGTAATCGAATAAGTTTCACATATTAATACTGTAAGTTCTTCATCACATAAGGAATTGATTCTGCAAATATCAATGTTCTTGCTCGAAAATTAAAAAAAACTCACCTACCACAAGAGCGCATCGCCTTTTGATTGAAAAGTTCTGCTCGTTCGTCAGTGCGTCTGCGATTTTTATAGACGCATCGTAAAATGATGAATTCCGCAAATGTCACGGTCACTGGGTTAGTGTCGCCCGCAATACAGTTTGAAACGGAATCTTGGAACATCTGTTTCATTAAATAATCCACAATAATTACGTCGTCATGTTTCACACTTTGTAAACAAATAACACACTATGTGATATAATTTGTTAATTTCTTATGTTAAAATAATGAATGTAAGTTATAAGTAAGTACATTGATAAGAAACAAATTGGTGACAGGAGAATTTTGCGGATGCGAACGTTTTTTTCGGTTCCGTCAAATAAATAAATGCATTGACTGCACTAAATATAAATGTTTAGTTTAACGCTTTCCCTTAGTTTTGAGAACATTCTTAAATCAATTACTGTAATAAAGTAATTAGGTGCGAGTTTAACAGTTCGATCGTTTATTGTTTAAATCACGTATATATTACTACTCCTATTTGCTTTCAGAATATTAAATGATAAAGAACGTCTAATAATTAAAAAGGCAAATTTCAACACAACACTTGCAACTATCGTAATCAGTTAACAATGTGAACAGGCGTACACAGAGTACCTCCGCGGTCTTGCGGAATTTTTTTTGCTTAGTCTGAACGTAATAAAGAATCATAAATTAAGGGATGATAAGTTCGGTGCTTTTTCCAATAATACTTTTAATGTGACCTTTATTGAATTAATTGTTACCTATTTTTTTACTTATTGTTAGATAGGATTCATGATTACTGTTTTATTTTTATTTTAGGAAATAAAATTATTACGTAAACATTATTTTGTGAAAAATCTGCATATCCATTACTTAAATATTAATTTAAAAATCAGCTGGGAATCTCCGTACTCTTTCGTACGAAAGTATTAAATGACCTGCCTCAACGTTTATTGCGGGTTTACTGCTCTATCATTTATTGCGTATAATCTACCGATGAGCTATTTGATGAATTTTACTGTGAGATCAAATCGTGTTTTAATGAATGTTTTCCCCTAAGATCAGTTAAAGTGAACAATTCAAAAAGGAAATCACCCTGGATTACTCAAGATCTTGTGTCACTCTCCGAAATGTTAACTCAAATGGCGGAAATAGCAAAAACAAATGTCTCTAACGAATATCGATATAGATACGAAATTTTAAAAAGCTTTTACAAAGAAGCTGTCACAAAAGCAAAACTAAACTATAACAATAACAGAATAGGTAACGCGGGAAATATCTCTAAAGAATGCTGGAAAATAATTAAAGAACAAAAAAATAACAAAAACTCAGTACATATTGATAAAATCGAGAAGGAAAATGGAAATATAACGCAAAATACATTAGAAATATGCAACACGCTGAACAACTTCTTTACCAAGATATCCGATCAACAGTTAGAGGCTATTAATCCAACAAATCTCACAATAAAGAATAACAGTATGTTCTTATTTCCAACAACTGATCAAGAAATCACAGAAACGATTCAACTAGTTTGTAAAAAGCCCTCAGCAGGGCCCGACGGCATTCCGGGAACAGTACTTAAGGAAGTAAAGCATATTCTTGGCGAAACTTTATCGATTATTATAAATAAATCATTTAGTGAGGGAAAATTTCCAAATTCTTTAAAAGAATCCAAAGTAATTCCCATATATAAAAACAAAGGAGAAAAACAATGTATGCAAAATTATAGGCCCATCGCAATTCAAAACCAGCTTGCAAAAGTTTTCGAATATAGCTATTTAAAAAGGCTGTTTCAATTCCTGGACAAATTTGATCTAACAAATAAGAGTCAACACGGATTTAGGAAGGGAAGATCTACGATGTCGGCATTAAACGAAGCATTACAGTACATAACACAATCGCTGAATGAAAAATGTAGAACTGTTGGCATATTTTTTGATCTTAGTCGTGCATTCGACATGGTCAACCACGACTTATTGTTAAGTAAAATGTATAATCTGGGAATACGTGGACCTGCCCATACATGGATTCAATCCTTTCTTAAAAATCGAACGCAAAGAGTGGTATTAGGAGAAGTAGTATCTGACTCCAAGAGTGTTAACATCGGAACTCCGCAGGGATCAATATTGTCACCAATTCTCTTTTCCTGCTTCATAAACGACCTTGCAGAACGTGTAAATAATAACGGCAAAACAGTCATCTACGCTGACGACACAAACATCCTCGTCAAAGCTCCTGATTTTAATTCCTTGCATTTTCTTGCTCAAAGTGTGGTCAATGAAGTAGCAGCATGGTGTAAAAACAACAGGTTGATGCTAAATTTGCCTAAAATGCAACTAATGGAGTTCTGTACAAAAAATGCGTCGGTGGACAGAAGCTATCTTCTACAGCTAGAAAAACAATCAATAGTGCAAGTGCCGCATACTAAATTTCTCGGACTTTATGTGGACCATAAAATCACGTGGAAAGAACATACAGACTACATATGCAACAAACTAAGCTCCTTATGTTTTTTGTTTAGGCAGTTAAGAAATACAGTGTCCGGAAAAGTCCTACTACTAATGTACCACGGGCTATTCCAATCCGTTATGTCTTATGGTATAATTCACTGGGGTGGGACGCACTATGCGGATAGAGTGTTTATACTACAAAAAAAACTTGTAAGATGCATGGGCAATCTATATTCTAATCGTGAGTCTTGTAAACCGCTATTTAAAAAAATGAACATTCTACCTCTACCATGTGTTTATATCTATACACTTGCATTATTTGTAAAACAGTCAAACAAAAATTTTACAAAAAATAGCGAAATACATGAATATGACACCCGAACAAAAAATGTACTAAGAATCCCATTTAATAGACTGACCGTAGGCCAACAAAGCTTTGAACCAAGGGCTTTGCAATGCTATAACAAATTACCGGCCAATCTAAAAAATATTTCAAAAATCCCTAACTTTAAAAACAAGCTTAAGCTATTTTTATTAGACAACACTTTCTATAGCATTGAGGAATTCCTTTGTTAGCTATTTAATTAAGTTAGTTAAATTGGAATGTATGCAATAAATGTTAATGTTAATGTTCTGTCTTATCGGTATATGTAATATTTTCATTCAATCTTTTTTGTATGACGTGTCCTACGTTTGTGTACATTGTACATATACATAGACTAAATAAATTACTATTATTACTAATAAATTTCGCTCAGCGTTCGGGCCGTCCCACAGTGGTCATTTTAATTATTCTAGGAAATAATAAATAGCATTGTCAAATGTTTTACTTTAAACTAATTTTTCTCAAGTTAAACTAGTAACTAATTTAAGATAGAGACATTATTGGTTATACAGGGTGTCTCATAATGTATGGAGGCGCCCAAAAGGGTAGCTAGGGCAGATCAAAATAAAGTTTTTTTGTCTTACTTTTTTTTTAATGTTTTAATACACATTAATACTTAACTAATGGGCATTAAAAATTATTTTTAATTAATTATTAATGTGAATTAAAAGCTGGACGCTTCTCCAGGTGTGAGTCTGAGACTTGTTTTTCGCTACTACCAACTAAAATTTCACTTTTTTGTCCAAATTTTTTTTCATCCTAGACAGCCATGATTTCATATTTGGGATCTCATAACAATTTTAAATAATTTTTCCAAATAATATTTTCGCGTATTTTGAAAAATAAAGGTACTTTACTCTTATGTCGATTTCAAATATTTTGATCTCCTCGGTATATGATAAGAGGTATTCAGATTTTGGTATGTGCATTTTGAGTTTGGGAAGATGCAGGAGCTTTCATAGACAATAAATTTTTGTGAGAAATCAATAATAAAAAGTTTCCCATATACCGACATTCTTCCTAAACAAACGAAATAGCTCAGTCCTTGGCACTTCTTGGCAGCTAATCTTAACCTTACCTTAAAGCTAAGGAAAATACCTAATTATAAAACCATATATCACTACGAACAAACACGGATATAAGTATTGCAAGTCCAATTAGTTTGTATTAAAACAAAGAAAGTAACTCAATCGGAATTATGATATTCAATAGCGTTTTTCTTTAAATCTTGTTAGAAAATAAAACTAGTAATTATTTACAATTAAAGTACAAACCTTCAAAATAAATATGTAACAGAAGAAACCAAGAAAATATGTTTCAAACACTCCTATTAACTGTTAATTGTAGGACGCATAAATCGCCTGAAATAAATATGTGAAGTGAATCTTAATTTGTCAAGTGTTGATTACGTAATTACTAAACGAAATCTTTACGATTTTCTTTTTTCTTTTTTTGCAGGTATTATTTAACTATTTCTCTTTTAAGTAATATGAAAAATAATGATATTGGTGATTGTAGATTTTTGGTATTATTATTTCCTAGAATGAGTAAAATGACCACTGTGGCGTCCGGGGCTTTAAATCAAAGCCAGCGGTTCTCAAACGTATATAAACATATATTTTTCCGGAGTTATTATTGACATTTTTTCAAACGTATGTCGTAACTTCGCTTCTTTTCTTTTGTATTAGTTGTGGTTACAATATGTGAAACTTATTCGATTACACGCTGTATAATGACCATTTGCATCAGTGACCTATTGCCATTTCTCTGCTAGCAGTTGTATTTCACGATGATATCACCCAACTTAATCTGGAATCAAAAAGTTGTAGACATAATACGACATTTTTTCCGAACAACCTTATGTTATATTTCTATTAGACATTTCTAACAATTGTAAACAAAAAACTTTATGGGACATCATAAAACAAGAAACCTCGCCGTCAGTTTCAGAGAATGGAAACAATCTCTCTGCAGGGGAGTTGAATGATTTTTTCTGTGGAATTGCCGAGAACATTTTAAAAGAAATACCACCGTGAGGGGCCGGAGTCTTTTTTAAAGAAGGTCTCTGGTTGCAGCCGCTCATGCTTCTTGCAACCTGTCACTGGACAAGAAATTAAGTCAATTATACGCAGATTAAAGCCAAAACCCTCAACTGACATATACGGAATAAGTGTAACACTCTTCAAGAATGTTTCGGAATTCTTAGCGGAGCCTTTAGCTGATGTAATCAATGCCTGTTTTCAAGAAGGTACGGTTCCTGATGGTATGAAGGTCGCCAAAGTCACACCAGTTTTCAAGAAAGGAGATCGCTGTTCGCCAAACAACTACAGACCCATATCCGTACTGCCAGTAACTTCCAAAGTATTTGAAGCTGCTTTCTACACCCGCCTAAGAGCATTCTTTAATAAGAATAAAATGCTAAATGAAGCTCAATTTGGCTTTACGGAAGGAAAAAATACCGAAGCCGCCGTACTGTCCTTGCTCAACTACGTTTGGGAAGCTTTTGAAGAACGCTGTGAGTGTGAAGCCATACTATACGACTTAACAAAGGCGTTTGACTGCATGCATCATAAAACACTGCTCATGAAGCTGGAGCATTACGGGATTAGAGGTACAGCTCTTAAATTAATTGCATCCTATTTTACTAACAGAAGACAGGCTGTTTACTTCAATGGTCAGCTTAGCAGGGTACAAGATGTTTCCAATGGAATAGCACAAGGTTCCCTCATTGGACCGCTCCTGTTCGTCATCTTCATTAACGATCTCCCGAAACAATTAACAGCACATACTGTCATGTATGCTGACGATGCTACAATATGCTGTAAAGATACTAGTACCGAAGATCTGATGGTGAGTATGAGTGAAGCTAACAAATTGGCCAGCGAGTGGTTCCGTGTGAATAACCTGCAGTTAAATGAAGAAAAGAAATTACAAATCTCCTTCACAACCAAAAGAAGCCTGACCAACAACAGTACCGACTCTGCTAAATTACTGGGGATTACTCTAGACACTCGATTGACTTGGAGGACCCATATACAAGAAATGCTAAACAAGCTTGCTTCGGCGACGTACGCCATCCGCCGAATAAAACAGGTCGTAAGCAAAGAAGCAGCCAGGACGGCGTACTTCGCCCTATTTCACTCCCGTATGTGTTATGGAATCCAAATTTGGGGCGAATCTGCACACGCTGATAACATACTTGTTAGCCAAAAGAACGCCATCCGTGTAATCGAGGGCAAACCCACTGCAAACCTTTATTCCGCAAGCTGGGAATAATGACAATGGTTTCTGCTTATCTCTATCGTCAACTTATAAGAGCGCGAGGAGAAGCGGATGATCTTCAGAAAAGGCGAGATATGGTGGACATTGCCCTAAGGTCCGGGCACTCGATTCATATCAACGGACGCTCAGTATAGGCATATTTATTTATACAACAAGCTACCCAAACTGTGGACTGAAATGACACTAAAACAATTCAAAATCACAATCAAACGATTTCTGTTAGATAATCCATTCTATACAATCAATGAATTTATCTTGCACTTTTAGCTTTTAGCTTTTCCTGTGTACCTGACATGAACTGTATTTTTGAGTTTGAATAAATTATTATTATTATTATTATTATTATTATTATTAACACACAGATTTTGACTTTCGCTCATTATAAATTGCCCTTAAGATTTATTATTGTTTTAGTTTAATTAATTTTTAATGTTAAAATTAAATTAATAAAATTGTAACATTTTTTGAATAGCACGGCTTACATGTACTTACCTTCGGCGAGCAGTTAAAAATTGTGAATTCAAGTCACATTTGAGATCATAAGTGAGATATATCGCTCTAATTACCGGTGGTATTTCTTTTCGAGCAGCAAACACCACAGCAATTATAAGGCCTACATCGTCGGCATTGAGTGACACAAGCTGAATTAATTTTTTAGCCGGCAGTCGTGAGCCTTTTTAAGCCTGTCGTCACCGTTTTTACAGGTACGCCGCTCTTGCTCCACGTGTCCCCCCGGCTGGTTTCGTGTACCGTTAACTTCTTCGGAGGAAATTCCTTCCAATAAAGAACTCGCGTGATTACATGGGATTTAATTGACGGATGCCCGCGGAGAATGTACGAGTACTAGACAAAAAAGCGCAGGACGACGACTATATCGAGAAATAATCGATTGTTGTTTTTGTTTTTGCTTTCTTTGTTTCTCTCTGGCTTAAAATATAATTGCCAAAAGAAGGAAAAAAATATACCTTTCTCTTCTTCACTTCAGCAATTTACGAGGAGTACCTACACATCCAATCGTTCGTAACTATTGCATACAATGTACAGAAGGAAGTTAATTGAAAAGTTAATACCTATAGTAACACCTTCCATTTCGACTTTTTTTAAAATTTCTCTGAGGATACATTCAGGAATATTATAGGAATTTCGGTCCTTTTCCTTTTTTATTTACTTTATTTTTTATATCACAAACTTCTTCTGAAGAAGCTGTCGAACGATTGCGAAACGTTAAGTGTTTGTGTGCCATTTAGTGTCCGTTTAAAAGAGTTTGTGATACAATTTTCATCGGACAAGAACCTACTTTAATTATTTATTTATTTTTTATGTATAACCTATTTAATTTGTATACTTTGAAGTCACGTATCATCTTCTGATCGAACTGTTTTATAATCTTTTTCTAAATTGAAATTGAATATAAATTCAATCAGGTCACCCCGGCAATAAATACCGCTTTCCGAGAAAGAGTTTGGTTCCTTCGTTAAACATTTACGACCAGCCGGATTAATGATTAACAACAAATATTCGATCGGGGTTTCACGTTAATGAATGGACCGGAGTGACCGTGACTTTATTTGGAAATGCCCGTCGCTTCGCCTCTACCTAAAACTCACCAAATTATGTCGCACTTTATTGTATGGACGTGGTGTGAAATTTAAGTTGACACTCACAATTACAAGCATTGCTTAGTCATTGTTATACATTAATAAAAAAAATTAAATTTCTGGTCGTGATTTGGTATGTAGGTAGGTAGGTATGTTTCTGTTGATTTTCTTAAATTAACTTAAGAAGCTTCAGGGGGTGGTTTTCCACCGGAATTTTTTTTTTAAATCATAATTGCCAAATTAACAACTTCTTCCTAGAAATTGGTTCAAATAAAAAAGTATTAAATTTTAAAAAAATGGTAAAAGGGTTTCACTTGACTTTATTGCTTTATTATTTGTTTTCTTTTTACTTATTGTTTCGTATAGTGATAGAAAAAATTGCATTATTCCACCAGAAACGACCAAAGGTCAGCACCAGCCTGAAACAGGTTTTCCGTTCAACACCTAAGTCACTGATCCGGTTGTTTAACGCGAATAGTTGCCTCAAAAAAAAAGAAGTCTATCACTAAAAAAAAATTGCGGTCGTTGATTGTCGCACTATCCTAAACCACATCATAATTCATCATAGTTTATTTATTAAGTTTGACTGAGCATTGATGGAAACAAGTTTTCGTTACAAGCACAAACGAAATCACTGAGTGTTCAACGGCATTAAAAAAAAGAGTGGAATTTAAAAACTGAAAAATATTATTTTTTTTTTTTGTGATTTATACTTATACACATACCTACATACTTGTGGGAGTTTATAATTAGGATTACGTGAATGTCTCTTAATCACTTTTTATTTAATCTAATTTGTCTTAAATATAATTATTGTAAGAGTCTTTTTATTTGTTAATTAAACTAACTTCTTTTAACTTTTACACTTAATTACCGAACTTAATTAATCTTTTAAACTTTAAGCTTAATACTTAATAATTCTAAACTTATCGTTACTTATTTCAACTTCACTTATTGGGGGAGTCACTCACTTGGCTTTGTTTTTTTCGCGTGCTTGACTTCATACACTTTCGCTGTTACCTTAACTAATACCTTCACTAATACCTGCGGGTTGGTTTCTCGTCTTTTGTACATTTTTTAAATCTACGTCACAATTGGTTCTTTCGTTCTGGTGGCTGGGGGTTCGGTCCAAAGTACAAAGTTCTAAAAGTGTCCCTTGCCAAATTTGTTTTCTTAAAACGTTCTAATTGCCTCAATCTTAATTGGCACATGTAAACAACACGCTTACATTCCGCAGAGCTTGCATTTCTACGTAAGTGGAATGTGAGCAAGTGTAACGCGGCTGTCCTACTAATAGTCAATGGGTGCTGATCCCGCATAATTTTGAAATGCACACAATTGCAATAATTACGAAACGAATTTAAACTTACTTATTTTCCCAGATAATGACATCGTGACAATATGTAAATAAACACGTCATGGAATTTGATTGATGATATTCCAGTGGAAGATTTGTCAACTCAATCTCCACTGGAGATTTGATGGGGAAATTGTCCTTCAGGTTATACCAGCCAAAGATTCCATAAAATGTTTATTTATCGATCAAAGATGACAAGTTAGTTGTCGAAATACGTATCTACACAGTCGCCCATGAAGTGAATTTATGAATTTAAGAGGTTTATCCAATTTTTAAATTATACTTGCATAGGTACACAACTTTATTATTATTTTTTTTTATATAAAATGTTTATAAAAGAGCAATTTCGAAATATCCCGGGGGTCTGGGTCACCCTGTACAAAAATAAATAAAATTATTCTGTATATCATTAAAAAAATAAACGAAACCCTTTTTATTTAAATACCTTTAAATATTTATCAATATTTAAAGAAAATAATAGAATACTTTTAATAATTATATTTGCATCATAGGTATTTAGATTATATAAAAAAAATCCTTAAAACAGATTTTAAATAGTTTTAATTCCGTTTCATTTCAGTTTGTTTTTAATAATAAAATATCTTTAGAAATTTCAAAGCCAAAGGTCTTTAATCTTTTCTATAAAAGTATATTTAATTGGCTGTAAATACGATAATAATGATTCTTGCACTGCAGTGTGTAAACAGGAATAAACAAGAAAAAAGAACAAAGAATAAACAAAAAAAAATAACAAGGAATAAACAAAAAAAGAACGAGAACAAGAAAAAATTGAACAAACCAAAGAAAAAGAACAAGAACAACAAAGAACTGAATAACAATAGAATAGAACAATAGAATTTTACGTGCCGTTTTTGTTTCTGGTTTAATTTGCTTTTTTTGATAAAATTTGATGAAGTTAATTCTGAATAAATTAAAAAAAGGATTCACAGGGATCCTTGCTATTTAAAGAGGTTGACTGATTGAGGATAAAATAAAGTTGTTGGTACCGTAAAGAAATTTTTGATTACTTTTTTTTAAACCGCATTAAAACAGAGCTTCATTTTCGCATTCTTGCGAAGTAGAAGGAAGAGAAAAAGAAGAACAGCAACAAGACATTGGGTTCTTACAAAATAACAGAAGAAATGTTATTTGCGGGCGGTTTTAAACCTCAACCAAAAAAGGATTTAAAGGGACAACGTTTCCAGGAAAACTTGAAGAGGTTGACTTCAGAGGACTTCTGCTTCGACCAGTGGCAGAGATGCTGGATGAAATGCGTTGAATTAGGTGGTGGTTACATTGAAAGATATCGTCAATTTCATTTTTACAGTACCTATTTATGAAATATTTTAAGAAATAATGGATATATATAATAATTATTTAACCGACACCGAACCGTTGAGTCTAAATCAAAAAGAGAAGGACACATTAGAAGTTAACGGAAGTCCTTAGTACCTAGGAAAATATTCGACGGGAAGTAAATAGGAGCGTATTGTAGAAAAAAAAAACCACTAACGAAGAGCTGATGGAAATATACGGGTAACCCTCTATAACAAATGGAATCATAATCATCTTTATTTGTACTTTAGCCATTTACAGAAGAAACGGGTGTACATTGTCAAAGTAAACATAATATACAGGGATATTCACATAAACCGTTCGTTAAAAGTTTTCAAGGTTGCAGTTCACGTAGATATTTGAAATTTAAGGAGCAAGGGTTTTCCGTAGAGATCTCTTTAAATTAAATAAAATTGTCTTTGTACCACTTTCGGTTGTACCGGAAGTCGCTATCAACTCGCTTATTTTAAATGGAATGCTATATTTTTTATCACGTTTTTGAATTCTACATGTAAAAATATGTTAAGTTGCAATACATTTCCCTATCTCTAAAATGCATCATTTTTGAGATATTTTGAAATTTCTTAAAAATTTGGATTCTGCAATCTGATTTTCAAAAAATTATAACACAGCTATGATTGAAGCAATTTTATTTGTAATAGCTGATATTGTAGTTGAAGCTTTAAGGTTCTTAGAAATTCCATAGGCATAATCTATTAAGCTACAGGGTGTCTACAACGCACCGCTCCCCTCGAAGATATTCAAACACAGAAAAATACTTTTTTTCAAATGGAATGACCGATATTTTAATGCACCATTGTATGTGGAATCAAATGCTGCGTCGAACTGTACTAGCATTCGCTATACCTAACTTTAACAGTTTTTCAGTTATAAGATATTTTTGGTTTAATACATAAAAATTTACATTTATTAGGTTAAATATTTCTAATTTTGTTGATATAGTTATGAAAACAACAAACAATTGCATTTAACGTTTCCTGTTACTACAAATTTTAAGCAAAAGCAAAAAGAAGTTGAAAATCAAAATCAAAATTATTCAAACGCTGATATTTTAAATCTATTTTTTAAATTCACGAAGAATGATCTAAAATTGTTCAGAGCAGAGAATGTGTGTTCAATCAAATGTACCCCTCTTGTCTCCTATGAATAAAACACAGTTTGGAAAGTTTGAACCTAACTTTATACAATTTGGAAAAATAAAATGTACGAAGATCAGTAACATATAACGAAGATAATTAGACAATGGTTTTAAAATACTTTCACGCTAATCCAGAGAATTGCAAACTAGCAGCTATTTTATTCTTCAATTTAAAGTAATGAAATTCATACTTTTTCGTTTTATAAGATCACAAGCGTCCTAAGAGAAGGATGATTAAAGAACTATTAAAATTTGTGAATTTCCACTTGCCAAATTCTATTTTCTTTGGTTGACTACAAAATTTGTAGTAACAGTAATCGTTGTTATAATTTCCATGCTATCTTAATAAAATTAAAAATATTTGACCTATGAAAATTGTAATTTTCTATGAATTAAATTGAAAATGTTTCATAACTCAAAAACTGTTAAAGTTAGGTATAGGCAATGCTAGTATAGTTCGACGCAGCATTTGATTCCACATACAATGGTGCATTAAAATATCGGTCATTCCATTTGAAAAAAAGTATTTTTCTGTGTTTGAATATCTTCGAGTGGAGCGGTGCGTTTTAGACACCCTGTAGCTTAATAGATTATGCTGATGGAATTTTTAAGAACCTTAAAGCTTCAAATACAATATTAGCTATTACAAATAAAATTGCTTCAATAACAGCTGTGTTATAATTTTTTGAAAATCAGATTGCAGAATCCAAATTTCTAAGAAAATTCAAAATATCTCAAAAATGATGCATTTTAGAGATAGGGAAATGTATTGCAATTTAACATATTTTTACATGTAGAATTCAAAAACGTGATAAAAAATATAGCATTCCATTTAAAATAAGCGAGTTGATAGCGACTTCCGGTATAACCGGAAGTGATACAAAGACAATTTTATTTTATTTAAAGAGATCTCTACGGAGAACCCTTGCTCCTTAAATTTCAAATATCTACGTGAACTGCAACCTTGAAAACTTTTAACGAACGGTTTATGTGAATATCCCTGTATAATACGGTAAGTGTTAATTACAAGTATTACAAGAGATTGAGGTGGCGCTCCAGGTCATCATCTAGAAAATCAGGGACAGTATAGTAACCCCTGAATTGGGACCCAGAAAATGGGATGGAAGAAGGAGAAGTGTAAGACCAGGAACAAAATAGGTGGAAGCAGTAAATAGTTGGAAATGAAAACGGTTGTACAAATAAAAACGTTTGTGGTGTACGTTGATATGACAGCAAACAATGGAAACTGAATCAAACAGAGAAATACTAAGAAGACTATTCGGCGGAAAGAAATTAGGGGAGTACTGGGTAAGAAGAGGAATGTCGGAGACGAAATGTTTGATATTATTGTAAGAAGGAGAAGACGAGGACCACGAATAAAATAAGATGGAAGCAAAAGCAAAGAGATCTTCGACAACTGGGAGTAAAACATTGAAAATGACCGACGGGAAATAAAAACGGTCATTGGAATCAAGTCATGGACCTAAGTTACTTTTCACGTAAAATAGATAATTAGATAAACCGCGTAGATATATTCTCAATATTAACTCATCTGCGATGATAATTTATATGAAATTAATTAATTTAACAACTTGTATCGCAAAAGCTAATTATCACATAGTAATTATGTTGCACTCATTCATTAATATCAGTGCGAATAAATTTCTATTCAATTACAACTTGATTAATTGCACTTTGCTCTCTGTCATACACTTATTCGCAACTTGTAACTATGTATAAAAAAATATTCTCTTGATCTTTATTTTTGCAAAACTTGAATGAAATCTTCAAATAAAAACACGGCTGTTGCGTGCGTCGCTCTCTTTTTACAAACTAGGAAGAAAGAACGATTTGGAGCTTCGACTTTTTGAAGATTTTGTTCATTTTATATTTATATCGTTGTATATAATCTTGCGAAGACAACGAAAACAATGTTTTCCGGCATTTCGAATATCCGCGCTTATCATTTCACTGCATTCCGTTTAGAGATAGAAGGTCGAATAAACAACAAACAAATTATTCATGGAAATGTCAACAAGATAGGCCAAATTAAAATCGAGAGATTTTCTCAGTTTTATGACAATAGTAAATCTGATAAAAATTTGTTTTGAGAACTATAAGAAAAATTAGATTTGAAACAATCCACTTTAATTTGCACAAATCCATCTTGTATGGTTTTTGTAAAAATAATTTCCTACCAGCTATGTATTTAATAATAATAATAATAATAACATTTATTTCAAGGTCGTTGTAATATTACAGCGGATGAAAACGTCGACTTAAATTACATTTGCATAAACTCATTCACAGAATATAGATCTAAATTGATTATAAATGCCAAACATTTGGTTTTAAATTCATTACAAGTCAATTTTCTTATATACTCAGGAAGCCTCTTGTATAATTTCATACAATTAAAGAATGCACTAGTTTGAAACTTTGTTAATCTATGAGGAGAATAACAGTACAGTTTATTTCTAGTATTAACATTGTTAATATTTCTATTTAAGTATGCACTAAAATAGGGTTGATGTTTTGCTAAAAACATTAGACAACGATAAATGTATAGCCCATAGAAAGTTAAAAATTTGTTTGTTCTAAAAAAGCCACGACGCGAGTGAGCTTTTGGTAGTTTAAGTATTATCCGCAATATTCTCTTTTGGAGTCTGAAAGCTTTATCACAATCTGTCGCTCCCCAGATGATTACATTGTATTGTAACAAAGAATAAAAATTAGCATAATATACAGTCTTTAACACATCAGAATCAACTTCTTGCGATAACACCCGAATGCAGTAGATAACGCTGCATAAATAATATACATGTTCTTTCCAGTTCAAATTTTCGTCTAATTGTAGACCAAGGAATTTAACATAGTTCTTGATGGTGACTTCAGTTACTCCAAATTTAATTGTCGCCGGATTTTTGTAAATATTTGTCGTTTTAATTGCATTTTTCAATATTTAGCAACAATTTGTTCCATGAGACAACCATTCCATTATTGTAGCTAAACACTTGCTTCCATTATGGATTATGTCGGTATATTTTAAGCCTTCAATTAGTATAGTGGTATCATCTGCATAATTAAAAATTTGACACGTTGTATTGTCTATGTATTGTGGTAAGTCGTTTATAAAAAGAACAAATAAAAGGGGTCCCAGTATACTACCTTGAGGTATGCCTATGTTGATTGTTCGTAGATCTGATTCATCTATTTTGAGTTGATTTCTAACAATAACTCTTTGTTGTCGGTTACGTAGATAAGATCGAACCCAACTTAAAGCAACACCTCGTATTCCATAGTTTTCAAGTTTCTTGCATAGTATGTTGTGGTCAAGTCCAAAAACAAACCACATGCCATATTTCCACAATCTAACATTTCTAAAGCTCTTTTAGTAAATTCATAGAGAGCTTCTTCCTTTTAGAAATCCATGTTGAGTTATACTCCATTGGTTGCTTTGCGTAATGAAAGCGTAAATTCGCTTATAAACGATTCGTTCAAATATTTTTGAAAAACCTGTGCTAATTGGCCTGTAATTGGACTCCAACTTGTAGTCGCCTTTTTTATGGACGGGACAGATAATTTCCACTTTTAAACAATCAGGAAATATCCGTTGTTTAATTGAATTGTTCATTATATAACAAAGTTGTTGCGCGTAACAGGAAATTGTTCTTTTTATTATACAGATAGGCACACGATCATACCCAACACTTTTTTTTATTAGTAAGTTTGTTAACTTTTTTTACGAGTTCTTCTGGCATTATCGGATACAAAAATACAGATGATGGGTTCTGTTCGATGCCAAAGGATGAATTAGAATGAGGTTGATGCAAGATTGGCTGGGAAATAACTCGTGTCTAAATAAAAACCTGGTCAAGTAGGCTACATTTAGTAATACTGCTATGTAAATGCAATGGATAAATTCTCGATCACAACCCACTTGACCAGGTTTTTATTTAGACACTTGTTACATGTATTTCAAAAGCATCTTCAAAATTGCAAAGAATACAACAAGGTTTAGGTTCACATACCTTCAAGTTACTTTAATTTTTTTACGGACAGTTTAAAAATCGCACAATCGTTTCGCCGTGGATTGATATCATCGTGAGGAAGTGTTGAATAACTTTCAACAGAGTTTTTTCTTGGAAGTTCTGGTTTTGCTTTCCATAGCCACGGGAATTTGAAAAAATATATGTACCCCCTACCTGCGGGGTTTTCATAAAGAAAAAATCAGTTCAAAAGTTTTCAAGCATTACAATTTTGACACTGTGGATGATTTTTTCTTATTAACTCATGTTTTCCTATATTTTGTAATAAATGTTTATAGGGATCTAAGTCTACATTTATAAACACTAATTTTTTATTACAAAATTTAATTTTTTAATTGTCGTCCGGTAGTTGTTGTGATGTCATTTGTGTGTTAGAATCTGTACGCCCAACTACTAAACCCCCTCCTCGTTCGACTGCTTTTAGCGATTCCCAGAAGGGGTACGTGTATTTGGTTCCTTAAATTAAAAAAAATATTTATAGTTTATGATACAATGCGATCAATAATGACGCGACATCAATTCGTACTAGGTACTACAATATGCCACCTTCTAATACTACATTAGTCATTAGGTCATTTTTAGATTTATTTTAAATTAATGTGTAGTTTTTAAAAAGGCAACGAAATAAATAAATATAAAAAATATTGTTAACGAATGCCAATGGAACAGAAAGCGAATTAAGACAAATAAAATTCACTGAATCTCCCCAGAATTCGCCAAGCTCTAACATTAGGTTATACATTTGACTAACTTGGACCTAAATACTGACACAACCCTTCTTGGAAAGTAGTTTTTTACAGACATTTTTTATTGATCGTGTTGTTATTGCAATTACATCTATGACAAAATTTATAATTAGGTATCAAATAAATTAATAAAATTGAATGAAATGTCAAGATTAAAAAAATCTCACTGTATAAACTTCAATACATATCTAATAATTGTTAACAGTCATTTGATTGTTGTTGTAATTCGTTTTTGTGTTAGAACTTTAAAGCTTTCTTTTAGCTATTGCCAAAAAAAAATGGTACGTGTATTTGGTTCTTTAAACTTCACTAATTATAATTTATAACATGTATGTTGTACTTGCAATTTCATTTTGCTTCGATTTGGAATCTTAATTATTATAAGGCATGAATCTCAAAAAGTTCAATAGTAGCAAATAAATTCCGAAAAAAATAATAAATGTAAATGAAAAGTCATCAATGTCTAATTGAAAGATTAGTTAGTAGTCAATCGGGTATTGTTGTAATGTCGTTTGTTTGTTATAACTTTCAAAACCCCCTCGTTCGATTGCTTTTGGCAACTGCCGAAATAGTTTTGGTATTTACGGATGAATGTTATATTTTTGGTACATCTAATAAAAAAAGTTTCTGAGTGGGTTTTTCATTATTTACTTGATTAATACCAATAATATTTTCTCAAAACCATAAAGCTTAAAAAAATGTTGGCCTATAAGAGTGATGTTTAGGTTTTCGATTATTTATTACCCTTTAACTGTTTGTCTTCATAATGTGAAGATTAGGTACCCTTTCTTCATTGATTCAGGAATCCAATTTATGTTTTAATATTAAGGGCCAGTTGTTCAAACATTTTTTGAAGGTTCAGCTCTGAACTTGTTTCTATTACCATGGCACAATTTGCATAGGCATATGTTGACTATGTTGTCGTAATCAAAGAACCAAATTCAAAGTTGAACGATGTGTGAGCAACTGACCCTTAAACGAGTTGGCGTGGTTTACTTATTTATCATTTAGAAAAGTCTTCTGTTGTTTTGTCAAACCATAATTTGATGGTAAATTAGTTTGGACATTCTCATTTTAGTCTACTTCCTATTGGCATCAACATTAGACTAAAATCCTCAAACTTTTACATTATATTCAAACTTGATAAATAACTGATTTTTTAAACGATCTATGTATATCTATGTGTATCTATGTATACTCGTATATGACACAAGGGGTCTAAAAGCAAAAATAATAATTCTCAAAAGCACAACCTTTTTATCAACTAAAGCTAAAGAGGGATATCCAAAACATGTCTAAATCTAATGCCTTTAGCATCGTTTAAGAATCTTGTATTCGTATTTGTGTAAGTTTATAAAAGGCTTAACAGCATTTCGTTTATAGATAAAACTCCTAATTTTAAGTGGTATAAGTGCATGGACCAGAAAGTGGGAAGTACCCAAATGGAATTCGATTGATTTTTCCGCCTAGCTCGCGTCGATAAAACGAAAACATGGCGCATTAGAGAAGAAAAAAAAATACTCGTCATACCTGCATACAAATCTCAGAATTAGTTTGCCGATTTCAACATGCACTATTAACTAACACCAGAACAATTAATTAATTAATTAGTTAATTAACGACAGGGGTCAGAGCACAAATTCCCTAAAATTCGGTTCAAGATCGCGCACACATGTTCACTTTTCACCGATCGCGTTGCGCAATCACCTGGTGATATTTCCAAGTGATAAGGAGGATACCAAAATGTCATTAACCACCGAACTGCTAAGCCTTCACCCGTCATAAGAACTGACTAAAGACTGTGACTTGGGCCCGGTGCTCCGCCCCGAGTTGCAGGGGTGGGGAACAAAACCACATTGCTTCGCCTTATTATCATAAATTTGTGGTCGATATCTCTTGTATTCGAACAGGTCAGATATATTTTGCATACCTGTTTGTTCATTCTTTGCTGCTTTTATTAAAGACTTCTTTTTTCAGATTTTTTTTCTCAAACATTTTTTTACATGTTACATATTTTATTCGTTAGCCTCCGTAATTAAAAGATTATTTTTTTAGGTATTTTCCTTAAACATATTTCTTAAATTACGTAAAAATGTAATCAAACTAAAATACGAAAAGGGGGACCCTACACACAGGCGCCAGAATGCTGGACTCCAGTATCTACCGGTGTCTGCATGTAGGGTCCCCTTTAATCTGTTATATTTTTTATTTGTTTTTTTCTTCAATTGTCTACGTTTTCAATTTTTTTCTTTTGATTTAAACTGTATATAAAATTAAAATTTTTAAAAAGATATTAATTTTTTGATAAATTATTAGCTCAAAGTAGAATCTGATCGCGACTGCGAACTTAAGGAACCAATTGGTGTTGCAGGAAGCAGTCAACTTAGGGCAGAAAAAGAACTACTCTTTTCGATTTGCCAAGCTTTCGTTAATGTTTATTACCTTCATCAGGGCTGCTACAGATTCGAATAACAAAATTAGAACAGTTAAGGCTTAACAATTTGTTACTTACATCGGTTGAGGTTAAGTTTTAATAAAATTGCAATAACATCTCCAACGTGGAAAACACTTTTAACGTAAGTTAGCCAATAATGACAACTTTAAGGCTGACTGATCACAATAATGATAAAAACAAACACATTAAAATGAAGTTTGAAAATTTAAAAGTGATTAAAAAGGATAAAACTTAAGTTAAGCAGACATGTCTGACAGGACAGACCGCCATGTGCAATGACGTATTGGTACCAACATGATTAGCAACAACTGTAAAGGTAACTAACTACAATGTGGTTTGACAATTCTATCTGAATTAAACAATTAAAAATAAATAAAACCTGCCTGAAGTTGAATGTTGTTTAAATTTAGTTTGTTTTGGAAATTTCTGACGCACCAACCTCAAAACACTTAGAAAGTCATATTGTCATAACTTGATTCATCTAAATTTGACATATTAATAATGTTATTGTTACCGTTTTGCAATAAATTATGATAAATGATGCTTAATCCAGAGATATCTGTTTGTTTGTTTAAAGTGTTGTTTGTGGAAGGAAGCAACGTTTGAAGTAGTTTGATTCAACATTCAAAATGGAGGTGTCATGATAAGCTATGTTGTGTTTGGTTTGTTTGAAATGTTGGGCCAGAGCGCAACAAGCAGTTTTTTGTTCATTGTTACCGTCACTTTTGTGTGAAGAAATGCGAGCTTTCAAATATCTACAAGTTTGACCAATATAAACGTTGTCACATTCATTACAAGGAATTTTGTAAACTACATTAGACTGATCAAATTTGTCAATAGGAGATTTTAATTTAGTAAAAATTGATTTAATAATGAAGATTTGTTTGTTAGCAATTTTTATATTTTTGTCAAAATTTGTAATGATTTTATGAAGTTTAGGGGTTAAATTGTGAATGTACGGTAATGAACGGTATTTGACATTATTTTTGTCACTGTTTATTTGGTTGATCGAGTTGTCATCAATGTCAGGCATGTGTGTAAAATTAAAATTAAAATTTTGGGTGGCGTTTGAATTAGTTTTATTGTGATATTTTGTGATTTGGTTGACTAACTTCAAGGGGTAACCATTCTCCAAAAAAATGTTTTTTAATTTAAGTAAATTGCATTTGAGAAATTGAGGTTCTGAAATTCTTTCTACTCGTGACCGTAAACTTTTTAAGACGTTGATCTTCATCTTGAGAGTATGGTATGAATTATAGTTTATATACCTGTTCGATGACATAGGTTTGGTATACCAGTCTAGGAGAATGCTATTATTCTCACTTCTAATGACTTGGGTGTCCAAAAAGGGGACCCTGTTGTTGGTTTCATTTTCAATGGTGAACTGTATGTTGCAGTTGTACTGGTTTAGAGTTTCAAGAATTTCGTTTTGTTTACCTTCAGGTATGCAACAAATAATATCATCAACAAATTTTTTGATAAACGGTAAATTGAACGATAATTTTGGAACACAGTTATCCAAAAGTGAGTCAACAACATACTGTGCAAGGATGGGCGACAAAGTACTGCCCATAGGAGAGCCTTTTTTAAGGAGGAAATGTTGATTGTCAAAATTACAATAAGAGGTTTCAAATATAAATTTAATTATGTTAAGTAATTCATGTAACGGTATATTACAGTTGGGTTTAATGTTAGACCATTTTTCAGTAACACTGGTGGCAACTAGATCATAAGTTATATTGCTGAATAACGACACGACATCTAAACTGATAAGTATGTAACCTTGAGGTAAGGTGAAGCCTCTAATAACATCAACAAATTGAAAAGTATCTTTGATGTAATAGGGGTTATCAACATTGTAAGATTGTGTTAAAATGTCAGCTATAAATTTAGAAATGTTGCTGCTGGGGCTATTGATAGAAGAGAAGCCCTGATGAAGGTAATAAACATTACCGAAAGCTTGGCAAATCGAAAAGAGTAGTTCTTTTTCTGCCCTAAGTTGACTGCTTCCTGCAACACCAATTGGTTCCAATTATTAGCTCGATCAAATACTGAAGTTAATCGGCGCTGCAAGTTAGATTGTTAACATCTAGCTTATCCATTCTTTTCCAAGTGATTAAATAATTACATAATTTTGAGACGAATGGAAAGGGAAGATGTAATAAATATGTAAAAAACAAAAGAAACAACAAAATACAGAAGAAAACCCAAAATACAACAAACTTCTTGAAGGCACACCCACAACTTGAATAAATAAATGCATTAAGATCTCTTCTCTTTTTGGACCTTCTCATTAAACCTCATCGTGAACAAAATACATATTAGAAAACCTCAAACATATTAATGGATCCAAAAAAAAAAAAACCATACCATATTTAATGTTGAGTTGACGTTGTTCTGATTGCAACTGACAAAAAATGTTAGTAAGAGGATTCAGATATGCAAATTGGAAGTTGAAGTCGGGGGTTGAAATGTCAAGCAATCAAGATATGGTTGGCATTAGGAGCAAGGTCCGAACCACAAACACAAGTAACAAAAAATTCAGAGCCACTGAAATGAAGAACCACAAACAACAGTAGCCAAAAAAAAAATGTTAAAAACCACTGAAACGAAGAACCACAAACAACAAGTAACAAAAACTTAAAAACCATTGAAATGAAGAACACAAAAACAACAAGTAATAAAAAGATTAAGATGATAACAACTTGTTAACTGATTCAAAATTAATAGTTGAAGAATTTGCCGCTCACTTTTCTGAAGGACCTCAAAATAAAATTTCTGTAGCTTTTGGCGATTGTGATCGCGCAGGGTCCGCATGCAGATCCTTTCCTAATTCCATGGTGTTATGTGAAGCAGAAACCCAGGAAATAAAAAATATTGTGTTGAGTATTAAATCTAATTCTCCAGGAGTTGATGATATTCCACCTAGGATTGTAAAACATTGTATTGACGAACTTTCGCCTGTGATAACTTTTTTAATTAATTTATCTTTTCAAACAAGTGTTTTCCCCGCCAATTTAAAAACCGGTTCAGTGCGACCGATTTACAAAAAAGGTGACTGTCTTGATATCGAAAACTACAGGCCAATATCAATTTTAAGTATATTTTCAAAAATTATTGAAAAACTTATGCACGCCAGAATGACTTCCTATCTGGATAAATATAATATTTTGATTGAACACCAGCATGGCTTCTTACGCAAGAGATCTACGGAATCTGCGACAGTGAGTTTTGTTGACTTTGTTTACAGCGAATTAGACTCTGGAAATTATCTGGTGGGTGTGTTTTTCGATTTGACTAAAGTCTTCGACACTATTGACATTGATATACTGATATCTAAATTGGTCAACTATGGTATCAGAGGCCAAATTTCCAACTGGATAAGATCCTTCTTAACTGAAAGGAGGATAATAGTTAAGGCAAATGGTGAAAGTTCTAATGTTTATGGTGTTAACATGGGTGTGCCTCAGGGGTCTGTGCTGGGACCACTCTTGTTCTTGTTGTTCATTAATGATTTACCTATGCACATCAAATCAGGGTATACTTGTATTTTTGCTGATGATACTTCAATAGTGGTTTCAGCACAGACACCTGAACTAGTTATGGCTAAAGTCGAATTAGTTGTTAAGGAAATGTCAGTTTGGTGTGACGCAAATCGTTTGATCTTAAACTCTGACAAGACTGTTTTTGTTAATTTTTTTAATAAAAAGCATATACCCCATAATTACATAGAAGAGTCTAATATCAAATTTTTAGCATGTACTAGATTTTTAGGTATTGCTATTGATGATAGACTTAGTTGGCTAAACAATATTGATACTATTTGTGGAAAAATAAACAAAGCTTACTTTGCTATTCTAAAGCTGAAGCAGTACTTAGATATAAATTCTATGTTAACCATGTATTACTCACTAGTTTATTCCCATCTACAATACAATATTATTATTTGGGGTGGTACTTCCCACTTGTTAAGATTATTTATTGCTCAAAAAAGAGTTATGAGACTAATTTTCAGTATTAAACCTTTTGACTCGTGTAAAACCAATTTCATAAATAACAAAATATTAACGGTGCCCTGTATTTTTATTTACAGATGTGCGCTTTTTGCAAGAGCTAATTTTCATAACTTTCGCCAAGTTGGAAGCTACCACAACTACAATACACGCAATATTACTCTACTGCGGCAGCCAATACATTCTACCACACTATTTGAACATCAACCACACTACTTTTGTTCAAAAGTTTACAACCACATTCCCTGTAAAATTAAAAGCATTCAATCTTTTTGCTTATTTAAAAACCAGCTAAAACTGTTTTTGGTCACAAATTCCTTTTACAGTGTAAAGGAATTTTTTACGTTTTGTACTAAAGATGTTAAATAGTTGCATACGTACATACATCTTTCGTGTTTGTGATAGGCGTTGTTTGTGATAGTGTTATATTTGTTATTATCTTATTTACTAAATTTATGTTTATTTTAAGTAGACGTATTTAGTGACGACTGTTGTCATAATCATGTAATTACTCCCTGACTTATTCTTTCCAATGGTTTGGTCACAGAATGAATAAATTATTATTATTATTATTATTATTATTATTATTATTATTATTATTATTATTATTATTATTATTATTATTATTATTATTATTATTATAAGAACCACTGAAATGAAGAATCACGAACAAGTAACAGAAGAACAAGAAATAACGAAAGGATTAAAAACCACTGAAATGACGATTATGAGTAGAATACGATAAGATTGTCAATGACAGGATAGAAACACAAAGACAAGACAATAATGTAGCATATAAAATGCATCGAATGGACGAGAAGCTTGGAACAAACAGGGAGATAAAAGAAGAGACACGGGAGAGTTGGAACACCAAGAGACAAATGACCACTAGAAGGTTTACCAAAAGACAAACGGTGGAAACAAAGTTGGTTCTCATCAACCTCTGAATAACGATGTCGGATAACCAGACAGAGTCCTTAACATTGGGAGAACTAGAAGAATTTTGTCTTCCAAAAATTGGTTGTCATCAAACTTGGAATAACGGTGCCGGATAAGAAGACATATCATTGGAAGAAGAACAAGAAGAATTTTTGAGGTCCTAAAATTGTAGCAGAATTCATAAAGTTCGTGACATATAGGAAAACTTTTTATTATTGACTTCTGCGAAAAAAGAAAATAAAGGGTTTTCCAAAAAGTGCGTCAGAACTTTCAAATGAGACACATTATAATAACTACAAGTGATAATCATTTAATCTTTATTTTATTTTGAAGAACAATCGATGTCATTATGTTTTAAAAATAATATCGCCTAAATGCCCTCCTCGATTTCGTCTGACTGAATGCGTTCTGGAGGTTAATGGTGAACGGTACAGAAATATGCTAACTGAATATCTTTGGCCTGAACTGAGAAATGTCGACATAAACAATGTTTTTTTTTTCAACAAGACGGAGCGACGTGTCATACATCTCGTCAGACAATTGTTTCATTGCAACAACGCGTTATTTCGAAAAATGATCATGTCAACTGGCCACCAAGATCATGCGATCTCACGCCCTTGGATTTTTCTCCTATGGGGTCATGTGAAATCGCTGGTTTACAAAAATAAGCCACAAACAATTCCCGATCTCGGGGGTGACATTCAACGCACCATTACAAATATACCACACGATATGTGTGAAAGAGTAGTTGCAAGTTAGGCCTCCAGAATGCATTCAGTCAGACGCAATCGAGGAGGACATTTAAACGATATTATTTTTAAAACATAATGACATCGATTGTTCTTAAAAAATAAAATGAAGATTAAAGGATTATCACTTGTAGACATTATTGTGTCTCATTTGGAAGTTCTGACGCACTTATTGGAAAACCCTTTACAAAGATCAGTTTTTGCATCTATTAAAACAAAAGGCAACACAACTACACCGAAAGTTTATTTTTTATTTATATGCCGATCGTATAGATTTGAGTTATGAAAATATTCGAACAAAGTTAGAAAGTGATAGCTGTAGGTATAAAAGTTCTTTAACTTATCGATCGATCGGCATATAGTAAACAAATGAATTGTAGATGATTATTATTTAAAATTTGGCGGGAAACTCGGAATCTCGAAATTCTCAAGAACGAAAAATTGCGGTAATTCGAAAAGTATTTAACTTTTTCTAGTATAGAATTGATGCAAAATTAAGTGTAACTACACTGTTGAAAATCACATTCATCGGTGTGAAAGTAAAAAAATTGCGTGTTAAAATTTACACAGTGACCGTGTAAATTTGCCAGAAAAGTCACACCGGCTATTGCGTATTATTTATTCACTCCTTTTTGTTGTGAAATTACACAAAAGTTAAGTGTGTTTGGACCACCTGCGTAATTTTTTTTATACAGGTGACGTCAGCTCGAGCCGTCTGCATATAGGTGCGGTGAAAAACGACGCAACTTGTACAATCATTTGCTTGCTAAAATTAGTAGGTTTAACGTGCAATAGTGAAGTGTAAAATATGCAACCAATTAAATTAAAATTCACACACAAGTATGTAAAATTTCACCTTCAATGGTGTTAATTTTTTACACAATGAATGTGTGAATTATTTACACTAAAGGTCTGTGTTAGTTTTCACACAAAAGTCGGTGTGGACCGCAAATGACACTGCGATTGTGTTAATTTTAACACAGATTTTTCAACAGTGTAATAACAACCTACAGGGGCCTAAATGCAATATTTTATATTAAAGTTATTACGGAAAATTTCCTTTCCTTTGGTACATTTTAATTCTTTCCGTATTTTTCATTCTTCTTATTTTGTTTTAATTTTTCATTTTAGTGCCTCTAAATCCGCTTTGTAACTCTTCACGTCTTTCACTTTCATTACCTATTCATTTATATATGTTTTTGTCTTGATATCTTAATTTTTCTTTGTATTGTCGCTTTGCTTTATTCTGTTTCTAATATTGCCTCTCTTTGCTTTGCTAAATTCCTTTTGTAACTTGTTTTCATATTAATTGTTTCCGTGTTTCCTTTTCTTTTTGTTGGGCTTTCGTGCCTTTCATTTTTTAATTGTTTTTTTTTTTTTAATTTTTCTGAGATTGTTTTGTTTAATATCTTCTTTCTCCATTCTAATTCAACTTCGTAGCTCACATAGTTAGTCTTTCTCATTTTAATTTTTAATTATCTCGTATTGATTTTTGTTTTTGTTTGTTTTCGATTTAGAGTCTTCTCTTTCCATTCTAAATTCAATTCGTAGTTTCCTCGCGTCATTTAATTTTATTTTCATTTTTTGTTTCTAATTTTCTTTTGTATTACTGTTTGCTGTGTTTATTTCTCGTTCATATTTTGCTTTGGTGTCTTCCTCTCCTTTCTAAATCTACTTCGTAGTTTTTTGTTTTCGTTTGTTACTTTATTCTACTTTTTGACGTAGTTGTCTTTTTAATTTAGTTTCGTTTTATTTGGTCATTTTTATTACTGGTGCTTCTTCAAGTTTTCTTATTTCATTTTCAAAAGCTGTCCATCACTGCCTTTCGTTTGTTTCCGCTTTCCGAATTATTTTGGAATAAGTTTTTGACTGTCGGCTTTTTAAATTTTCCGCCGTTTGCTTTTCGTTGTTTTTTATTTTTCTTTTGTTTTTACTTTTAGAATTATTTTTTGGAATAAAGTAGCGCAATTTCTTCTTTTGCTTACCGTCAGATTTATGCATTTTCTTCATTTTTTTCTCCATTTCAAAAGCTTTCTACTTTCATTTTTTTTCTTTCTTGTTTTTGATTTTATTTACTTTTCCATTTTAAATCAACTTCGCAGTATTTCTCATCAATTTTCATTTTGTTATTTGTTTTTTAATTTAATTTCTTTTCATATTTTTCTGTTGTCTATCTTTTCTTGTTTTTACCTGAATAATAATAGTTTATTAGTTCAGTAAAAGTATAGTTTAGTTTACATTGGACAAGCCATAAATATACATTTTTATTATAAATTTAAATTAATTTATTTTACACCTTTTTTGTCAATAATTAGAAAACATAATCGTAAGATTTTTCGTATTCCTAAATATGTATATTTTATGCTTTTCTTTAAATGTCGTTTAAGTACCTTTTAAGTTTTTTTTTGGAATTGTACGGATTAGTAAATTTTGCACAACTCAGGCGTTGCCAAGGGGGTGCAAACGAGGTAGTGAATTTTGAAAGTAAAAAACAAAAACAAATTGAATTTGAAATTATTAATTCCTTGTGTTGCAGATAATAATTCCCTTTAGATTGATTTGTTGAAATTATTTTTATGAATATTTCATGACTTCAAAGTTATATTAGGAGGTTCTTTATAATTCTTTATTTAATTATTGTTGGAATGTCGTATACTTTTTTACTTACAAAATCACACAATCCAGAAATCTTTTTGTGCCGTTTGAAAGGATAAATAAATAAGACCTTGAATTTGATGAAAAACGAGCAAAAGTCGCAAATTAATCTCAAAAAAAATAAATAAATAAAAGTTGCATTTTGAAACACAAAACAAGAAGACTATAATTGAAAAACACCAAAATATTGTTACGACTTCGGGTTCACAAATTTAAACGTTATTTATTTATTTTAAAACACTTTAATGTCTACGATCATTACACACAATAAAAGTACAATAATATCGAGCTGTACACTTATCTGACAAAATAACACTTAAACGTTAATAAATTCGCTTGCTACACATCGCTTCCTAAATAAGACTGATTTAAAAATCGCGCTCCGGCTCCTCTTTATAGCAGCCATCCCTCTTCGAGAATAACGTCGAAAGACTTGCTAGATTTTTCCAGTAAATTCGGTGCGTGTCTAGAATAGATTAGAATCCTGTCTGCGGCACAGGTGGCGCTACCAGTATATAAAAATATAGTCTGCTTCTCATAATGTAACAATATTGATTAAAATGTTGTGCGTAACAGATCAGTTGTAAAACAAAAATAAACTAAGAAAATGATCTCTTTAAAATATCATCGAAACTTTCGAAGTTCAATTTTTTTTTGGTTCTGTTTAAAAAGGCCTCTTACTCGAACGACAAGGATAACAGATGAAAACGAAAATTAAATTAGTTATCGAAATAATCGAAATAAATTAAAGTTGTTATCAAGATATTCTGCCTAAAAATACAAAGAAACTTGAGAAATATGAACGCGAAAATTAAACTAAAAAAAGTCGATGCTCATTTCTTTTTGTTTCTGTTAAAAGTCCTCGGACTGGAATAAGAACGATAGTTGAAAGCGAATATTAAATTCAGAAAAAACCAAGAGCAAAAAACACATAAAAAAGTAGTAGAATCAGTTATCGAAATATTCTGCTCAATGGAACAAGGAATCCAGAGAAATATGAAGGTAAACAAGCTGAAAGAAACAGAAAGTTAAACTAAAAAATCTTAGTAGAGAAATTAACAGGACATTAGAATACTAGGGCCGAGTTGCTCAGTGTCTGGCTAAACCAGTAATTTGTTAACTTTTGGTTAAATATCAAACCACAGCTTTCTTTCAAACTATTGTTCAGTCATTTTTAACCAACTGATTTATTAACTAAGGTTTAGTGGAATGTTGGCAGCTCTGAAGTGCTTTAGTATCTAATTTCGCTGTGTAAATTTTAACGTTATTATTCGTCACAGTTAGTTATTACGTGTGTCAGAAGGTATAAGTACGAGAAAGTTAAGAAATATTCAAAAAAGCGATTAAAATACTGAAGTGTGATGTCTTCCACAGATGGTGGTAGTAGTAGTTGTGGAAAAATGCGGTGCCAGATTTCTCCAAATCTATTAAAACAAGTACAGCAAATCTTTACGAATTTTTTTTGAAGACAAAATGTTTAATTCTGTTAAACACAAGAAAAAATAAGGATTTTAGTATTCAGCAAATATTTTACTAATTGCTTATGTTTACTGTTTCGCCAAATACATTTTTGAATTTTTCGAAGTGAATAAGAGATTATAGTACAATGCATCTTACTAATTTTAAATATCATAAAGAGAACTTGTATGTTAACGAATTATCAGTAGTAATGAGAGTAATAATAATAAATAAAAATAAGTAAAAATTATTGTAATAGTTCATGTTCTCTTCACGTATAAATTGTTTAGTTTTTTCCGTTATTCACTTTGAAAAGGTCAAAAATATATTTGGTGAAACGTCAGCAAACATAAATAATAATTGCTTGTTACTAAAAAGTCTTATTTTTAATACTCCCAAGAGGAAGAAAACCCCTGCAGTTTATTGCAAATTCTTACCAAGCAACCGAAATTTTTAGAACTTTTCTCGTGTTTAAAGTTTTTTTTTCAAGTTATTTTTACGTTAATTATAGTTTAAACGACCGAATTTCATGGTTTAGCAAATGTCAGAGTTAAACTTCGTTTTACCTCTTAATCACTGTCTGAACAACCAAAAAGAAAAATTAAGCTCTAGTTAACGTTAAACAAAGTTTAAACCTTCAGTGAGCAACTCAGCCTAGGTGTCAGTTTACTTTGCATTAATTTAATTTGTAAACATTAAAAACTTGTACATAAAGCCTATGTAAGCAAATAAATTAAGGAGTAGATAATATTCTTCACTTCAGTCTTCTATAAAAAAAAAATTGAAATCATTTTAGGAAGAATTCTAAAAAGGATAGTAATCCATCAATGGAGAGAAAGTGAAGAATAAAAAAAAAATTGGTGTCTTATTGATGAAAGGAAAACTGCTTTAAGTGTTTCTTAAAATCCTGGTTTACAATTTGATCTATTTTTAAATAAGTACGCGACCCAGTCTATGTTTAAACAAAAAAATAATCTCTGCCCACAATTAATTTTATATCCGTAGATACGTATTTCAGCAGCTAAGCTGTCATCTTCAGTACAGTGAAGATGGCAACTTAGCTGCCGAAATGCGTGTTAATTGTGGGCAGAAATTATTTCTTTTAATTATCTCTTAAACCACAGTC
The DNA here is from genome assembly GCA_958336345.1 of Dorcus parallelipipedus. Taxonomy (NCBI): domain Eukaryota; kingdom Metazoa; phylum Arthropoda; class Insecta; order Coleoptera; family Lucanidae; genus Dorcus; species Dorcus parallelipipedus. The sequence continues at coordinate 37,718,636 of OY284483.1, read as the reverse complement.
TCCTTTGCTATTTTTAATGTAAGTTGTAAATTGTTTTAAGTTGTAAATATAATATTGAAAAAGAGTTACTTTTGCGTTAGTGTCAGTTTGTTTTCTTCACAAAAAAAATAAAAGCGTTTGTCCAGATACGAATCCACTTGGAAATTTTGCTTAAAATTCCTTGGAAGCTTTGACACATGTATAGACTATCTATTTTTTTTCTTTGGACCAAAATCACTTTATTAAATGATCCTTGTTTTTGTTTTAAGTACAATTTTTGAATTAAATATTAAATGTCTGAGCGACGAGCTGAATAAATATTTGTTTTCGATAGAACAAGAGATTACATGAATTTGTAAAAAAGATGTTATTGTAATTTTCAAATTCTGTTTATAATTGACTTTACTGCACTTCACTTGAGTAATGTTTGGCTTACTATTACACTCTACTCTCTATAACGTGAACCTCTCATGATTTCTTGAAACTTAATAATAATAATAATAATAATAATAATAATAATAATAAATTGCCTTTGTTTTTTTCTGCAGTATTTCCCCAAGTAAGGCGAAGTTTAGCTAAAGCTACTCTTACACTTAACCTTACTTAGGGACAAGTAAAATACAAGAAAATTTCAGATACAGTATGCCAAAAAAATAAAAAATAAAAAATAATGATTGTAACAAAAAATAAGAAATAACCAAAATGTACATAGAAATAAATATAATTGAAAGAAAAAACACATAGAGATACCATCTACAACTATTCATGGGAACGTAAATCAACTTTCTTCTTGAAAGATTTAAATGGTAAATGAACAAGATTCTTTATTGTGCTATTATAGAGTTTCACAACATGATATGAAAATGATCTCCGAAACATGTCAGTCGAATGACGAGGAATACTAAAGTTGTTTTTTGTCCTAACAGAAACAGAGTGAATATTCGAACGTTTTACTAGTTTCTCAAACAGAGATGAAGGCGTAGCATTAACCTTGAAGGTGATATTACAAAAGTTATATATTCTCCTATTTTTCATTGTCAGCCAATTTAGACCTTGCCGTTTAGAGGACACATGGTCATATTTACGCAAGCCAAAAATAAAGCAGCAACAGATATTTTGAACTTTTTGGATACGACCCTGATCAAAGCAGTTTAGGTGAAAGCCGTATACAGCATCACCATAATCAAAACATGAGAGCACAAGTGATTCGCACAAGAGTTTTCTTAAGGTAAAGTTCAAAAAATGTCGATTAGAAAATAAAATTTTTAATGTTGCATAAGACTTTTTTAACAAATAATTTACGTGCAATGAAAATTTTAAGTTATTATCGAAAATTATTCCCAAATTTTTTGTGTGATTAACAACAGGTAGTTTCACATAATTTATATTTATGATTAACGAGCCAGTCAATGTTTCATTGTTCGTTTTGTTTCCAAACAACATAACAAAAGACTTAGAACTATTCAACTTTAAATTACTTTGAGACGCAAGAGAACTGATAATATTTAAATCACGATTTAGCGTCTCTAAAATTTTGCATTTTAAAGTTGTAATATATTTGTGTATCGTCGGCATACGCCTGAACCTTACATTTGGATACAGAAGTTAAAATATCAGCAGTATACATTACGAAAAGCAAGGGTCCAAGGACGGATCCCTGAGGAACTCCAGAGATAACATTACGTAGTGATGAATATGAGTCACCAATGCACACCTGCTGCATACGTCCAATTAAATAGGACTGAATAAAATAAACAAATTCTGAGGAGAAACCGTAATATTTCAATTTTAGTAATAAAAGTTTATGATTAATAGTATCAAATGCTTTTAAAATATCTAACAGAATTAAAGCTGTAATATCGTTATTATCAATGTTTCTAACAATATCATCTGTAACTTGCATTAGTGCTGTACTAGTACTAAAACCTTGACGAAAACCAGATTGACAAGTGGGTAATATTTTATGAAAATAAAATAAAAGATCTCTTTCATTCGTCAGACTTTCAAGTTCTGAACCGTTCAAATCAGTATTGAGCATGAGCAGTGCACAAAATTGGACGTAAATTTCATACTGCGCATGATTTCAACGGTTCGGAACTTGAAATCCTGACGACTGGAGCAGACCTAAAGTGTCTAAATGCACGTTTTAGAACATGCAGAGGTGTTCACGTTTAGAGGTGATCATGTTATAGGACGTTCATGTTATTACAGAGACTACAATGTATTTCACAATACTTTTAGGGAGCCTCGATCTGATTTCGAATTTTTTTAAGATAATCTTACCTAGCCTTCGTTCATTAGACGGTTTATATACGACAGACAGGAATATTTTTGGTAATGGTATATAGATGGCCAAAATAATCATATTTTAATGGTACTAGTTACCCTAGGATATAAGTGATACGTTAACTATACGTTTAAATTGTAATAAAATGTGGCGACTTGCAAAACACGTTTATCAAATTATTAAATTCCATCTTATCATGTAGGCGTAGGCCCATAACATACATTTTTCTTATTAAAATTTATAATATAATCTAAAAAAGTATAATGAATGTTTAGATGTAACATTTATTAACAAATATTTATCCAAATTGGTCTTGTGACCCTTGTTACGTAGTAAATTTTCTATAAAACTACTAACATTGTATCACTACATAAGATGAGAGCTTAAAATATGAGTATCTTATAAACTTCGCCGCTAGATGTCGCGACCTAAACTGTTGCTCACTAAAGTTGTCGTTTATAAGTCAAAACCGCAGGGACTTTCTTGGCCATTACAAATCATCACAAAATATATAATTACTACAAACGAACAGACACTTGGTAAAGTTGAATTAAATGTCAACATTTCGCTGTACGTTTCACAGCTTCTTTAGAATAAGTTGTAATAATATAAATATATAATTATAATAATTTTATAATTCCAAAATATACGTCTAGTATAAACCATGTATAAACGTTGCGCGTACCCTATAAATATACATTTTGTGTAAACGTTATATTTATCCCAAAAAGAGACGTTAGTTAGACTGTCACTCATATGTATAAATACTAGTCTATAATATTCTATATTTAGATTAAATTGAAAACGTGTTTTAGACATATTCTATATTTGGTGTGTTACATGGGTCTGTGTTAGTTTTCACACAAAAGTCGGTGTGGACCGCAAATGACACTGCGATTGTGTTAATTTTAACACAGATTTTTCAACAGTGTAATAACAACCTACAGTGGCCTAAATGCAATATTTTATATTAAAGTTATTACGGAAAATTTCCTTTCCTTTCCATCCCCCTCCCTTCCACCTCTCTCTAGCCAATAAAATTTAAATAGAGGAGTGTTTGGTATATCCAGTATGTTTGTGCCCCACATTATTGGTATTGCTGTTTTTATTTTCTTATACATTTTTATTATAAATTTAAATTAATTTATTTTTCACCTTTCTTGTCAATAATTAGAAAACATAGCTTTATAAACCATGTATAAATGTTGCGCGTACCCTATAAATATACATTTTGTGTAAACGTTATATTTATCCCAAAAAGAGACGTTAGTTAGACTGTCACTCATATGTATAAATACTAGTCTATAATATTCTACATTTAGACTAAATTCAAAACGTGTTTTAGACATATTCTATATTTGGTGTGTTACATGGGTACTTAATTATCAGCAAATTTGCTACCCATTCATCCTCATTAACTTTTTTAATAAAGGTTTAAGTATCTGATTTCAATTTTGTATGTCATGTCCCATTTTATTTTTAGAACTTTAATGTCCGAAAATTTTTTCGAATCTTTTATAGTCTATAAAAGCTTCAAATTGAAAATTATTCGATGCTGAATTAACCTCATACATCGACATTAAAAATCCGCGTTGAAGCTTGAGGGGAGATCCATCATTACTGAGAGGCAAATAAAAAATTTTAATAAGCAACAAACATTAACGACAAATATAAAATCGCCAGGCAGGAATTTGCCTCCGAGACGAGTAAAATTTCTTATCTCCGCCAGGTATTTTCGAAATGAAATTATTCCTTACACTGCACGTCTAAAGCCGGACTCAGACGACTGGTGTACTTGGCGAATATACCAATATTGGTATACTTGGCAAATGTACACACGACGTGTACAATTTTCTTTTAAATACGCCAGCGAATTTATACAATGTTGGAGGAATAGATAGAAGAGTGCTGGCCATCATGGATAGCGGTCATTCAGAAAATGTTGTCCCTTGTGCAGCTTTTTTAGTAGTAATTTGTGGATATTATTTAAAAGTAAAAAAATCAAGAAATTCAAGTACCACTTCATTAGACCACTCCATTTAATTTTTTTATAATTATTAATAAACACTTTATAATAAACATTTTACCTTCTCTATCCGCTTATCAATACAGAATGAATAGTATTTGTAAAGCAATACACAACAACTCCATAATAGATTTTGATATAATCATACGATATAATTAAAAATTATTGTATTTCTGCATATATGATGCGATCAAAAAGTTTTCTGATAGAAGCAAACAATAGATGACGGTGTTGTAAGCAATTTAATCATTATCAAAGCGAATAGGTATTGTTATATAGGTGAATTTTACACAAAACCAGAAGATATTTATCGTAAAACGACATTTTTCGAAATGGATTTATATTAGATAATTAATTATGTATGAGCGAGTAGGCAGAAAAATGTCAATTTTTACAATAGATAATGGGGTCTATTCTGTAAGCATTTCATATCAATTGTTATGCTTTTAATAATTGGTATGTAACGAAGGACACTGACAGATATGTTCCCCGGACGCAAGATGTGATGCGTTCGGTTGAAGTCGTGGGCAGAATTTAACCAAATCATGAATTCATGAACAAATAACGCGACCTAATCAAGTGACCTATGGAAAAAAATTATATCTTTTGTTTGGCCCATTATTTCAAATGCCATTTGAATTATTTTTATTGCATTCCTATCGTTTTGTATAGGAATGTAATATAAATATGTAATTCAAGTGGCATTTGAAATAATGAACTAATTAAAGACATATGATTTTATTTCCATAGGTCACTTGATTAGAAAAGATATTGATCACCTGTTACATGACATCTTGCGTTTGAAAACGTCTGTCAGAAGTTGAGAAGCATAACTTTAGATTTCCTAAAAACGTATTCTCTTCAATTGATTGTTAAGGCATCTTGAAACGCTATTGGTGAATTGCTATCAATTCATTTCTCTTCAATTATTGTTAGATATCAATTGAAATGAGTTGTTGCTTACAGAATACAGTTGAATGTTACGTTCTGTGCCGCCAACAAACTTATTTTTATGAATTGTCGCACCAATTTACTTTCCTAATGATTCGAGAAGTTTCGATGCATGGCTCTAGATGATGTTGGAATTATATTGGAATTGTTTTTATTGGATGTCGAAGCGTATAGTTAATCGAGAACGATGAACTAACCGAAGTGTTCTGCAGCTCGTGTGTTGAATGCCGCAATGAGTTTCTAATGCGATAAATAGACTTCGGACATTTCGGAGCGTTTCCATGGTTACGCAAGGACAAATGCCCATTTATTACGTAGGTATGGCAACGCTCCGAAGTGTCCGAAGTCTGGTGATTATTAACGTTAGTCTGATAAATTTTTCATTGTTATCAACGTTAGTTTGATAAAGTACTTTTTCCTCTTGAAAATTTAGTAACATATTTCTTCGGAGACTTTCTAAATCGCTTGCTAATTGATAATTTTAACTTTTTTTGCCTATTTTATACGTTTTTAATATTAAAAAATATATATTTTCTACAATTTTCGTATGTTCTAACAATTTCGTAACTTAAATAATATAATAGAACTTATGAGAGAGTAGTTGGTAGTAGCTTATTTTATATTTTAGGTTCTTAAATTATTGGCAAATTGTAAAGGAAAAGCCACCGGCATGCAATTTTTAACGCAACGAGCAAGTCGCTTTTGAACATAAGAGTCGATAAAATCTTAAAAAAATCACAATATACACTTTGAAAAATATCGTGTAATTAGGATTGATGTGGAATTCACAGCACCATCAAAAAAGACCCACGTTCGGTTTTATGTAGTCAGAAATCGCTAGTCGAAATAACACTCCTTCTTCTCTTTTCTTTCATTTTATGAAAATTTAGTTGGAAATGAAAAAAATAGAAATGCTTCTCTAAGAAAAAGTGTATTCAAAATGAAATAAAAATAATTATAGATTAAGAAAGCAATTTGGCGTGGATCAGATTCAAAACAGTGTTCAAAAATAATTCAAAATCACGTATGTTTAAATAACAATATAAATTAAGAGAAATGTAAGAAAAGAAAATAATAATTTAGACAAATTCTCAATGATGAGAATAAATTTAGACGAAATGAAATTGAAGACAAAAAAACGAATTCTGAAATAATTTTTTAAAGAGAGGAAACGGTTGATGGTTACTAACAACTATTTGGCAATTAAATTTAGTTTTTGCTCATCCAAATGTTAACTTTGGATACAGAAAGAGAAAGAGGATTTTTTTTTGGAACTCGTCACGATCTCATCTATGACATTATTCAAACGTCAATTCTACCGATGTGTTGACGGCAATATGCATACATTCTGACTGTGTGATACCAAATCTCGACAACAGCCGTCTTTTATTTAGTTAACTTGTCAAGTCGACCAATAATTGTGAGCCCTTTGACTTGTGCCATTTTTACCGACAGACGATGGGAAATTGACCAGTACTCACCAGTGACAAATAATTGTACAAGTAATCCACTCACACGGCATGGCAAGTATACGCCATCAACAAATATTGGCCAAGTACAGGGTGTCCCATTTTCGATGGTATTCGAAACATTAGTTGTGGTTATATCTCGGTTATTATGAACTTTTGATGCGATTTGATTAAAGGATCATGATCTACGTTAAAAGTCGAATAAAAAATGCCTTTGTCATTTTTCGATACCTTCAAAAATAAAAAAAATATGCGCGTTTGAAATTTGATGAATTTTTCGTTTTTCGACTGTACCGCGAAAATGGCAGGGAACAGCAAATTTTTAAGTTGGCCATTCAAATTAGCATAAAAAGTTGCGTGCTCAGTTTCTTTCTACTTCCATTATTAACGAAGATACCTATGGAATACCATCGAAAATGGGACACCCTGTACACCAGTCGTCTGAGTCCGGCTTAAAGGGTTATGAAATCATTGCCAATTAAGGAATGAAATTTTAGTTTACGAATTTAAGTGCAACGTGAAACGTCGAACGACGATATAAATTTAAAGAATATTTTTGCGGCTATGTTACCTTTTCTTTCGAACTGATAAATGCCTGTTGATTAATTTTTTTATATCAGCTGACATAAAAATGGATATATTAAAACGTTAAAAGCAGAAACAGAACTAAAATATGAAGTGTAGTTGTCCCGTAAGGTGTTGTTTGCCTATTATGAAATAAGTAGTATACATATTATACATTGAGGGAGAGAAATGCGTTATTTTTCCTGAAACGTTTGTTTGTAGCCTGAGGGCGCAGCCCGAGGGCTACAAAGACACTGAGGGAAGAATAGCATTCTCTCCTGAGCTGTATACAGTCTGTTATTATTTTGAGACTTGAAACTCAGTCTCAACGATTAACGAGAAGCAGCCCGTCACCAGTAGCAGCAGCCCTGAGGAAGTTCTTCTGCAATGGAGAACGAAACGTCGGCAGTAGAAGCGCGGTTCCAACCGGAAGCCAATTCAAATGATGAAAAATTTTCGAGAAAATTCCTTTTTTTAGAATTTTGCTTGAGGTTACCATTAAAAAATTGTTAATAAATTGAATTGCAACTACATACTTTATTATTTATTTAAACATTCATTCATATTTAGATAAACTTGTAAGCTTTTAGCGGCCATTTTTTAAATCCTTCTGCTTTCCGGTCGGTTGTATGGCGTCACATTTCTTTTTCGTGTCGACGTTTCGTCCTTTCTATAACCGAAGAACTTACTTCTTCAGGGCTTACTTCCTGCTACTGTTGTTGTTGCACTTCTTGTCGCTGCTGCTGACACTTCGTGGGAAGTTCCAAATTTCAAAGTGTTCTTGTGTGCTATTTTTTTTTTTTAATTTAATTTTGAAATAGATGATGTGCGGTTAAAACTTTTCCCTTTTTGTACCACTCTTACACTTAAACTTTTCATCACTTCGGGGACTTGTCCCATTTCTCTAGGAAGTCTCTGAAATAGAAAATTCTATAATTATTTTCTAGAGTGAACTATTTCAAAAATTCAAGAAAATTTGAACTAAATTACTCAGACGAAACAAAACAGGTTACATGAATGAAGCATTCATCGATGGTTTCTTTTAATAATAATAATAATATGTATTTATTTGGACCCTTTAGACATTACAATGTATTGGGTTAAGTCACCATGAATATCGTCGAAATCATTCGTCGGTTACAATATTAGTTACTAAACTAAGATAACATAGAGATCACAGTCAATAACTTTAACATTTTAAATCACTAATGACGATTTCAACAAAATTAACAACATTACAATGTTACAGCATTACAAGATTATTATCACAATCGAAATAACAATATCACCAACCAAACTTTTATTTTTTTTCTTGATTTGTCTTTTTTTTTCTTCTCGGAAAGGACTTGTCTTCTTCTGCAGAAATTTAGAAATTGACTTTTTTTTCAATTATGAATCGTATGGAAATAAGTAAATAAAACTAATTGTAAGACAAATTTTAAACTGATGAAAAATAGTTTTATTTATTTATTTATTTTTTTTTAAAAAAAGAATGAATTCACTTTTAATAACAAATCGGCGAATCGAACCTGCAAAACATTAAATAAATAATTCATTAATTATTATTAATTTTATTTTTGAATGCCTTAATTTCGACATGTCCTTAAGGTCCTATGCGAATTTGTTTACTTTGAACCTGGTTCAGTTAAACTTGAGTTTAAACCGCCTTTGTACAACTGGTCCTAGAAATATTTATCTTAATCGGACCGTTAACTTAATGAAACGTTCCAGAAACCCGACCTTAACACTGTACTCTTACTGACATTAAATTCCTCAGCTATCACAGTTATTGGCATTAATCCATTTCGACAATTCTGCCCTTTTCGAATTTACTTAAATACCATGGCACATCTTTCTTTCAAATTGTTTAAAAAAATTAAAAATTATCAAAATGCCAAAAGCACGGTGACGGCGAAGTTTTAAATTTTTTAAGTGTTCTAGTTGCTATGATACAATTGAACAATTTTACTTGCATTTACAAAGGGAAAAATTTGGTGTACCAGTTCTTTTCGGCGGTAACTGCACTTGTGCATGCCAATTTGCACAAATAAGAACTGAATTGATAAACCATTTTCACGGTCAGTTTGCCACAACTTTCTGGCTTGTACAAGTAAAAAATTACGTCTTCCTTTTGCAAATTGGTATGTACTATCGCGGCCTTAAAATTTCGCACGATTTTCTTATCAAGTAGCCAGAATTTCTCTAAATTATAGTTTTGTAGAACAGGCTCTTTTCTCAATTTTGACAATAAAGACATTTAACCAAAAGTCAGATTGTTTGGTTATATTTTAAGAACAAGTATTAGAATTGAATAAAATAAATAAAATAGTTAAATATAACCTGTATCTAATACAGGTATCTACGAGCCTAGAATCATATCATTTGGCCCAGTTACTTGTAAAATTACAAGTAACGTCTTTTAAATAACTTTGTTTTACAAACCCAAATAATTAATTAAAAAATACTTTGTCGAGAAAGCTCTAAACTTGCTTTTATTTTATGACGGCACGTCGTAGCTTACGTATTACGTATATTGCAACCTTGAATAACTGCGAACTGTCAACAGCATCGACAGTCAAAGGTTTTGTTTACATCTTCGAGGTATTTGTAATGAAATAAATGTTTTATTTCATTAATTGCGTTTTATTATCCATTTTGTAGAAAATCGTAATTAAATGTATATAAAAAGTTAGATTATTTATAATAATCGCACGGTTACGTTGCGATTTGCAAAATTTGCATTTGACATAAGCCTACTTGATAACGGTTTTTTTGAACGCACTTTATTTCCCTTAATAATAATTTTCAAGGTTTTCAACAATATTTCAAACAGTTTTAGCAGTAATAAATAATGTCAATGGCCGTGTTCAGGTAAGTTAATGAAGCGTAACGCAAATTAGCGTTGTTCTGTAGTATTACAATTACTTTTCTGTTTGAATTCTTCCAGAGACAGACATTCAAAGAGAGTATCACAAAAAAAGACGTCGCATGGAGGCTTATGCTTTATTAAAGCGTTGTAGGGATGAGGTTAGCTGAACGCGACCAATAAATTAAATTAACACATTCACTGTCCATACAATATACAGTAATTTCATACAGGTCGTAATACAGGCTCTATTTAACTAGAATCGACAACCGAATCTAGTATTAATTGTTACTTTGAAAATATATATTACGATTGAGTTATGGTGTCATGAGCCGAGGGCTTGGCACAAATTCCGAGCCGTTTTTTTACGGACCGAGACGACATAGGTTCATTTCGGATAATCGAAAGTTACAAGTTAATCTAATCTAATTTTTTTTTGCTCGCTTTTTATAATTACAATAGTAACCTTTTATTTAATTAATAAACGTAATAAAGACTAAACAAGCTCGCATTGCACGATTTGTATATTGACGTTTATACAGTGCTAGTCAAAAGTTCCTTCCCCCCCTGTTAATTTTGGAACCAAACAAGATAGAAAGTTCAGACAAAAAGCAAATCAATGTACATAAAAATACTAACTTTTGAGATATAAGTACTTTAGAATATCCGCTAGGTGGCGCTGTGCGCACCATGGATTTCAAAATTTGAAATGGCAACATGGCTTGAGTGGCATATCATTTTAAAGAAATTTTAATTCTACATCCAATGATGTTGTCAATTTTTAACTGTCTTCATTTATTTTTGAGATAATGACAAGAAACTTGTGCTTGTCTAAAGTCATTTCTCCTCCGTGTTAACTTTGAAACAAAATAAGATAGGAACTTAGAACAAAAACCAAATCAAAGTACATAAAAAGTATTAAGTCCAGAGATATAATTACATTGGAAAATGCACTAGATGGCGTTGTGGGCGCTATGAATTTCTAAATTTTAAATAGTAGGGTGGTTTAAGTGACTTATTATTTGAAAAGAACTTCAATTTTACAACCAATGACATTATCAGTTATCAGTTTTCAGTTTCTAGCATTTGTTTTTAAATTCATAACATTATAAGACGGCAATCATCGTATTTCTCTACTATTGTAACTGAAAAGCTATTAACTAAAAAATGCTACTCTCAATAATCATAATAATAATAAAAATAATAACATTTTTCAAGATCTACGTGACAAGTTTTACAACAAAATGTTTTAATGCCAGGAATTAGAGTGTAGAACATATTGAATATTTTTTTGTAAATACGTATATTTTGTTAATTTGCTTTCATTTCATTTTTATTATTATTTTCTACTATTGTAAAAACATATGCTAGAAACTGAAAACTGGTTATTGGTTAGTAATAATAATAATAATAACTTTATTTCCTTCAGACATGTATAGGAATTGTCAGGAGCAAAGACTTATATCTAAAAACAATGTACGAACATTTTGGTATAAGGATGTAAAACTGGTTGTAAAACTGAAATTCTTTTCAAATAATACGTCACTTAAACCATCCTGCTATTTAAAATTTCAAAATGCAAAGCGCGCACAGCGCCACCTATTGTATCTTCTAATGTAATTATACCTCTGGATTGAGTACTTTTTATGTACTTTGATTTGGTTTTTGTTTGAACTTTCTATCTTATTTGGTTCCAATATTAACAGAGGGGGAAGGAACTTTAGACTAGCACTGTATACGTAGTATAATATTGCGTAGTATTGTGTAATATACAGTGTGCTCAATTTGAACCGTCACCGTTGCTAACTTTTTTATTTTTAGAAGACAGAAATTCGGTTAGGTAAATTAGCAAAGATTCTTTATTTTTCATGTTGATTCTGAATTTCTTATCAAAAAAAGCAATTTAATTTTTGTAATTCATTCGGTAGAGACTTTCTTTCTCTTTACGCGGATACCAAAATTTCCTAAATCTGCTTACAAAATAACGAAATAATTCAAGAAAATCATTTTCAAATAAGTAGGCCATGTGCATGTATAAAATCAAGTTGTCTAAATAATTGACTAGTGACATCTACCTAATGTGCACGTAACCAACAAAAAATGAAGGATAACATCCTCGTTATTAATTAATTAAAATTAATAATTTTCCGCATCTTATACCAAAATTTCTTCAATTTGTTTACTAAATAATAACGTAAATAAAAAGTCGTTTCCTTATGAGTAGGGCATGTTCATGTATAAAATTAAGTTGTCTAAAGTCCAAACCATTGACAGATGATATCTACCTATGCAAGTAAACAACAAATAAACGAAAAAATGCTTTGTCGTTAGCAATAATTTTCTTTTCATATTATTTATATTAATTAAAACGAACAATTTTATTAAAGAAAATGATGCAGATTAAAAAATAGTATAGTTATTTTCAAATGAATAGACTAGCTATAAGATGGACTATTGTTCATCATAATTAATAAATTCAAAGGAAAATGCTGACGGTGATGCTTTCTTTTATTTATTTGTTCTTTACGTGCACATTTGATAGATAACATTTGTCAGTTATCTATATAGGCAACTTGATTTTATACATAACATGGCCTACTCATTCGAATGTGATTTTCTTGTAATATTTCGTTACTTTGTAAGCAGATTAAGAAATGTTGATGTCGGTGTAAAGAGAAAAAAAATCTCTACCGAATGAATTACAAAAAAATACCACAGTGCTATTTAAAAAAAGTACGGTCGTGCAAACATTTTGACAACTAATTTTTTTGATTAGAAATTCATAATAATTAGTAAAAAAATTAAAGAATCATAGCCCATTTAACCAAATTTCTATTTTCAAAAATAAAAAAGTTAGCAATAGTGAACGTTTCAAATTGAACATCCGATGTACTGTATAATATTGTGTGATGTTCTGAAATAAGGTGTAACATTGGCTAATAATATTAGATCTAAAACCGATAAAAATACTTGGTAATAAGAAAAAAGTATGATAATATTTTATTTCTCAGTGAATTAAAGACTACTATTTTCTGCAAGAAAGTGTAATAAGAGACCAAAAAAATATTACCATAAATTTGGTAATTAATTTGAGAAATTAAGGAAAAGTAACATATACGGAACAACAATAATTAAATTTGCTTAAAACTAAACTGTTACAAAGTAAAGTTTTTACCTGTTTACTAAATAGTTGTCAATTATGATAAATTATTCTTAAATTGGCATAAGATTGTTAAATAATGCGAGTTATGTGCTCTGTGAACTTTAAGGAAGAATCTAATGTAACACCCAAATTTTTTATAGTCTCCTGTGGTTGCAATTTTTGAGAATTTATTTTAATGTTAAGCCTAGACAGAACTTTGCGACGATCATTCTTTTTACCAAAAACAATTACCACACTTTTAGATGGGTTAAGAAATAATGAGTGTTGAGATTTTATAAGTAAATTTTGTAAATCCAAATTAATTTTTTTTACAAGCAGTGTCAACATCATTGGGATAAAAGGATAAATAAATTTGTGAATCATCTGCATAGAAATGTGATGAACAATGTTTAATGAAAGTAGGAAACTGAGAAATATAAACAGAAAATAATAGAGGGCCTAATATGGAACCCTGTGGGACTCCACATTCAACATTCAAAGTTGCCGATAGGTTAGACGAAATTTTAACTGATTGCTTACGGTTTTTCATAAAATCAGCTAACAGATTACAGGCTGAATCACCAAGGCCAATATAATGCAAAACTGATAAAAGTATTTTGTGGTTAATAGAGTCGAACGCTTTAGAATAATCTAAAGCTACAAGAATGGTAACTTTGATCTCATCATTTGCTCGTACAATATCATCAGTTATTTTTAACATGCTGTTTCACAACTGTAGCCTGGTCTGAAACCTGATTGAGTTTCAGGTAGTATATTATTTTTTGTTATATGTTCTCGCAACTGAAATTCAAGTATTTTTTCTAAAACCTTGGACAATGTCGGTAGAACACTAATCGGGCGTAAATCATTTAATGAAGTTGGGTTCCTTACTTTCGGTAAAGGTGTAACATGAGTGTATTTCCAAGCAGCAGGAAAAACGCAACTTTTAATGCAATAATTAATAATATGTGTAAATACATGTGATAACTGGGGTACACACATTTTTAACATTTCAGCATTAACACTATCACTGCCAATTGCATCAGACTTAAGAGATAAAATAATTTAGCTCACTACTGATACAGCTACTCCTGTGAAAGAAAAAATTGATGCAATTTTAGGATTTACAGAAGAATTGTAATATTTTAAAGTCATACTGCAGTCTACTGTAGTCTTTGGAATGCTATAAATAAAATGGGAGTTGATTAAGTTCAAATTTCCATAATTCTCGGATAAATTTACTGATTTCTTATTAAAAATGTTTAATAGTTTTACCCCTCCAAATAATTAAAAAGTTAAAGAAGTTCAGTTGTACTATGCGCCATTAAAATTAAAAATTGACCTGTTCCAAGAATTTTGCTACAAATGGTAATTTTCTAAGTTACAGAATTTATTCCAGTTAAACTTTCCACTCTGTATATGAATCACTAAAGCAGAGGATTTACTGCAATAAAAATGTTATGTCCTAAAATAAAGTTTATATAAAGTTAAATTTAAGTTTAAGTTCACAAGTTTATTTCCATTTTACTCTAAAAACTCTAAAAAACGAGATCTTTAATTCGTGTAATAATCAATTCAATTTCTTCTTTTTTTTTTCATATTATGTATGTACATTTTAATGTACAACTTCAGAGAAAAATGAAATGAAATAAAAACCTTTGCGGTTACTTGCAGGCAGGGACTTCGACAAAGGGAAAAGGGAAAAGAATGATTTAAAATTATTTAAAAACTTATTTTGCTTCCAGTTTTGCTTGAACGAAATTGATTGATACTTGATATCTTAAGTTTGTAGTCAATATTTTTCCTTGGCGTTTCTTTTCTACATTTTTTTTTGTTTTTGGCAAAGAAAACCAAAACACTGCGCTGCAATGGCCAGATTAAAATTCCAAAGATTTCGATGATTTAGGATTCCCAAAACATTTACCACATTTGGATCAGAGTTTTTTTTTGTTATTTTTATTATTGAATTTTTCCTTAGAACTGAAGTTAGGAGAATATGATTTTTCATCATTATCTGAAGGCCTTATTTCTTGTCTTATTATTTTGGTTCAATTTCTGTGCGTTCCAAAATTAGGCAAAATAAGGGCAGGCTATGAAAAATAAAATCGGAGTTTCAGCATGTTTCGAAACTTTTAGTCTGACATTTGCTTTCTGACTCCTGTCAAATCTGATAGTTGTTTATTAAACGTTCTTAAACACTGCAGTTCATTGGTGGTCACAGCAAGCAATCCTGCTGCATTTGAAATTGGGCGTTATCTATCATATTAAAGAGTTTTAACAAACTGCAGAAGATTTTTTCAAATGTACCTCGACGTTTCAGTTTTGAAAGATGGTCAATAGGTATCAAGTAAGCTAAGATTTTATTTCTCATAGCCTCCTCTTATCTAAATAATTTTGGATCGCTCCGTATTATATTAAGAGAAAATATTAAGCGAAAAGTGCCTTCGCCGAATTTTCCAGACGTTATTCGAAGGAATTTGGAAAAAAAACACAAAGAATACTTTCGATTTAGAATAAGAAATTTCTAGCGCTGCGGATACGGTTTGGAGATAGAACACGTTCTAATTTTCCAGATAATTTTTAATTCGCGGTACTTTACTGTATAATTTAAATTTTTCAAAAAATTGGACCAAATCTTGTACTTACATGAAATGGGGTAGTCTAAAATGGCCTTAAGACCAGAAGATAAATATGCCTAGGAAAGATTTGTCCAAACGAACGAAACAACATTAGCGTGTGGAATTCAAAATATTTTTTTCTTTAACGGGGAGTATTTGGGGGATTCAGGAATGTGCATACCTAGACGACATAAATTAATTAATAATTTAATTTAAACTGATCGTCCCACATCTTTGGCTAAATAGGTTTTTTTTTTGTTCCTCGGCGGACGTCTGTATTAACGAAAAAAGGCTTTTAGTATCCCATAATAATTTGAGGGCGACTCGGCGAGATGCGTGCCCAGGACGAGATAGAGCGCGATGGCGCCAGGACTCCTATGCATCGCACCGCCGTTAAAAAGGTTATAAATAAAACATGTAACATAAAAAACCGGTCGAATAAAAGCACACGACAGCGACCTCTCGCATTGGCTGTGAACGCTAGAGGTGCCCGCCCCTGTTCGCTTGCCAGATTTTATCAGGCCCGTAGTAAGTGCTCTTAAGGTGCAATCGACAAATAACTCCGGGAAATTGACCAAAAAAATTTGTCAAAATTTATTTCCCTATAAATTTCATTTAGGAAAAGTTAATCTCGTAAAATAAAATACATACATATGCAGAATTTATACATGTGTACTTACAATAGAGCAAACAGGGTTATAATAAAATTATAATTGAAATAATTAGTCTGTTAAATATTTATGAAAAAAAAATAATTATCATCATTTTTGTTTATTATTTAGTACATATTATGCAACTATTTTGTTTTAAGTTTCTATTGTCGTACTAACTATAAGAATGGCGGTGTTGGAATCTGGACTAGAAATCATATTCCAGTAATTGATTTAAATTTAAGCAAATATTGTAGTGAAAAAGACTTGGAAATTTGTGCGGTAAAAGTAACATCCCATAATGCACGTCAAGCTTTAATTCACCCTCAGGGGACCTAAATATCTTTTTTGATAGTCTTTTTAATATGTTAAATGATCTGTTCAGTGTTAAGTATGACATTGTTTTATGTGGAGATTTTAATATTAATGCCCTTGAAGATTTTAAGACTCTCTGTGACTTGTTGAACAATTTTAATCTTAGGCCGATGGTCAAATGGCCCACTAGAATTTCAACCAATTCCATGTCAATAATGGATAATATATTTACCAATGTGAATAACTGTGGGAGTTGTGCCGTTGTTGACAACTGTGTCTCGGACCATCGCGGTATACTAATGGAATGTAAAATATCAAACGCACAGAATCTTTCAAATTCTATTTATTACCTTAAAAGACGTTATACAACAACAGTCATATATAATTTCAGAAAGGCATTGCATAACCAGGTGTGGGACGAATGCTATGCGTCGGATAACATTGATCTAGCATTTAAAAATTTTATTGATATCATATTACTACAATTTAATATTCATTTCCCCATTACTAAATGCAAGAATAGAAAGCAACCAAATAAGGAATGGGTAAATCAAGAAACAAAAAAGTCTAGTACAAAACTAAGAGATTTGCATCTCCTCACAAAGAATTTTTACTACATTCCAGAGCTTAAAGAACTATATAATAGTGCAAAATCAGCTCACATTAATCTTGTAAACAGAATGAAACGTGAAGATTATCAAAATAAAATATTTACTTCAGATAATTCAATTAAAATGCTTTGGTCAGTTGTAGCCGAATTAAGTAACCATCACAAAAGTCGTTCAAATATACAATTGCATTTAGATGGCAAGGAAGTTGAAGATCCGGTTTTAGTTGCCACTGAATTTAATAATCACTTTAAAAACGCACCTTTGGAAATTATTAACAACCTTACATGTAGTAATACACCACAGACTACCAGTTTCAATTCTAACTGCAATACAACCTTTTTCCTAACACCAGTTAATGCACCTGAAATCTTATCATTATCGAACATAAATTAAAAAGTAAACGGACTGCTGGTCCCGACGAAATTCCATACTTTTTAATAAATAAAGTGGCTTCTGCTATTACACATCCTCTAACTCACTTAATTGATCTATCGTTTATAAGTGGCACCTTTCCAATATATCTTAAACAAGCTAAACTAATCCCCGTCTTCAAAAAAGGGCCCCCCACTGAAACCCAGAATTACAGACCCATAGCAATCACTTCAGTTTTCTCAAAAATCTTTGGATATACATTTCTAAAAAGAGCTGAACAGTTCCTCGATAAACACCAAATCATCTCTAAGTTCCAGCATGGTTTCAATAGTGGAAGATCCACTGAAACAGCACTACATTCCCTTCACGATAATATCATAGATCATCTTGAGGCAGGAGAGTGCCCTATTGGGATCTTTTGTGATCTCAGTAGGGCATTCGACTGCGTTAACCATACTATTCTCATAGAAAAACTTCAAAAATATGGCTTTCGTGGACATTCCTCAAATTGGATTCAATCATTCTTAACCAATAGGCTACAGTATGTTTCTATCAATTACAATAACGAGGTCACAATTGACATCACAAATACATCACCAGTAACAGTAAATACAGGGGTTCCACAAGGGTCTGTATTGGGCCCAATTCTTTTTATAACGTATATCAACGACATAATTCACACCTCTAACACATTAAATTTTGATACTAATCTAACTATCTATGCAGATGACATATCATTAATTGTCTCAGATAAATCTCAGGATACTTTAACCAACAACAGTTGCACGCTACTTCAAACAGTATCAAATTGGTGTACGACCAATGATTTGCTATTGAATTTAAATAAAACACATAGTATTACGTTTCATAATAGACAAAAACCAATTAATATCACAAATTTAAATGTAAATGGTCAAACCTTATCTAACAAAGAAACTATAAAATTTTTAGGAATCACCTTAGATAAAAATGTTAGCTGGAAAATACACTGTGAAAATTTGTGCTCGAAACTAAATTCAGTGTTTTATCTTTTCAAATGTCTAAGAATAGTTCTCACAACGGCCCAACTAACCAACCTTTACTATGCACATGTGCAAAGCAGGTTAAATTACGCCATCTGTCTGTGGGGGGGAAGTAGTTCTTCTAAGAATGTTTTTATTTGCACAAGAAAAGATACTTAGATGTATATTCGGTATTAACAAAACTGAATCGTGCAGAAATGTTTTTAAAAATTCTAATATTTTAACGCTTACATGTCTTTTCATTTACAAGTTGTGCAGTCACATCCATCAAAATAAAGCCAAATACATTTTAAATAACACAATCCATCACCATAATACACGAATAAGTTCAAGCTTTCATGCACCCTCCTACAGATTGAATGTAAGTAAGCTTAGCACTAATGTTCTGGGTTTGAAATTGTATAATATGTTACCCGTCAGTATTAAGGATCTCGATTCAATGCAGTTATTCAAGAAACATTTAAAAAAATTTCTGGTAGAACGTTCAGTTTATTCAATTGATGAATTTTTCCTCTTAAGGTAATTATAGTTATATATGTTTATGTAATACTACCTATTTTGAACTATTTCGACTTGTAATATCTGACAACCACCTCAGATGGTGTACTTGTAGCTATCTCTCTACTGTACTGACGATGCCAATTTACATTTTGTAAGTGTACCATGGGCTTAATAAATTTATTATTATTATTATTATTTAAGTTGATTGAGTCTATCTTTCTTCAAAAATTTTGTTCTTTTTTGATTCAATTCCAGTATTAAAAAGGAACTGAGTGTTATTTTGAAACGAAGTCAATTTGGTTTGTTTCATTTTGTTTTTTTTTTTTTGCTAATCGATCGTCATTTGTTCTTTTTTTCATTTTATTCGATGATAAGACGTGGATGACGTGGATGGAAAAATTCTCTAAATTTAAATATCTTAGAACGAGAAATGTTGATGATGATTTCTTTTTTCCCTTTCGTTTTCTTCTTTTTTTCCGTCTTTCTTCTTAAGTACTACATTTTCTTCATAATTCGATTATTTTGTTCTTGCTTTTGCGTTCGACTTAAAAAAAATCTCGAGTAATCTTCTGAAACGACGTCGATTTTTAAAATTTTATTTCGTCTCATTTTTATTGCACTAATCGATAGTTGCTTTTGTTTTTTTCCATTTCTTTCGATGGTCAGTCGGTGACGTGGCAAATATTAAATTTAATTTTTGAAGAACAACAAAAACGTTGGTGTTTCTTTCATTCTTTCCTATTTCACTTATTTTTCTTTTCATTAATCGATTGTCTTTTGTTTTTCTTTGTTTCTTTTCTGTTACAGCATCAGTAGATTAATTTGTAACTAATTTGACTTTGAAACAGGCCTAAGTAAGCATGGCGCCTAACTGTAATAGTTGTAATTTGCGAAATTCGTCGAAGTAAAAAAATAATACTTGACAATTTCTTGCTCAGTACAGCAAATGAAAGTTTATGATCTAGAGTAATCCCCAAAAATTTCACGGTATCCATATTATTTATACTATGTGGTTTTAATGAAAAAAGGAAACTTTGAGTTTTTTCAAAATTTAGACATAAGTTATTTGCCGCAAACCAGTTTTTACATAATACGATATTCTGATCAATTTGACTAATCTCATTTATTATGGTAGTATCATCGGCAAATTGTATTATTTTACTGTTACACATATAGTTTGGAAAATCATTCACATAAATTAAAAACAATAGAGGACCCAATATTGAACCTTGCGGTACGCCAGCTGTTACCTGTGAGGTGTAAGATCTAAGAATTCCATACTCAACAATTTGTAATCTATCCGATAAATAAGAAGAGATAAAGTTTTGACCTACTCCTCGTAATCCATAGTAGGATAATTTATTTATCAAGGTTTCATGGCAGACGCAATCGAAGGCTTTCGAAAGATCACAAAAGGTGGCAGATGAAACACACCCTTTCTCAAAGGATTCGTTAATATATTCTAAGAGTTGGGTAATAGCATGTTTAGTTGACATATTTTTGCGAAAACCTTGGGATTTATCTTATGTATAATTTGATAAATAAAGCCCCCTATTATTATTATTATTATTTACAGATAAAAGATTATTTTTTTCAATAAATTTACTGAGCCTATTTTTAAAAGCAATTTCAATTGGCTTTGAAATGGTAGGAATAATTGATATTGGTCGATAATTATTTGGCAAATTTAAATCCCCTTTTTTGTGAAGTGGAGTAATTTTAGAAATTTTTAAAGTATTGGGAAAAACTTTTGACGTTTGAAGAACTGTTTGACATAGATTTAATAATTGATGATAACTCAATCTCGTCTACCGGTCCAATAAAGAAAGATTTTGTACATTGGATTGCTTTTGCTGTGAGGTTAACAGGGTCTAGATTACTTACTTGGAGACTATTTGTGATATCTTTCCAAACCGTGGAAAAAAAAGGTATTGAATTCATTTGATGATATTTGACAATTTGTATTCTGTGCCGACGAGTATCTTTCCTGATTTATTAAATTCCAAACGCATTTGGGATTATTTTTAGCCTTTATTATAAGTTCGGATGCATAATTACTTTTTTTTCTTTAATCTTAGCTAAGTAATACGACTTAATCAATTTTTTTTCATTTTTTAAATCAATGTCCGGTAACTGTTTCGCGACTTCAGTAATAAAATTTAGTTGCTCTCTGATATTTATAAGTTCATTATCAAACCAATTTTTCCCCATATTTGAATTTCGAACGTGTTTAGGCTTCAAAGGTAAGTATGTGTTTACAATGTTTAAAAAAATTTCAAGAAAAATGTTAAACATTTGATCTGTGTCCGTACATCTAGTCAGTATAGTTTCCCAATTGTAGTCCATGTATAATATGGTATCTTTTGAAAAATGTCTTAAATAAATTATTTTTGTTTCATTTCTTTTTTGGTTAAAAACACAATCGTGGGCGTTTACAATTACTTTATGATCTGAATAATTGAAATCTAAAAGTGAATATTTACAATCTGCTTTATAATTTGTAATACAGTTATCAAGTTAAGTTTGAGTGATTAACTCTAGTTGATGATGATTTCTCTTTTTTCTTTCGTTTTTTTCTTCTCTTTCCGTCTTTCTTTACTGTATTTTTGTCATTTGTTTGGTCATTTCGCTAAACAATGTAGGAATAAAATGTATGCTGTGGGGAACATAATGAGAAAGATTGCAGAAGTGAAATTATTAACTGTCCTAGGTGTACGGATGCTAAAGAGCAATTGGGCTTGCAACAACTTGTTATAAATCACTCAGGCAAAGATATAAAATGCCCCACATACCTCCGGCAAATTGACATTTTAAGGCAGAAAACAAACTATGTAGATGCCTGCACATATTATAGCAATCAATACCCAAACATGACTGCAATTCGTTTAAAATACTTCATGTAAATGATACAAACTCTAACAAATCTGACAGACTCGGAAAATGTTGAAAAGTGACCGCTCCTCGAAATCTCCAATCTAATTTTACTCAACCTAGAATATTTTCAAAAACTGCCCATTTTTTCAAAAAATAAACTTTAATTTCAAATTAAACTGAATTTCACAGTCAACCTTTTTTTTTTCTTTTAAAATAAAACTTTTATAATAAAGTCGTCTTATGTGTAAGTGAACTGGTTCAAATTCGAAAATTAGATAACATTGACGCTTGTCTTAACGAGTGTTTGTTCGGCGTGTGCACAATCATGTGGGAGTATGTATGTATATACTGTAACTAAGATAAGAGATGCAGCGAAGATGCAGTCATGCGTCATATAAACATAAAACCGATAACGTAAACAAAAGTTGCATTCGTCGAAATTATGTAACGTATGACTCACCCGAAGTGCAGGAAACGGACCACCTGCACAGAGGGTCGTGTGCAAAAACTAAGATTCATCTACAGGAATTACACATGTGTGTACAACTTTCAAGGCAACAATTGACGTCACAAAACCCCTATAAAAAGCTGCTAGCGCAAACGCTAAAGAGAGTATTAGAAAATATCTCTTCAGAGTGTCATGTAGACTAGTTGTCCTTTTAGTGCCCCATTACACAAAATGTAAGTGAAATGATTGTTAGTTAATCTGTTGATAATAAATGTTTTGTTATATTAAGCTACGTCCCTAATTTCATGTTACTTCAAAGATTACCGTAACAATACGTAAAGAAGAACATAGAAAGCTGTTTATTAAGAAAAGATCACCAGTATGTCCACAGAAAAGCAGTGTGAGACCACGGTGAATTGAATATTAACGGTGGCAGCATTCTCGCAAGTGAGATAGCGAACCGTTACGTCACCGCATACCCGCTTCTCCTTTTACACAATATTAGCCTTTGATTAACCGTCATCCGTGACAGATAATGATTGGTTGACAATTAATGTGTTATAGAGAGAAGCGGGCATGCGATGACGTAACGGTTCGCTATTTCACTTCAATGCTGCCACCTTTAGTATTCAATTCACCATAGTGTGAGAGACAACAGCAGTCTACATACCTGGTTCAAATTTAATCGTAAAATCGTGAAATTGACCTTTTTTTTACAAATTCTGGAGAATGTGTTAATACATGTACTTACAAACTTCGACGCTACAGTTAATATCCAATGGCAGGAGATTTTAATACAAACTTAGAATGTAATAACCCTTCAACAAAAAAATTATTAAACGTATTTGATGCGTTTGGTTTAAAGCAGACAATATTCATTCCAACAAGATATGGCCGGTCCTTCCAGACATGCATAGACAATATGTTTACGAATGTAATTAATTATCAAGCTTTCAACTTAAGACCAGCAATTTCAGACCACGAAGCCCAAATCCTAGACGTTAAAGTAAATTTACAAAACACAACATATTACGATGACTACATAAGAAAATTTTGACATCAAAATAATCAGCGCTTCGTAAACTCATTATCAAAGGAACGATGACATGAAATATTATCCACAGATAGTGCAAACGAAATGTTTGACAAATTTGTAAACATGATGATTTATGATTCTTTTCCACTATTTCTAAGTAAAATAGAAAAAAATAAACCAAATAATACCCAATGCATGGGAGTGCGACAAATAAAAGAAACTCTAACTTTTATGTCTGAAGTATTTATTACTTCGCTGTCAGTACGTAAAATAGGTATGTTTTAAATGTGACCCTTATGACCCTTCTTGAACGGACCAACACAAAAATACTGACGTAAGAAGAAACACAAAAAACGTAATTGTAAATTACGAGCAAAATATGACACCCCTGTGTATTTCATAACTAAAATACCACTAAACTATTAACTATTAACCATGAAATTAAAATCATTATTAATTAATAAATAATGACCGCTAAAACTGTTACACTGTCACGTCGCATTGCAATTAATATTTTGCAAACGACCAACGATTAAAAAGTCTTCAACAATCTACAAAGTCATGTGTAAATAAGACTTAACATGTATAGGTACGTACTCGCTTGATAATTTGCGATATCTAGAGGATGAAGGCCTGATTAAACGTCTAGGAGATGAGATTAATCAATCCAAGAGCCGGGCATAAAGTAAGTGAAGTAGAAAATAAATTAGATAGTTTTTAAGGACTCCACTATGAAGCTGCAGAGATCCTGGAACTAGCAAATAAAGGAGCGCGTATTTCACGTCGTGTAACGTAAGATGACACTTGAATTATTTAAAGATACAAAGTAGAAATGTGTGCTGTACCACGATAAGTAAGTACCTACTGAAAACTATACATATGCTATAGTTTATATAAATCTTGTAAAAAAAATAATTAAAAAAATCTCATAGAGTGTATACATAATCGATTGTTTCACTTATTAATATTATAAGTTCTTCACATCCTGGCTCAAAAATAAAAAAAACTAAAAAAGTAAAACGTCGTAAAACAATAAAACTCTAGCAAAATTCAAGGTCACTCGGTCAATGTCGCCCACAAACAATTCTATAACGAAAGAAGCTTCTAAATATCCACTCGCGTTCATTACTAAATTAATAAATTATAAACTAATTTTTACGCATTGTCAATATAGTTTATAACTATCGGTCATAAATGTGCATCAATTTACATCCCCAAAACAAAGTACTTTAATCTTCGACCAGCTGGTTCAGTAGATAATCGACAATAATATTGATATTCCATATTTTGTTAACAAATAAAACACCATGTGATTGAATTTGTTTAAGGATTGAAAAATAAATGAATGGTATTTTTAGTTAGTGTGCATTACAATACTGAGTGACCTGCATAATCAGAAAAGAAAATGCATTAAATACAATCAATGCTTAAGAAAAATTTGGAAAGTATTTGCCTTAAGTCACTAAGAACGCCGACAATCTCATCCTGATAACTTCTTTGATGAGCTAAATAAACAGCTTTTTACATTGACGGCGTTCTCAGTGACTTAAGGCAAATACTTTCCCGAAAAAAAAATTCTTATTTTAATCAGTCCCTAACATCATGGATAATCCTTTACACAATCAATGCATTTATTGATTTCTTTTGAATGAAGACATGTTAATCTGCACGATCTTTCAGAATTATACTTTGTAGTCTGAACGTAATAAAGTAATAAAATCATAAATTAAGGGATGATGAGTACCGGTGTGCTTCTTTTCCAACAACGCTTTTATTATAGAATGTGACCTCTATTGAATTAATTATTATCTGCGTTTTTACTTAGTGTTGGGTTTGATGTATGATTACTGTTTTAATGCAATTTCTTAAGTTAATTAACTAAGGAAATACATTAATATTATTATGAATAATAAGAATTATTTTGTGCATTTCTGTTACTTAAACACTACTAAAAATTAGACTGTAAACGTTTTGTCATCATTTTTTTTATTGCTTACGTATCACTAACTACTGATCTCCGTATTCTTTCGTACGAAAGCCATAAATAACCTGCCTCATGTTTATTGTATCACATCTGCGGGTTTACTGCTCTATTATTTATTGCACATGATAATAATAAACTTCGCTCAGTTGGGACATGTAAATCACGTCCAGTGCTTCTTCAACTTTTTTTTGTAAAAAGTAAACTTAGATTTTGGAAACTCCTGAATCATCCGGTAGATGGCGCTACGTGCACCTCACTTAGTTTGTGAAAAAGAATCTCAGGCGAATCAATTCTTGAACAGTAAAGTTCTAAACGTTGTTGAAAAAATAAATTCGTAGTTTAAGGACGTCTTTAAAAACAGAAGACATCAAGGAATTTTTTTAAATCATCTGTTAGATGGTGCCCCAAGCGCAGGTGGTTTTAAAGATGAGAGGGAAGTGATGGACACTTTCTCAAAATGCTTTGCGCCGTTTTCAAACTACATGATTTACTTCTTCGCAATATTCTCGTGAAGAAACTTCCTTAATTATCACTGTAAGTCACTCGTTATATTAAAAAAATCTTTGGCGAGACATTCTTTCTAAAATCTAAATTAACAGGCGAGGAAGAATACTACAAGAAAAAAGTAATTGTTTGTAAAAAGTGAGCAAATAAAAATCAGATTAGAGTAGGCGGTCTGTGACTAACTGAATTAATTAATGTAATACATTCATGGACTGAAAAATTTATTGACTTTTTATTTAATCAGAGACATACATTTTCTTTGCACCGCCTACTCTAATCTGATTTTTAGTTGCTCACCGTTTATATAAATAATGTACAGAACAAAGGAAAAGCTATGTGGAATGTGATAAATAAGGAAACCGGTAAACAAAATAACAACAAAAAATACCAACACAACAGGCAAACTAATGACGACTTCAATCAATTCTTCACAACTGTAGCTACTTCAATTACTTCAAAATCGCCCAGTACCCACTGTGGATAAAATAACAGAAACCGCTTTTTTTTGCACCAATAGAAGTGGAATCAATCATTTCACTGATAAAGCCCAAAAATACCGAAGATTGTTAAGGCCTTAATACCAAACTTTTTAAAGAAATCGCTCATTTAATCACATCCTCTATCCCTAATTATAAACTCTTGCTTTAGTACTGGTGTCTTCCCTAATAAATTAAAAATCGCCAAAGTCATTCTAATATATAAGAAAAGTAATCCCAACATACCCTCGAATTATTGTCCTATATCGATCCTACCCTGCATTTCCAAAGTCTTCGAAGAAGCAATTGCCACATCAATAATTCAGTTTGTTACAAAGCACAACTTACTGAACGAATGACAATTTGGATTCTGAAAAGGGCTAAATACCACCTTAGCAATCCAAAACGTAGTAAAATATGTACATCTCGACGGCGCTTGAAGAACATGATCATAATAATAATAATGTTTATTGGGTCATGACAAATTTTACAACTGTATCGCCCTCGTCAAATATGGGAACTTACAACCTTAAATATTTAGGTTTGAGTAATTGACAACATCACATGGTATAAAGTAGGCTTGCCAACTTTGAAAGGCTTTAATTTAAAAAACTGTTGTATTCCGAAATCCCTATGCAAATTAAAACTGTATGCTAAATAACCCAAGGGACAAGGAATAAAATACTAATACTAAATTTATTCAAAACATTAACATAAATGAAACTCCAAAAAGAAAAAGAAAATATGTGTTAACTGCTAAAGTGCGCAGCGTTGCCAACTCTTCAACGAACTTTCCCCCTAGGCATTTTGCAAACTCCCTAAATTGGCGCTAAATACACCTGGCGAGTGTCGAGAAACAAAAAGAAAAAACAACTTTAAAAAAACACCCAATTATTAATTATCCAAATTTAATTATTTTATCAATAAATACCTAACATTTCGATAATTACGCAGCGGTTGGCAACACTGTTGTCTAAGCAGGAAATCACTCCAGATGTTGCCACTTGCGTAACACAAAAGTTTGGTGGATTGTTGTCACTTACCAGATTTTCCAAAAAATTTTCAAGAATTCTTTTGCTTTCTAGGCTCGAATCCTACTTACTGCGCCACGATCTGTTTTTAGTATACATAAATACCTTTATTTATAAAAACTTTCTCCTTCATTATTAAATAGGTAGACTGTTTTTGTTATTTGTTTTGTTTTATGGCATGATTTATTCTTTCTTTTGTTCTCAAGTTCGTAGTAATTCACTTGATTTCTAGGCTCGAATCCTACTGACTGCGCCACGTTGTGTTTTTAATGTATCCTTATTTATAAAAACTTTCTCCGTCGCTAGGTAGATTGTTTTGTTGTATAACTCCTTAAAATTTTATTGACATGATTTATTTTTTCTTTTGTTTTCAATTCCGTAGGAATTCATTTGTTTTCAAGGCTTGAATCCTACTGCTTGCGCTATGTTGTGTTTTTAATATATGTACATATCTTTATTTATGAACATTTTTTCCTTCATTAGGTAGATTGTTTTTTTTGTTTTGTTTTATGACTTTTATTGACGCGATTTATTGTTTTATTTTTTCTTTTGTTTTGAAGTCCGTAGTGATTCATTTGTTTTCTTGGCTCGAGTCTTACTAACTGCGTCATGTTGAGTTTTCAATGTATCTTTTATTCGTGAAAACTTTATTGTTTTATTTTTTTTTGTTTGTTTTGAGATTCGCAGTAATTCATTCCCTCTCTCAAACTACGAGGTGTCGAATTTAGCTGCGAATCCTACCAACTGCGCCATATTGAGTTTTCACTATATCTCTATTTGTAAAAACTTTCTTCTTCATTAGATTCAATAGATTGTTTTTGTTTCTTTTTTGTTTGATGACACCAGAATTTTATTGACACGATTATGACATTATTCTTCCTTTTGCCGTATTTTTCTCAGCCTTTACGGTGAATCTAGGTTCGAATCATACCGACTGCGCCATGTTGTGATTCTTTATTTATTTATTAAAACGATCTTCAATGGGTAGATATTATTTTTTTTTCCTTGTTTCATGACTCATTGATATGATTTGTTTCTTTTATATTTTCTTTTGTTTTGAGGTACGTAGTAATTCATTTGTTGTCTCAAGCTGAGTCGAATCTAGATTGTTTTTATTGTAACTTTAATTATAAAAACGTTCTCCTTCGTTAGCTAAACTGTCTTTTGTTTTTTTTTGTTTTAAATTTTATTGACATCATTTATTGTTTCATTCTTTCTTTTGTTTTGAGGTCCGTAGTAATTCGTTTGTTTTCTCAGGCTGTGTGGTGAATCTAGGTTCGGATCCTATTGACATATTAAATATTAAATTTAAATTTTGAAGAACAATAAGTATTGATGATTTCTTTTTTTTTTTCTCATTAATTTTCTTCTTTTCCTTCTTATTTTACTTAACAAATTTTTCATTGATCGATTGTCTTTCGTTTGTTTCTTCAACGTCGTAAATTGTAGAAAAATTAAATCCAAAAACGAATTCACTAATCGATCGTCTTTTGTCTTTCTTTATTTTATTCGATGGTCAGTTGATGTCGTGAAAGAAATTGTTGATTTTTTCTTTAATTTTCTGCGTTTTCTATCTTCCTTCCTTTCTTATTTTACCTAAACGTTTGTTTTCTTTTTCAAATTGCCCGAGTCTTGTGAAAAATTACCTACATCTAAAAACGATTGATTGATTGATTGATCGATTGCCTTTTTTCCTTCATGACGTTCATTGTAAATCCATCGAAAAACATTAAATGCACAAAAGTCTATTTAATAAAAAGTAAAACACGCACACACTTACACTTAGCTTAATACTCACAATACATGTATATCTTTGGTGATGCTAACCTATTTAACATTAAAATTAAATTAAATATAAGTTAGAGAAAAATAAATATTCACTAGGCCTATCACAAACGGCGAGAGATGTTCGCAGACATGCTCGAATTCTTGTAAATTCATTCTTGGAGACTTTATTATTTTAACAGCATACGAGTTTGAATTTTTTTTTTTTTCAGTAGTCGTGTCATGTCTTCGAGCACCTCTTTGTTTTCAGGCCTCTTAAGGGTTTTCACTGATTCTGGTCTTGAGTCGAGGTTTTTTCCGTGGGATGACCGTACGTTTGACCCTGCCTGTTAACAACGGAGGTCGATGTTATAACGCTGGCCTCTAACGGTGGTACACTGAAAAATAAATTAAATTTTCAATCATAAATTTGCAAAATGGCTGTAATTAATGAGTGTTAAAATTGGCCAATGCTCGCTCGCACACATACAAAATGAGACAAGCAAGAAATTGTCAACGAAATAAATAGAAAAATAATATAAGGTATTTATAAGTAAGTAAATACGTGTCAATAATATAATTAAGAACTAAAATTCTGTACAACCCTAATCATGTTTTGACAATCGCTTATAAATGCCCAGATAATTTTTGATTTACATTTGAGCAAGTAAAATGCATGACTCAGAATATATTCGCCAGATATTCTACTGGAATTGATTTATTATTATTGTGGCTATCTATAGGGATTTATTATTATTATTGTGGTTATCTATACAGATTTGGCTTAACTATGGCCAGTGCGAAAACTCTTGTTTTTCTTTGATGTGATCAAAAAAATTACAAACTTTTTTGATTCCACTCTCTTTGTTTTGTTTCTTTTCCCTTTTTATGAGTCACCTAGTTTTTTTTTTTCTGATAAAAACCTCAACCTTGAAATAACTACAATAAGTACTTAATTAAAAATTATTGATAACAGGCTCTTACTTAGAGACAGTTTGTCGATTAATAATCGAAGCACTTGGTAATCTGGAAGGTACGATCGCTAACTGTGGAACTTGATACTGATTTGACACTGAAGGCGGGATTTCGTTAATGTGCGAAGAAGGCACATCTGCAAATAAAAAAATATATTAATAAACAATCAGGTTTCAACTTCGTAGCTTTGAACTTTGAACGTGTATCGTAACCTTACTTATTTGTTCTTTTAGATATACACATGCATCCTGTGGTGACAACTTCCGAAAATTGATTACGATCTCGAAATTGTTTATCTTTCAAAAGGGCAATTGATCAGACGATACGTGTCAGTCAACATGTTGATATATTGTGTGTATGTGTAGAAATACGTCAATGAGATTTGCATTTTAAGAGTTGCTTTTATGGTGATTTTTTATTAATGACCAACAAAAATACTTTTTATTGACAGCCTACAATATGTATACTTTTCCATCACAAAATGCACTTCATTTAAGAGAATTAAAATCCTAAATACTCTTACTAATCATATTCGTTCTCTTTGATCTGATATCGTGAAAACCTTTTGCTTCTTACATGATTAGTAACCGTGATATCTATTTTCTTTATTTACTCTTATTCTGGACCCATAACTCGTTATGATTTAAAATAGTACCTACAGTTAAGTTCTTTTATAGCAAAAAGCACAGTTATTGACAATTTGTCACATCAATGGCACTGTTTTTCTTAATGTGGAAAGATCTGGTTTGTAATGAATAACGCTAGACAAAAATAACTAAAAAGAAGAATATAAGATCAAAGATTTTCCCTTATATTTAGAGCAAAAGAAGCAAAGCAAAAGTAAATCTTATTCAAAAAGGTATCAAAATAAAAAAAACTATAACTAAATAACTATATTTTCAAATCATTGCCTGCTTAATATTAACACAAATCAACAGATGGAGTGTCAACTGCAATTATTTATTTTACTCTTTTGCGCTTCTTATTCGAGGAAAATAATTGTTTTGTTTTCTTTTTCTTTGTTAATGAAATTTAGGATTTTCAGATTTCGTTTATTGCTTCATTACTTTCGACCTACTTTAATTTTTAACCCTAATTCATTCCTGATTGTTTCTTGTTTCTTCTTGCTTCTGACACCATTCGTTTCGATATTTCCGATTGAATTTTCTTTTTTCTTTTTTTTTGGATTATCGAAGTTTTGCTTCAATTTACTTTTTGCTCCAGGTCTTTCGCTTTGTCTTTCGATTTTTGTACTAGGTTTTCCCTCAAACTCTTTAGAATATCCATCTCTTTCCTTTTCTTCTTGGTTCATTCCACATTGTTTCCTTCACTCCTTCTTTCCAAGTGTTCCAGCCACTGTTATCTCCTTACTTTTTAATGTCGTCTATTTTTAGTTCCTAGTTAACTTTTGTATACTTTTTTATTCGTCCCTCTAACATATTCATCTTCCCCCCTAGTATTCTTCTAGTCATCTTCTTTTCTTACCTTCTTAAATCTTCTTTCGACTTTTGTTTAGGATCCATGTTTCACGACTATACAGCGCAGCACATTTATCTTCTGTTTTAACTGTTTTTCCTATTAATTTCTCCAGTTCAACTTTGCGATAGTTCTGAAGAAAATCTTTTAAAATTTATATTAGACTTCAACGGAATATCGATTGCTTTTAGTGCCATCTATTGAGATCAGTGGTCAAAATATATCTCCATCTAGAAGTGGGTATTCCACAGCACTTTTTAATTTTGGATTAAATCGAGTTGTATCAGAAAAGTTTCGTCTTTTTCAATCTTTTGTTAAATGTATCTAAGGAACAGTCGACGATAAATTTAAC
This sequence comes from Dorcus parallelipipedus, assembly GCA_958336345.1. Lineage (NCBI taxonomy): Eukaryota > Metazoa > Arthropoda > Insecta > Coleoptera > Lucanidae > Dorcus > Dorcus parallelipipedus. The sequence goes on along the minus strand of OY284483.1, from coordinate 37,686,343 downwards.
TTGAAGGCTTCCACGGTCGTCGTCCACGTTTGAATTGGCTTCCGGTTGGAACCGCGTCACGTTGACTTCTTCTACTGCCGACGTTTCGTTCTTCATTGCAGAAGAACTTCCTCAGGGCTGCTGCTGCTGGTGATGTTGCTGCTGCTTCTCGTTAGTCGTTGAGCTGCAGCTGCTGGTGGTGTTGCTGCTGCTTCTCGTTAGTCGCAGCAGCAGCAGCCCTGAAGAAGTTCTTCTGCAATGAAGAACGAAACGTCGGCAGTAGAAGAAGTCAACGTGACGCGGTTCCAACCGGAAGCCAATTCAAACTGTCGACGATAATTTAGAAAAGTCTTATCTTTATCTAATCCACGATACTCTTAGGCAATATGCAAGTATGTTTCTAGAGAGTCGAGGATTGTTCAGGAGAAGACTTGCAAACTATGCAAACCATCAAGTGTCAATAGTCACTGTTATGTTCATGATATCCAGTCCATTTCCTCCTGAATTTTTTTAACAAAAAGTTACAGTCAGTTATACTGTTTTAATCTGAAAGGAACGATTCTAAAAAACAATAAATAAAAATGCACTGTGTTAAATAGGAAGGTAAAAACAAACCCTAAAGAAAAAAATACAGTTTTCTTTTTATTCCATCCAATAATGCTGTAACATCGTAAATTCTGCATTCATTCGTGCTTAATCAAATAAACCGAATCTCACGTTCACGAACCAAATCATTAATCATTTCTGCATTAGGAGCACCAAAATAATAGGAGTACAAGATACACACAAGACGATAAAAAAAGAAATGAACGAAATATCAAACTGCACCAATTTTTGTATCAAATGGATCAGAGATCAACCTAACAGTAAAATAACCCCACGAAAAAAATAAATAGCACAAAGTACAAAATGTGTACAACAATAACAGGGGTGCTAGAACCGGAACACCATTAATTGGTGGAAACACTGAACAAGAAACAGTTAAAATTATCTAATGTGTATGAAGGAGGCTAAGAGAGAGAAGAAAGGTACCAAGAACAGTACGAGAAGCAAGCAAAGAAAAGAAAAGAGTATGAGGATAGTCAGAGTTGAAGAAGAAGAAGAGAGGAAAAGAATAAATTTCTGAGGGTAGTTTGAAGAGACTACAGTAGGGGATAAAGAATTGTTAAAGAATGATGTTAACACAGTTCTACAAGCTTTCATTCAACACCCGTTCATGTTACGTCTGCTTTCGCCTTCAACATCCAGTTTTTTTCTCGATCTCTTCTTCGTCGCTTTTGCTTTTTCTTTCGAAACCTACGCTTTTCAACATGCCACCCATTCGGTTCTCCTGTGATCATTTAATGCGTATGAGAAAGAGAAAAGAATCCAACGTCCAGTTTTTTCTCAATCTGTTCCTCTTCACTTTTGCTTTTCCTTTCGAAACCAATGCTTTTTCATTTCAATCATCTAATGCATATGAGAAACTGGAGAAGAATGGTGCCAAGGACGCTCCTAAAAATAAGCAAAGAACTTTCACCTCCAACATCTAGTTTCTTCTCGAGCTGTTCTTCGTTTCTGACTTTCCTTTCGAAACCAAGGCTTTTTTACCATGCCTGTGATCATCTAATCCGTATGAGAGAAAAAGGAGAGGAATTGTGTAAAGAATTGGTCGTAAAAACAAGCAAAGAAGAACTTTTACTTCCAACAGTTTGTTTCTCTTCGTTTTTGTTAGTCCCTTTCGAAACTAACGCTTTTTAACATGCGACTCTTCTGTGATCATTTAATGCGTATGAGAAAGAGAAAGAGGAAATGCGTCGAGCAAAAAAGAGCTTCTAGTTTTTTCTCGATCTGTACTACTTCATTTCTGTTTTTCTTTTCGAAACCAATACAAAGAACCAAGCAAAAACGGGCGAAGAAGAGGGAAGAAAATGGGAGGGGTTAAAGTTGAATTAGGAAAAAAGAAAGAGCACAGCAGAAGTTAAAGGATTGATGGGGAAAAGGAAAGATTTCTGAGAGTAGTTTCAAGGTTGTATACCATGGGAATTGTTAAAGAATAATGTCAATACAAGATATTCTTTCACTACCCATTCATATTACGCTTGCTTTCAGCTCCGACATCCAGTTTTTCTTTCTATTTGCTTCTTCATTTTTATGCCTCTTTCCAAAAGCTTTCTAACATACTTGTTATCCGGCTTTCCTGTGATATGCCCTAATCATTTTATTTTTCCTTCTTATTCTGTCTAAATCTTCGAACTTTGAACTCCAATAATTCCTTGTCAATAATTTACATTTTCAGGTTTCAATTTGTTTTGTAGTACATAATATTTTAGGAGCTGGGTTTACAGAAAATGATAATTACATATAATAATACTACAAGCTTTGCAAGTTCGCGACCTCAAAACTGTTCACGACTTTTTTCCATCTACTTCCACCTGTTACTTTTTTCTCTACCCTTAGTCGAGTTAGGTCTGCACAATTCGCTTCTTTCTCAACCTACTTTTCCGTTTTTTTACTCATTCTCCAAGGACGGTGCTTTTGACATGTTTGTTATTTAGAACTTAATTTTTTCTCGTCTTCTTTTTGTCTTTGACCATTCTCCAAAGACAGTGCTTTTGACGTATTTATTACCCGGAATTCCATCTCAATCTGGTTGTTGGACAAAGCATAGTTTCACGGCTTCTTCTTCCATTTGCTTCTGCTTCTTACTTTTTCCTCGATTCCAAATCGTTTTAGGTCGTCCATTTCATTCTCGAACTACTTTTTTATTTTTTGCACTTTCTCCTAAAAGCAGTGCTCCTTTAATAAGTTCGGCATTCCCGTGCGGTATGCACTAACTATTACTGTTTGGGAAACGCTTGCAACTTCTTCTTTCTTCTCCATCTAAGTCTCACATCTTTAAACCTTCGCATGCCCTTCCCGACATTTTTTTTTCAATTTCAATTTGTTTAATTTCTTTTACAGTTCCACACCCTCACACCCCAAACTTATCCTCATATTTCTTCTTTTTTAATTTCCGTATTTTCATCTTGATTAATATTGCAAGTGTTTTGATTACATAGATTTTCTTTGCAAGAACTCGTGTCGTTTTCGTTGTTTTTTGGTTTTACGCAGCAGCAGTAATGGGTTAATTTTCTGAGAGTAGTTTGAGGGCCCAAATTCTTAGGGAACAAGGAATAGAAAATGATGAGGTAAGGTTTCGTAGATTCAACGGCTTCAAAACCTTCACGATTTTTTCCATTTGCTTCTGCTTCATACTTTTTCCTCGACTCCAATCGTGTTAGGTCTTCTTCATCACTCATTCTCGAACTACTTTTTCATTTTTGCCCCTTCTCCTAAAACAAATTCTCCTTTAACAAGTTTGGCTTTCCTGTGTATGACTTAACTATTGCTGTTTGGGAAACGCATGCAACGAAATATTTTTTTATTTACCTTTCTTCTCCTGTCTAAGTCTTTACATCCTTACAGCTCAGCATGATCTTCTCGACATTTACCTTTTTCAATTCTAATTTGTTTTCTTTTAGTTTGCGCAGCGAGAACTCGTTTTTGAGAGTAATTTCAAGGCCAAATTTCTTAGGTATTAAGGAGAAGGAAATAATGAAGCAACGCCTTCAAATGCTTTACATCTTCTTCCATTTTCTTCTGCTTCTTACGTTTTCCTTGGGCCCCAGTTGGTGTCAGCTGTCAGGTCTTCTTCATCGCCGTTATCCACCTTTTTCTGAATCTCCTTCTCTAAAGTCGGTGCTTTCAAGTATTTCGTCCTCGTAATTTCGCTTTTAAGGAAAGTTTACTTTTTTGTAACATGTTCGGGTATTGCATATCTGGAAGTGTTTTGTTTACAAAAGTTTTCTTTTGCGCAAGGTCTTTCTTTTCGTTATCCTTAGGTATTCCTATCTTTTTCTTGTAAGTATTTGGCACTTAAAACCAATTGTTCGTTTTAGATTAATTCATTGCGGTTGTTTTAATATTGGTTAAATAAATATTTGATCGTTGATTTCGATATTGATTGAGAAACCGCCGTCATTGTTAAAACCGCGGAAAATTCTGCGTCGCTTCTACGAAGTTCAACTGATCGAGTGGATGATTGTATGCCTGTCACAATACATGTTTTGTCAGTTTTAAACAAACGGTGCCTTAATCCTTGACGTGTCGAAACGGTACGTGCGCTTGCATGAAATTAATCCTCTCCACGTTTCGACGACGCGAAAGTCACCCGCTCTCTTGTTAGTAGATATATTTATAGCGGCAATAAACGTACTTATTTTTAAACATTGATAAAATTTATAGATAGCGCGCGGATAAGTGCTGAACAAATAGAATTTATCGGAGCGACGGGAACAAAGCTGAAATGTTCGACGATCAGTCAACGTTGTTATGTGTGCTCACGTGAGAAATGGTGTATACACGAATTTCTCAATTACTATATAACTTTGCGATAAGTTAGATTCGATTTTGTTGTAGACCATTTATATTTCAATAAAATATTTCATGAATTATGGAAAGCTTTTAAGTTTGATGCATTTCACCGTATGTAGCTTTAGATTAGTTAGACTTTCTAAAATCTACTAGAATTTTTCGGTTATCCCCCGATTTTTAGTTTTGACCAGCCGATGATAACATCATTAAATAAAAAAGATTCTATTTAATCTAATCAAAATCAATTTTTATATTTTGATACGTTGTAAAACGCATTAATCGTTGTTTTCCTCTGATAGATATTACATGGTCTTTTCATTTGATGAAAAAAATTAAATAGTTACTTACATGTAACACGTGACATCACGGGGGAAGTGTTTCCATTCATGGGCATGTTGTACCCTCTTCCTCTAGGTTTGCGCTTACGTGTTTGTATTCCTTCCTTCTTCATACTGAGAGGGCGATTCATCTAAAACATAAGCAAGTGTATAAAATTTGGGAAATCCGCGTCAAAATAAAAGTTTATCTTCTGAAACATAGCACCGGCTGATGTTTTCATGAATGAAAGCAGGTAGTTAGATAAATGCGTTGACAATAAACCGCGATAATCATAATCTGTTACATAATTTGCAGTATCTTCCTGATAGTGGGATGCATTCATGACTTTGTGTATCAACCCCGCCGGTAGATACCGAGTATCTAATCCAGAAGGAATACGCCGTATCTTAACTATACGAGATAGAGCGGAATCTAGAGATATCTCGTCTGCCAAAATTTGTGATATACGGTTAGTTTTATGTAACTAGCGACGCGGTGCATTGCACTTTATCACACATAAATATTTACCGAAATTAACGTTGCACGCAACAAACCCGAAAACTGGGTCAGAATTTTTTCATTACGCACTTCTTTAAACATTCTAAAAGAACTCGATCAATAAAGCTTCGTTTTCACTTAAACACAAATCATTTCAATTTGCTTAATATAACAAAGAATTACGAAAAGCAGTTTTGTTCCTGTAATTTTTTAAAAAGTCGTGAAGAAAAAACTAATTTCATTCGTGCATTAGTTTGGCATTATATTTTTAAGTATTCAATGATGTAGTTTATTAAAGAAATCAATGGCACGTGCAGTTTAATACTCACTTCAATTGATAGATGGCGTTAAATGCGATCGAATTTCTTTTTTTCGTCACTGTAGCGGTCGGTCTATGTTCATCACTTACTTTTGTTTATTTATTTTTTAGTAAATACCCTAGAAAATTAAATCATCACGAATTGTTAATTAATTTATTTATTAATTCGATCGATAGTTTGTTCTTGTTTTAATTATTATTATATAATTGATTTTAATTGTAATATATTTGTATTTTATTTGTGTAGCAATTAATTTAATATTATTAATTAATATTAAGCAGTAGATTAAAAAAACAATGACATTGCAGTTAGTACTGATTTCGCTCAATAGATGGTGTGAGTTATATGCGATCAAGTTTCTTTATTTTTTCAGCTTTTCTTCATGTTTAATACTTCAATTGATAGATGGCGTTAAATGCGATCGAATTTCTTTTTTTCGTCACTGTAGCGGTCGGTCTACGTTCATCGCTTACTTTTGTTTATTTATTTTTTAATAAATACCCTAGAAAATTAAATCATCAAGAATTGTTAATTAATTTATTTATTAATTCGATCGATAGTTTGTTCTTGTTTTAATTATTATTATATAATTGATTTTAATTGTAATATATTTGTATTTTATTTGTGTAGCAATTAATTTAATATTATTAATTAATATTAAGCAGTAGATTAAAAAAAACAATGACATTGCAGTTAGTACTGATTTCGCTCAATAGATGGTGTGAGTTATATGCGATCAAGTTTCTTTATTTTTTCAGCTTTTCTTCATGTTTAATACTTCAATTGATAGATGGCGTTAAATGCGATCGAATTTCTTTTTTTCGTCACTGTAGCGGTCGGTCTACGTTCATCACTTACTTTTGTTTATTTATTTTTTAGTAAATACCCTAGAAAATTAAATCATCACGAATTGTTAATTAATTTATTTATTAATTCGATCGATAGTTTGTTCTTGTTTTAATTATTATTATATAATTGATTTTAATTGTAATATATTTGTATTTTATTTGTGTAGCAATTAATTTAATATTATTAATTAATATTAAGCAGTAGATTAAAAAAACAATGACATTGCAGTTAGTACTGATTTCGCTCAATAGATGGTGTGAGTTATATGCGATCAAGTTTCTTTATTTTTTCAGCTTTTCTTCATGTTTAATACTTCAATTGATAGATGGCGTTAAATGCGATCGAATTTCTTTTTTTCGTCACTGTAGCGGTCGGTCTACGTTCATCGCTTACTTTTGTTTATTTATTTTTTAATAAATACCCTAGAAAATTAAATCATCAAGAATTGTTAATTAATTTATTTATTAATTCGATCGATAGTTTGTTCTTGTTTTAATTATTATTATATAATTGATTTTAATTGTAATATATTTGTATTTTATTTGTGTAGCAATTAATTTAATATTATTAATTAATATTAAGCAGTAGATTAAAAAAAACAATGACATTGCAGTTAGTACTGATTTCGCTCAATAGATGGTGTGAGTTATATGCGATCAAGTTTCTTTATTTTTTCAGCTTTTCTTCATGTTTAATACTTCAATTGATAGATGGCGTTAAATGCGATCGAATTTCTTTTTTTCGTCACTGTAGCGGTCGGTCTACGTTCATCACTTACTTTTGTTTATTTATTTTTTAGTAAATACCCTAGAAAATTAAATCATCACGAATTGTTAATTAATTTATTTATTAATTCGATCGATAGTTTGTTCTTGTTTTAATTATTATTATATAATTGATTTTAATTGTAATATATTTGTATTTTATTTGTGTAGCAATTAATTTAATATTATTAATTAATATTAAGCAGTAGATTAAAAAAACAATGACATTGCAGTTAGTACTGATTTCGCTCAATAGATGGTGTGAGTTATATGCGATCAAGTTTCTTTATTTTTTCAGCTTTTCTTCATGTTTAATACTTCAATTGATAGATGGCGTTAAATGCGATCGAATTTCTTTTTTTCGTCACTGTAGCGGTCGGTCTACGTTCATCGCTTACTTTTGTTTATTTATTTTTTAATAAATACCCTAGAAAATTAAATCATCAAGAATTGTTAATTAATTTATTTATTAATTCGATCGATAGTTTGTTCTTGTTTTAATCATTATTATAATATTGATTTTAATTGTAATATATTTGTATTTTATTTGTGTAGCAATTAATTTAATATTATTAATTAATATTAAGCAGTAGATTAAAAAAACAATGACATTGCAGTTAGTACTGATTTCGCTCAATAGATGGTGTGAGTTATATGCGATCAAGTTTCTTTATTTTTTCAGCTTTTCTTCATGTTTAATACTTCAATTGATAGATGGCGTTAAATGCGATCGAATTTCTTTTTCTCGTCACTGTAGCGGTCGGTCTATGTTCATCACTTACTTTTGTTTATTTATTTTTTAATAAATACCCTAGAAAATTAAATCATCACGAATTGTTAATTAATTAATTTATTAATTCGATCGATAGTTTGTTCTTGTTTTAATCATTATTATAATATTGATTTTAATTGTAATATATTTGTATTTTATTTGTGTAGCAATTAATTTAATATTATTAATTAATATTAAGCAGTAGATTAAAAAAACAATGACATTGCAGTTAGTACTGATTTCGCTCAATAGATGGTGTGAGTTATAAGCGATCAAGTTTCTTTATTTTTTCAGCTCTTCTTCATGTTTAATACTTATGTATATTATTTATTTTATTAAGCATTCCCTGAAGAAATAATAACTATGAATTGAAGACCTTTTTACAAGAACAACCGATGTCCAAAAATACGATTTCCGAGATTTACATAATGTCATATATTTATAAGGGTTAGCAACAATGTAGTCAACTTAGTTTTAACAAAAACAACCCAAGTTCAGTGATACGAGTGTGTGTGTAAAGTACAGGTAGTTAGTTTAGTTACCTTTTGCGTTAAGTTTATTTTCTTATAATTCTAAATTGTGTTTTATATTTTGTTTGCTTCTTCTATAAACAACGTTTGCAATCTATTTTGTTTGATTTCCTATAATTATAAAATAAAAAAAATAGAAACCTATTGACACTGCCTCATTAAAAATTTTTTTTATGTCCGCTTTAAACTGTAATATGTCAGTGTGCTTAATTTTTTTATTGCACAGAAGTGTACATGAATTTTTTTAAGGCTTTAATTATCCATCTCTGTTTCCCATAATTTTACTTTTTTCGGAAATTAAATCGGTTCGTCAACATTAAGTAAAAAAAAATTAAAATCAAAGAAGAACACCTCACCCGACTTTTCTATAAAAATATATATCGCAGTTTTCCGTTGTTTTTATTAAGCACGGTAGACAATGAAAAAGAAACGTTGTTTCAATGGGAACAACTTACGCTGCTGTGCTTTAATTTAAGACCAACAAACATAAATTTCCAAAAAATATGTAAAATAAAAGTACGAAGACAAGAATAAGTACAAAACTTCATTGTTTAAATGTGAATGTATAGTTTGGTTTATTCATTTATGTACAGCAGTGTACATGAGATTTTCATCATACATACTTTGTTTTCCTTTCACGGAAATTAAATTGCATCGTCAACATTAAGTAAATAAAAATCAAAGTTAAAACAAAATCGAGAAACTAAAACCATCTCGCCCCGCGTTGTCTGAAAAATTAATGCAGTTTTCCAGTTTTTATTAATCTCAGTAGACAACGAAAAAATAAAAGTGGTTTTAATGGAAATAACTTACACTTCTGTGCTTAAATTTCAACAAACAAACAAAAAATAACAAGTTCTTCTCAATTGAGAGGTTCACCAAGTAGTGGTGTTGATTTTTTCACGAAAAAAGAAAGAGATGACTTCCTAAACCGATTGACGTTTAGCTTATGTCGATTGTCAAACAGTTGTATAGTGTTTTGCTTTTAACCTAACGTAATTTATTATCGCAGAGTATCTTCATCTCGTGTTGATGTAGAAGATAAAAACAAGATTCACATTCACATTCACAATCAATATTACAAACAAATATTTTACAAAAACAGGCATAGTCCAACGTTTTCTTTCAAAGACTTATCTAATTTACTATTTATGTCACTAACTGAAATTACACGAAAGGAAACTCCAAATATACAAAGGAAGTGATGTACCATTAAAAACCGTTTGAAATGTGCACTGGAATCGAGGAAAATTGTTTTTGCAAAATTGCCGAAAATGTAAAAAATGGACAAGGGTCGTTTTTGTAAAAAGGTCTTCAATTATTAAAAATATTATCTTCAAATTGTCGCCTATTTAACATTAACATCAATAGATGGAGCGGCAATTGCAATTATTTATTTTGTTTCTGGGAATATTATTTTGTTTTCCTTTTCTTTGTTAACGAATTTTTTTGTTGTTACTTTCTTGCTACGTCTCTCGTTAATTGTTCTGTACTTTCGTCTCCTCTATTTTTTATCCCAATTCTTATAATTCTCTTTTATACTAATTTATTGCTTTAATTAAAAAAAGAAAATCCTTGTAAAGGAAGAAAAAATAATAAATTTTGTTTTACATTGTATTTTTAAATATTTGACGAAGTAGCTTATTAAGGAATTAACGACATTTACTATTTAATACGGAATTCACTCAATAGATGGCGCCAAACGCAATCAAAATTGTTTCTTTTCTCAATTTTTTCTGCGTTTTATCACTTACTTTTATTTAATTTTAAGTCCTCTAATAAAGTAAATAACCACGAACTATCAATTAATTTTCTTTTAGTTAATAAATGATTTTCAAATCGTCGCCTATTTAATATTAACACAGATCAAGAGATAGAGGGAGCCTCAACTGTAGCGATTTATTTTATTTTTTGCGTTTCTTATTCGTAGTAAAGTAAATTTTTTTTGTTTCCTTTCTCTTTGTTATTAAAATTTGGGCTTTTTAGTTGTTGTTACTTCTTTTTGCTTGTGTCACCATTTGCTCTGATTAATTCCTCAATTGTTTTTCATTTTCAAGATGTTTCAACTTACTTTTTGTCTTTCGCCTTGTTTTTCCAGCTTTGTACCTCATTTGCCCTCAAATCCTTTCGACCTCCTCTATTTTTGACTTCAGTTTTTCTGTTTCTTCTTGCTTCTGCCACCATTCGTTAATTTTGGAAGTTTTTGCTTTTTTCATGTTTTCTTAACTTTCGTTTTGTCCTTTCAGTTTTCAATCTCCTCCTTTGACCTTAAGCCCTTTCGATCTCTTCTAATTTTTAACCCCAATTCATTGCAGATCGTTTTCTTGTTTCTTCTTGCTTCTGTTACCTTTCGTTTTGATTGGCTCTTCAATTTTTTTGGCTTTTTGAAATTGCTTCGACTCGTTGCAAGTCTTTCGCTTTGTCCCTCCAGTTTTTTGCAACACTTTTCCCTCAATTCCTCTACAAGTCTTTCTTTTACCTCTTGGTTTCTTACATATTATTTTTTTTACTCCTTCTTTCCAAATGTCCTAGTTATTGTAATGTTTAATCCCATTTATTTTTAGTTCCTAGTAACTTTCATATATCGAGTCTTCAATAAAAACCTACTTCGAGTTCGTCTTGGAAAGAAAGTACCTATTATAGAGTGAACTATACAGATGCTGCGATTGTTACAAGAACTGTCAAAATATAAAATTTAGGTTATGCGAAGTGACTTCAAATATTTTGTTTTAAGAAGGAAGATATTACTTTCAAAATATTTTCTTGCAATGGCCACTTCCACCAACGAATATGATTTGTCCAACAACTGAAATTAATGAATAAAAGTCTAAATACGAATATTTTGAGATTAATCGAATCATTTTTGACACATAAAAAATTGATTGTTTATGCAAGCTACGATATACGATTTTTTCCAACTCGAGGTACTTTTTTTATTGAAGACTCGATACTTTCCCATTCATTCCTCTGACATTTCATCTTCCCCCCCCCCCTAGTACTCTTTTGGCTATCTTTTTTCGACTTCTTGTTTAGGATCTATGTTTCACAATTATACAATGCAGCACTTATCTTCTCCATTCAGTTTTCTCTGGCGAAATCTTCTTACATTTATATTATATATTCAACCGAATATCGATTGTTTTTAGCGCCATCTATTGAGGTCAATTTTCAAAATGGATTTCTACCTACAAGCGGATGTCCAAAACAGTAGAATCTAAATTTAGATTAAATGGAATAAATTTGGATTAGATTGGAAGATGTATCAGAAAAGTTTCATCTTTTCCAATCTTTTCTTAAACGTTTCCAAGAAACAGTGGACGATAATTTAGTCTTATCTTTATCTAATCCATGATACTCCTAGACAGTATGAAAGTGTGTTTCTAAAGAGTCGCAGATTATCCAGGAGAAGACTTGATATGCAACGGTTTAATTTTATCAGAAATAGTTTGTACTCAATTCACATTGAATTCTTTTATTGATCTTCAACTTCGATAAAATCGTTCGTTTCGAAATCAAGAATAGCAAGCGGATCGGTCGTCATGTCCTTATCAGGCCTGATATTATCGGCGGCTCTCTGACGCAAGCAAACGTTCTCAGAACGTCGCGTTCAAAGAAAGTCGTCGTTATCTCTGGCGATCGATTGGTGGGCCAAAATAACTCGCCAAGATTATTTATTGCCGTTCGATTGTGTTTGGAAAGATTGCAAATTAATTTTGACCCATTTTTTCGAACAAAGAAATACTCGCCTCACGATTACCTAACGGAGGAAACGCATTATTTATCCAAAATTAAGATTTTTGGGGAATTAATAATTTTATCTCTTGAGAGTGAATTTTTCCAAAAATGTTTAGGAAGGATCATATTAATTTGATGAACCTTTTAAGCAAGAAACTGGGGTGTACCAATGATCGGTTCTGAGACCATTTCGTTTCAACATTTTCTTCTTAATTAAGTGAAAAAGTTCTACTCACATTGTGCAATTTATAGTAAAGACCGCAGGCGTTACAGACAGGCTCTCCTTGGTTATTTCTTCTCCATAATGTTGTGCTAGTCGTTTTACAGTTGGCACATTGTACACCACTGCGACGGTTACCGGTCTGCAACAATTACAAATTAAAATTGTACTTTTATACCATCCAGTATTACTACTTTGTTAATTTCTTAACTAAAACATAATTATATAAATATTTCAGATTTTTTATTCATTAAAAAAAGAATAGCTAAATATTTGTGCGTTCCAAACAACAAAACTGTTGCTATTTTGATAACCTCAAATCCAAAAGTGGCAGACTATAATTTATTTTTAAAATAAATTCGTTTTTTAATCGCAGAAATAATCGTTTTTATTAACGTCTTTTTGACGTTGATTTATTTTCCTTTTAAAGTATTAGGTAGGTACAAACAAATCGAATTTGTGACCAGCCTGTACGTTACCTAAACCCGAATTGAAGCTCGACCGACGCTATCAAACTCCGACTTTTGATAAAATTATTTATCCTCGTTTATTTGAGAAAGCGAAAAAACTAGGTCGTTTCTGTTGACTTTGCGATAAGAAGAAGTACCTATACGCTCATACTATTTTAGTGTATTTCGTTGTCATTGAAGAGTGATTTTGTGCATCACCTTCGAAAATCGAGTTTCCCTATACATGAAACTTCAATTAAATAGGTACATACCCGAACGAGATTTATTTCGTAATCTGGATTAACTATCATAGAATTCTTTTTTTAATGATTTAATGCTCCTTTCACTTCAATAATTGAAAACATTATGTTCCATGTGTCCAAACGTAGTTAACAATAAAACAAATAATTTAAATTTAGTTACAAAAAAAAAATAATAATAAACTTATTTGATCTTATTTGTCTTAATGTACAGTATGTCCTAACCAAAAGTGTTCGCCTTTGTAACAAACTTTAGTAGACAAATCAAGATAAGTCATTTTATATGGATACATAATACCTAACCAAATACATTGTATATCTATCTTCATCGCTTTGCTCTATTCAGACACCCCCTTCAAAAATGCCCAATGATAAGTGATACAAATTCTTTAAAACGTATACTGAATATGCACTTATTATGAACAAGTGATACGCCTTTTGATTTTTTTGTATTGTTACATTCTGTCGCGACATCTAGTTTTCCAATGATTCTAGAAGCTTCGAAACCCCTCTCTAGCTGAAACTGGAATTGTACTGGAAAATTCCTCACTTATACGAGAATATTCTCGACAGAAAGAACCTCTTTAAAAACAGAACCGGGCGCGAGATTTAAATCATTTTTCTACTCCATGACGAACTGTGCGATTGATGATGATTAACTAATTCAAGTGTTGGTGTGAACGTTTAAATTATTTTTAATTTAATATACGATTGTTACTATAATACGAATTCCGAATTCCTGCATTTTTTTTTAACTTGCATTGAATTACAACCCTAAATTATCTGGAGTAATTATGAAGAATACTTTCTTTTAGTTGAATTATTACAATTTGATTACATGAGAAACAAAAGAATATTCAGATCATTATAACTTTATAACTGATTTCTCTTACTATTTCAATTTTCTGTTTAGAACAAGGAGATGAAGGTAGATGAACATGAACGTATTTAAAATGAGTTTAACTTGTTTTCACATGATTTCTTCCAAAGTTTTTTTAAGGTGGTTTCTTTTAAGCTGGGACATCTGTGTACGGGGTGTTCCGTGACCACCTCTCCTACGCGATAATCAATTCAAACTAAGTAGAAAACTCTTGTTCTAAAACACTGGGTGTTTAATGTTTCATTTTTTTATTTTTTTTAATTTTAAAGTTCATCTAATCCGTTCACCTAATAATCAATTCAAGAACACGACGTGTTTTGTAATTTTCATAATTTTAAAACTTTATCTCAAAAGGTGATCAAAGATCTCTTTTGAAGCGCGCTAGAATCTGTTTAGTAAACAACGGGGGTCGTTTTGAACACCTTTTGAGATAAAGTTTAAAAATTTTGAAAATTACAAAGCACGTCGTATTCTTGAAAAACGGTTTGCTTTATTAGAGTTTTTTTTTAAGTTTGAATTGATTATTAGATGAACGGATAAATGGTTAGATGAACTTTAAAATTTTAAAAATAAAAAATTAAACATTAAACACCCAGTATTTTTAAAACGGTTTGCTTTAGAACAAAACTTTATTAGAGTTTTTTACTTAATTTGAATTGATTATTACGTACGTGAAGTGGTTATATTATGTCACGGGACACCCTGTATAGTGTGTATTGTTATGCATCATTGCATATTTCTGTATCCATTTATTTACTGTTAAATTGGTTTTGTAATTAATTCTTATTTCAAAACAAAAATTATCCTGGAAACTTTCTAAATTAATTATTGTTAATAATTTATTTTAAGTCATTAAATACTTTTATTCTAGAGGTAATAAAAGATTGAAATAAGACATTTCACTAGAAGGGCACTCACTTTTTAATTTTATGAGTGAGCAATGCAAACTTATTATTTCATGCATTTTTAAAATAGATAATTTTTATTTGTTATTAAAATTCGTTTTAAAATGAAGACCCGGTTAACAACGATTAGAAAATAAAAAATAAACTGTCTTTTGTAGGGTTTCAAATTTTTAAAAACATAAAATTTTATAAAATTAAATTGAAATAATTCCATCAAAATTTTAACTTAGGAAAAGGATTAATTGATTAGTGAATAATTAATTAAAGCCTTTGAGTTGTAGGAGTTTGTGTCAGTCAATTTGAAATGTATTTATTTTTTTCTAAAAATCATCAAGAAAAGAACTTGGGTAATTACGTATTTTATTTTAACCTTTTAAAATTTGGAAAAATTAATGCCTATTAAATGAAACTTAAAAATCTCAAAAATTATAATTTAATAAAAACTTTTGTTTTTAGATTTTACGTCGACCAGTTTGAAATTTATTTTTCTTTCCAAAAATCATCAAAAAAAACGAGAACGTGCTGTTATTCTTATTTTAACTTAAACATCTTAACTTAAACTTAATTTTTTTTAAAATTTTGATTTAATTAAACCTTTTGATTTTTAAAGTTTATGTCAACTAGTTTTAAATCATAAAAAATAAGAAGAACTTGTGCAATTATTTTCATTTTTACTTAAAAATCTTAACTTAAACTTAAAAAAAAATTAATTTTGATTTGATTAGAACCTTTGTTTTTTAGAGTTTGTAGTCAACTAATTCGAAATCGAAATTTTTCTATCCAAAAATCAACAAAAAAGTAAGAAGTAAATAAATCAGAAAAAATTAATTCACCATTAAATGAAACTTAAATATTTTAATTTTTTAATTAATTAAATCTTTTAATTTTTATATTTTGTGTTCATCATCATGAAATCTATTTTTCTTTCCAAAAATCCTCAAAAAAAAAGGAGAAGGTGTAATTATTTTAGCGCTAACTTAAAAATTTTAATTTAAACTTTAAAAAATTTTAATTTTTAATTTAATTTAATTAATTCTGATTTTTAGAATTTGTATCAATTAATTCGAAATCTATTTTTCTTTCCAAAAATCATAAAAAAAGAATAATAAGAGGAACTAGTGCAATAATTATTTTTATCTTAACTTTCATCAGGGTATTTTTAAATCGGAAAAAATTAATGCTGCATTAAATTAAACTTAAGAATCTTAAAAATTTTATTTTAATTCCGATTTTGGTTTTCTAAAGTTCATGTCAACCAATTTGAAATATATTTTCCTTTCCAATTACTCATCTGTAAGTTAAACCTATAAATTAAAAAAAAATTGCGTAACTTTATTTTAACGTTCACAAGGATATTCTGATATTAAAAAATAACGAGATTAAAAAATATAAATATTTTTGATTTAATTAAAAAAAAAAAACTTTAAGAGTTTGTGTCAACCAGTTTTTAATTAATTACTTAATTAATTTTTTTCTAAGAATCTGAAAAACTTAAGACGATGTAGAGTAATTATTTTTATTTTTTGCGAATATACTGCATATACATTTTATTTTGTATCCTATTAAAGATAAAATTGTAGCTAATTTAAGTTATTAAACTCATAAAAGTAATATTATATATTTTATTTTATTTTGGAACCATAATCTTGTTTATTCGCACTCAATTGCGGGCGTAATTTGGCTTTTATTGCCCAAGGGCTTTAAAGTAAACAACGCAAACAATTTACATAATTATTTTTTGGAAGCGACGTGCACTTCACTCTCATACGATATAGAAATATTGAATCCATAAATTTTGGCCAAAGTAAAATAAAACGTTGGATGTACAGTAGCGGACAATAAAATCCGGGCACATCATTTGCGCAATGTAAACCTTACTTTCATGTTTTTGACATTTAGTACATAAATGTCACTAGTAATTCTGACGTTCAATACAAATTTTACAGTTAATAATTCGTATCTATTTTTTGTTTATTCTGCGTTTTTGGCAAAATACGTTATCTGAAGTGCATATTTTTTGAGAAAAAGAAAACCGTACACGACGTAACTCCTCTTTGTATCACAGCGAAAATAATTCAATTAGCTGATAATAGATGGTGCCAGGTTCATGTTAAAATTTGAGGAACACTTTTACCAGTTTCTCGTTAATGAAATGAGAAATTAAAAAAATGCGTACTTTTTTAATATAACAGGAAACAGAACAGAAAGTCTTTTTCTTTTTGTGTACGCACTAAAACTGCAGTGACAATGCACTAGATGGCGCTAGTAAAACAATACAGTTTGTTTATCTTTACAAAATACAACATCATCTGAAGCGCACATTTTTTGAGAAAAAAAAAAGAAACAAACTTTTTTAACGCCTCTTTGAATCACCAAGAAAATAGTTCGATTAGTTGATACTAGATGGCGTTGAGTTCATTTTAAAATTTGAGCCAGTTTCTCTTTACTGAAATGTGAAACGAAAAAATGTGTACTTTTTTAACATAGCGCAATAAACTTTTTTTTTGTGAACGCAGCATAATCCACTAGATGGCGCTAGTAAAACAATACCGTTTGTTTATTCTGTACTTTGACAAAACGCATCATTTGAGTTCCGCTCAAAAAATAAGAGTAATGACTTTGCTAGATAAAGGTTGCGGTTGCTGCGAAATTTCCGTTTATTAAGTTTGACATTTCAATTTTTTTTTTTTTTGACAGAAACATAACCTCAATAAAAGCCCGATTTACCAAATTTGTCTATGTCTGCGCGATGTGTCAAATTCTTGTCCGAATTTTATGGTCCGCTACTGTACCACACGCATAATTGTAGATAATAGACCTCGAGCATTTAAAAGCACTCGGCTTCACGTCGTGCTTTAAACATACTCTCGGGCTATAATCTCCTAATTATGCCCTTGATACATAAATAACTACTATATAAAAATAATTTAATAGTAATATTTATTTCATACTTAGCCATTTTTTTTGCAATAGATGTACTTGTCAATAGGAAAATTTATTACTTTTGTATTTATATTATATTAATAAATTTGGCATTTTTGAAATGTATTTAAAGAAATACAATATTAAGTTGTACAAGAAAATAAATAAATAAATATCTACAGGGTGTCTCAGAAAAACTATTCCTAACTTTCAGAAATAGTAGAGTTATTATTTTATTAATAAAGTTGTGGCCGGAAATGTTTCCACGTCAAGTTAAAATGAAATGAAGAAAATGAAGACAAGAAATAATTTCGATCTAAAAAGTAACTTTTCTTTTTATTTCCAGCAACTACACTCAATTATACGTCGTTATAACTTACGTATTCAAAATGGAGGCTATAATTTTGAACAGTTTTTAAAAATTTTTCGTTTTTTCATAACAAGTTGAAATTAATTAAAACTTTGTAGTTGCTGGAAATAAATAGAAAAGTTACTTTTTGCATCGAAATTATTTCTAATCCTCATTTTTTTATTTCATTTTAACTTGATGTGGAAACATGTCCGGCCACAATTTTATTAATAAAAGTTGCTTAACTACATGCCTCTCTACTACTTCTGAAAGCTAGGAATAGTTTTTCTGAGACACCCTCTATACGAATAGATAATAAAATAAACAAATTTTGTGCGAATCAGTTTTGATTACAGCGGATTCCTTGAGCATGCTCTGTACAGCTGTGTCAGGCCTAATTGGGCCTTCGTCGCAATCGAAAGATGTCGCTACTTAAATTGTTCAATAAACTTTAAACTTTTGGCACTACTTTTATAGACACCTGTACGTTATGTGCTGTTGTAAATAATAAGTAGATAAAACGGAAATAAATTTTGTATACAATTTGACACTGCATTGCCTTATTTAACAATCTGCAGAATCATTGTTTATTGTTAGATTCCTGTAAATATTTTTTTAATTTATCATTTTTAACACACGCTTGTGTTCCTTCATCAGATTTTTTCTCGGTATTTAAATATATTTTGGATAAGGCAAAAGCGTTTTAAACAGCCACAGGATTTTCAAATTAAATTGATTGTTCTTGGTATAATTTTTTGTATCTGTTTTTTTTTTTTTTAATATAATCAATCTTGATAAGACAAGAGCTTATAGCCCTACACGGTTTAAAGACGCAAAATTGTTTTTTTATGTCTTTAAAACTACGTAAAAAAATAAACAAAATAAAAAAAGTTATGTTTTGTTATTTGATAAATGCAATCAATCAATCAATCAATCAATATGTGAGGTACTTACTGTAGGCGGTTTTTTGTTGGTTCTAACGGGTGGCCTATTGACGCCATTTATTTTATTGTACAAACCGCACGCGTTACAGAGGTAATGTCCCGTGCCGTCCCTTCTCCATAAAGGGGTGACACTGGCGCCGCAATTCACGCACTCTTTGATATCTACCTCTGGCATGGGCGGATCATAGGAGTCCTCTCCCCAGCCGTTTCCCGGATATGTCTGGAATTGCAATGAATGAATTGCACTCTCGGTTTCGTGAAGGTTTATGCCACTGGTCGAGGCAAA
Organism: Dorcus parallelipipedus; assembly: GCA_958336345.1. Classification (NCBI taxonomy): domain Eukaryota; kingdom Metazoa; phylum Arthropoda; class Insecta; order Coleoptera; family Lucanidae; genus Dorcus; species Dorcus parallelipipedus. Next base: position 37,666,968 of record OY284483.1, on the reverse strand, counting down.
TTGCTGGTATTCCAAACCACTAGGGCCGGGCTGGTTCCAGTTTACCGAGTAATGATACGTGTGCCCGTTTGTGCCGATTAGAGAGACTTGATTTGCTGGAGAGTGAGTGTTTGCAATGTCATAAGACGTCTGAAAAGAAAAAAGAAAAAACCTAAGTAAAAGGTTCAGAGAAACAAACCATTGGTTATCTTCAGGCTTTGATTAGTCAAGGAAATCATGACAGAGAGAAATTCGAAAGATCGATTTTTTAAATTTGAATTTGGTGATTAACATTTGGGTCATTGGATGGGAAATTTACCTGTGACATCCTAACTGATGAGCCCAAGGTCGGATCATTGTACAAAACATCTTCCGGGGGGCTTTCATCTGCCTGCCTGGAGTTTTTCATATCAAACACGGGAAAGCTTTGGTACTGCTGCTGCTGCAAGTAATGGGCACCGTCCGCAGTGAACTGTTGATTGAACTGAGAAGACGGGACGCTCTCCAAGTTGGTGTATTCGATGGTTTTGACGTCCTCTTGCTGTTCGTATTGAGACACGGGTATTTCGATGTGAGTAACGTTCAAGTCGACGGCGTATTGCACACCTTGTTCTTGTTGGGGTTGGAACTGTTCGGGCTGGTAGTTCTCGGTTGAAACCACCACGGTGTCCGAGCCGTATTGTTGCTCGAAATTTTGGGAATCTTCGCCTTGGGTTTGCCCTTCGTATTTGGGAGGGTCGACATGGGTTGTGGTGGTGATGATGATGTTTTCTGCAGGGCTGCCTTCGATTGGAGTCGAAGTTTTGACGACTTCTTCGGCGCCTACTTGCTCTATCTTCGGTTCGTTCTCTATGGTGCCAGCTGTCGTTATGACTTGTCGTCTGATGATTACGCTGCTCTGTTGTTCCGGGGAGTTTCCGGCCTTTTCTTGCTTGACCACGTTCGAGTCTTCGGATGCAGAATTCACGTCCTGTTGTTCCATCTGAAATAGATGGAGAACTTCTTGTGACGTCAAATTAACGACCATGATTATTTGAAGTTACTTCTTTTCAAAATATTATACCTGGATTGATAAACTTGGGTTTTGATAAAGGACATTATCAGATACTGATCTATGTAGGGCATCCCAATCTATCTAAAGATGTGCAAAATTAATTTGGCCCATCACTTCCCGATTCAAACTCACCATGTTAATCATCGTGACGGAACAAACGCACCAGTTCGTTACATTAACTCGCGAAGATCTATTTACGAATGAGATAATTTAGAAAAAAAAAAAAAGAGCGAGACAAGGGAAACAATTGTTTGTGAAAGCCGCGTTCCGAATGTATTTCGGCGCACGTACACCGGCCAACATCGAACTGTTACATGTAACTCTGCAAAGTAAAAAAGACGAAATAAGAACAAAGTGTACGCAATCTGTTTGCTCCGATGGGGAATTATTTGAACAAGACGCGCGACAACCAAAGTCTATAGTTGTCGCTCGTGTAATGACTCGGCCGGAAGTTCGGTTGGAACCGGGGGAGAAACGATTGTGGCGATTGCTTTGGAAGTGACGTCAGAGCGGTAGGTGCGAGTTTTAAGATCGGAAGGTGACATATTTGTGTAATATATCCGTTTTCCGCCAGGTTTTTCTAAGGCTTTTACGACTTTCGTGAACTAATTGTGTGCGTCTGTTTGTTTTGCTTTGTCATCCCCCTTTTGGGGATTAGAAGCGTCACCACTCGGCCGATTGGGGAAAAACACTCGAAATCATGTATAACATGATTTTCCCTTTCCAGTAAATGCACATTTGATCTTAACTGGAAGGCCAACATCAAAATAAAGAATTTATTTTAAGAATGTCGATATTTTTCGTAATATGTATATTGTTTATGAAGAATGCACTTGGAATGCGTTTCGCATTTAAAAAAATCTTTCACAAAATTGGATTAATATTAAATAATTAAACAATAATAAAATTGTTGATCTAGTCGCTCTTGCCATTCACAGATGTTATAAGACTGAGGTCCGTATTCTCATCTTATGATTAAAGTCGTGAATGTCGTAATTAAAATAAATAAGAAACGATATGGCTTTATCTCGATTTAATAGGTCTGTTTGTTATCCTGCACCGGTGTACACTAGTGTACACTTTTTTTACGAAATATGCTTTAATGAAGCATAAATTCATTGACAATGTGTTAATACGAATCATACTCATTCATAGTGACATACCACACAAACATTTCAGCTTGCATTAAAGAGTATTTTGCGAAAAAAGTATGCACTGGTGTACACCAGTGCAAGATAACAAACAGACCTAATGTGTAAGAGAGTGACGGACGAGCGTTGCCATGGGAATTAAACACGTTATTAAATTAATCGTAGGATGAGAATACGGGCCTGAGACTTTAAATTTCATTTAATACGTAGATGTTGAAGAGATGGGAAAAATACTTCGAGGAATTTTTGTTCAAATAAAAAATATGAAAGACTCCGAGTTTACTTATTCACTGGCTGCAAACTAGGGTTGGAAAGTTTAAAACAAATTGTTTAAAACATTGTGTTTAAAACACGTTTAAAACACCCAATTTTAAACATGTTTTTTTTACTTGATGTTTTAAATTGATTTTTGTGGTTTTAAGCGTAGAAGAAACACTTCTGATGTTTTGTATTATTGATACATACATATAATATGTATTTAATAATAAAAAATAGTTGTCTTATTAAGGGCCAGTTTGATAATGGGACTTAAAAGAGTCCTTAAAATTAAAGTCACATTCGTGTAAACATTTTTCAGCATTTATTATTTAATTATTATTGTAAATTAGATGTACAGTATATAAATATACTTGGTGGTCTAATAATCAAAATAAATAACTATAAAATTATTAACAATACATAAAATTTGCTTTTAGAAAGTTACATCTTAACTTTTACTTTCTTTCCACATTTCCTATTAATTTTATCAAATTTATTTCATTTAAATTATTTCATTCCTGAATTGTCCTAGGAAAAAATTTTTATGAATATTTGTTTTCGAAAATGGTATTTTATATGTAAATTTATGATATGTTCTAGTACTTGAATCATTTACTTTTTATTTATTTATTATTCATTCCATTATATTTTGAAACATAATATGTCGTTTGCATTTATTAAATATCAACAGATCAACATAAAAACATTTAGGCAGCCTGTAGAAAATTGCCTGCACCAAATGGCAATATGAGTTCGAATATTTGTATTTTGTATTTTTATTGTCGCAATAACACAATCACGTGTTTTACAAAAGTCAGATATACAAATAAGTACAACTAATTGAGAAAGTAGTAGGGTGACCATAAGAAAAAACATGCGTGTGTTTCAAAAATTCTGAAAATTCGTCAGTAGAATAGAATGCATCGTCTTTTAAAAAGGACATTAATTTCATTTTAAATGTTTTGTAAGACCACTGCTTTACTATTATTGTAATTGAATATAGAGTTTGGTCCGTTTCTCGATTTGCTTAACCTGAAAAATTGAAGACGTTGTTGAAACGTTATACCTTAGAACGTCTATTTAGTTTACTTTTCTTTTTTTTCTATTTATTTTAGCATTTAATTTTGTATATTCTAAATTAAATTATCCATTAGAAGTAGAAAAAGCTGGTAAACTAGTTACAATTTTCAAGGACAAAAATAAGAAATAAAAAATAAAATTGAAATTAGAAATTGCATATGTACAAAACATTTTTAGACGAAAATTGAAAGCCTACAACTGTTTTCTACTTTTTTCTATTTTCAACCCTAAAAACTGCAAAATGAATCTCTAGAATTTTTATCGTAGATATTTTTAAACTTTTATCATTTCGCAATACAACTAATAACTACTTTTTCCTTTTTACTATGTAATTTAGGTTGTGAGAGTATTTGAAGCAATTAAAATAGTGTAATAAATTTAAACAAAATATTTGTTTTATTTCATTTTAAACAGTTTTTTTTTTGTTTAAAACATGATTAATTTAAAGTCAATTTTAAACATGTTTTAAACAAAAAAAACTGTTTAAAATCAAATAAAACAAATGTTTTATTTAAAAAAAAAAAACAGTTTTTTTCCAACCCTGCTGCAAACTAACTGAGAAAAGTCCTTCGTAAAGGACATGTTGTTATCTATCTAACCAAAACATTTAATATTGTCAACTAATGAACTGCTTTTGGCAAAACTATTTAATTATGTTGTAAGAGATCAAATTAATACAATCGTATCAACCTGTATTAATTAATGGGAATTTTAGACGAGGCGCAATGTTGCCAGATGTGACGATTTAGGGTTCAAATTTAATGTAATTTATTTATGTAGAAAAGAAACATACAGGAATACAATTCCTAATTACGTGTTGCACATATGCAACATAGATGTGTATAAATAAATAATAAATTTTCTTGACTTCACACCGTTTACAATCTTTAGATCTTTAGAAAGCAAAACTAATGAATTAAATAGTACGGATATGATATTAGATGATAAAATATATAGATGTAAGATTTGAGATTTTATCGGGCAGTAGTGTTGCCAAACTGCTTCCGCTTAAAATTCCCTTTTAAACCTTAAAATTCCCAAAAATGAAATTTTGGTAACAATTAAAGAAATATTCTACAAAGTAAAAAATAACATCTACACAAACTTTTGAAATTATTTAAGTGTTACGTGTTAATACTAGTTTAACAAAAATAAATAAATAAAAAGCGCTTGTCAAATTTGACATTTCGCCGTATAACCATTGTTTAGAGAAGAACAGCAAGCTATTGGTTAGAAAAGGACAGAAGAATGGTAAATCTATAGTTATTGGTTTCTTTAATTTCGATTAGTTTTGGCTTCCTGAATTAAACATCTCAAGCATGGGCGGTTGGTTTTGTATAACTTTTAATCATGTAATTCTAATTTAAAAAAATTTACTGAACCGGGTGTACCAAAAATAAGTGGACAAATTGCAAAAAAATGAAAACAAAATAAGGAAAACATACTCAGATAAGTAAACTCAAAAGGTTTCCCCTTAGTGGGCCTCTTAACTAACTCAACTGTTTAAGTGACAACTTGAGCTACTGATTTATTTTTTTTTGTGCGTAATTACTTGAAATCTGAATGGTTGCGTTTTTGGCACTTTTTCAAGAAATCTAATTAACTAATTAATCCAGTGGCACAGTTTTAACGTATTTACAAAAAAAAAACAATAAATTTTCTTCACGAATTTTTCAAAATTAAATATTTTCAAAGATTTTAGAGATATTTTTTTAAATGCTCATAATATCAAACAATAAACTTTCATAAAAAAGAAATTAGCTACGCATATCATCATAAAGTTATTTTGGTAATTATTTAAAAAAAAATCAAAATATTTGAGTCTTCAGTTTTAAAAACTTGAATGGGACAACTTTAGGGGCACGCCATCTCTTTAATGAAAGATCTTTTGAGTTTGTTTGTTTCAATATTGTATTTTTCTGTAACAAATATGCTTTTGTAATTTGTCCGCCTATTTTTGAAACATGTTGAACTGTTTTCAAAGTTACATTTATTTATTTTGGATGACTTTAATAATTATATTTCTGAAACTTAGATTGTGAATAAATAAAGGAAAATCAGAAAAAGCTCATACACTTAAACGGTAAAAGTAAGAAAGTTGCATAAACAAAAGCAATAAATCTTTATCATTATCATAAGTAACATTAAAATACATAATTAAGATCCTACATGATCATTAAATAAATTGTTAAGCATGTATTACTTTGAAACAATTCTAGACTCAAATTGATACAAATGAAGAAAGCTTACGTGAAGAAAGCCTCCAGTGGCATTTAGCATTTCCTAATTTTAGGTCCTACTTTATTTTTAATTTTTACAAAAGATTTGGAAATGTTAACATCAAAGACACATCTAATAAAACGGTAGTTGTCTGCACATATGTCAAAAAGTATCGATCACTTAAACGCAGGTGATTGGGATTTTTTTCAATCACAGCTTGCAAGTTTATACAGAGCGTTTGTAAATGATTGAAAGGCGTTTGAATTTAGCCTATAGTCGTGTTAGTAATTTTCATCTTACAACGTTGGTATTTGTGCCGCGTATGAAACATTCAACCGTATACCACTAGCATGTTGTTGCTTACTTACATTTATTGTAATTGGTATAGCTTCATTAAGGTCGGGTTTATGGAATGTTTCGTTAAGTTAACGGTCCGATTAAAATTAATATTCCTATGCTGGGTTTCATAAAAGTCGATTAAATTTAATCATTGATTCCTATACCTTCAGCACATGTAACCATAGCAACGTTTACTTTTAACGCTTGATTAAATTTAAGTAACGTTTGTGAAATCCACCACTATAGTTCTAACATGTGTAGCCATAGCACAACGTTTACTTTAATCGGACCGTTAACTTAATGAAACGTTCCAGAAATCCGAACTGAGTTGATAATACTTCCATTAAATTGGTGCTGAAACGACTACTTTATGAAACTCATTTGGGTTTCATAAAGCAGGTCAATAGAGCACTCACAATTTTATTTTATTAAGTTGGTGACAACGTGAAGAAAGTGACATCTATTTGACAAATCTTGTATTTGTTGGCATCTCAAATTATAAACTTAACCTAGAAATTGACATTTGTTAAAGTTATTTAAGCGTCAACCAATGACACCAACCGTCACGTAACAAAACAGAATTTTCCTACGTTTGAATTATATAAGAGGTGTTTGTTTGTATGTTCTGCACTTTTCTACACGTTTTGCACCAACCCCTCCTGAGAGAGTGAGACGTATATAATATTATGTAAGTACGAGTGAGAAAAGTAGAGTAACAAAGTTAAAAGTGTAGAACAAACGAACAAACCTTATGACGAGAATTCTTGAGCATCTTTTTACATCTAAAAACCAAAATAGAAAAAAAATAGTATGAAATACACTTATCGATTAGAAAACTAGCTCGTTGCACTAAAACTTATGAAACTTATTTTTTTTTAATATACATTAATAATATACGATGTAACTTAAATGTAATTTAAATGCATTTAAATTCGCCTCACCCAAAATCAGATCGATTTGATTTTGAACCGAATTGATTTTAAAGTGAACAAAGAGGAATTATGTTTTGTAACTAAAATAACCTCAACGTGTGTGAAATCACATCAAACTGATTACCGATTGTAAAGAGCAGCCTGTTCAGTAGGGGCTGAGGAAACGGAAACTCTATCACTTCCTCATCAGTCATCACTGATCGCAAATTGGATAACTGCAAATGAAATGCAATCAACGATTTTTAAATGAATTTGAATCGATTCGCATTCAAATGGGTTGTAAATGGAGGACGGCTACGGAGGACTTTAAACAGTTGCCTTTTGTAAATTTTCCCAGGACATGAAGGAAATGTAGTATTTAATACCGACTTTTAAAATTAAGCCACTGGAAGCGGGAAGTTTAAATGCTTTTCAATCATTTATGAACGTTCTGTACTACATAGAATAACCATAATTCGGTTAACTTCAAACTTAACAATGTTTTTTCCAATTTAGTTATTTTGTTTATTTAAAATTTGATTTAGGTAGGTACAAAAGATTGGTCATCCTCCAAGAAACTGTAATATGTTATGTTATAACGAGCGTCTAAATAAAAACCTGGTCAAGTGGGTTGTGATCGAGAATTTATTACTAAATGTAGCCTACTAGACACGAGTTATATTTACGCTTTAGCAAGAAATAATTTTTGTTACAGAAATTACGAAATTTTTTATTAAAAATCATAAATTCTTAAGTACGGAAATCCAACTTCCCAGTAAGTCTTTAGCCCTTAAGCCTTTAATCTGATTGCACGTTTGCTTTTGATAAAAGAAGCTTGCCGGTTTCGCAATGTCAAAAATCATGAGTAATTCCCCTTCTCACTTTATACAGGGGAACGACAATAAGTAAAGTTATCGAAAATGTTTTGCAAAATAAACAAGAAAATTCCATGATTTTCTTATTGATTGATGCGACAAATTATTTTGGTCATCGAATCTGAAAGCAAAGATTACTAAAGTCCACTATCATTTTAGTGTGACTACTAAAAACTTTCTTTCCTTTGCAAAGGTGCAAAGTTTGCAAAATATGAAAACAGAAGCACCTCGATGATAAATTATTATTGACTTAACGAAAAACAAAGCCAAGCCCTTTCCTGTTGGTATGACGACATCGCTCTTTCTTCAGCGATTTTTTTCTTAGAATTCGCAAACAGCTCATTTAAAGCTTCAACTGAAATCTAACTGAAATGAAACTTACCTTGCCAGACACTCGAACACCTGGAGATTTATTTAAGCTGATAACGGAGGTCTTACCTACTCGAAGTGTATGTCACAACTGATAAAGCCTGCATCCCAGCGTAATTAATTTCATAAAGTATAAAACGATTTCGATATCGTCATTTAGTAATAATAATGGAGGGCGGGTTCATCGTTTTGTTGTCGTCGCACGAAATTTCAGGATTTGCGCCCCATTATCTGTGCGTGTGTGGGTGATTCCTTTTCAAATATTATGTATCTTTTGTCCTTAACCTCAGGCACTGTATAAGCAAGATACTGTATCTTAACGGATAATAAAATCATATTATACAAATATTATTATCGTTATTTTTGTAGAGCAAGTGTGGGGTTGATTTCATTTCCTATCTCCGGAAAAATTTGATTTTTATCCTGCCTTTAATCCTTGTACGTAATCATTGATACAATCGTTTGTAATTTAGAGATGAATACGTACAATAAATCATATTTTGGTAACTTTTGATTTTAGAACTAATCGAGAGGAACTTTTTCCCATTTCTTATATACACACAAAAAATTATTTAACACAATTAACTTCAAAGGCCTTCTTAATTTTGACTAAAATATCTATGAATTTAAGTCAATATAATACAATGTGAAAATAGTATTGAGGGATTAACTGTCGCTTAATTTAGCCCAGTGTGGATGACGCGTCCACACAAGGCCATGTCAAACAACGCTGTATATAATTTACAGCAGCAACTCGTATAATTTTATTATTTTCTTAAGGTAAATACAAATTTTGCAACGTCAACTTCGAGTATTTCATAATAATTCCATTTTCTGAAATGACTGGATAGTTTCAAGCATAGTTCCCCGTTAAAAATATACCAAGCACGTTAATCCAAGATGGCGTCAAAACACCTTCATCATTTGAAGCGTTTCGTCTGCTTGAACGGAACGCGAGGGACATCTCCAAAAAAGGAAAAATCTTTTCGAGTTCCGAAACGTTTGCTTTTTTTTTTCATCCACGCTACATTGCACAAATAAAAGCCGTAAACAAATCTTTGCATTATCAGTATAATCTAGATGATATGTTAACAGTTAAAACAAAGTGCTTATGCGATATAACTTTAGTTATTAAAGAGATAGTCGTTCGTAAGCGTATTAGATTAAAAAAAATAATAATAATAATAATTAAAGATCCAATGGTTTTTTTGGTACGCGTTTAGAATCAAATTTGGCCGGTTCCAACCAGGCGGTGGAGGTGAACGCGTTTTTGGAAAAGCAAAAAAAAAAACGTCCCGATTGAACTTACCTTGAGCTACACAATTGTTGCACAGGTAACAGTAAATAATTGTTGTTTGGTGAAAAACCGTGCTCTCGTTTTGGACACGAATTCATAAATGAAGCGAGGAACGTGGTGTGAGGACGGTACAGGGTGTGTTGTTTGTTTAAGGTGACGTATAAGATTGATAGCCGCCATTTTATGATGCTTTGTGTCGCTAAAAAAACCGGGCGATTTGTTCCGATTTGGATTTAGATGGCCTTTGAGATCACCGGAACATCTCCAGAAGATGCGCAGGTGTTGCACAGGTCTGTTGAAAAAAAACTACAGAAGTAATAATGATAGTCCTATCTACAGATTAGATATTATACATATATTACGCACACCATATATCGCTGTACATAAATGCCACTTTCTGGGAAGTAATGTCGGAGGTTCAAGGTCCGAAAAATTTATGCAAATTTTCGTTCAAAACTCCACTGAAAGTCTTCATTTTCTTCCAACAAGTTTAACACATTTTGGTTTAGATTTCTCTTGTTGTTGTTGCGCCAAGTAAGCAGCATGTTTTGCAAAAAGGAAAAACGCCAAAACAACTGGCTTGGAACAACTTCATTGGAAGCAAGCGTCAGTCATTTCCACTGACTTTCAACAAATATTTGATTTAGATTCTGTTTGCCTTGTTGCCAAGCAAACACTATGTTTTACCAAGGTCAGTTAAAAGTAGATTTCTTGATTCATAGAAAATAGGCTTAGATTAATCAAGACAAAAAATGTTCAAAGGCAGGCAGTTATGGATTCTTTGAAACTTTAAAAAAATTTTATATTTGGAAAAAAAATTTGGTACTTGTGATGTTAAAATGCTATCTAGAAAATACTACCTATGTTTTGCTGAAATTGGTTAAAAGCAGAATGAAGGGAACTGCTTCAAAACGAAAAGTCTAAATATTTGAATTTAAACATACGCTCAGTATCATTTATAAAGTTCCTAACATGGAAGGTGATTTTATGCCGATCGATCGATAAGTCAAAGTACTTTTATATAGCTATCTCCTTCTAATTTTCTTGAAACGGCCTTACGGCTTTTGTCATAACTATCATATCGTTTCATCGTATGTTCTCTGAACTCTATACGGTCTGTACTTATTGACTTTAGAGAAAAGATTTTACTAGGATTAGTTCGTGCATCAGTCAAAACAATTACATCTCGAGAAAAAAAATGTAATCTCATTCTTTGATCTATACATATATATTAAAAAAAAGTTAAATATTGCCTTTTAAATACAGAAAATTAAAAAAAAACAAATTTTTGTTACATTATTGTTTCTGTTTATGTTTTGCTTAATAAGAAGATAAAACATTAGGTAAAAGTCTACTCTTGTTGCAAGAATATTAAATGTTCAGTATTTTATAAAATAATTGAATGATGGGTAGATATTTGTAGATTGCAAAATGTTTTTGTTTTGTTTTTAAAAATTCTAAATATTTCATGTTTTCTTTTTCTTTGTGGTTTTGCTAAATTAGATCTAAGCTATAAATATGTTTCTTGAGAGAAACTTCACCAAAAATCAAGTAGTTTTTCGACTAACGGGAACAAATATTTAATTATTTATATTTAATCTGCACTGTTACCAAATTTAAATATTAATATTACCGTGAAGTCAATGACTGGAATTGTTTTTTATTCGGTACGGCATCAATGTTCTATCGGGGCCTTAAAATTTTGCACGATTTTTTATCAAGTATTTGTCTAAATTATAGTTTTGTAGGACAGGCTTCTTTCCTCAATTTTGACATTAAAGACATTTAACCAAAAGTCACATTGTTGGTTATATTTTAAGAACAACAAGGTAATAAAGTATTAGAACTGAAATAACAGAATAAAAGTAGCAACCAACCATCTTCTAATTTTGCAATTACAAAACTATTCTCTCCTTCAGAAAGCACGTAATTTGACGTTTAAAATGATTATTTTTGACAAGTCGTTAAAGCCATATTTACAACGGAAAATTGAATCGTGTAAAATTTTAAGGCCACGATAGTACATTATAATTTTTCTCTTTTTTCATCATTTACACTCGTCACAGTTCTATAAAATCTTCTTCTTTTCTCCTTATACTATATTAGGGTGTTGGATGGGTTGATTTTGTTGTTCTAGTTTTTTTTATCCATTTGTTCCATGGTATCCTGTTTACGGGCATGGTTCTTATTTCTTTGATTGTTTTCACTCTACTTCTGCAAATTTCTTCGATCCCCTGTATTCATTTCTTTCTTGGTTTTCCTCTTTTTCACTTGCCAGTCTGTCTCATTTCTATATGTTTGTGTTGTTGTTGTTCTTGTACTATTAACTTGTTAACTATTAATTTTTGTTATTATTACGCATTTGTGTGAATAATTAATTAAAAGAAGATAAATAATTTTTAAATCGCTCTCTAATCGATGTTTTGTTGTACATCGACAGCTTTCTTAAGACTTTTTAGTCTTGGAGATTTTTAAATCTTTAAATGTCAATTGTAGAGCAATTTAAAAAGTATTATTCATCTAGCCAAAACGAAACGATTTTTAAATTTATTTAACTGTTTGTTCAATTATAACTGAACCGAAATTTGCATACTTAAGTTAATTTGGTCGTAGTTCTTCAATCATTTACAGTTACTTACAATTAGTATAGACCGATCAAAGGTTGCTTCAGCCAATTTAGCCATTTGCGTTTAGCTAATTTGTATTCCGTTGTTGAACTGTAGACTGAACAACGGTTGCATCCGGTACAATGGTCAGTTTTTGACATTTAACAGCTTCAATTGAACAATCGCATTGAACAATCTGCATTTAACTGAGCAAAAATTACTTCGACCAAGTTTAATTACTAGTTGCCATGCAAGTCAGCCATTTGTATTTAGCTGAACAAATATTACCTAAGCCAAATTAGGTTTCACTATTCAATTGTTCACATTTAATTTAATTATTACCTACAGGTTGAACAAAAGTTACTTCAGCTAATTTAAATTTTACTGTTCAACCATTTGCGTTTAGCTGAACCAACAGTGCCTAAGCCAACTTAAACTTCACCGTCGGTTCAATTCAATTATTCGCATTTAGCTTAATCATAGATTGAATAAAAGTTGCATCAGCTAATTTAAATTCTACTGTTCAGCCATTTGCATTTAGCTGAACAAACGGTGCCTAAGCCAATTTAGGCTTCACTGTTCAAGTATTCACATTTAGCTTAAATATAGGTTGAATAAAAATTTCTTCAACCAATTTAAATTCTACTTTTCAGCCATTTGCATTTAGTTGAACAAACAGTGCCTATGCCAATTTAGGCTTCACTGTTCACAATTGTTCACATCTAGCTTAATCGTAGGTTAGATAAAAGTTGCTTCTGTTAATTTAAATTCTGCTGTTCGGTCATTTTAAACTTCACTGTCTGTTCAATTATTTACACTTAGCTTAACTGTAGGTTGGACATAAACTTGCTAATTTAAATTCTACTTTCCACCCATTTGCACTTAGCTGAATAAACAGTGCCTAAGCCAACTTAAACTTCACTGTCAGTTCAATTCAATTATTCGCATCTAGCTTAATTACAGGTTGAATAAAAGTTGCTTCAGCTAATTTAAATTCTACTGTTCAGACATATTTTGCATTTAACTAAAGTTAAAGTTGCTTCAGCCTGTTTGAATTTCATCGTTCAATCGTTTACATTTTAACTTAACAATAAGCTAGACAAACATTGTTTCGCAAATTTGGACTTTACTTTTCAGTCGCTGATGTTTAGGTAAACTGAAAATTGAACAAAGGTTGCTTGGCCAATGTAAACCATACTAAATAGTTAGCTACGTTGCAGCCAATTAATACTGAACTATCGAGCAGTTTGGATTTTATTCTTCAGGCGTTTCCTATTACTTATCTGAACAACGATCGCTTCTACAAATTTGGACTTCACTGTTGAACAAATTATATTGAGTTGAACTATAGAGTCAGAGCAAAAGTTCATTTGTACAGGTTCAAAAATAGACATGATGGATTTTTTTATAGATAATGCACTAGGATGATTTCAATTCAATCAAAAAAAAAAAATCTGAAGAAAGAATGTCATAAAAAAGGAATCTTTTAAGTGCCTTAATATCGAAATAGTAGTTTGGGCAAACAGTCTGGACCTTTAATGAAGAATTAAATGTACAGGGTGTACAACTTAAGCCGCCCTTTATTTATTAAATGTAGCTTTTTAAAGGTGTTTATTTTCGTAATCCATTTCGAGTTTACGCGTCAATTTGCTTGAGTACCACCTATTCTTATAGAACTCAAAATACGAGCTCTAAAACCTTCGAATTATAAAGAAAAGATTGGTCATACTAATGTATGGACGTCTGTACGACTAAGTCATATGTGACGAAATAAGGCCAATAAAATTATTATTATTATTATCTTGGTCTTCTCAAGGTTAGATATTCGTACCATGTCAGTTGTTTGCTCAATATCTTGGTTATTTTTGATTTTTGGTTAAGATTATTTTCTTATCGACATATTTCCAACGTGTCCCACTTTGGTACCAATCTGGCTATTATTCTGAAGTCTTTCAGATGTCAATATTTTTTTTTTTCGAGGTTTTGTGGTAATGGTTTATGTTTCGCTGCCATGAGTGAGGGTTCTTACTATGCATTTTGTCTCCTTTCAAAAATTGTTTTATATGTAAAGACTGATATGTTTGTCGATATTTTTGTTGGCAATGTCTGTGTTAATCCTATAATTTTTAATACATGCCGATCGATCGATAGTCATAGAACTTTTACATAGCCATCTCCTTCTAACTTTTGTGAAACAGCCTTGCGCCTTTTGTCACGTCATGACATTTCGTCGTTTCTCAATTCATCAACCCATATATGTCCAGAAGTTTTTGCATTTTGTACAACACTATATTATGCAATTGTTCATACACGATACGACAGTTTGTGCAAACGTAACAACTGTCTAAATAAGTAGGCTACGTTTAGTAATTCTGTTATGCAAATCCAATGGATAAATTCTCGATCACAACCTACTTGACCAGGTTTTTACGAGGGGTCAACCACTGATGGAAAAACGTACAGTGATTGCCAAAATTGGCAAAAGTTACATTGCCAATATTGTCAGTAATGCTGAAGTATTGTATTGTCAGTAATTCTGAAGTATTGTTAATACTGCCAGTAATATTGTTTATACTGCAAATATTGCCTGCAAGGCGTATCAGTATTGCGGTACTGCTAGGATTGCCACTATCGATAACGCAAATAAAATGCAAGAGGTCATTTAAAATTTTGCATTTGAAGAGTTTATAGTAAAAACACCATTTTTCCAAAAAGTCTGAAAATGAATTATAATAGCGTGCAGAAATAATCAACTTATGCATCCACTTTTTTCAAGAAAATTCACAAAAAGAGCATTTAATTTTTACGTTATATTTCTGAGGATCTATTGCTACCTCTACTTTTTCTATTGTTTTAAAGCTTCCTCCGCTTCATTCTTTACTAATTCATTCATTTTGGACAAAATTTTTATGTAGTTCTTGGCAAGAATTGTTAAGTGTTCGCCAACCATTTTCTTGTTCTGTACTTCATTGATAATCGCATTCAATATGTGAATTTGTGATTGATATTTTTCCTTTTAATTATTTCATTTACATTTTTATGAGTTTGTTTCCATTGCTGTCGTCTTTTGTTGACAGTTTCTTAAAATATTATTTATTTTTTATAACTTTCCATACTTTAAAGAGTTTAAAATTTTTCATGCATACCAGAAAAGAATGTGTATTCATTTCTTTTTAAAAGAGATGAAAGATCACATCTTGCACATTTTTTTAATTCTGCTATCTCGGTTGTTAAGGTTTTTATATTTAGAGATATAAATTCGGCAAAATTAGCAAAGATTTATGCTGGATTTCGCAAACATCACTTAACTTTAATCATCGATTAAGAATAATCATTCCTATACCTTCAACACATGTAACCATGGCAACGTTTATTTTTAACGGATAATTAAATTTAAGTAAAGTTTGTGAAAGGGTTTCAGAATTTCATAAAAAAAACCAAAAAATTTCACTGCTAGTTTCAAAATATTTATGCAATCATATTCTTTTTAGAATAAGTTAAAATAACAATGTAGTAATTTTTGTAATCCAGTTGGTAAGAATAATTTGGTATAAGTAGTTAAATTTCTTCAACTAATATGGATTTTTTGGGTAATTAAATTCATCAAATAGATTTTTTATGAATTGCAAGTTCTCTATTAAAGGATCCATTTTCTTCCTTCGGGATAACAATTTTAAAATCTTCATTAGAGATTATTACGTCTTAAGAAAAATTAAAAACGTCAATTCATAGCCAATAATAATTAGCCTATCGACTTTTGTTTGAAACTCTCTTTTTGTACAACTTATAATAACGGTTTTACAACCGATATTCTTCACTTTTTATTAACTCTATACGTTTATTATTCCATAAAGCTAAGCAGCAATTTCAGTTTGTTGTTACAGATTCTCAAATCTAATTGTTTCGTAACAAAACAGTATATTCAAATTCTATATTTGCAGCCTTCCACATTTTATTAAACAAAATGCATAAAAGTCAATATGTCGCATATACAGTTCTTCCGCTCGATCTTTGCAGTCACGTCACACTTTACCGATTCGAGAAACGAAATCAACATATTCTTTTATCCTTATCTAATACGTATGTTAAAACAATGATAGAATTTATAAATTTGTCATTTTGAGTCGATAATTTTCTGACGTAACTGCAAAGATCGAGCGGAAGAAGTGTACCTAAACAGCAACTAATAAAAAAAATTATAAATTGTTTCCTTAATACCTAAACATTTTTACTAATAATTATTATCGCTTCTCAACACCAAACGAATGAAAATGGAATTACTTGTTTCTAAACCAGGGAAAGTAAAATCGACGCCGTAAATTAGTGTTAAAGAATGGTGCCATTCATGGTATAAATACGTAAGGTATCCTCCACGCGTCATCAACATGCGCATAAACCTACCTTATACTATATTTATAGCATGGTGCTGATGATGCGAAGCTGGATGTCGAACAGTCAATCACATTGAGAGTGTTTGGCGGGAAAATTTGAATTCTACCTTTGATTCCTTGTACTACCCAATATTGCCCACATATTTCTTATGTATTTCTCCGAATTACTTTAGTACTGCTAGTATTGCTTGTATTTCTAGCAGTATTGCTTAATTACTATTGCTAGGATTGCCAAGTTATTGTCATTAAAATGTACAGTGATTCCCACCGTTGGTTGACCCCTCGGGTTTTTATTTAGGCGCTCGTTACAATAAAGAAACACTGAAATTCCGTCCGACAAACAAAGCATTACGTGAGTTTGTTATAATATAAAACATCTTCCAACATCCACATACACGTTCCAACCTATTGCGCAACTGTGCCCGTTGCGCAAATAATTTCAAACAGATTTGAATTTACTCAAACTGTTGCACAACAACTCAAACACGAACATACACCATCAAAATATTTGCATAACACCGTTTGTTATCAAATTGTTTGATCGTGTATGGGGCCTATAAGAACCTAGTTCCAATAAAAACTGATGATACCGTTGTATAAAAACAATGATCCCAACATGAAACCGTTTGGAGTTCCATTGTTGCTAGCACAATTTATTATTTATTTTAAAACTGTCTGTTACTAAAAAAGATCTTAAAAGTTCAATGCACGTACACCCTTACCAACTCAAAATTCCCTAGATCAAACATCATACTTTTATGTTTTCAACTAAGAATAGTAAAGGAGACAATGTGGTTTAGAAATAATCAATCAAAAAATTACCTTTATCTTTTATTATCTTTATTTATTAGTATTATATCCGTTGCGGATATAAACTGATTGTGGTAAGAGATCATTTTTTGATCTATTTTGTGTTTTCAAATACTTTAAGATATTCTAGCAAAATGTCCATTGGACGTAATGGATTACAATTTCAAATTGAATCGCACATGTTTTAAATTGTACAGGGTTATTTTCTATTTAAAAAAATTAGTTCGAATATATTCTAGTCGACCGTTACAATCTAGACGGCCGCGGCCTGTAATCATGTACTACAATAATAGCTGTAATTCTTTTTAAGTCAAGTTGCAGAATACAAAAGTTTTTTTTTATTAATATAAATCACAGAAGTCAAGAAAGTTTGCTTGTTTCCACCCCCCACCCCCCAAATTGTATTTCGATATCTATTCTACCGTGAATGTATCGTATCTTATTCTGAAACATGTAAAACACACACACACTTAATTATTAAATGACAGCAATGTATTAAAGCGTGTATTTCATTTTGAAACATAGGGTGAGTTCGCGTTTACGCTCGGATCGATCGGAGTTTCTTTTTCTCACTCTTACCTTACATGCAAGTCAAACACAGTCGCTCTCCCTCACACTTTTGATCAGAGCGTAGGTACTCCGAGCGCAAACGCGAACTTGCTCATAGGAGAAATAAAGTAATGGAACAAAATAGAAAAAAATTAATACAATGTAACAAAATCAAAAACTAATCTAACAAATTTTCAAAAATGCCGCCGTTGACGGCCAAACAGTGTCCTAAGCGATTGTAAAATTCATTTATCGCATTTCGTATATGCTCAGGAGGTATTTCTCTTGCAGCCACTCGTATTTTATTTTTTAAACGATCAATATTGTTTATAGGTTCTCCATTGAAAACTTTATTTTTGATACATGCCCAAAGAAAGAAATCGTTTGGAGACAGGTCGGTGACCTTGCGGACCAATCTACTGCTCCTCCACGTCCTATCCAGCGGTTTGGAAATCTTTGGCTTAGAAAGGTTCGGACTATCTGGGAATTGTGCGCCGGCGCGCCATCATGTTGGTACCAAACTTCACCATCAATATTTAAGGCGTTGAGGGTCGGCAGAACTCTGTGCTCAAGCAATTCTAAATATCTTTCTCCTGTAAGAGTGCCCTCAATAAAAAACGGTCCTAGATATGGCTTCCAATCAACCCGGCCCAAACATTTACTTTTTGTGGCCGCTGAGTCCTTGCGTTACGGTATCTGTGCAAATTTTGTCTACTCCAGTAAGGGTAGTTCTATGAATTAACTTCACCATGTGAATAAAATGTTGCTTCATCTGTAAAGCAAATTCTATGATTTCGGAAAAGTTGGTTCTTCTTTCTGCATCTTTTGCAATTAACTCCTGATGGTTTTGAAAATGAGTACGTTTACACGAACGTCTAAAGTAGGTTTTATTACAACCAACGTTACTAAAACGGTCGTGTAAATGAGGCATAACACCCGTTTTAGTAACACTGTTTAGTAGAATGGGTGTTATGGCTCATTTACACGACCGTTTTAGTAACGTTGGTTGTAATAAAACCTACTTTAGACGTTCGTGTAAACGTACTCAATGATACGATTTAAAATGTTAAAAGCTGAAGTTAATAATTGTTTTGACAACCTATATGTTTCAAAATAAAATACACGCTTTAATACATTGCTGTCATTTAATTATTACGTTACTCTAGCAACAAAAGGATATGTGTGTTTTGGGCGATATCGAGTTGCGGTAATGGTTAATATAAATATTAATTCTTTGCCTGAGTTACGGTACAAGAATCTCGGGTAGATTAGCTCTCCTTAATTCTTTACCTTAGTTGCGGTACAATCGGTTAATTCGAAGGTAAGTAATTAAATAAGGGAAATAATAAAATACTTCATCCTTTATTGAGCCAAATGAATAAAACGAAGCAAATGCTTTTACTTCTGTTAGAATTTTTTCTAAAGCTTAAATGCGTGGAAAAATTTCAATTGCAAATCATTAATACAATTCTATTTATTAAAATTTTTACTACATTACAGGCAGAATTATTTAGAATTTCATTTTTCTTCAAATATTTGTAGTTTTCATTGAAAATTTTGAAGTAAAAGCATATACATACTTCGTTTTATTCATCTAGCCCAATATGTATAGGTATTTACAACAAAAGAAACAAACGCTATATAATACCGAAGATCATCCCCTCAAACTACTCCTTAAAAAGGAGGGAGGATCTGACAAATACGTTGTAAATACCCAGTTAGGTGCCCTATATCTGAATCTGAGTGTCAAATATTAGTTTCACAACTTAAAGGATCCAAAAGATATTGCCAGAAGAAAAATACGTTACAATATAAATTAACTAGAGTATTATACAGTATTTTACAATATTTTATACGTCAGTGTTTTATACAGTATTAAACCCATGTATTATACTCTATTAGACAAAACGTATAATACTCTAACATCCCTGATTATAACTCCCTTATTATTGACTTTTGGAAAAAGTATTATATAAAAAGGTGACCTTATTTTATGATGTTCTATTCACCCTGAAGATATCGGGAGACAATTCTGAATCACCGTGTATAACAATGTATAGTAAGCATTTGAACAAAATGTTTGGTACAGTAATCAAAACCAGAATTATTTCTTGTTCACACAAAATTTTAATATTGCTTTTACACGAAAGTATAATTATATTGTAAGATTTGTTGTTATGTAGCAAAAAGTTTTCTTCGTTTATTGTTTTAATTTCAATTGAATCTAAATACTCATGAATTTCTGAGGTATGAATGAGAATGAGGTATGTTGTCCCACTTTTCTGGAAAACACATTGTCTGGTCCAAGAGTGAAAATTTTTGCACAACACGTTTTTAATGTACAACACCAACACACTTCACCACTTGATTTATTGTCGCGATACTTTCGAAATTTAAAATTATCAATTACAAATAATAGTTTTCCTTTTTCGCTTAATATCGTTTTTAGTGCCATCTTGCTCGTATTACTTTAATATGTAGTGCTTGTGGCTGAAAAGTGATTGGTACTATTTATATTTCCGTCAAACAGCTGGTATTAACCAATTAAAAGTGTTTCAGTCCTTTCTGGGAATTTATTAACTACCCCTACATGTGGATTACCTAAATCTTACAAGTGGTTTTATCCGCGTACCGCAACTCAAGAGAGGATTATCGGAGCCTTTTCGGTTTTACTTTTAAAAGTGACCATTACCGCAACTAAGGTTCACCGGTGTGTTTTGCATGTTTCAGAATACGATATATTCACGGTATATCTATCTACACAGTAAAAAATTAGTGAAAAATTTAAACACGAAAACCGGTGTGTTTAATTCCAATCAGTTTAGAGTTAAATATTTACTAGGTAAAATTTATGAAATCGTAGAGTTCGTTTTAATAACCGTAGTGTACAACACTCTGTGTTAGAGAACTTATAGATGAATTAGTTATCTCTATTGGTAAATCTGTCATACAGATTTATAAGAATTTAATACTTTGTGGTGAATATTTAGAGTAATTTTGTAAATAGATTATTTTTTCTACGGCAATTTTGAAGGCAGAGAGAAATTAGAGAAAATAATTTTTACATTTTATAGTAGTGTAAAAAATAGTGTTTGCTGTACTCTAGAAATTTCATCTCAGGTACACTACACATTTTACACGACTCATATTTTTTGCTGTGTACTCAAAGAGTATTCCATAAGCAGGAGGAAAATGACAAAAAGTTAAAAACAAAACAATTTAGGGATAGGACAAGGATATTGCAGTTTTTTTTTTAATTTTTATAGGCAGAATTAGAAGCAAATTTAAATGCGATTTTTCAATGGAAAAGTGACTGAAAACTGACTCAATTAGGTGAACTTATTCAAAACACGTAATTCAAATATAATCCCAAATAGGTCTTGATCCTTTTAGGAGAAATTTCTCCAAACAGCTTTGCTAACGTAAGAAGAAAATTTCGTTAATATTCAATGTACAGGGTTTTTGTTTATATTTTATTATTATTAGACATACAAAAAAATGTTGTATACAAAAGTTTTCATACTTTTTGCGATGTTTAACTTTAAAATTAAAAAAAAAATGCATTTAAGAATCTCATTATGTGTGACAAGTGTTAAACTAATGAAAAGACATTTTACAAGTCAAAACGCTAACATATTATTTGAAATAAATTAATAAAAATATACCAAAACAATAATAATTTCAAACTTAAATATCGCGAAAAGTATGAGACCAAATATAGACAAGCTACATCTTTTTGGATTTAGAAGAAAAACATCTTTCATAATTCTAGAAAATATACTGAGTATTCCATTTAAAATAACAAAGTCGATTAGGAGTGCTTTATGATTTAACACATCCAGATTACAAAGATATACGGTATTAGTTGATTAGCTAATATTAGTTCTAATATCTCGTCAAAACATACGAAATTCATTCGAAAAAAACGTTTTTTAATCATTTCACAGTTGCGGATATAATTTGTGGAATTCATCCTCTTTTTTGCGACTCAAGTTAAATCTCATGGATCCATATTTTCCTTTTTTTATCTCTGAATAAATACAATTAAAAACCAAATCGATTCTGTAGAACATCACTTGACTATGATCTTCTTCTGCTTCTGCTAACAAAGCTCTAAGGAGTGCTGCTTCCTCCTTTAAGCGATTCATGATGGTGTCTTTAATTATTATGTATTATTACCCCACAAGTTTTAACACTTACTGCACATTACAGTACTAAATAAAATATCATCGCGATTTCTGTGTGTGCACCAGAATCGCTACCGCAACCGCCTCAATGTGTGTCCCGCTTAAGGTGTAGGTAGCCTTTTGTGAATATGAAACACAGGCGTAGATCGAGCATTTCTTGCAGAAATATTTTTTAAATCCTGAAGCGCGATATTCGCTTGCACATTTTCAGAATTGAAATAGTGCTTCTTTTCTGGGATTTAGATTAAACGACGAACCTTTATAATTAAGTGCTAGTGATTTTGTGTCAACATCAGATAGAGCAATCCTAAATTAGTTTGCCCATTTCAATATGGTTTGGTGTGTATAGAACATATTATTTGAAATAAATTAATAAATAGCTGAACCGCTAACAGATATCATAAATACTTCCTTCTCCAAAGGGGTCTTTCCGTCACATTTAGGTAAAGATCTTTCGAATCTGTCTCGTCCATAAAAGAAAATTGAAAATTACCGTCCTAAGCACTAACGTCAGCTTTCTCCAAGGTTTTCGAGTATGTGATGCTTGACAGGGCCAATGACTTTCTTAAGTAAAAACATATTCTAGTAGAAAGCCAAAAAGATCAACTCTCACCACAATCAGCATCTTTTACAATAAAATCATCGACTGCTTGGATAGGGGTGAATGTCGGTGGATGGGGATGTTCTGCGACCTTAGTCGAACCTTTGATTGCGTAAATCACAACATGCTCATCGACAAGTTAAATAACAACGGAATAAGAGGTTCCATTCCTATTTATCTGACCGGAAGCAGTTTGTTGAAATTATACGTTCTGAGATTGATGAAGTAAAAAACAGCTATAAATCTAATCTAGCTTCTAATGAAATAGGTGTCCCTCGAGGCTCGATTCTTGGCCCAAATCTTTTTTTGCTAGTAGAAATCGGACACATGTTTGTATGAGAAATATATGACGAATATACACATGCATCTTATGTACGTACTTGACCTGACGATGCCATACATGTATGTATCATGTTTCTTGAAGGAGGAAATAAACTGAAATAAACTATATCATTTCTTCTGATGCCAAAATATAAAAATTAATAAATAAACTCTTTTAAGTGAAGGTTACTGAAGTTGTACAAGTTTTTAAGAAAGGAAAAGGAATATGCTTTCAATTTTTTCCAACAATTTACAAAAATATTATTACCTACTTTCCTTGAAACAACGAAATCCTCTAAATTTCCAAGAAGAATTCATATCAAAAACAGTTTCGTAATTGATGCCATTATGAAACTATTTCTGGTGAAATTTCGGTTTCTAACAGTTGGCAGTGTTTGTTGCACCAACTACCGTGATAACCGTCTACACAGCTAGTGCTGTCACCTGTCACATTTTTACGATAAAACTCCCCGATATTAATTGTAATATACAAAATAAGATTATGAGAGACAAAGAAAACAAACGAAAGCTTGACTTGATTTTCAAAAGCCTCTCGACGGAGATTTTTTTGATAAAAAGAAGAAAACCCGATTTAATTTTCAAAAGTTACAAACGTACATAATCTTAACCCTATCTGCCCGTAGGTGTAAGGGTACTTCATTCTGTTTAATGTTCGTGTACGAATTTTGTCTACTGTTTCTTATTCATTGCTGTCTGCTTTGCATTTTCCCATGTTTTTCCCCCTCCCACGTAGAATTTCGTTGATGGTTTTATCCCATGTTAGTGGGGGTCGTCCTCTTCCTCTTTTTGTTTGGGTTCGGGTTTGCCATTCTTTCTTCTTCCATTCTTATCAGATGTACAAACCATCTTA
The DNA here is from genome assembly GCA_958336345.1 of Dorcus parallelipipedus. Taxonomy (NCBI): domain Eukaryota; kingdom Metazoa; phylum Arthropoda; class Insecta; order Coleoptera; family Lucanidae; genus Dorcus; species Dorcus parallelipipedus. The sequence continues at coordinate 37,643,099 of OY284483.1, read as the reverse complement.
GCTGATACAGTGTCCAATACAACTTGCACTTCCAACTCTTCTCTTATTCGGTCGTTCTTTACTCTGTCTCTTCTCGTTATACCTACCTTTTACCTTCCTCAAGTATTTCATTTCCATCGCTTGGACTTTACTGTTTAATGTGTTAGTCAATATCCAGCTGTCACACCCAAATATCAACATGGGTCTAAAAATGGTCCTAAACAGTCATTTTTGTTTCTCTGCTTATATTTTTCTGACTTAGGAAATTTCACAGTTTAGCTGTTGCTTCTATTCTTGTTGATATTTCTATTTCACATCTTCCTTGGTTATCTACATGGGCTCCTTGATATTTATAGGCAGTTCTACTCCATCAATTTCTATTTTTATAATTCTTTTTCTCCTTCCCTAATAACATCACTTTTGTTTTGTCTTTATTTATTGTCATTTTCATGACCATTCTTGTGTGCTCTTTGTCTTTGCTTACCATTACTTCCTCTGGCTTTCTTGTGCTCTTTTCACGGGCGCTTTAATTCTGAACTCACTGCCACTGACAAGTCTTTCGACTTAGTGGCTTTTCTGTTGTCTATCCTTTCTTACTGCGACTAACTTTATTTCACTCTTTCTTTTTTGCATTTCTTTGATAATGTACGAATTTTTTAGTTCTGTTTCTTTGGTTTTTTTTTCTTTATAGAATGTATTTTAATTGTTGTAATTTATAGAATGTAGTTTAATTTGTTGTATTTTGTTGTAATAAGTTGTGAAGAATTGGGAAAAATAAAATTATTATTAAAAAAAAAAAAAAAAAAAAATATTTCTAAGCACTTTATTCCATTCGTTTAAATTTTCTTGCAGCTCTTTTTCGTTATTGGCAAAAACTACTATGGCGTCTGCACATTCACAGAGTGTTGTCTGTTCCATTTTATTTTTTTTTTTGTAAAGAAATTTACTCACAGACTACATTCGCAGTTTCGCATATTTTTAATTAAATTTCAGTTTTCACTTTCAATTTTTAATGTGAAATGTGAGATTTTATAACCGTAAAAAAATTAAGCATACAGTTTGTTTTATATATATTTTTATTTTTATACATTTTCATTTAAATTAATGCTAAAAACAGCATGGAATAGTGCACCTGTATACACCAGCTAACTTAAATAATACTTCGCGAAGCATCATCCTCTTAGACATTCGCAAAGTAACCAACATTTTTTTGGGATAACAATAACTAAATAATATGCTTATCTATAAAACACTCTTCTGTACAGGCTATACCTTCTAGAAAGTAACCAAGAAAACAGCATCTTTGGTTTATTTTTTACATTTACATAAAGCCTTAAGACTTAGGTACCTATGTATATAAATGTGTGTATAAAAATAGTTTTCAAGCGAACTCAAACTACACGTATGTAGTTTTTTTCTTTACAGCAAATTGATTAGATTCGACACTCTGAGTTTATACATACATAAGTGATGAGCTAAAAAGTAAACGGATTTTGTGCATTTATGTAAATCAGTCGGTACATTTAAAATATATTGTACAAAATGCCTTAACTTACCATTTATCGTTGCAAAATTTATATTACAGAGTGAAACAAAAAAACATGAACAGGAAAATCAAAATGTCATAATAAAATTTGCATTAATTACAAAAAAATTGAAGAATTCTTTAAAAACTAATATTGTCGCTTTGATTTTTAATTTTCTTTTTACGTCTCGAAAACGAGTGGCTGTGACTTTTTTAAAGACAACAACTGGCCTAAGCGTGTCACAAAAAAATAAGATGATATGTTGTGAGATTGTCAGTTGCGATCAGCCGTCGTTGTTCACTAATTAACTCTAAAATATATTTCGAAATATCATATTGCTTGAAAAAACCATAGAATTTAAGTATCATTTTCTCTTTAGTATGTACAATAAAAAAAACATACGGTATACAAAAATATGTAAAAAAATATGTCAAGTATAAAAAAGAATTATATAAAACTTATCCTAAGATGATAGAGAGACAACGGTGGGTCTGTCAAGGTTATGCTCTCCGTTGATGATGACTTTAGTGTTGTTGTTTATGATGTGCGAGGTCGGACTGGGGGATTGCGTTGATGGGTGGCTGGGGCTCGCCTGGGGGATGATGTCGTAGTAGCCCAATTGGGGGGAAGTTTGTGATGTGGAGTAGGGTGACATGCGCTGATGATTCTGGTTGTTGGCGTATAAATAGGGGGTCGACGTCGCTGTGTGCTGAAGATGATTAATCGACGAAACCGCCCTTAAATCATCGTAATTTTCTAAAAATTAAAAAAGCAATTATTAGAATCGCAACGTAACTAAATCTTTTTCAAAATTAAAATCTACCTAACGAGGAATGTTCCAGTTTAATAGTGCTCAAGTTGTGCTCCAGTTTTATGGAAGAATTGGTCGTGGGTAATGCCGAAGAAATTCCATTGGTGTTTGAGTTTGAGTCTTTGCTGCCCTTGGGTTTGCGTTTCCTGGTCTGCAAAAAGAAACGCATCATTAAAAATTGTCATTTTCAAAGAGAACTGATTGACGGTTAAGTAAAAATTGGTTTTTGAAAGTCATCTTTTGCTACGCGAGACAAATACGAGTGTATGCATTGACTTATATTTTATTTCGAATAAATATTTATAAAAAAAATTAATTATGGAATTGTAAACCACTGGCCATTAACAAATAAATCATTGTCTTTAAAAAGTTCGATTAACTCGAGAAGAAATCAGTGAGATATGTAAATCGAAAAAAATATACAACTTTCTTGTTCTAATTTATTTATTTATTTTTAAATTTTAGAATAATGAAAAAATGAATTAGATTTCTATTTTATATTTATTTTTTCCAAGCAGGCTTTATACGCAAGGAACATTGCTGCAATAAATTGCATATTGCTTTACATGATGGCAAGTTATGTTGCATCGTAACATAACAAAAATTAAATATTTTAGTCTGATACTGTGCACTTAAAGCATAACCTGCAAGGCAAAATAGTGTTTTTTGTTGTTAAAATTTCATGTTGGCAGTACCAAAAGTAACGTTATTGCGCTGCAATAAAAATTACAGCAAAATGCAAGATTTCTTCTTGCAGCAACTGATCTTAATCCTGCTTTACACTGAAGCAATGAATTGCACACAAAAATTGGCTTTATATTTAAGCTATTTCTGAGTACAAGCTCTCCTTGTGGACACCTCTGATAAGCAAACATCTCTCTTAGCCGGACATTTTGCTTGGAACCAAATTTGGCCCCACAGTTTCCAATGTAAAATGCTCTCTGATAAGCGGACATTCTAGTAACCGGACGCGGACATTATTTTAGTTCCCACACAAGGATAAAAATCTCCTATAAACGGACGTGAATCTCTAATGGCAGACCACGAGCAATGTTCGTTAAAGAAGACAAAAGCTTTTATCGTAATCAGTGTTGTAACATAGTTACATTGTAGTACTTGGTATCTGTAACTGTATTTAGTTACATTTATGTATGTATCTGAGCATACACAGATACACAGATACATTTTTTAAATAAAAATAAAAATATTTTATGCCATCTCACCCTATGTTATAAGAAATTAAAAGTACAGATTTCCAATACACAGGCTAAACGTTAATGGAAAGATCTCTATATTGTGCAAATGTGCAATGTCTTTTTATAATATATAACTTCCACAACGGTTAAATCAGCAACTACCTCCTCAGTTAAGCGGATAGCGTCTTACTGTTGTGATTGGCTATAATTTTGAATGATTCTGAATGAGCCAATAACAAATGCTGCACGAGAGACGAAAAACGCTATCTGCATTAACTGAGGACGTAGCTTAACCAGCAGTAGAACTTTTTATACGGAAATACATATACCGACTACTATTACACTATTAACTTTGGAGCCATATTTAGTAGAAGAATATACAGGATGACTGTTAATTATACCGACAAAATGAAACTACGATAAGAAGCTATGTCCGAGAGTATGGGAAAAATGTTAAAAAAATTCTTTCTACTTTTCGAGAAATAATTAATCAAAAATTAGCCCCAAAATGACGCCCTTGGTTAAAAAGTCTGCAGCATGGCTTGAACTTGATCTTTAAGTGGAATTTCACAACTCCGTTTTTAGGTCGACTCCCGACGTGAGTGCAAATTCGAAAATATTTACTTAACAAATGATGCATGCAGCAAATTACTAGAAATAGATTATTCCACGCAAAGAATAACAACACTTTGAACACCTGGTGAATAAATAAATAAGTAAACTCATTCGTAATTTGTTTCGAATCTTAATTATTATAATTTCGTTTTGTGTGCGAGGAATTATTAACACAAATATATTAAAATTATTAAAACTTTGACAAATTTTAATTAATTATGAACTATTCCTTAGAATTTTTTAAACGTGATCTATCACATTCATAAAGTTTTTATAGTCGGCGATGACTTCAGGTCTAATAAATCGTTTCACATTTTCGAAGAAAACCGATTCGTTTAAGCACAATACTTTGCAAATATAATCAAGTCATCATTTTTTTCGTGACGATAGTTATTTCCAATTAGTATTACGCATAATACTAGCGACGCCAAGTTTAAAACAAAAGATTGTATCGTAACAGTTTTATTGCCTCCGTGCGATAACGAGATTTAAATCCTTGCGATTTTTTTTTTGTGTACGAAACGGCGGGTCCATTCCGCACGAATTAACAAACAATGATTTACTTAATTATTTACGAATTTATTATTTGTATTTCATACGCAATTTTAGAAGATATTAATAATTACTGAACATTTTAAGTAGCGACATCTTTCTATCGCTTTTTGACCTGACCAGAATTAAAAAAAAATTTTATGCAAATCGATTTGCACATTTTTTTTTTTAATTCTCATATGCTTTGACAGCAAGCATGACCGCCTTGCATGGGATGACTTATTATGTAGCGAACTGGCTTCAATCCTACTGCAATGTCAGGTCAAAAAGCGATAGAAAGATGTCGCTACTTAAAATGTTCATTACTTTCACATCGCATTGACGAATAACCTAGGACAGATCGGTTTGGTTTGCAGTGGAATTCTCGAGCTACGGTTCTGCTGACGAAGGCCCAACTAGGCCTGAAACAGCTGTACAGAGCCTGCTCGAGGAATTCGCTGTAATCAAAACAGATTTTCACAATTTTTTTTTAAATTAATAATTACATCGCGTAAAAGAAAATTACCTTCCCCAGCTGTTAAACGAGTATTAAAATCAATTGAAATGTTTGTCAAAGTCGCATTGTGCGCCAACGAAAGTCAATAAAAAAATTTATAGTCCTATTATACAGCCGCATTTATAGAACGTGGCCGCCGTACTGCCAACTGTGTACGAACACAGTGCCGGAGCTTGATTTTGCGGTAATTTTTTAATTATAAACTGTTTGCAAGAATTCATCGATTCTCTTATGAGTTTTTTTTTTGTCGGTCACCCTGTATGCAACATAATCTACTTGAAACTTGTGAATTTGTTCATTTGATGTCTCGTACTACTTTTCAGTGTAATTTTATTAAAAACGATACAAAACGATAATTAAATGTTCTTTCTGTTTGACATTTTTCAATTTCAAACTTTGATGATTTGTCGGTTTTTTTTAATTGAAATAAAGAACATTATTATTTTTATTATTATGTAACACGTTTATGTATGTATCTAAAAGTATCTAAAAGGTATCTAGATACATTTATACTACATCTGTATCTGAATCTAGTTACTTTTAAAAAAGAAGTATATGTAACTGTATCGAGTTACAAATTAGGATAAGTATCTGTATCTGAATCTAGATACTTTGAAAAATGTATCTGTTACAACACTGATCGTAATTTACATTTGTGGAATCCCAAATCAATATTCGGTGAGTCCCCATTCTAGCCATTTCACTTGATTTTCCTTTGTTTAATGACTGTTAGTTATTGAGATACTTGTGTCAAGGAAGGATGCATAAAATGGCGTGAAAAAGGAAAATGAGAGATGATGCAAATCGTTAACGTTTTAGACCAAGAAAAAGTGCCAGTTCGGAATTTAGCAAAGAGATTTAATATTGGCAAAATGCAGGCCGTAAAAATCGCAAAACAGAAAAAAGATATATAAGGAACGAGTGGCAGTCTGGTGTCAATATTGAGCAAAAGAAAAGTTTTTTGAAAAGAGGTTTTCGATATAGACAGAAGGTGCTCTGAGTGGTTCGCGAAAGCTCGTAATCACAACATTCCCATATGAGGACCATTGGTAAAAGTGAAAGCTAAAGATATTGAAGAAAAATTGGGCTATAAAAACTTTAGTGCGTCCGATAGGTGGTTGCAAAAGTGGAGAAAACGACATAACGTCAGTTTTAAGTGCGTGTCGGGCGAAGCGATAGATGTCAATCAAGTAGATGTAGACCAGGCTTCCTTCTATGCTGATTGGTTACAAACCGGAGGATGCTTTCAATGCAGATCTTCTTCCGTGCGTTACCAGATAAAACCTTAACATTTAAATCAGAAAAATGGACTGGTGGAAAGTTCTCTAAAGAAATACTAACCATATTGTTTTGGGCAAGTATGGATGGCGGAAGAGAAGATTTATTGGTTATTGGGAAAGCAGCTCGCCCTTGTGCTTTGAAAAACATTGTCATTAAGGATTTACCAGCAACTTGGAAGTCAAATAAAAAAGCTTGAATAATACAAGATATCATGTCTGAATGGTTGCTTCAATTCGATAGAAAAATGGACACCCAGAGAAGAAAAGTGCTTTTATTTCTTAAATGTAACCAGACACATGAATAAGTCGGTTCCGACTAGTACTCTTGCGTATTACCTTAATAATTGCATAAATAATGATAAACCTAAATTTACATTTGATACTGTTTCTGAGTCTGATGTAGAGAAAATTATATATTCAATAAAATCTAATGCAAGTGGCAATGATGGAATTTCTGCATACATGCTTCAACTATGCTTACCCTTTTTACTTACACATTTTACTTTTAACATTACACATGTTATAAATTTATGTTTTACACGAGGAGAATTTCCAGCGGCCCGGAAACAAGCACTGATTCTTCCTGTTGGCAAAATCAAACATATTGATTCTCTAAATGATTTACGTCCTATCTCTCTTTTATCTATTTTCTCAAAAGTTATTCAGAAGTTATGTTTACTGCAGTGTAAGATATTTGTCGACGAATATAATCTGCTACCTTCAGCTCAGTCTGGTTTCAGGCCTGGGTACAGTACTACGACGGCGTTATTGAGAATTACGAATGATATTTTGAAAGCAACTGATAGGGGTGAAGCGACAGTATTGGTACTCATTGATTACTCAAAAGCATTTGATACTATTGATCATAGATTAATGTGTGCAAAACTGCATAATCTCGGTTTTGATGATTTGTCAGTACGTTTCTTTACTTCTTACCTAAATGAAAGAACCCAAGCAGTAATAGTGAACAATAATAAATCTTCTTTTCAACCAATTATAGCTGGGGCTTCTCAGGGTTCTGTCTTATCACCTTTTTTGTATACCCTATATACTTCTGATTTTCATACTAAAATTAAGTCATGTAGGGGGAAGCGGGGCACATTGATGCAGGGGGTACAATGATACACCACCAATATCTGATTATAGAAAAACGTTATTCGAACCGCGACATCGCTAAAACGTGTCTGTACATGTTTGAACAAAGCAGTTGCGCCTGCGCCGCCCGCCAGTCATCCGTTGGCGTTTGACGAGAGCAAGTGTATTTTTTGCGCGGCCAACTAAAAAATCAAGTGAAATGTAAAAGTGTTCCAACGCTGTTTTACGTCGTTTATTTGAGACCTAAAGATACCAAAGGTAAGTAATTCCGATCAGTAATTAGGATTACACGTGTTTTTAAAATAAATTCAATAGTTTATTTGATATAAATTTTAATTTTTCGAAAATGTCAGTTGGGGTACATTGATACACTAAGATACGGGGCGCATTGATGTGTATAAAAGTGCCCCGCTGGTGTATAAAAGTGCCCCGATAGTACATAAAAGTGCTTCAGTAGTATAACAGTGTACGAAATTTCTAAACTCTTTTTTTTTTTTTTTTTTTTTCAGAAAATGGTACGAACTTTTGTACCCAAGACTGATAGGACAAGCATCGACGAAGAGAATGTAAAGAATGCTATATCCGAAGTTATATCGAAGACGTTGTCTATACGGAGAGCAGCTGACAAATATGGGATCAAACCTGCAACTTTGCAACATCGTATTGAAAAGTTTCGAAAAACTGCTGAAGGAAATGAAGCGTCATCATCTAATAAATATGGGTCCAAGTACACTGTTACACAGGTGTTCTCAACTCAACAAGAGAAAGCCTTTACTGAATATTTGTTGAACTGTAGCAAAATGCATTATGGGCTCTCTCTGCAGCAAGTCCTGGTTTTGGCTTATGAATACGCAGAATTATTGGAATGTAAATATCCTGAATCCTGGAAAAAGAATAAATGTGCTGGAAAAGATTGGGCGGCAGGATTTAGAAATAGAAATCAGGAGCTAAGCCTTAGAAAACCGGAAAATACTAGCGCAGCAAGAAGTTTTGCGTTTAATAAAAAAGCAGTCAATGAATTTTTTGACAATTATGAAAGAGTAATGGTTCACTACAAATTTACGCCTGACCGAATAATAAATCTAGATGAAACTGGAATTACTACAGTGTTACCTACACCTAAAATTTTGGCTTGAAAGAAACAGAGACAAGTAGGACAAATTGTATCAAGTGAACGAGGAGAACTTGTAACATTATGTGGAATAGTTACTGCTACAGGGGCTGCTCTTCCTCCTGTGTATGTCTTCCCACGAGCTCCGGAAGGAAGTCTAGGTTTGGCAAACAGAAGCGGATGGATGACTACTGAATTGCACGTCCAAGTTCTACGTCATATTCAGCGCCAAACTTTATGCACCAAGGACAATCCTATTCTAATAATATGTGACAACCACGAGTCTCACGTGTCAATACATGCAGTTAACTATTGTCGTGACAATGGTATCGTCTACTTGTCTCTTCCACCGCACACGTCTCATAAATTACAGCCTTTGGACGTCAGCATTTTTGGGCCTTTTAAAGGCAAATTGAAAATCGCTTTTAACGATTGGCACGTTAGAAATGTGGGAAAGACATTGTCCATATATAACATTGCTGAACTAACAAAATCAGCTTTCCTGGAATCTTTCACCCCAAAAAATATTACGAGTGGATTTTCAAAACCAGGTATTTGGCCATTTAATAGACTTGCTTTTGGAGATGACGATTTCGCACCAATAGAAATATTTGATACGAGTTCTCAAGATGTTCCAGACGTTGCGGATGTGAATGATGAAAATAGACAAGAGCCAGATTTTGTGGACATGAATATAAATGAAAAAGATGATGAAGTGGCCGAAAATTGTGAAGCAGATGACGTACCGGCTGCTGTAGCCTCTACAGATCATTTGGGGACTCGAATTGAAGAGCATGTTACATTGAATATGGTTCCGCCAATAATGTCCCCCGAAGTAGTTAGACCATATCCAAAAAAAGGCATTGATAAAAATGCTTCCTCGTCGAAGAAATAGATTACAGAGATTGCACGAAGAGAAGCAAAGAAAACAACAAGTTAAAATGATGAAACAGAAAGTAAAAGATTTAAAAACGGCGAAACAATTATTGGGTTTATCGGAAACTAAAAAGATTAAGAATAAAAAACGTAGTCGTCCACAATCTGACTCTGATAGCAGCCAGAATGAGTCTGTAAAATTAAGTGACAATGATGTCGAAGATTTTGAAATTGCATCTGATCCAGAAGATGAGAATTTATATCTTGATGTGCTCAATCCTGAAAATATAAATATTGGAGATTTCTTACTCATTAAATTTGAAAAGAAAAAGTCCGGCGTTCACTACGTCGCCAAAGTAATTTCCAAATACAACTTGAACGATTATCAAGTGTCATATCTCAGGAAAAAACCAGGATCTTGTGTGTTTGTCTTCCCCAGTGTAGAAGATAAGGCAAGCGCAGATTTCAAAGATGTTATTTTGCTGTTGCCAAAACCAAATTTCTTAAAGGGCACGTCCCGAATGTCATCTCTTTATTCTTTTTCTATTGACCTAAGTGAATATAATGTGCAATAGAGGCTAATCGTTACGAAACCAAATAAGCTTCTTTAATAACTATTTTTGCCTCTAAGTTTCTGTACATTTGAGAATTTCCAAATTTTTTTCAATTGATAGATGTTTGAGAAAAGATTAGTATTTATTTTTTGTTTTGAAAATTTGCCAAAAAGTTTTAGTGTGAAACACTGTTCATTATGCCGAATTTACACGTGTATAGTAGCTAACGCAAGTTACTAAATTTAGTTACTTGCATCATCAAATAGCCACTGTCTACATGATGCAAGTAACTAAATTTAGTAACTTGCTACTTGCTACTATACACGTGTAAATTCGGCATTACAATACGATTAAGATTGTAACCTAACAATTTGGAAGGCTGATTATGATCTCTCACAATAAAAATTTATTTTCTTATTAAAATTTTGTTATTATTAACCGTTCTCATACAATTTAGGCTTTGTATCAAAGTACCCCATCCAATGTATCTAAGTGCCCCATAGGTGGGGCAGATTGATACAATGTCCATTTTTTTTATAAATCATCATATTATTTTTATTTTCTAACTCAGTGGTTCTATTCTTTGCTATTATAATATTGATTAGTTATGCTGTGCACTAAGCAAAATAAAATAATATTTGACTCATTTTTGAGACACACAACATAAAATTAAATTTTTCTGTATCAATCTGCCCCACTTCCCCCTACATCTCATTTTTACGCAGATGATACTCAACTGTATTATAGTTTTAAAACACCAGATCTAAAATTAGCTGAGGGTTTAATTAATGATGATCTTAAACAATTGATGTTAATATCAAGTGATCATTGTTTATGTGTGAATGCATTAAAATCATCTGCTGTGGTATTCGGTAATGCCAAAGATCGGCTAATGATGCCAATGATGCTAAAGTATCTTTTTATGATGAAGTAAAAAATTTAGGTATTATTTTGGATAAAAATTTGAGATTTACTTCATATATAAACAAAGTAGTGCAGATATCATATTGTTGTTTGAAAGGTTTATATATGAATCGTCATTTTTTATCATTTAAGTTAAAAGTGCAGTTATGTGATTCCTTAGTGTTATCGAATTTTAATTACTGCGATGCTGTCTATGGCCCTTGTATTGATGTTCCAACTAGTCAGAGAATTCAACGAATGCAGAATTCTTGTATTCGTTTTATTTTTGGACTCAGGAAATGGGAGCATGTTACATATAAGCTTAAAAATGTGAACTGGTTGAATATGTGTAACAGAAGATTACTCCACATTACCACCTTAATTAACAAAGTGTGTATTACCTCCTTACCGCCTTATCTTAACTGTTTATTAATACCTAGGAAATCACTTCATAGTGAGAATTTGAGGCGGACTAGTGGATTTGATATTCCCTTACATAATTTAGTTTTATTTGAAAGGTCTTTTTCGTATTTTTCTTCTAAGATTTACAATACTCTACCACGAGAACTGAGACTGCTACCGATAAGTTCTTTTAAAAAAAATCTCCGAGAGCGCCTGATTTCTGTACAGTAGATATTGAGCACTTTGTTTCGATTCATTTCTAGTTTAGATTCAATTTATATTCAGTTTTACTAATTTGTATTAGTACCATGTTATGTATTCATTTGCAGTTACTCGTTAAGTGGTAGAACAGCAGTATGCTGAACTTCGCCAGTAAAAATAAAGACTTTTTATTATTATTATTATTATTATTTCTGGAGAACGCCGTATCCCAACCTCGTCAATTGAACCTAAGAAATGTGAAAATAGAGTTTTTAGCCCCCCAACACGACTTCAGTATGTCAGCCCTTAGACCAAGGTATAACCAAAAATTTTAAATTCTATTATCGAGATCTTACTTTGAAAAATGTTCTAACAAAAATGGACGTTGTGAACTCTGTGTCTGAGCTGTCAAAATTTATCAATGTACGATGTATTTGTTTTTAAATGCCATAAAGTTTGGCCATGAAAGTTAAAACTCATGTCATAGCTTGGCATCTAACACATGTCAAAACTGACAATTTAAAGTACATGAATGGAGCTAAGACATGAATTTTCTTTTCCACAGCCACCCCTTATGGCATTTTGAAAAAACAACACATAGTATTAGAAGCTCTGTATTTTATAAAGACAGCATGGAATAAAGTAAATTCCACAACAATCAAGAATTGTTTCCGTAAAACTGGATTCAAAAAAGACGAAGAAGAAAGTTCAACTGATTACGACCCGGAAGATGAGCTACCCTTGCTCAATACTTGCTGGACTAATGCGGCATGCAAAAGATTTAGGAGTAGATGATCCTCAAAGTGCAGAATAATTTATAGACATGGACCAATTGTTTCTGATGCATGTACACTTGCATTCAAAATAATCGCGTACACCTATTATTTGCATGCGTAATTTTGGCTTTTTTCTGACGTTTATTAACGTCATACTGTGACACTTGAATTATTCAAATTGCCAATACCAAAAGTTTCTGAACAAGAAAAGTGTTCTGGTCGCTTCTCGGTGCACGTATGGGCTTGGATGTGTGTTCATGGTCCAGGTGTATGTTGGCGTATGGAAGGGCGTTTTAATAGACATAGTTACATAAATATATTGGAAAACGTCATGCTTCCTTCTGTGTCTCAAATGTATCCTGAAAATAATTTTGTTTTTCAACAGGATAATTGTCCTGTTCATACTGCGAATGATGTGAGACAATGGTTTCAAAACCATAGCATAGAAGTATTACCTTGGCCAGCTTATAGTCCTGATGTTAATACTGTCGAAAATCTTTGGGGTTTATTAGTAAAAAGCATTTACAAAAGAAATTCAGAGCCCCAAATGCAAATGAGTTATGGGACACTATTCATCAGGCTTGGAAAGATTTATATGAAAATCGCAACGAATTGTGTGGGAATTTAGTGCACTCTATGCCACGTAAACTAAATGCGGTTATATATAAACGGTGCCATGACCAAATATTAATGTAATATTCATGGGCGTATCCAGACTTTTTTCTAAACCCGGGCATATTTTAAATTATTAATAATTACTAATACTACTAATATAATTAATAGATGTTTAATAGTAGGTATGGATATATTGGATTAAAAAAGCATAACATATTTTTTAAATATTTGTGAACAAAAATTGCAGTCTTCTGGGTTGTTGATGTCCAAAACTTTCGATTACCTCTTTTATAATCGATTCCTCATTACTCTGCAAAAGCTCTCGATGAATACTCATCAGACATAATCCTGATAATCGATGGTCGGCCATTGTAGATCGCAACCAAGGTTTTACTCTTCTTAGGGTACTAAATGACCGTTCACTTGTACAAGTAGTTACTGGTAAAGTTAATGCGATTGTCAAAGCTGTTTGAATAGCAGGAAACATATAGCATTCTTCTGAGGTAAGTTGTACCAAATCGATATCTCCTGATATCTGTCGTGTTCCACCTTCTGTTCTCTGCTTCCAAATGGAGTACCACAACTGACTTTCTTCAAAAAAGTTATTTATCTTGTAAATGCTATTAATGTCTTCAACAATAGTTTAAAAACTTTTTTCCGACAATTTGATTAATTTTGAAGGATGCAATTCAAGAAGAGAGAATCCCGGTCTATCAAGAGAGATTCTTGCGAGAATCTCTCTTGAAGACTTTTAATTAATAAATCCAAATAAGGTATGTAAATACTTTTTCTAAAATACTCTTCTGGAGTATTTGCAGGATGATTATCTCTTAATGTTTGACGACTACATTTACGAGGAATTTTTACTTCAATATTTAGGTCTTGGGCTATATTCTCAAACCTATTGAAAATAATTTTGAAAACATCTTCTGTTTTGTCCCGCTCGTTCTTTAAAACTTAATAAGTCAATAAAATTTCCTGATGAAAGAGTCTTTCCTCTTAAGGCAATGTCGTGTGTTGCACAGAATATGATGGTTTTCAAAATTGAAGTTAACTTTTTTCTATTGTTTATGATAATATCCTTAGCCAACGAATCAAGCTGTAAATCAATCCTTAATCCTTCGTCTTTCCATGTTGCTAAAAAGTTTTGTGATTTTTCGACACTTTTTCGATGCCATTCAGTTTTAACATGATCTCTAGTGCAATTGTTAAAGTCGTTGAAACGTGTACAAGGCTTTGTAATAAAGGCGCCTTGTACTCCTCTGTTAGTAGGAGGTGTGAACAAAACACAATTTTTACAGAGTCCACCCTTAAGTTTTTTCGAGCATAAGCCATGCATAATCATTTAACCATTGGCGCCGAAAAATACGAATATATGTAGTACGCTCATTGTCCACATTTAAGTCATTTTTGAAATCATAACTAGCAGACGGTTGCCACGGATCCATAAGTAAATTGTATCGCTCCTTATTTGTTAAAATAACAGAAGTTTCTACATAATCGCCTGAAAATTTGGAATTTGGCAATTACCAACTTAAATTGAACAAGATAAATACGATACCTATGTCATTAGGCGTGAAACCTTCAAAGTTTTTCAAAGTTCTTACATCATCTTGATTCTGAGCCGAATCAAGGCTCGATGAAACCGATGATGCTTCAGAAGAATTGCAAACAATTTTCCTAACTTGTTCATTTTGTGAAACTTGAACATTTTTAAAATAATTCCATGTGTGTAACTCTTCCGTCCTTTTTAAATTTAATCATTTTCATGCTATACGTAACACAACACGCTAAACTCTGCAGTCACTTATGCAGAATTGCAAGCTTTACGTGATCACTACATACTACATCTGTATTTCCAGAATCTCAAGAGCGAGCACAACAGAATATACAGAATTTGAAAATTTCACAGAATTCCCTAGATTGCAAACTAAAATTCACTAGACGGTCGAAGTCAACGGCGCCGGCGCGTGAGTTCGTGAGTTGTGTGTTGCATAATATTAATTTTTTTCGCCCAGAATATTAACCCCGGGCAAATGCCCGTGCTTGCCCTTACCTGGATACGCCCATGGTAATATTCAAGTAGAATTATCTAAAAATTAAAACATAACCTGTCCTATAACTTTTGTCAAAATGACAGAAAAATTCCGTTTTTAAACGATGCAAAAACGTATAAAAATAGCTTACTTGATTTAAATGGTGTACGCGTTTTTATTGAATACAAGTGTACATTTAAATTCACATTTATTTGTAAAAATACGTTTGCAAACCTACCTGAATACTTTCTTTTTTCATCGCCAACGGTCGATTAACGCCGTGCAACTTGAAGTACAGTCCACATGCATTGCAAACGGGTTCACCAAGGGCATTCCTCCTCCACAACGAAGTGGTGCTCGTGTGGCAGTTCGTGCAGGTTAGCCCGACGCGTCTCGACGCCGACTAAAAACACAAGAAATTACAAAAAAATAACGTCCCTCGTCGAACCAGATACAACATATAAGTGAAGTGACTCAGCTGAGACTGAGACACTTCGTGAAGTATCGGATGATGAAAATGCATGCAGGTTAAGCAAATTAATGAAAATGGAAACAAACCAGAGTATGGCAGTTGATGTACGCCAAATATAATCAACACAAACCTGCGATACTCCGGTCCTGGGTATGATGGGGCCACTGCACACAGAGTAAGGTTGATTTACTTAAGAGGCGGGGGGGGGGGTGTAATTATATGAATATAATTTGGCAAACAAATAGTTTTACTTAAGTGCCAGAATAGTTTGAAACGCGTAAGCTTGCTGTACAAGAAAGAAGAAGATAGAGGGTTGTAATGACCTACCAAGCGTCGACTTGATTTTTCCTCGGTGGTGTGCACAGGGGCACGAGTGGCCCCATTACTATACCCGTGGTAGTAGTTCTTGTAGAATTCAGCTACACCCCCGTGTCCCGGCTCCGCCGCCACTGGAACGCAAACAAAGGGGTTAATCAAGTGGAGTTCTAGAAGGGCGACAGTGTAGGGGCTGTTCAAGCAAGCAGCAGCGTAGCCTCGTCACCGGGGGTGCACGTGAGAATGATCGTTAGTGAATAGTAAGAGCTTTAAAGTACCAATCTACGAGGCTGCTTAACGAGCGGACGATTCATGCCGTTCATCTTGTGGTAGAGGCCACATGCGTTGCAGAGGTAATGACCGGTGCCGTCGCGACGCCATAAAGGGGTGTCTATGGCACCACAGTTCACACATTCTCGCCCCTCGGTGAAATACTCCGCTGTTCTTGGATCAACTGTTTTTTTAAAAATCATTAAACTATAATAAAAACGAAGGCACAGAAAAAAATATATAAATTTAATTCCTTCAACAACCCTTAAAATTGCTTCAGGGTATTAATTTCAAGTAACGCTTCTTCCTCCCTTAAACATGCCACGTCGCCGTGCTTACCATAAAACTACATTTATTTCGTTCATCTGCTCCTCTATGTTTTAACCAAAAGCGCAATTTTTTTAAATATTTTTCCCATACTCTCGAACATCGCTTCTTATCATGTTTTTTTTGCCGAAACAATTGTCAGTCACCCTGTATATTTTGTGCGTAAATATATCCTAACGACGACTTTCATTCTTTTAATCTTAGAATCTACTGTCTTTCAGTAATTTGAAGTGGCATAAGTTAGTTTAAAAATTCATGTATAGGTGTCCCAGAATGACTGACCAATTTTCAAAAATGATACGGTGTACATAATTAAATATATTTGCTAATAAAATAGTGTCCGCAAATATTTCTGGAACGAGATAAAATGAACGAAATTATCACCAGAGATTATAGAGTAATTAATTTTTTTTATTTTAAATATATGTAAGTGTTAGCTGCTAGCAATTTCATATAATTTTTTTTATTGCCAATTTATTTCTCTTAAATGAGTTTCAATCGATCAGAGTTTTGATTTTTTTTAACTATTGAAATGAAACTAAAATAAAACGGCGCCATCTGTTCAGTTGAAAGTGATTTAATGTCTTTTATTTTGCTTTCGACTTTGCAATCTGTAAATTAATTAAATGAGGAGATTGTTAGTGAATAATATATAATTAAATTGAAATAAGCACTAACACAAGTTTTGGCGGAAAATTTTTTCCGCCGCAATCGAGAATCGAACTCGAGTCTTCTGCTTTGGCCATTGAACTAAAGCAACACCTAGTTCAGTTATCATCTAATATAAATTAGAATCGGATGGTAAATTTTTGATATTGCCTTAAGCAGGACAAATATTATAAATAAATTAATTAAATGAGGAGATGGTCAGGGCATCTGCCGCGAAAGCAGACGACTCGAGTTCGATTCTCGATTGCGGCGGAAAAATTTGTGTTAGTGCTTATTTCAATTTAATTACTTACAATAAAATTTATTTTGATATTTGATTTTTAATTCATTTTTTATGACTATTATTTATATGTCAAGCTAAAACGTCGTATTTATTTTCGCCTACTGTTGATTTATGTCGGTGCCAAGTGAATTAACGTCTTCATTTCGTTTTCAGATTCGGTTTTAGTTTTTAATTATTTGTTTATGCGAAATTCAAATTTTCAATCTACTGTGGCGTCATCTGTTGAATTGTGACGGCATTAGTTCGAATAATGCCTTCGATATTGCTTTCGTCTTTTGAACATATTTACAAATTAAGTTTTTACTTCGTCCTTCATTTGGTGCATTTCTGCGAAATTAAAACTTCGAACCGGATGGCGCCATCTGTTTAATTTACGTTACCATTAAATGAATTAGTGCTTTCAATTTCATTGTTCTCGATTCAAATTTTTTTCATAAATTCGGATTTTATTAAATTTTTTTATCTTACAAACACTGGCCACTAGCGCCATCTATTGAGCTCCGATGGCATGAAGTTAACTAAATCTATCATCATTGTCGGCTTTTAATCCACTCTGAACCAGGCGCGGTCCTAGAAGTGCTTCTTGGGGGGCGGGGGGCAATTTGCTTTAGTTAGGGTTAAAAAGTTGTAGACAAATACAATCGTAAAAATACACTTGAAAAAAAATTAATTTGTTTTTAAACTAATTTGGAACAATAAAGAAAATTTGTATAGATATAGGTTTCGCCTGATTCGGAGAAAAATGACTTTTATTGGGGGGGAGGGGCAATCGCCCATCGATCGCCCTCCCCATATGACCGCGCCTGCTCTGAACTTTGGTTTTAAACATGAATTTTTATTAGATGTATTTATATAAAATTAAAACATCGAACCTCCTAGCGCCATCTATTGAGTTACGACGACTTTAATTTAAGTAATTCTGTGATATTGATTTTATCTGGTTAGTATGTTTTAAAACATCGTTTGTATTTCATTTTTTTATTTTTTGTCTTAAATTAAAACTACAAGACGTCCTGCGCCATCTGTTGAGTTAAGACACTGGCGCCATCTATTGAGCTCTATTGACATAAAGTTAACTAAATCTAACCAGCATCGTTGTCGGCTTTCACAATCCAACTTGAACCTAACTTTGGTTTTAACATCAATTTTTATTAGAAGTATTTATACGAAATTAAAACATCGAACTTGCTAGCGCCATCTGATGAGTTACGACGGCTTTAATTTAAGTAATTCTGTGATTTATCTGATTAGTATGTTTTAAAACATTGTTTGTATATTTTTTATACTTTATTTACATTTTTTATTCTTTATCTTAAATTAAAACTACAAAACGTTCTGCGCCATCTGTTCAGTTAAGGCTGCATTACTTTAAGGAATATCTGCTATACTACCCTTATTATTGTTATTTTTTAATACCCCTAACGCTATCTGTTGAGTTACGGTTTCAGCAGTTTCTGGGATATTGCTCTTTAAAAATAATCTGAAATTTAATTTTAATTTTATTTTTTAAATTAAAATGGTTTAGGTGAAATTAAAACATCGAATATATTAGCGTCATTTGTTGAGTTATGACGATATTAATATCCGCCAGAGTGCTTTTATTTATTCGTTTTTAAATATAATCCAAGATTTAGTTTTTATTTCAATTTTAATTAGAATTATATACTTACGCGATATTAAAACGTCGAACCTCCCACTACTATCATCTGTTGAATTATGACAACATTAATTTAAGTAATGTCTGCGGTATTTAATTAAAATTATTTACGTAAAATTAAAAATTCGAACTCACTAAGTAGCGCCATCCGTTGAATTGTGACAACATTAATTCAAGTCTGCGATATTGCTCGTATCTTTTACTAACGCCATCTTCGGTTGTGGTGATATTTAAAAAATAATCTGAAATATCATTTTTATTTTACTTTTTGAATTAAAATTGTTTAGGATAAATTAAGACATCGAATATATGTACAGGGTGTTTCAAAAGTAATGGTAAAAAATTTAGGGATGAGGAGTATGAATGAAGAGAAACAAAAAAGTTCCAGTAAACATGGTTTCGGAAATTAACCGTTTACGAAATAATGTCATTTCTTGCTGGTTATGGCACGCTGTATATTAACTTACGAATTAGAAAAACAGTGGAAATTTTATTTAATTTATCATTCATGAGACATCAGAAATTTCCTTCTACGATATGGTGAACGGTGAATAGGTAGAGGAGGACCTGTACATGCATCGTACATACTGTATGCATACATACATCGGATTGTACATGCCTTCCAGCAAATGAAGAATGATCCAGGATTGCTAAAGCGCATTCGCGGGTTTTTGCGGAGAAGACTAGATGATGCAATAAAGTGCATGGTCAGCATTTTGAACACCTATTGTAAATTCTTCAGTTAACATGCTCATACTTTACTGTACGTTGTTTAGCCAAAATTATGAATTTCTGATGTCTCATGAATGATAAATTAAATAAAATGTTCACTGTTTTTCTTAAAATTAAAAGTAAGTTAATATTCAGCATGCCATAACCAGCAAAAAGTGACATTATCTCGTAAACGGTTAATTTCCGGAACCATGTTTACTGGAACTTTTTTGCTTGTCTTCATTCATACTCATCATCCTTAAATTTTTTACCATCACTTTTGAAACACCCTGTATAAGCGCCATCTTATTATTATTAGGTTATGACCTGCGAGAGTGCTTGTATTTATTTATTTTTTTTAATATAAACCAAGATTTCATTTTTATTTCACCTTTAAATATTTTACTGTCATCTGTTGAATTATGACAACATTAATTTCAGTAACGTCTGCGATTTAGCTATTTTAAAATAATCTGAAATTTCGTTTTTGATGAAAATTATTTACGCGATGTTAAAACTGCGAACCCGCTAATGCCATCTGTTGAATTATGACAACATTAATTTAAGTAGAGTCTGCGATATTGGTCGTATCTCCTACTAACGCCATCTGTGGTTGTGGTGGTATTAATTTAAGTTATGTCTGCGAACATTTCGCTTTACTCTTTTTTTTATTAAAATTATCTGCGCTATTGCTCGTCTCTTCTTGAAATAATCGGAAGTTCTGTTTCATTTTTTATTAGAATTATTTATATGAAATTAAAATTTCGAACTTACTAACGCCATCTGTCGAGTTTTGGCGACATTAATTTAAGTAACATAATAATTTATTATTTATTGATTTAAGTAATGTAATAATAATAATAATAAATAAAGTATTATTCTATATGTAATTGTTTTATTTATTATTATTTTTTTCTGTAATTTTTCCCATATCAATTGGGATCTGGGAGAAAGGTGGCAAAGTTTTCTCGCGCAAGAAGAATGATTAGGCAACTTAACTAACACATGTGTAATTCTATTTAAAGAAACTAATGGGAACGTTATACTATACATATAGTAGAGATTAAAAAAAAATTGTAACAGCTGACTACATGAATACATTGGATGGTTAATATATCTTTTTTTGAGCCAAATCTTTTTTTGAGCCAAAAATTGTAAAATAAATTTCACATTTATTTGAAAACTTTGACAAGTTACTTTAAGGAAATAAAGATTTTGAAGAAATGGGGAAACAACCACATTTCTGTACACAGAACGAAATGAGATTTCTTCGTCGCAGTGCACTTAGCTTAAGTAAAAAGGTACAGTCTGTATTCACTTACATTCAGAAACAATTTAAAAATGAATTCTCAAGTGGCGCCATCTCGTGAAAATCGACGCATTTATTAAACGGAAGAAGCAGTTTGTATGTATTCACATACAAAATTGAATTGGGCGACTTTCAAATCGTTTCAAAACATTTAAGCTGGCGCCATCTTTTCGGTTTTGAAGTGCTCTGTCTAATAAAAAAAATTAAACAAATTTGGCAATCTGTAATCAAATTATTTCTGTGATGTCATCTGGTATACGACCAACGCCATCTGGCACAAGTGAAATGCAGTTGATTTTATGCGTACAGTTCATAAAACCTCTCAGCTAGCACGCATTCAATAAGAGCTCTCAAGAAATTCCGTTAGATGGCGCTACTAAACATCTTCAAAAAGACAATTGGAAACATCATACTTGACATTGGTTTTTGTTTACAATGTCTTTATTTATTATTATGCGAATTCCAAATTTACAAGTGTCCTAAATTTCTTGCATTTTAATCGCTTATAATTGGTAAAGCCTACAGTAGCGGACAATAAAATCCGGGCAGGAATTTGACATGTCGTGCGTATTTCGACAAGTTTGGTGAATCAGGCTTTTATTGAGATTATATCTCTGTCGAAATAAATAAATAAAATTTGAATTAAACGTCAGAATTACTAGTGATATGCTTTAAACGTCAAAAATATTAAAGTGAGGTTTACATTGTGCAAATGACGTGCCGCTACTGTACATCAAACTTGAATAAATGTCAGTGCGAAACGTCATATCATTTTGTGTAGATCTGTCAAATTTGTGTTACGCAGTGTTTTTAAAAACATTTTAAAAAAACGCGTAGTTTACTGACAGCATCAACATCTGGTGAATATATTTTAAATATTTTATGTGTGACTTATTTTTGACATTTATAATAAAATGACGTTTAAGTAAATTTGATTTCATGTTATGTCATCAAGTTAGATGCCAAATACCTTTGGCAGGTCATAGCCAACTCTCCTTGTACAAGAATTCTGATTATTTATTAATTTTTGAAATTTTTCTTTCAAATTTGAAGCATTATTTAAAATTGAAAGTGTTCGTGAGCGTATACCGACAGTCAATTCCGTTATTTAAAAATTAGACAAATTGAAATTGGCACGCGCCTCAGATTATACGATTTCTCATCGAAGACGGCGCCATCTATGGGAAAAAAGCAGCATTTAAAATTGAGAGTATTCGTGAGTGTTTACCGACTTTCAATTTCGTGATTTAAAAATTGTTTATAAACAAACTGAAATTGGCGCACGGTTCTCAATACAAGACATCAGCGCCATCTATGGGAAACGAAAATATGCATTAATCTTTTCAAATTTGGGGCAGCATTTAAAATAGAGAGTTTTCATGAGCATTTACCGACATTAAATTCCAATAATTGTTAACAAACGGATTAAAAATGACGTGCGCCTCTGATTACAATTAATACTTCTGAGAACCGGCGCCATCTATAGAGAACGAAAATATTTATTATTTCTTGAAATTTTTCTTCAAAATTTGAGACAGCAATTTAAAATTGAGCGTTCGTGAGCGTGTACCGACATTCAATTGCCTGATTTAAAAATTAAACAAATTGAAATTGGCGCACGCCTCTGATTTCAAGACTTCTGGAAGACGACGCCATCTATGGAAAACGAAAATATTTATTATTATTATTTTTTAATTTTCATTCAAATTTGAGGCAGCATTTCAAATTGAGAGTGTTCGTGAGCATTTACCGACGTCTAATTCCAATTGTTTATAAACAAATTTAAAGCGCCGCGCACCTCTGATTACAGAGGTGACTGTATATTATACTGACTTATGGAAGACTTATGGAAGACAGCGCCATCTATGGGAAGCGAAAATACTTAATTTTGTTTGAAATTTCTCGTTCAAATTTGAAGCAGCACATAAAATTGAAAGTGTTCGTTAGTGTTTACCGACATTCAATTCCTTGATTTAAAAATTGAAATTGGCGCGCACCACTTATCACAAGATTTCCGGTAGACAGCGCCATCTATGGACAACGAAAATGTTTATTGTCTTTTCAAATTTGAGGCAGCATTTAAAATTGAGAGCGTTCGTGAGCATTCAATTTCGTGATTCAAAAATTGTTGATAAACAAATTGAAAATGAGGCGGGTTATCTCTCGGAAGCCAACGCATTTAATAAATCTAAATATTTCTTGCACGTTTTCAGTTATGATTTATTTAAAATTGAGAGCGTTTGTTGAATAAGCGGATTTGCAAAAAAAGGGCGCAGCAAACAAATGTAACGCGTTGATTCATAAAATTTTAGATCTTGGGCAGCCATGGAATATAATTTTATCTCTTAGCTAATACACGTTTTATGAACTTCGACGGAGAAACTTACAACGCCATCTTTTGACCACCTCGTGAATATAATTGTCGTATTTTGCGGGTAGAATTTTGATCTAGAATTTAATGGTATTCACGTGGAGGCATCTCGCGACAAAAACAGAATCTTCTGTAGCTTCTCCGAACTTGTTTGTTTTGAAAAATTTTACCGAACTTTCGAGCATTGTATTCTTAAAAATTGGAAGAGAAGAAACTTTTGGAAAAGAGTGAACTCTTTGAACCAATGACATCTTTGCCGTAAGTTGTCAGTACAGTTTTGATCTCAAACTTATTGTTCAGGTGACGTCACCTCGCGACTAGAAGCAGAATATTCAGCAGTGTCTTCGAATTCGTTTGTTTTAAATAGAAATTTAAAATTTAAAATAAAACAAGATTTCTACGGAGACACTTTTGAGGTTAGAAGTTTGCTTGCAGTGCCATCTGTTAGTGAATGTGGCAAACATTTCTTTGTTGCAATTTGTATTTATCGATTTTGCGATGGCCAATAGCAAAAAGTGTATTGCAATTTTTATTTGTTTGAGTTTTTGAAGCGTGATTTGGATCCATCTAAGACAAAATTTAAAAAAAAACACTTGCCGTCACATTTTTAATTTAAAATTAATTTTCTTTAATTTCGAACTCAAGTAATAATCGTTTTTGCAATTTCCAACCATTTTCCCGCGAAACCTCGGGAATTTTGCTGAAGGCGTACAGCTTATATAAACACTTCACCGAATTTAAAGACCCTCTCAGACACGGAAAACGCCTTATCGCGAGGCGAGCAAATATTTAAATAAAACGTATTAATAAATACGAACTTGAACGGCGGAGAAGATAAGGAATTCATATTTTCCGCTCCTCATTACAATCGACACATCGAACTAAACTTAAACATTACTTAAAATACAAAATTCTATTTCCGTTAGTTTCGGTCTAAGTAGTCTTCTACTTCGCAGAAAAAAAAGAGAGAGAGCGTTAATTTATTTATTTTTTCATTGTTTTGCATTTGTTTATTAATCGAGTCTATTTTACATTTGTTTATGTCCTTTACTTCATTTAAATATGTTTTTATTGCTCCATTGACGACTTTCACTGACGAAATACTACTTTTTTTCTTGTAAAAGGTGATATACAAACAAAAAGAATGTATTTTTTCTTAAATTGATTGCCGTTTGTTTAAATCTGGTTCTTCTTAAATCGATTGTCTTTTTCTTTGCTTGAATCTGTTTTTTCTTAATCGATTGTCTTTTGTTGTGCTTCTGATATTTGATATTTTTATTTGATATTTTTATTTATGTAAATAACACAAGTGTTTTACAGTCGTCAAGTTAACAGTAATAACAACAATAATAACAAGTAATGAAACAGTAACTATATATATACTGCTAGAAAGAAACAACGGGGTAATAGGGTGATCCCTGTTAAGATTAAGCGAAAATATTAGTATTTTTTACAAAAGTCAGAAATTCATCAATTGAATAAAACGCATTACTTTTTAAAAGTGAAGTAATTTTTTTTTTAATATAGTTGGCGACCACTGTCTCACAAATAAAGGTAGATGATTGTAAAGTTTGATACCTAAATCATTTGGCCCGTATTTTGCTTTGTTTAATCTGAAAAATTTAGGACAAATATTTTTTCTGGGACGAGTATCGTAAGAGTGAACATCTTCATGAAGTACCAGAGTATTGAGATGATTATGAGCAAACAGGAGGCACTGCAGAATAAAGATAGAAGGAAAAGTCAAGATTTGAAATTCACAAAATTTCAGTCTACAGTCATCTCTAAAACCCAGATTTCCAATTATTCTGACAGCTTTTCTCTGAAGCGAAAATATTCTATCAGCACTAGAACAATGACCTCAGATCAGTATAGAGTAAGATATTAATGAATGAATAAGCGCATAATAGGCTGCTAATAAAGATTGTCTTGAGACTGTATTGGCAAGGTTACGAAGCAGGAAAATGTTACTACATAATTTACCAGAAAGTTCCTGTATATGGGAATTCCAATTTAACTTAGGATCGAGATGAACACCTAAAAACTTTACCGAATTTTCACAAGAATAATTTACTCTATTTAAAGAAAACAAAACTTTTTTAGTTTTAGTAACATTCAACAGAAGTTTATTACTAGAAAACCAGTCGGCAACTGTAGACAGTACCTCCGTAGAATCCTGTTCAAGTTGTACTAAATCAGAATTATTAATGTTCAAGGTGGTATCATCAGCGAAAAATAAACAGTCAATGTTAGGCAAACAGTTGGAAAAATCATTGAAGTAGATCAAAAAAAGAAGTGGTCCCAAGATGGTGCCCTGCGGAACACCAACAATCACATCTTTTTCCGACGATAATTCACCATTCAAATAAACTTGTTGTTTTCTATTGGATAGATAAGATGTAAGTAACTTTATACTATTAACATCAAAATTATAGTGATTGAGTTTATCCAAAAGGATAGAGTGGGATACACAATCAAAAGCCTTACTCAAGTCACAGAAAATGGACAGTGAATGTTCACCCCTTTCAAAACAGTCAATCGTACTGTTTACAAAATGCAAAAGGGCATCTGTTGTATTACAATTTTTCCTGAAGCCATATTGGTTACCGGTAAAAAGATTATTTTCATCAAAAAACTTTACCATCTGAATACTGAGAACTTTTTCAATGATTTTCGAGAATATAGGTAATAACGAGATGGGTCTGTAATTATCAATTATGTTTTTATCTCCACACTTGAAAAGGGGGACGACTAGGGCCTTTTTTAAGCAATCAGGAAACAAACCACTTTTGATACATCTATTAGTTAAGACAGTTAAAGGCAAAATGATATTATTTAAACTTTTTTTTATAATACTTGTATTCAGACCATACACATCTTTAGAATTATTCTTCTTCATCGACATAACGATATCTCTAATTACATTAAAGCTAATTTCAGTAAAGCTGAAACAGGGAATAGTAGACGACGAAGTGTCCAAATAATACAGGGGATCAACATTGGAAGTAGGAATGCTTTGTGATATTACATTTGGAATATTAATGAAGAAATTGTTAAAGACATCAGCGCTGAAAGTGGTAGGAGTATTAGGTAATTTATTTCTTTGAGTATTGATTAATTGCCACATAGTTTTGACCTTATTATTAGAATTGTTAATTAATTTATCATTCGCATTAATTTTTGCAGTTTTAAGTGCGATTCTATATTGAGATCTGAGATTGTTATGCAGGACACCAAATTCTTTCAGTTTATGTTTATTGTATAATTCCTTAAAAAGATTTACTTTCTCACGCATTACTTTCAAATCATTTCACATTATTCTTTCCATTTTTAGATTTAAATTTGACTTCGGGAAAAGCATACAAAAAAGCTTCAATATAATGATCCAGGAATTATTATTGGTAGTTAGCTGTCTTTTTAGCCTCCTTTATTTTGCTTCGTCAATTCATTGTCGTTCTTGCAATTCTCTATCTATTTAAAAATCTAATATTTTCTTATAATGTAATTAATGTATTTTGTAGCGAGAAACAAAAACCAATACAATTTTATTCCTTCTGGATCGAATGTCTTTTGTTATCCTTCATCAACTTATCCTACTTATGACTTCTTTCATTCTTTACTCCATTCGTTTTCCAATTTTTTTTCTCCATTGTGTCCATAATTCCGTTTCTTCGTCAACCGACGATCTCGTGTTTTGGCTTCATCAGTTTGTTCAACGATGATGTTACTGTTCAATTGCGTTGATCGAGCATCGCATTTCTCAAACGTTCAAAAAATAGAAACAAAATCCAAGCGGCTGTGAAACTCAATACTTGTAAAAATTAGGCGCCACTTAATTTTTTTGTGTGCGGATTGTGCGTCCGTGGGTGGTATCGCTCGCAGAGGGATGACACCCACACATAAATTTCGAAACACTTGTAAAACTCTGACACGACACGTATGGTCACAATAATTTATGTGCTCCTCTTCCAGCTCTTCTGCAATTTATCTCCGCGTGTGTTTTTGTGGAATTTTTTTCTTCTTTTGGACGCGAGGAAAATATCACCCTCGACCGTCGACGTCAACAAATCAATAAAATTCGTGCACGTAAAATTCGAAGTAAAAAAAAAAAATTATGTCCTCAACCATCAATCAATCAATGTTCCTTTTATAGGTTACAAAAATATTTTTTAACGATGGAGGAGTGCAGTAAATCGTTACACTTTTTTTTTTAATTCTCGAATCTTGAATGAATGTAATAAAAGAAAAAATTGAAATCGGTGTTGTTTGTTTTAAAATGAGTAGAACCTCGATTAATCTATGTAAAATACAATAAAAATTAGAATTTGGCCGAACATCATTTAAGTCATAATTACAAAATACTATCCTTCGAATTCCCAAGTATTTAGTGACGCGGTTAATCGGAGTATTCGGGGTTCTACTGATTAAAAAAAAAGCAATTTCTACATCGACATTTTTTCGGTAAGTACCAGTCTCTTATAAGATCCAAAAGAGAAATTGCATAGATTTCGTAATTAAAAAAAAATGAAATTTATGTTCGACCCCCATCTCTTCCGGATCAGTTAACAAACGCTTCATTTGTATCAAGTGTTACGGCATGAAGCAGATCTTAAGGCTTTTAAAGTGAAGTGACATCCTAAGTGGTCCTTTTATGTTTTACCGAAAATCTCATTGCACACAGTATAATCCTCTAGGTTTAAACACACAAAGTTGTGTGATTTCGAACGAAAATTGACGACGGCGTAATTGTGATGGTGAGTAATAATATTTACGTCTGCTTAATTGTAAGAATCATCCAAGTCCAAGAATGTGTGATTATGACAGACAGACCTACCTATATACCCATATACATGCAAACATAGAATCTCAAAGAAACTGCTTAGAAGCGCATAATAATAGCAGATGGCATGATTACTCTGCTAAAAAGCTAATTAATATGCACATGCCACTTTTAATAGAATGCTTCCTAAGCATCTCTGTGCCTATTTACTATTTTTTATCGAGATGGCGTGCTCATAATAAAAATATAATGCTCTATCTTTGTCATCAGTTAGTTTTTGAACGGGGTATTAAAAGACTCAAGGTAATTAATTTTTTTTTTTTGGGTTACACTAATCAAAAGCGCCAATTTTTTTAAAATTTTATACATGGTGTTTCCTAGATACGTTCCAAAATTTGAGGATTTGATTTACATTAATATTTTAAGAAAAACAGTTCCGTGAACACATGGTCGCAAATGCATATTAAGGAGGCTACGACCAAAAACAAAACTGACACAAATTCTCACACTTTTGACATTTATCTTCATGTTTTTTAACCACCCTCACAAAGCCAGATTCACTCATTTAAAGACGGCTGTGCTAACCACAATCGATTAAAAAATTCAGAGTTTGTTTTGGGGGCCGGTTTGTTTAGGGATCGCACCTGCGACTTTTGATTCAACTACATTCAACTTTCATTTGAAATCGGACACGCTAACCCCGATCGGTTTGAAAATTTAGGGTTCGTATTGGGGTCGATTTGTTTGGGGGTCTCACCTACGATTTTTAGTACAACCACAACCACTCTCACAAAGCCAGATTCACTCATTTAAAGACGGCTGTGCTAACCACAATCGATTAAGAAATTCAGAGTTTGTTTTGGGGACCGGTTTGTTTAGGGATCGCACCTGCGACTTTTAATGCAACTACATTCAACTCTCATTTGAATTCGGACACGCTAACCCCAATCGGTTTGAAAATTTAGAGTTTGTATTGGGGTCGATTTGTTTGGGGGTCTCACCTACGATTTTTAGTACAACCACAACCACTCTCACAAAGCCAGATTCACTCATTTAAAGACGGCTGTGCTAACCACAATCGATTAAAAAATTCAGAGTTTGTTTTGGGGGCCGGTTTGTTTAGGGATCGCACCTGCGACTTTTGACTCAACTACATTCAACTTTCATTTGAAATCGGACACGCTAACCCCGATCGATTTGAAAATTTAGAGTTTGTATTGGGGTCGATTTGTTTGGGGGTCTCACCTACGATTTTTATTACAACCACAACCACTCTCACAAAGCCAGATTCACTCATTTAAAGACGGCTGTGCTAACCACAATCGATTAAGAAATTCAGAGTTTGTTTTGGGGACCGGTTTGTTTAGGGATCGCACCTGCGACTTTTGATTCAACTACATTCAACTTTCATTTGAAATCGGACACGCTAACCCCGATCGGTTTGAAAATTTAGGGTTCGTATTGGGGTCGATTTGTTTGGGGGTCTCACCTACGATTTTTAGTACAACCACAACCACTCTCACAAAGCCAGATTCACTCATTTAAAGACGGCTGTGCTAACCACAATCGATTAAGAAATTCAGAGTTTGTTTTGGGGACCGGTTTGTTTAGGGATCGCACCTGCGACTTTTAATGCAACTACATTCAACTCTCATTTGAATTCGGACACGCTAACCCCAATCGGTTTGAAAATTTAGAGTTTGTATTGGGGTCGATTTGTTTGGGGGTCTCACCTACGATTTTTAGTACAACCACAACCACTCTCACAAAGCCAGATTCACTCATTTAAAGACGGCTATGCTAACCACAATCGATTAAGAAATTCAGAGTTTGTTTTGGGGACCGGTTTGTTTAGGGATCGCACCTGCGACTTTTAATGCAACTACATTCAACTCTCATTTGAATTCGGACACGCTAACCCCAATCGGTTTGAAAATTTAGAGTTTGTATTGGGGTCGATTTGTTTGGGGGTCTCACCTACGATTTTTAGTACAACCACAACCACTCTCACAAAGCCAGATTCACTCATTTAAAGACGGTTGTGCTAACCACAATCGATTAAAAAATTCAGAGTTTGTTTTGGGGGCCGGTTTGTTTAGGGATCGCACCTGCGACTTTTAATGCAACTACATTCAACTCTCATTTGAATTCGGACACGCTAACCCCAATCGGTTTGAAAATTTAGAGTTTGTATTGGGGTCGATTTGTTTGGGGGTCTCACCTACGATTTTTAGTACAACCACAACCACCCTCACAAAGCCAGATTCACTCGTTTAAAGACGGCTGTGCTAACCACAATCGATTAAGAAATTCAGAGTTTGTTTTGGGGACCGGTTTGTTTAGGGATCGCACCTGCGACTTTTAATGCAACTACATTCAACTCTCATTTGAATTCGGACACGCTAACCCCAATCGGTTTGAAAATTTAGAGTTTGTATTGGGGTCGATTTGTTTGGGGGTCTCACCTACGATTTTTAGTACAACCACAACCACCCTCACAAAGCCAGATTCACTCGTTTAAAGACGGTGGTTGTGCTAACCACAATCGATTTAAAAATTCAGAGTTTGTTTTGGGGGGCGGTTTATTTAGGGGTCGCATCTACACTTTTTAATACAGCCATCCTCGAAATGTGTAACCACATTTCGCTCATTTAAACTTAGTTCTGTACTCGGATGTGCTAGTCACGATCGCTTTGAAACTTCGGCGTTGTTTAGGGGACTGGGGGCCAAATTTTTGATTGAACCGCGGCCGATATAGGAATTTTCGGTACAGAACCAGATTTCTTTCATTTAAAACAGCCCCTATACCCAGACGTACTGATTTTGAACGTGCAGTTCACTTTTGTTCTGGGGGATCAAGGGATGTACATTTTTAATTCTGTCAATCTCGAAATGTATAACAAATTTAGACACGTCTCGCTCATATAAAACTGGCTCTGCACTCGGACGATCGATTTGAAGCTTCAGCGTTGTTTAGGGGACTGGGGGCAACAGTCGGCGAGTTTCTAATTCGGCCAAAACACTAAGTTAACTTCTTTTCTTTAAATATTAATAGAAATCACATCCTCGAGTTTTGGAACGTACTTAAGAAACACCCTGTAGTTACAGACTATAGGATGATTTTCTCCGACTAAAAATTTATCCTACACTTGAAACTGATAATAAATACATGCGCAACTGTCAATTTTTTTACCGTGAAACGTTCAGTTGATTCGATTTCAACTTTCATTACGTCCCAGATAAATTGAGTGTGATTTATTTAAATCTCAATAATTCAAGGTCACTCTACGATTCTTTAGTAATACTTCTGCTTACTTCTTCTTAATTCCGATTTTAAAACTCGAAGAGAGCCGATCGTCTAATGTGTCGGCAAAATAAGTATCTATCAAATTTGGCGAGATACGGAAAGATTTGAGATGATGGGTGGAAACCCAAGTCCATCACTTTGATCCAAAGTCAAAAGAATGGGCTTTCGGGTCACTCCTTCCATGGAACAATTTTCTTGGGATTTTGAACGGGTTCTTTTTGTTGATTATTTACCACGTGGGCAAACCATCACAGGTAAATAAGGTGCGAGCCTTATACCGAAAGTTTGTGAAGCAATAAAAAAATCTGTACTCGAAGCTATGTCTTTCCTAGGCCAAAAGAATATTTACAGGGAGCTCATATTTGTGACGATGAGGGTGTAATCGCTCCTGTGAATTAATGACTTTCAGGACAAGAAAAGGATTTCTCTTTTCAAAGGCATCGACATACCAAACCTGTTAACCCTTTGGGAGATTATGCTGAAAAATAAAATTGTTTGAGGCGTCCCACTCATTCCATTCTATGTTAGGGACAATAACTCGTGAACTTTCCTCGTATGTACAAGTATTAGCCTGATGGAGTAAACATCCAACGATGTCACGTCAGTTGTGTAGATTGAGAGGCCAAAGTCTTTTCAATCTCCTAGTGTTCGTAGACTTTTAGTTTGTTATGGGACTTAGTACTGCGCCTTGTAAGTTACGACCATGATTGGTGATCAACTCATTAAAAACCCATTTGGAGACGATAAATGCTTTGTGTTTGATGTCCACGAGACCACATCCCCTTAGATTTTTTTTTCTTCTTAGTACTTCCTTCATTTACATAGGGAATCAAGACTGGACTTCAATCCCGTATATCCAAAGCGATTTGTTCCTCTTGATAACCGGGATTTGCATCCTATGAGCCAATTGAATTCAGATCTACTATTTTAAAATTTTTAATATATTTTGTTTCTAATTAAGCAGAGAGGGTGTAATCTGAATAAGTTCATTCTGGGATAGAGCAACTTGATTGATGTTACCTGAAGGACTTGTTCTTTTCAGGGGGCAAAATTCTTATGTATTGACGTGGGTTGTTTTTGACCTTGATCTTTAATTTCTCTAGTCATGTCTTTGGAGGTTAGTTAAAGTTACCAAAAGACACTTCGTTGTGTCATCAACGAAAGGACTTGCTGTTGTTTCTCTAGTCGTAGATAGGTCAGCTGTGTATATAGTACATACAGTTTTGGGCCTCGGATGCTCTCTTGTGGTACGCCTTATGGTACTTGGGTCGTGTTTGACGTTGATCTTTCCCTTCTCTAGTCTTACTTCGATGAGGCTTAGACGTCTTTGGAGATTATTTGAAGTTCCCAATTGCTGTGTCATCCACGAAAGGGTTTGTAGTCGTTTCTCTGGTCGTAGGTAGGTCAGCTGTGTATAGTACCTACATACAGCTTTGGACTGCGTTCATGGAATACTTCACTTACAAAGGGAATAAGACTAGACTTCAATCTCGTTTGTCCAAAGTGATTTGTTTCATTGCTTTGCAGCTCAACAGCTTATTTTCTGATAATCGGGATTTGAATCCCATGAGATCTACTTCATTTTTCGATATACAGGGTGACATTGAAAAAACTACAATGCATAGTACCACGCGATAGAGGACCATAAAATAATAATTGTATTCAAGATACAAAATTTTGATTTTTCTTTGAGAAAATTTATTTCTCTTCAATAACTCATAACAAAAAAATCGCTACTTGGTCGACGTGAGCTTTAAAAACAATTTGAGCACCTGCTTTAGAGCGAAGTACCATTGTTTTTCTTTATGTTATTGTTTTTTGTCGACCAAGTAGCGATTTTTTTGTTACGAGATATTCAAGAGAAATAAATTTTCAAACTTTAACATCCTGTATCTTGAAAACAAAAGACAATCGGACATTAGTGTGTAAGATCTCTTTTTATTATTTTACGGTCCTCTATCTCGTGGTATATGCACTGTAGTTTTTTCAATAAAATGTCACCCAGCATGTATGTTGTTTCTAATTAAGTTGAGGAAGTGTAATCTCAACGTTCATTCAACTTGATTGATGCTGAAGGGCGCTTCTTTTTTCAGGGGGTAAAATTTTTATGTGTTGACTTGGGTTATGTCTAATCTTGATCTTTTTTTTTTTAGTTCTATTTGGATGAGGTTTAGACGTCTTTAGAGATCAGTTGAAGTTACTAAAAGATCTACGTTACTTGCAAACTTCACTGTGTCATCCACGACAGAGCTTACCATTGTTTTTCTGGTCGTGTGCAGGTCAGCTATGTGTAGTTCTTAAAAAAACAGTTATTTTTATCTGTGGGGTTAGAATAGAATGTATTGAAAAATATTTAAATTGAAAAGCAAAAAACTAAACTTATTACTGGGAACTTCTAAGTATTCTAAGTAATTAGAAACTTGGTACTAGAAATACAAAAAAAAGTAAAATACAATAATTAAAAATGAAATATGGCAATTTAGGTAAAATTCTATTACTAAAATAAAATTTGAATTAAAATAAATAACTAAAATTATTGTTCGTGTTTGTTTCAATCTTAAATAGTTTACTTTTTAACTATTTTTTTTTTTTAGATATTCAGATATTAGATGTACAGGGTGAATCAATTTCGTTGATAATGGGCTTGAAAGTCTTTAATGTTTTACCTGCTTAATTAAAAATGTTTCTCATTTAGTTACATTCAAAAATCTACTAAAAAAATATTTATTAAGTAAATGCCTCCACTCTTTAAACAATTTTTTGAGTAATGTATCTTATGATCTTGAAATTTTGATCTATTGTTCTTTTGTATCTTTTCTTTGTTTTAATCAATCCGACAATGAACTTTTGTTCAGTAACATCATAGTGACTTTGTACCTCTTATATGTACATTTTTTACTTCTACTAAGGCCCGTATGCAAAGGCAGATCTCAAAAACAAATTACGCCTTGCATTGTTACATTTTTCAAAGTAAAGGTTTACTTTGGCATAAATCTAAAGATTTGTCTATGCATACAGGCATAGTTTTAGTTCATTTAAATTTGTGTTTGCTGACATATTCCACACAATGTTTGTTATTCTTACCGGAAATAAATATGAGACTTCATTTATTTCTTTAACTTCAAATTTATTTATTTTGTCAATTTACTTAATATATACCTCGATTACCTCAAAAATGTTTGCTTTAAAACAAACGCGAACTTTGCTTTTTTACATTTTCCTGCATTTCATTTTATTAATTTAGTTAGTATCTTTTCAAAACTGATGGATCGTGGATTTGGGATTTGGCAACAATAACATAATTCCGTCTTTTTTTGCTCAGAAAGTTTTCAAACTCTCACTTTTCCTTGAAGCCTTACTTATTATTATTATTATTACTTAGGAAGTAAGTACTATAAGTTGCCAAAATTTGAAGACTTGAGTAATTTGTTACCTTGCATGAGTTATTTGAATTTTAAATAGTTATACTGCCATCAAATTTAAATAAAAATGAAAGGAAGATCAAGAAATGTTTCTAATTTAATCAACCTTAATTATTGCAACCATTTTCCGCGAACCTTAAGGCCATATTTTGAAGATCTGATTAATCTAACAGTCTGCATATTATGATGCAAAGATAAAAAATTATTGGATGATGGTCATTTATTTATTTATTTTTTGTAGAATTATGACATCGAACGTAAAACTTATCGATTTAATCTCCCTGTTGAGAATTCAAATTAAAAAATTGGTTGCTGTAGTCTCTAACCTTGAACAGCCTGTATGTATACATGCTCGTGTCTGAAGTGGATTTTGACTTAATGCTTAAGGGTTACACCAAGATAAAACCATAAGAAAAATGGATATTCTCGTAGAAAAATGAAAACTGAACAATACGTTTAACATCTACGGTTTGTTGACCTTGAAATATCAAATTAGAACAAATTATAAAAATTATTATATGTAGAAAGATGACTAACTTTAAATCGAAATATTGGAAAAATTTACAATAATATTCGGGTCAAGGAAATCAACCCTTAAAAGGCTCTCTTTAAATCGAAATGTCTTAAGAGTTTATTTCAACCCTAAACATCTTCATTCCGATCGCATTGTATTACTTTTTTTTGTATCTGAATGGAAATGAAGCGCACAGGACATCAGAATTATATTTTCAAAAAGCAGATTTTCAACAACCATAAGAGAAACTTGAAAAGCGAAATGTCTCATACAGAGTGTTTGGGATATCAAACTTTTTGTGTATGTAGAAGTGGACGAAATAAAACTTTTCTTCCAGTATATTTTTTTCGTATGTCTTACCATTTTTTGGACTGCGTTCATGGAATACTTCACTTACAAAGGGAATCAAGACTAGACTTCAATCTCGTATGTCCGAAGTTATTTGTTTCATTGCTTTGCAGCTCAACAATTCATTTTCTGTTGATAATTCGAATCCCATGAGACTATTGAGTTTTTTTGGTTTCAGATCTACTTCTTCTTTTCGATATATGCATGTTGTTTCTAATTAAGTTGAGGAAGTGTAATCCCAACATTCATTCTGGAGTAAACCAACTTGATTGTTGCTGCAGGGCATCTTCTTTTCAGAGGGTGAAATTTTTATGTGTTGACTTGGGATGTGTCTGATCTTGATCTTTCAGACGACTTCGATGGGGTTTAGACGTCTTTAGAGATCAGTTGAAGTTACCAAAAGATCTACGTCACTTGCAAATTTCACTGTGTCATCCACGACAGGGCTTACTATTGTCATGTAAGGGCTTATAGACGTTTCTCTGGTTGTAGGTAGGTCAGCTGTGTATAGTACATGCAGTTTTGGGCCTAGGATGCTCTCTTGTGGTACGCCTTATGGTACTTGGGTCGTGTTTGACGTTGATCTTTCCCTTCTCTAGTCTTACTTCGATGAGTCTTTGGAGATTATTTGAATTATTTTGAATTATTATTTATTATACGCCTTATGGTACTTGGGTTGTGTTTAACCTTGATCTTTCATTTCTCTAGTAATACTTCGATGAGATTTACACGTCCTTGGAGATTAGCTGACGTTCCCAAAAGGTTTCACTAATTGCAAATTTCACTGTGTCATCCATGAAAGGGCTAACTGTTGTTTCTGTGGTCATTTATGTATAGTACATACAGTTTTGGCCCTAGAATTTTCCCTTGTGGTAGACCTGGTAATATTGGAAAGCGGTTAGAGGTTTTTCAATTGACCTTTCAATTTTGAATTGCGCTTGTTGATTTAATAATATTGGATATTTGGTAACACAGTTAGTTACCAAAAACTTACCACAAATTAATTGTGGCTATGTAATTAATCAAAGATATTCTTTTGTGTTTTCAATTGCCATCTCTTTTCAGACCATTTTACGATCCTATTGTATAAAAAGTGACATGCACTACGAGTTCATTCATATTGTGTGTCGGACGAGAATTCTCGAAGGTTTACCATGGCCAGGTAGACGTTATATGTTTGTAAGGAAACCATGACGAATTGACACGTTTACCTGGGCGGAAATGTAGCGTTAGTTACTTAGACACGCATACCGGATATGTTTCAGTGCAGCCACCACTTAGACGCGCACTTGTATTTTATCAGTGAGACGCGTGCCACTCCGATCCTTTGCATTTACCAGTCGCTCTAATCTCTGGCTGGATTGATCTATTACAAGAACATTCTTTTAGTAGTAATCTGAGACAACAGCGCGCATAGAAAGTTTCCAATTTTTTTCCTGTCCTTTTGGTTTTTTTTTGTTTTAGGTGAAAACCATGATTTTCTTTTGTTATTATCTCAGTCCCAGTTAGTATTGACCTCAGTTGCAGGAACGAAACACTTTTTCTAATTTTCTTTTAGGTTTAAGCAGTTAGTTAGATCGAATGGGTGATTGTGGAATGATTTTGAATCGATTAGATTTTGTGAATGGCTTATTAATTCCAAACACTTTTTGTTTAACTTTTTTAGGTTTAAGAAGTTAGTTAGATGGAAGATTGATTTTGGAATCGATCGGATTTTGTGAATGGCTTATCAATTTCAATTCTTTAATTGTTGATTAGAGTCGATTAGCAAAAAGTTATTTCCGATGATGTTATTCCGCTCGCTCTTAATCGTAATTCCAAACTAAAAATATCCAGAAAACACTGTTAACAGTAACAACACAGATAGCAGCAGTTATTAGCAAGCAGCGATAACTCTAAGCAAATATTTTTCATAAGCGATATATAAAAATATTCTCTTAGATGATCAATAACGGTGATTAATGCGTAAATAACTCGCTGAATCAGTCCGAGCAAGATGCTGAAATATGTGGACTCTGCGGCGTAGGTCAGGGTTGGTATCAATGGCAGACAAAGTAATCTGCAGTATTTTTTTCGATAACAGGATTTTGGCTTTTTTTGATTTCGTTGTGACGCTATGGTTCATATCAAATCGCTGTTTGCGTGCGGCTCGTTAGCGAGATAAGTCTGCAGAGGACGGTTCGAAACGGCGACTTTCGGAAAATTTTACGCAAAAATCAAAAAGATTTATTTGTTTGTCGTGACTCTTTTAAGTTGCACTTTAAGAGGCACTGACCGAATATCACTGAACCTTTTATCATAATTGACATTTAGAGTTTTTTGTTTCGCTTTTCATAATATAAAACAGTTGACAGAATCATCAAAATATAATATGTTCAAATAAATTTTTCATGACAGTAGGCCGTGAAAATAAAACATTTAGTTGTCAACTTGACAGTTTGACTTAACCTACACTATTGAACAATCAATTTTATTATTCAGTTTTTTTCAATATTCTGATGAAGAAGCTATTGCAATAAAAGCAGAAAAAGTAAATGATTAACCCGTAACTACTACCGACGGGTCATTTTGATCCAACGGTATACCCCGGTATATACGGTAATATGGCGAATTTGAACGATACGTAAGAGTGTAGGAGTTGGACATCTCGGTATTTTCTAATTAGTGTGTCAATAGCCTGAGAACGTGTTGCTTGTGTCCTTCTTGTTCGTTGTTTGTATTTTGTGGATATAAGTGGGTCATATTGACCCGTCAGTAGTGTATGTATAACAAGAAAAAAATTAGTAAGTAAGTAAGTAAAAATTCATACAATGTAGATTGTTACCAATATTTTTGTTCACTTACAAAGGGAATAAGACTAGACTTCAATCTCGTTTGTCCAAAGTGATTTGTTTCATTGCTTTGTAGCTCAACAGCTTATTTTCTGATAATCGGGATTCGAATCCCATGAGATCTACTTCATTTTTCGATATACAGGGTGACATTGAAAAAACTACAATGCATAGTACCACGCGATAGAGGACCATAAAGTAATAATTGTTTTCAAGATACAAAATTTTGATTTTTCTTTGAGAAAATTTATTTCTCTTCAATATCTCATAATAAAAAAATCGCTACTTGGTCGACGTGAGCTTTAAAAACAATTTGAGCACCTGCTTTAGAGCGAAGTACCATCGTTTCTCTTTATGTTATTGTTTTTAAAGCTCATGTCGACCAAGTAGCGATTTTTTTGTTATGAGATATTCAAGAGAAATAAATTTTCAAACTTTAACATCCTGTATCTCGAAAACAAAAGACACTCGGACATCAGTGTGTAAGACCTTTTTTTTATTATTTTATGGTCCTCCATCTCGTGGTATATGCATTGTAGTTTTTTCAATAAAATGTCACCCAGCATGTATGTTGTTTCTAATTAAGTTGAGGAAGTGTAATCTCAACATTAATTCAACTTGATTGATGCTGAAGGGCTTCTTTTTTCAGGGGGTAAGATTTTTATGTGTTGACTTGGGTTGTGTCTGATCTTAATCTTTTTTTTTTTTTTTTAGTTCTATTTCGATGAGGTTTAGACGTCTTTAGAGATCAGTTGAAGTTACTAAAAGATCTACGTTACTTGCAAACTTCACTGTGTCATCCACGACAGAGCTTACCATTGTTTTTCTGGTCGTGTGCAGGTCAGCTATGTGTAGTTCTTAAAAAAAACAGTTATTTTTATCTGTGGGGTTAGAATAGAATGTATTGAAAAATATTTAAATTGAAAAGCAAAAAACTAAACTTATTACTGGGAACTTCTAAGTATTCTAAGTAATTAGAAACTTGGTACTAGAAATATAAAAAAAGTAAAATACAATAATTAAAAATGGAATATGGCAATTTAGGTAAAATTCTATTACTAAAATAAAATTTGAATTAAAATAAATAACTAAAATTATTGTTCGTGTTTGTTTCAATCTTAAATAGTTTACTTTTTTAGATATTCAGATATTAGATGTACAGGGTGAATCAATTTCGATGATAATGGGCTTGAAAGTCTTTAATGTTTTACCTGCTTAATAAAAAATGTTTCTCATTTA
The DNA here is from genome assembly GCA_958336345.1 of Dorcus parallelipipedus. Lineage (NCBI taxonomy): Eukaryota > Metazoa > Arthropoda > Insecta > Coleoptera > Lucanidae > Dorcus > Dorcus parallelipipedus. The sequence continues at coordinate 37,603,250 of OY284483.1, read as the reverse complement.
GTTACATTCAAAAATCTACTAAAAAAATATTTATTAAGTAAATGCCTCCACTCTTTAAACAATTTTTTGAGTAATGTATCTTATGATCTTGATATTTTGATCTATTGTTCTTTTGTATCTTTTCTTTGTTTTAATCAATCCGACAATGAACTTTTGTTCAGTAACATCATAGTGACTTTGTACCTCTTATATATACATTTTCTACATTTAATATGGCGAATTTGAGCGATACGTAAGAGTGTAGGAGTTGGACATCTCGGTATTTTCTAATTAGTGTGTCAATAGCCTGAGAACGTGTTGCTTGTGTCCTTCTTGTTCGTTGTTTGTATTTTGTGGATATAAGTGGGTCATATTGACCCGTCAGTAGTGTATGTATAACAAGAAAAAAATTAGTAAGTAAGTAAGTAAAAATTCATACAATGTAGATTGTTACCAATATTTTTGTTTCTTTGTTCTTTTCTTCCAGAAACATGAGTAGAAGTAGTAGAACTCCGCTTACCGATGCAGAATTAATGCAAATTATTGAAAATGATGAGTTCTGGAATGAGTTTGAGACCGGCGAGCCGTCGTCTAGCCAAGAAGAAATAAATGCAGAGCACAGTGTTACAATTGTAGAAGATAGATTAAATGCTACTAGGCAGATTTTGGATAATGCAGACATGAGTGATCCAGATGAAAATGATAATCAAGAACATAGTGAACATGATACAGAAAGTGAAATCGATTGGGAGCCGGAACATTCAACCAATCAAGAATGTGCAGGAGAAGAAGAATACGAGACAGAAGAAGAAGAAGCTGTTGATGATGACGATGAAGAGAGAATTGTGCAACGTCATCATGCGTATTATGGTAAGGACCGAACTAAATGGGCTAAAACAGCTCCGGTAAAACGAAAAACTCTTGCAAAGAATATCTGTACAATACTACCAGGTTTAAAAGGTCCAGCAAAGCAAAATCCACCTTCCAGTCCTTTAGAAGCCTGGAGACTTCTATTCTCAGACACAATGATTGAAATGCTATTGGAACATACTAATACAAAAATTGAAAAAATGCAAGCACAGTACAGCAGATTCAAAAGACGTAAAGATTCTAGGTCGCAATTTAGTGCTTCATTCATTCATAAAACTGAGAAGTGCGAAATTGAAGCACTTAAAGGTCTTATGTATTTACAAGGTATTTTTAAATCAAACCATGAAGATTTAAAATCTCTGTGGGCTACCGACGGAACTGGCAGAGACGTTTTTAGATGTTGCATGTCCCTGGCTAGATTCAGCTTTTTGATATGTAGTTTACGTTTTGACGATGATCAATCAAGAAAAGAAAGGGTCAAAGAAGATAAGTTAGCCGCCATTTCGGATTTATTTAATATGTTTGTCCATAACTCAAAAGAGTGTTACACCGCGGGAATTTTCTTGACAGTGGATGAAATGTTAGTACCTTTCAGATGACGCTGCGGGTTTAGAATGTACATGCCTAACAAGCCCGCCAAATATGGTATTAAAGTACAAGTTCTAGCCGATGCAAAAACCCACTACATGATTAATTCAGAAATATATAGTGGTAAAAGTAATCAAACAACCAACCGAAAACTCTCAATCCCAACTGAGGTCGTTATTCGATTAGTAGAACCAGTTACAGGTTCTAATCGTAATATTACCGCAGATAACTGCTATACTTCTATGGAATTAACATCTGAGCTAAAGAAAAAAAACCTAACTTACGTGGGTACAGTAAAAAAAAATAAAAGGTTTATCCCCAAAGATTTCTTTCCCACTAGAAGTACAGAAGTTAGTAGCTCTACTTTTGGCTTTCAATCAGATCTGACTCTTGTATCGCACACTCCAAGAAAAAACAAAGCCGTTATTTTACTTTCGAGCATGCATAACGACAGTCTGGTTGATGAACAAACTAAGAAACCTGACATGATATTATTCTACAACAGCACAAAAGGTGGAGTAGATGCACTCGACCAAAAGTGTGCCAATTACTCAACATCCAGAAGAACACGAAGATGGCCCATGGCATTGTTTCATATGATATTAGATGTATGTGGAGTCAACAGCAGGGTCCTATACCAATTCTCACCCCAGGGAAAAGAAATTGAAAGTTTTAAAATCTTGAAAGTCCTGGGACTAAGTTTGTGTGAACATTTTATGAGAGCTAGAATATACAATGTACATATCCCTCGCAAATTACGTCAATTGACGGCCGATACACTTGGTATTGCCATGGAAGGTAATGCTAGACCTCAACCAAACGGACCTGCCTCAAAAAGACGTAGATGTGGCATTTGTAATCCAAAAAATGATCGAAAAACACATACTGTTTGCGAACATTGCAAAATTCCGATTTGTATGCAATGTGCAAAGAAAGTGTGTCCAAATTGCATTTAGAAGTTTTCTATATTATTATATGTAACAAAATGTTTATTTCTTGCTTTTCCATATAAAGTTTATCGAAAAAACAGCTCTTGTAATTTTTTTTTGGCAAAACAAGTTAGTGGGTCAATATAACCCGTCTGTAGCACTTATGCTATAAAAATTGGAGAGTAGTAGTTAAGGGTTAATTGAAAATTTATTTGAGTACCTACATATAATCCATTCATTATCTATTTACCATCGTAGTAGGCCGTTATTTTAAGTTTTTTGAATTTCCACTTTGTTTTTATTTTACGCCATTTTCATTTTCAACTTTGTCATGTAATGTCTCGTCTTTGTTTTTTTTTTTTTGTTTGCAGCTACATTGGGTATTTAATATTTTTGTTTCAGTTTTAAATTTCTTACGATTAGTTGTCTTTTGTTTTCGATTCTGCATTGAAATTATCATTCGTTTTTGTTTTCAACTTTTGTTATCGTATATAAATAATTTAAGCTCAATATTGAAGAATTATTTTTATAATTAATTCAATTGCTTGGCCTTCAAGTATGAAGCGGGACTTTTATTTAGTTTCTTCTTATTCTTTATTTTATTTTCTCATTTGCAATCATGCTGCAAGTTTAATATTTTTGTTTCTATTTATTTTATGCGTTTTTTTTTAAATTTCAACAATTGCTTTCACGACCACTTTTGTTTTCGATTCTACGTTGAAGTTACCACTCGTTTTTATTTTTGTTTACAACTACATCGGAATTTTATTGTTTTTACTTCTGCATTGATTATCTTCTGCGATTGAAATTATTAACAGTTCATTTATGATTAACTGTCTTTCGTTCGATAGTTATTTTATAACATTTTGTTTAAACTAACATAACATAATATAAAAGCTATGAATCTAATTCATCGAAACGTCAATAATTTATAACAAAAAAAAAATTAAATAGACTTCAAGCAAACGTCTGGCGAATCCTTGAGGCAACAAAATATTAAACGAATCCGTTAATCCTTCGGGTCAAAACTAGGATGAAATATGTTGACCGTCAAAACACATAAATTTGCGAAGTCTTTCTGTGTGGTTCTCGATTGATATGTAACATGTATGGGGCGTATACTCCTGGGATCCATTCGGTGTCTTTTACTATAGGGAGTGTTCGCTTTTCCCGTTACAAATTACAACCGCACGAAATATTATTTATAAACTGGATGCGACGTGCCCAGTATTAAAAAAATTATAATTCTCAGTCCGGGCGTTAAATGCTAAATGAAATAATATACGCACGTGTGAAGCAAATAATAATAATATGTGTTAACGTAAATCTTGACGAGTCCCACGGGCATTTGCTGACGTATGAGTACTGTTCCTGGAAGTGACAGGAATGTTGTACGCACTTCGGCCAACCAAGCAACCAACAAACAACCGCCAAGACTTAACATCCTGTGCACTGTAATTAATTCATCGACAATGGCCGCTCTGTTATAATAATAATTGCGGTGCACAATACAAGCGAAAGGGATTGTTTAAAAAAAGTTCACGCTTTATTTAAAATACCTATTGGAAAACAATTGCGTAGATTAATTTCAATATGAAATTAAGAAATTTCTTTAATTAAATTTAAAATATTTTTTGCCTATTCAAGTTCAAATTGTACAAATCTGTGTACTTTTCAACACCCAGACAATATGTTAATGACGGCGGTCAGAGTTCTGGTTCAAACCGAACGAAGTCCTTTGCAATAGACGGAATATTTTCTTTCACAGATAACCAGATTTTGTTTTGATCTCTTTTCGTAACTCTCGTTGTAACTCTAAAGTTCAACATTAAGTTATTTTGAACTCACTTGTTACAAAACAATAAAAATAAAAAGACTGATAGTGAAGTGTGACTTTCATAAATCCGCTGCAGATCAGTTTATCTCGCACGTTTAATCGGACTGAAATTTCAGTCGATTGAAATAATAATGCTTGAATCCTGACATAAACTTATCTAATTTGTCATTTCAATCCGATTGAGAACTTAGCTCAATCCGCCTGAAAATGGAGATTGGATTGACGAAGCCGCTTGAAAAATGGCGATATAAACTTGGATTCAAATTATTATTGGTTCTGGCTACCTTCATGATATACAGGGTCTCGCAAATAGAGTGGCCTATTAAAAGTTTTCGGGGAAGGGAATAAACAAAAATTCTAAAAATTAGTACACTGCCCTAAAGAAAAGCGATCTTTCAGATTAAAATATTTTTACTTTTATATCACTTCCGGTTATACCGGAAGTCGCCATTAACTTTCTTATTTTAAATGGAATGCTATACTTTTTATTACAAATTCTGATTCCACACATTATTCTAAATAAGAAATGTTAAGCCTTCCATATACCTAAATGTAACCGACTTTGAGATATCTTATTTAAAAAATTGTTTTGGTGACCTTTCATTTAAGACGATGTATTTACGCCAATTTCAAATTTAAAGATTGAAGTGACATGTCGTTTAAAAGTATAATGTTCAGACTTTCAAATAATATCTTAATTATCACTGAAAAATTCATAGGGTGGTCAAAATATGATGTCGAAAGTCATTATGTTTAACTTCCCAAAACTCAATTTTCGTAAATGGAACACCCTGTATATTTTTACGTCATGAGATACAGAATCAAATTCTACATCGATTGATATTAGCATTCCCTATACCTATTTCTTTTATGACAGCTGTAATTCTTGCCAAATGAAATTGTAATTAAATTGATTTGTTTAATTGGCAGTATTAGAGAAATAGAAAATCTTATAAATCACGTGAATTATTTCAGCCTCATTGGACCTCATCAGAGATATGTACTAAAAAATTACTTTTTTGAAAGGATAATAATTAAATTATACACTTACATATTTTTGAATTTCCAATAACCCAAAAACAAACCCTGAAAGAAAACTTTTTGAAAAACCGTCTAATATTTTGCAAAAATTGAAAGGAACAGTTATGTTTCATCATTCAAAAGGCAAAATGTGACAGTAAAATAAATAATTTCACTCAATGTTTCCATAGTTACTTACGTTATTTATTTTACTGTCACATTTTGCCTTTTGAATGATGAAACATAACTGTTCCTTTCAATTTTTGCAAAATATTAGACGGTTTTTCAAAAAGTTTTCTTTCAGGGTTTGTTTTTGGGTTATTGGAAATTCAAAAATATGTAAGTGTATAATTTAATTATTATCCTTTCAAAAAAGTAATTTTTTAGTACATATCTCTGATGAAGCCCAATCAGGCTGAAATAATTCACGTGATTTATAAGATATTCTATTTCTCTAATACTGCCAATTAAACAAATCAATTTAATTATATTTCTTTTAGTTTCCTTGTTATCAATAATTGTTTATTATAACGACATATTTCGCTAGAAATATCGAAATTTTTCGCAGTAAGTGTCGACAAAATAAAAATATTTATTGAGTTATACCATTAACAGATAATTAGAAGTAAATAAATAAGTTTCGACCAATGCTAATACAGAAATTTCATTTGCTTCATTGGCAGTTACAGGGGCAGATAAAGTTTTCTTTGGTCAGACAGTGCCACTTCTTAAAAATACGTTCAAATCTTCTACATTTTTTTTTCTGTCATTGGCGGTAACTGCGGATACTTTTCATTAAATTTTCTGCTCGTTCTCGTAACCATTTTATTCCACTCTCTTTGAATGTAAAATAAACTGTTTAGTAGAATAAATAAAATTATTCATTATTGTTTTTACCACTTTACCAATTGTAAGTTTTGCTTTTGTTGTTTAATAAAAACATTAAATTGACAAAGAAAATTGTTTTTCAAAGCATGCTTAATTTTTAAAGACGCTCGTTTATGAAAATGGTAAACTTACGGTAGGTATTCACCTAATAGCTTTATTCTATGATGTACGTCAAAATAATGTTATGGTTAGCAATTAATTATTTCCTAAAAAGTAACTTCAATATCTGCTTTTCTTTTCAAAGCTGGCTACGAATAAGTGCATTCATTCCATTAATTAACAGAATAAAATAAACAATCATTGATAACAAGAAAACTAAAAGATATAGGTATAAGGAATGCTAATACCAATCGATGTAGAATTTGATTCTGTATCTCGTGATATAAAAATATGTAGGGCGTTCTATTTACGAAAATTGAGTTTTGGACAGTTAAATATAATCACCTTTGACACCATATTGTGACCACCCTATGTATTTTTCAGGGATAATTAAGATATGATTTGAAAGTCTGAACATTATACTTTTAAACGACATGTCACTTCAATCTTTAAATTTGAAATTGGCGTAAATACATTGTCTTAAATGAAAGGTCACCAAAACAATTTTTTAAATAAATTTGAAGATATCTCAAAATCGGTTACATTTAGGTATAGGGAAGCTTAACATTTTTTATTTAAAATAACGTGTAGAATCAGAATTTGTAATAAAAAGTATGGCATTCCATTTAAAATAAGAACATTAACGGCGACTTCCGGTATAACCGGACGTGATATAAAAGTGAAAATGTTTTAATCTGAAAAATCGCTTTCCCTTAGGGCAGTGTACTAATTTTTAGAATTTTTGTATATTCCCTTCCCCGAAAACTTTTAATATGCCACTCTATTTGGGAGACCCTGTATAAACATGTTATAATACCAAATTACTACTACTGCGATTAATTTATTTCTAAATTATCATACTTAAACATAATAAACACAAACTTACAGCTGATGGTTGACAATTGTCATTTATTGTCCGTTATAAGCATGTAATGCATAATCTAATGTTAATTTAGCAACTCAATGCATTTCTTTTTACCATGTGGTTGTCTCTTTTTAGGATTGAAATAATATTTCAAGCGGATTGAGGTAGATGATTTTTTACACAATGTGTGAAATGAATTAATTGGAAGTGTTAAAATAAAATTTAAAAAAAAGACAAACGAAAATCAATTCAGTCAAAATGTGATCGACAGCTTTTAAACTAAAACATTCATTTAAAACAATTTTATTTAAAGAAAAGTAAGTCATTTAATTCAAAATAATTAATAAGAGGAGAAAAATTCAAAAAGACATTTTCTTGAATCATTTCTTACTATTACGCCCCAAGGGCAAGAGTAAGAAAAATATTTCCATTTTTATTTTATTATTTATTTATGTTTTTCATTTATTTTTTCGCCTGCCTCAACACTAAAAACAGAAATTGAATTTTAATTTTTTTTGTTATTAAATCGATTGTTTTGTGCTTCTAAATACCACTGCATGTAGGGGTAAGGCCAATAAAAGATATTTTATAATAGTATATTATTATACAAGTTTCACAAGAAGGCTTATTGTAACACGAGTGGGGTTGGGGCACGACTAGCGAAGCGTGGCGAGCTAGGAGTGCCCCAACGGAACGAGTGTTACAATGCCTCTTGTGAAACTTGTATAATATACTATTTTTTCTACTTTGCGTCACTTATTGAACAAAAATATGAAAAATATTGGATCTTCTTAGTATATGGGGAATTTTAGTTGTAATGCGTGGCAACACTGAAAACCTTTCGTTTTAATCAAAAGTCACATTAACAAGTTATTAATTTTTCTTATCCAGCTTCATTGTGAGTATATTGTTAAGTAACAAATAAATACTGAGCTATTTTGTATATTGTATATTGTAAAATCTATTAAATATTTTCAATTAAAAATGACTAAAATTTCCCCAAAAACAGTGTCACAATGAGCTTCATTGTGAAACTGTTTTTGGTGTCACAATGAATCCATTGTGAACGCAAAGTAAAAAAAAAATATAACAGTATAATAGGCAATCTTTTATAAAATATTTTATAAAAATATGCCTGTTTTAGACGGTCATATTTTTGTATCAAATTTATTACGAAGTGAGAGAGATAAGCTGCCACAGTGAACGGTGATTGGTAGAATTGGCATTTCTCACTCACTTCGTAATAAATTTGATACAAAAATATGACCGTGTAAAACGGGCAATAGAAATATTTTGTCATATGTATTTTTTTTATCAAATACCTTTTATAAAAGATTTTTGACAAAGATCTTTTATAGTGTAATATTGCCCTAAAAGCGTCGACTTTGATTTTCTTTTGTTTTTATTGCGTCTCACGTAATTCGTTTTCCTTTTACATCAGACCTGACGTAATTTGTGCGACAAAATGAGACTTCAAAATTCAGTTTTCTCAACGGAAATGGTAAATTTTGGATGAAACAAAAGTACATCTAACGGGATATTTCGATGTTGGGTCATTTAAGGATTTTATCAAGGTCTAAAGTTCAGAAAATAGGACATTTTTTGAAGGGAACATATTCAGCAGAAATGTCGCCTGAAATGGTCTAATGGGTTTTTTGTTACGAGAAATTCATTTTTTTGTTGCATTTTACAATAAACTCACATTTTTGAGAAAACAGTTCAAATAAATTTAAATGTTTAAGATTTATTTAAGAATAAAAAATGAAAAGAAGCATGAAATATTATCTTTTGCAAAAAAAAATTCAAATCAAATTCAATAATCAAATCAAATAATTGTGCACAAGCCGGGATCATCCATGATGTTTTCGCTAGATTTCACAAAGTAACCATGGCCATGGAAGTCCGATATCGTAGTAAAAAGTTTGACGACGCCTTTTTAATTGACATTTGTTGGTGAGCAGCAAAAAAACAGAGACGACGATGAAAAAGAAGTCCTAGATCTTCAAAACATCATGGATGATTACCACGTTCAGCACAGTGATGACAGCATGGAGAGCTTTCTAAGTAATCAAATTAAACCATCGACATCAATCCAAACTCCACAACTTTCACAGAATTTCAAAAATTGTTCTAAATATCAATAATCTAATATTTTGACTTAAAAACGAATTTCACTTTAAAATTAATTGTTGAAGAAAATATTTTATTAGAAGTTATTCTAATTCAAAGTTGCTTAATATTGGAAAAGGTGAGAACCCATTACAACCAGGGCTGTGAGTCGGAGTTGCTTTACTGGAGTCGTCGGAGTTAGAGTCGATAAAACTATTTCGACTCCGGCTCCGATTCCTGCGATTGTTTACTTAACCTCTTGATTTTTGATCTTTCATCTTCTCCGTTTTGATTTGAGTTTAAAATTTAAGACCACAAATTGATTGATATGATAGCTGTGATTCTTTAACAGTTTTATATGTTGCGTGCTTTCAATCAATAAATAAATAGTATTTCTGTTGATTTATAAAAGAGTCGGAGTCGGAGTCAGGGCTGAGTCGAGTTGCAGTCAGAGTCGGAGTCGGAGTCGGAGTCGGAGCCCTGATTACAACGCCCTCGAAATCTAAATTAAATCTGATTTTATTTATTTATTTCTAAAAATGATGTGTCATGTCTTCTTTCATACTTTTTTCTTAAATAAATCTTAACCAATTAAATGTATTTAAATTTTGTTTTTCTCAAAAATGTAAATGTATTATTATTAACGATTATTTCAGGCGAATTTGTCTTCTGTTTCTGTCAATTCGATTGTATTGAAAAAAGATGATGTCGATTCAGATTTTCTTTTGTTTTTAGTGCAAGTAATTGAGCCACTTGTTTTTTCTTTTACTTATAGTATGCTTGTCTTTGTTTCTGCCAGCTTTTGGTTTCTGTTTCTGCCAACATTTGTTTTCGTTTGTGCCAGCGTCTCTCAAGTTGATTATAGCGAAAAAAAATGCCGATTCAGATTTTCTTTTGTTTTTAATGCAGATAGTTGAGCTGAGTTGTTTCTGTCAATTCAATTCTAGTGAAAAAAAAATGATGTCGGTTCAGATTTTCATTTGTTTTTATTTAGTGCAAATAATTGAGCCACTGACATATTTGTTTCTTTTCCTGCTTAATTTGTTTGTTTCTTGTTTCTGCCAGCTTTTGTTTTCGTTTCCGCCAGCGTCTGTCAAGCTGACGAAGAAAATAATGTCAGATTTTCTTTTTTTTTTTAACGTAAGTAATTGGTCTATCGCATTATTAATTATTTGTCTCTTTACTGCATAACTTGTTTGTTTTTATTTTTCCCAGCATTTGTTTTTTTTTAATTCCGCGAGCGTTTGTTTCCTATTTCTGCCAGCGTTTGTTTTTCTATTTCTGTCGAGTTGGCTGTATAGTGAAATAAACAATGTTGATTCAGATTTTCTTTTGCTTCGAATGCAAGTGATTCAGCTACTGTATCGTTTGTTTGTTTTCTGCGTACTGCATAATTTGTTTTCTGTTTCTGCCAGCATTTGTTTTCTGTTTCTTCCGGCATCTGTTTCCCGTTTCTGCCAGCGATTGTCTTCTGTTTCTGGCAAGTAGATTGCAGCGAACAAAATAAAATCCATTCAGATTTTCTTGCGTTTTTAATACAAGTTATAGATATAATGTACAGTTCATTTTTTTATTATATGCCGATCGATCGATCGATAAGTCAAAGAACTTTCATGTAGCTATCTCCTTCTAACTTTCGTGAAACAGCTTTGCGTCTTTTGTCACGTTACATCATTTCATCGTATATTTCCTTAACTTAGATTTATACGAACTTGTAGACTTGTTAATTTTTTGTTTGGTGCATAATTTGTTTGTGCAGGCATTTGTTTCCTGTTTCTGCCAGCATCTTCTGTTTCTGTCAATACGATTGTTCTTCTGTTTTAATTAGCGCAAGTGATTCAACTACTTTATTATTTTTTATTTGTTTAGAAATATAAAAAGAAGTAAAAATTGAGAATGACATAACTAGCAATAAAACATTTATACAGAATACAGAATTGAAACTACATTCGCACCTCTATAACTCGAACCTCCACAACTCGAAACTTTCTATAAGTCGAAATTTACTAATCTCCCTGTACAGTGGGTGTAACTGAAATCTCTATTAATAAGCTCTATTCCCTGAGTAATAATAATAATAATATTTATTTCTCAGCTGCCATTGATTAATGGATAGATTCGTCAGACTTATTGTATGTATAGTTAACTAAAACCTAAATTAAATCAATTAAATTCTTCGTCACTTAGAAATTCTTGGACGGAATAGTAACATTTCTTAATTAGAAGATGTTTAACTTTTAACGTTTAAATAGTTGTACTGGTGGGTTTTTAACATTTTCCCTGAATTTATTGAACATTTTATATTCCAATTTATTGAATAATAACTATTCTCCAAATATCCTTTAACATTCTTCCATATCTACGTCACGTTATTCCAAGGTTAGTGTTATACTCAATTTATCCGACGATTGTAAAATCGGGCCTAAGTGTGAAGCAAAATAAAAGTAACAATAATAATAAAATTGTGTGAAAATTAAGCAATAGAAATGACAAAGGATAGAAAGCATAAACAAAACCGAAAAGAAAAAAGATTATTTACATTTATGTCGAAGCATTTGGAATTAAAAATCAAAATTAGTAGAAATACTTTTAATTTTAATTTTCAATTTAATGTATTTTTTGTATTATTATTTTATTTATTATAAAAGTTTACTTGATAAGATATGAGTTTAAATTAAACTTTATTTAAAAAAATAGATAAATCGGCCCCAATAATCATTTTAAAAAGTTGACTTAATTAGATACGAATTCACGTAAATTTTAAATTCTCAAAAATGTTTTGATTTTCTTTATATTTTTAACCAAATTTAATGAAATGTGATCTATTGTTTTTAAAGCACTTAAAGATATTGATCTCGCAACTTTACCATTTGAGAATTTTGCGATTTTACTCGACAACGACAGTGCGAGGGGCCGATTTAATTGGATGCGACTATACATACTTCACCTATTATTTTCAATTAAAAATGTTTATTTTATATCACTCAAAAATTTGAGGACTTACTTGCTGAGAGAGATGCCGCCGCAGAAAATCCGGATCTGTTTCGGGGGGCGTTCGTCGCGGTCATAGTTCCGTATGGCAATGGTCCGGACGTTTCGGAAGGATATTGTTGCCAGTCTAAATACGCGGTGGCACTGGGGATTGTATAGGGGGCACTTCGATGGGCAGAACTTGTATTGTGAAACGACAGTCTGTTGAAAGCAGGTAGGGCACTCGCAGATCCTGACGATGACACCTTTGGGTAATCTTCGGTTATGTTGAGTCCAGTTTGAGTGGTCATACCTAACAAAAGAAAAATGTTTCAGTTTACTCTCTTTATACATTACTCTTTTCGTACTTTTTTCTCTCTTCTATACATATGTGTCAAAATAACTTCGTAGTTACTCTTATATTAAAGCGAAACTTTGGTAATTAATTTTTTAAAAAGTCATTCGTTGCTATGAAAGAAATCAGAAATATAATTGTGCTGTCTTGTGTTTAAAAAAAATAAAATAAATACTAAAAATTTAATCACTGCAAATTGAATATGTAATTGTAAAAAAGTACGAATTCTTTAATTTAATTTTAATTTTTTTTTTGCGCGTGGTTGTATGTAAAAAGAAATCTCGTGCTCTTGTAGCAACTTATCTCGAAAGACGCGAACACATCTAAATGTAAAAATACATGTCCTTTATCTAATTATTTATTCGCTTTATCGAAAAATTATCAGGTAAGGTCATTTAGCCATGTCAACGATATTTTAATGTTTTCAGCTTGCTATCGCGTGATTGCAGTTTTTCGATTACGAGCGTAAATTTATATAACGAACTAATTCTGAGGGTAGGTCAGTTATTCGCGATTTCACACTGAAACTGCAATTCATTTACTTCATTCGCACCGGATCGTACTTATGTACATAAATAAACCTTGAATTTAAATTTTTCTCTTCAATCCTTTCAATTTTCCTTTGATTTGCAAGAGTACAGAAATTTACTGAATTTCCCTCAAATGCACTTTCCTTAAATGATTACACCTCATTTGAATTTAATTTTTATCATAAAAGGGAAACTTGCAGTCTGCTTTTGTTTGACTTAACGACGCTTTTAATAACAGCGAGTTTTATTATTACACAACCTTAAACGAAAAAAAAAAATTTTAAATAATTCATTAGTTTAGTCTGGTAACAAATTGTTCCATTACCGTTCATTTACGCGTATGTATAAAAGCACGAGGGTTGGTCGAAAAGACTAAGCAAACTTTTCTTTCAGATTGACCCCCGTACATACGTGGTTTGTTATTCCGTACAAGTCGAGGTCAAACGGTTTATTAGCAAAAATTCTGAAGACAGTTCATTCATAAATATGTATCAAGATGCGTTTTTGCTAACGCAAATGAATATTATGGTGAATATCGTAATTAAAAAATGTGTTTTGCCGGAAGCATGAACAAGAGACGCATTTAACTTATCGCTCGAAAACAATCGCCGGCCAACATACATAGAAGTCATTTATTTCACGAGGACGTGTCGAAGAGTGCTGTGTTTTGAGTGTGCTCGTTTAAAGGTCGTACCTGAAATGAAATATTTTTTTTCGATACTTTCAAGCAGTTATTTTCCAATAGGTACATTTTTTTTTTAAATAACTACGTCGATGTTCAGTGGTTTAGTGTGCAGTAAATTAAAAAAAAATATTACTATTCGCACTTTGCTGAAATAAAGTTTTCCTTTTAATTGGAAGATGATTCTGCTAAGCCACTCACTGTACTTATGAATCCGAATCAAATCTTGAGTTTCACTTGAAGGGAGTTTCATTGCACCCTCGCTCCCCTCCCCCCCCCCCTTTTATACATACTTTACTCAAATTATTCATTCCGAATTTATTTGCGCGACAGTGAAACAAAAATTAATTAAAAAAAAAAATAACATACCTGGATTATTCCACAATTGTGAAGACTGAGGGGAACCGGTCGTATACATCGTACTATAATTGGCCACAGATCTTGAATAGAGTGAACTGAAACAATAATAGACAAAATAATAAATTTAATTTAAAAAAATCATCCTCGAATTTAATTGAATATTCAATCAATGCCTTTGTGTTTATACCAACTCTGTCAGTAAAGATTTCAGCAGTGATGAGTACATTTTACGGTCCCACTTGCAAGTGTGAATTAATTTTAATTTTATCGTTGTTGAGATCTAAAGGCGCACTGAGCGCAGCGCTGCCTCAGTTGAAGAAAGGGGGCGCAAAGATGACGCCCGAAGAAACTGTGCAAAACGTACGGTTTAAGTTAATGCACAGAAAAATGAAGCAGAGCAAAAAAGATGCTTTTAATAAAGTGTATTCTCCACCACCCAACCTCGATTTTCACATTTATGTATTTAAAAATAAAAATAATAATTCAAAAAATGTAATAAATAATCTCTCCAAAATTATTTTTAAAATAGTCGCACAAATTGTTTACTGATATTTTTATTATATCACAAACTCTTTTAAACGGACACTAAATGGCGCATAAACATTTAACGTTTCTGACGAAGCTGTCGAACGACTGCGAAATGTTAAGTGTTTATGCGCCATTTAGTGTTCGTTTAAAAGAGTTTGTGATACAATTTTCATCGGACAAGAACCAGCTTTAATTATGGATATTTTTATTGTATAGTAAGTGAAAAAGCGTTTCAAAACGAAACCTTCGTAAAAAAAAACTACAATTTTCTAACGTGATTTGTTTGGAAGATATTTTGTATTTGTTTGAAATACTGCTGAAACAGGCATGATTTTTTAAAAATGTTAATTAACGCGAAAACGATTTACTTTAGGACCTAGCTATGTGTGGTATATAAAGTCACGTTCAGTCCGGAATCAGAAAGTTTAAAAATATATAGGGGATTCCGTTTAAAATAACGATGTAACATAACGCCCGGAGTAAACGGAACACTGTGTACAACAAATCGTTTTCATTTGAAACATTTTCCTGTAAAATGTGAGACGTAGAAACGAATTGTATTAAGTGGAACATCCTGTATAAATCAGTGCACTCGATATTATTATAATTGGGTACGTGTTTCATTTTCTTTGCTAATTTTGTTAAATAATATTCAGATTTAGGTGCTGTTATTTATTTTAAAGTAAATTAAAATTAAAGGACCATGTTTGCAATACAATTAATAAATTTTGAAAAAGAATAACAATTATTTAAAATAGGAAAAGAACGCTTATTATAATTACAAAATGGATTTTTACCAAATTACCGATAAAATAATAATTTTAAAAAAAAATACGTAAATATTATTAAAATAATCAAAAGCTCAAGTTTGAAAATATTAAATTTTGAATATAAGACAAATTTGATTCA
Organism: Dorcus parallelipipedus; assembly: GCA_958336345.1. Taxonomy (NCBI): domain Eukaryota; kingdom Metazoa; phylum Arthropoda; class Insecta; order Coleoptera; family Lucanidae; genus Dorcus; species Dorcus parallelipipedus. Next base: position 37,587,732 of record OY284483.1, on the reverse strand, counting down.
AAACAGCGAAAGAATTAAAAGAAATAATTCAAATAAATCTAAAAATCTCAGATAGGTATAAGACATATTTAACAAAAATGAAAGTACTTTATTAAACGAATAGTTTAGGATAGAAAAATATGTATAGGACATGCTATTTAAGAAAATTGAGTTCTGTCATTTTGAAATTTCTGATATTTGTTTATTACTACCAGTGTTGTAACAGATACATTTTTCAAAGTATCTAGATTCAGATACAGATACTTACCCTAATTTGTAACTAGATACAGTTACATATACTTCTTTTTGAAAAGTAACTAGATCCAGATACAGATACAGCATAAATGTATCTAGATACCTTTTAGATACATACATATATTATTTATATGTGCAGGGTGAATCAATTTCAATGTCTCTTATGGGCATCTCTGTAACTATAAGAGATAGAAAAAAACTAGTGGCCAAATCTCGATCTCTTTTTTAGAGATAAAATCAATAGACTAAACAAAAATTGGCTATCTTCTTTTGTTTTCGAGCCCATAAGAGACATCGAAATTGATCCCACCTGTACATACAGGGTGGGCTAACAATGCATGATCGGAAGATTCTGGCGTTACTGATTAATATTTTTAAAATTGCATTAACATACATATCGGTTAGATGCACAATCTAAAATTATTTAGATATGTACAGAGTGTTCCGTAAGAGTGTGGCAATTCTAATTTACATCTTTTTAAATGGAATACTCTGTACTGGGTGTTTAAAAAAATTCGTGATTCTTTAGAGATATGGAGGTTACAAGATTGGAATTTGAAATTTTTACCAATTCTGAATATTTCAACAATTTTTATAGTGGAAGACCTATTTAAAATGATGTTCAACAATAATTTTTATTTAAAATCAATAAATAGTACATGTTTTTCATAAATTATCATCAAAATGACCTGGCCATCAAGCTATTAATTTGGTAAGTAACTGCATTTAATTACCTATGAATTTAAGTTGACTGAATATGTATTGTTTAATATCAGTCAACAGACACATAAACATAAGGCAGCATTTTTTTAACATTTCTTTCATGCTCAGAGGGTGTCCCTGAATAATGCACAATCGCGCTGTTTTGCCATTTTTTAAGTACTCTGTATATTATTGCACGATTATAATAGCTTAGGTAGATTGGATCAAAATAATATAGGGTTTTATTGATCTAAAGTTTATAGTTTTCAAGATAGTGACAATTTATCGTTAAGAAATAGCAAAATTTGTTACTCTGTAAATCTGTTATTTTTAAATATTTGACCTTGAATTTTGGTAATTATATTATTGCGATCAGTCACTACGGTCGAAAAACGAACGAAAAACGTTCGCACGTTCTAGTATTATAAAATGGATATGCACAGAAACCATATTGAAAAAAAAAATATATTTTTGTTTAAAAAATGTATCCGTGTATCTAAATGATCAGATACATACATAAATGTAACTAAATACAGTTACAGATACCAAGTACTACAATGTAACTAGTTACAGATACAGATACACTGAAATTACCTAGATACAGTATCTAGATATGTTACAACACTGATTACCACGACCACCCTGTAGCGATAAAAGTACATTTAGTAATGGCTTATAATAAGCTTAGATATCAACTACATCTGTACCAACAATCTTTTCTTACAGTTAAAAATAAATAAAGATTGAGTAAATAAAATAGTGGCTGCCAATGGCAGTTTTTAGACAAAATGTGAAATATCTCAAGAACGATTAGGTTTAGGTAAAGGCAATGCTACACAGAAAATGTGTAGAATTTTATGGGCAATCCAAATTTGGTTTCACATGTAGGGTATGCCATTTGAAATAAAAAAGTTGTACCCAGCACTAATGTTTTGATTCACTCTGTATAGATAAAAATATTTTTATGTTGTCGACCTCTGAAATTAAAAAAGTTATCGAGATATTGCCCGAGAACAACCAATAAATTTATTGAGTAAATTAAAAGCTCAAATTTAAAGACATTAAATTTTGAAAGTGACAAAAATTTGATTCAAAACAAGGAAATAATGTTTATTATAAATACAAAATGTTCACTTTACAAAGCTTACAAAAGTAAGGATAAAATATGTAATATAAAAGTACAGTAAAACTCCGCTAATCTGAATCAGTTGAAACTGGATTAGTGGTGAATCGGGATTGCCGGATATTTTACATATTTTCAAAGAAAACTAAACAACATTAAACCATTAAAAATGATCGTTATAAATATACAGTGTCTCAAAAAGTTTCATACAAATGGAGAAAAAGTTTATCTTACATTTCACAAAAAAAACTATTCTTTATAGAAAGCTCTGCATGACTTGTAGATCCATAATCAGGTACAAAATTTTTAAAAAATTGGCTGGAATACAGGGAAAAAAAATAATGATTTGGACGGAGAGCAAAATACGTTCAGACTGAAGTGGAGAGCAAAATGTTCATTGAAATTGTAATTAAATAGCAAAAAATTATGCACACTTGTAGATTATTGATATTCCCAGATAAAAATTGATAAAGAAGGTTATCAATGTTTTATAAAAATAAATTATCTAACAATTGCTGAAGTGTTTATTTTTTAACACATTCCGATCCGTCGAGCACCAAACAAGGAAAGAAAAAATTAGAAACGTAGCGAGCGCTACCCTACGTCTTATGATAAATTAAATATTTTTGTGAATGTTAGATCTAAGGGTGTAAATATAAAAAAAAAAACAAAAAAGAAAAAAACAAAAAATATTATATGCGACTTTGAATTTTTGATAAAAACCCAAAAATTTTAAGAAAATTGTGGCCTTGTTACTTGATGCCTAACTGCACGTGTTAGAAGTGAAAGATGAAATTAAATGACCCCCCCCCTCCCCCCTGTTTATTTCAAGATTGATTTCTGGCATTGTATCCAAATATAGCATGTTCTGAAACGCGCAGCCATTTTGTGCCATAATTAAATCATCTCTGACAGGACGATATCGAGCTGCGATTCATTTATTTTTACGCAGTTATATTATGCGAAATAACCCGATTGTTTATTTACTAAATCGTTTCTGTTTTGTTCTGTATTTGTTTTTTTAATATGTACTTGGGCAGGCCACGACTAACTTTGATGTAATTAATCGTTTATATTTTTATTGTTGACGGGATTATTACATATTTTACGTAGTTGTTAAGTTCTACTGTGTATAATATATTAACCAAAAGTTTCATATACATACCGTATGTAAAACGCAAATCTTTTATAATAAACATTTTTAATAAATGCGAACGTTTAATTTGTTCATTGTTTTCGAAATAAGTTCCAAAGAATTCGGAAGAAAAAATTTATTTAATCTAAGTAGGTAGGTATACATAGTCATACATATACAGAGCGGGTGACGAAAGGTGAAGGACACGCACCCTGTATATTAAATTTCAACCGTAAACATCAAGTATTGGCGAAAAAAAAATGGTCGCGGCCATGGGTAGTTCCAAATTGATCTTTCAAATAAAAAACCAGCTCGTGATCATTACAAAAGTATTGTTGAATTAGTTCGTAGTTTGACAGCTGTCAACTTGTATCGCAAAAATCGTTTTCAGAAGGCATCATGACACTGGATATATGAGCAAGGTGTCTAATCACTGTCAAAAGAATATAAAATTAATTGTCGGTTTGACAGCTATTAAGTATTGGCGTAAATATGATGGGCTGCTCCAAACTAATCTTTCAAATAAAAGCAATGCAGTTCGTCATTGTTAAATAAATTGTCAATTCGACAGCTGTCAGTTTTAGAGCAAAAATATTATTTACAAGATGTCGTAACTCTGTACTTAATCACTACCAACAAATTGCAAAACAAATTGTTAGTTTGACAGCTTCGAGTATCGATGCAGAAATCATTTTTAGAAGGCGTCGCTACCCCATGCAGCTCCAGACTGATCTTTGAAATAATTACAAGGAAACTTGGTGATTATTATCAAAAACATTGTTAAATTAGTTGTGAGTTTGACACCTGTCACGTTTTAGTGAGATTTACTTGTTAACCCTCCGTAGTTCCAAAATTATCTCTCAAGAAAAAGGAAAATACTAGGTCATTGATAGGCCAAAATTGATAAAGAAACTATTAGTTTGACAGCTACCCAGCATCGATGCAGAAATAGTCTTTAGAAGACGTCGGCGTCGTAACTCCCGACAGCTCCAAAATTATCTTTAAAAGAAAAAAGAAAAGTACGTAATCATTACTGAAAATTGTTAAAACAACTGTTTTAGTTTGACAGCTGTCAAGTATCAATGCAAAAATAGTTTTTAGAAGGCATGGTGACTAGCCAGTTCTAAACTGTCTTTCAAGTAAAGCAAAAACGCGTGATCATTGCCAAAAAAATTATTAAGTTGTTTGACAGCTGTCAAGTGTTAGTTTTTAGAAGGCGTTGAAACTCTCTCTCAGCAGCCCCAAAATGATCTTCCAAAAAAAAATTACTCTGTCGCTACCAAAAAGTTGTTAAAACAACTATCAGTTTGACAGCTATCAAGTATCACTGCAGAAATTGTTTTTTACAAGTGTGCATAATTTTTTGCTATTTAATCACAATTTCAATGAACATTTTGCTCTCCACTACAGTTTGAACGTATTTTGCTCTCCGTCCAAATCATTATTTTTTATTTTCCCTGTATTCCAGCCAATTTTTTAAAAATGTTGTAGCTGATTATGGATCTACAAGTCATGCAGAGCTTTTTCTAAAGAATAGTTTTTTTTGTGAAATGTAAGATAAACTTTTTCTCCATTTGTATAAAACTTTTTGGGACACACTGTATATTAAAGAAATCGTAAGTATTCTGATGTTTTTGTTTGGTTGGCGATTGCTCCCTTGTTTAACCTCCATTGCATGCTGCCATAGCATTCTTTTTAATTTTACAATTACAAGGACATCCGGAGTAGTTGAGGTTCGGATTAGCGATGCTTTACTGTATATACGTAAACATACATATTTCAGTAAAATATGTAATCTAAAGCTGATGTATAAAGTTTTAAAAATAACAACAAACAGGCGAGGAATGCTTTTTATAGGTAAGCATAAAAAAAGGATGTTTACAGAGTTTACAAAATTAACGACAAAATAGTAAAATGTAAAAAATATATAAATTTAAATATATAAACATTACAAAGTAATATTGATTAAACATGGGGGAATGCTTATTATAAGTACAAAATTGATTTTTGTTCACTTTACAAAGTTGACAAACTAAGAACAATAAAGGAATCAATGGTTTTAGAAGTAATAAAAAAATTTGTAGTATTTTAAGTCATCTTCAGTACACACGCACACACTTACAAGTTAAGGGCACTTCATGTTCTCCTCACCAAATTTCCAGCGGAAACGCATTTTCATTTTCATGAAGTGCTTTTAACTTATGAGTGTGTGTACGTGTACTGAAGATGGCAGCATAGCTGCCGAAACACCTACCTAAGGATATAAAATAATTGTAGGAAGAGATCATTTTTTAATTAAAGTTGACAAAACTAATGACAAAATACTAAGATGTAAAAATAATATAAGATTCACTCAAAAAATTTAAAACGCCAAGGATTTTAAAAATTGACGAAATTTAAACGTGTCCAAAAGGACTGTAAATTAGAAAAAAAAATTATGAAACGAATTTTGTTAGTTTGAATTCGAAGAAGTTAGCCTTTCCATGTGGTTAGTATTGAAAATAATAATTTTTTTAAATAATTCAAGTTAATAAAGTACGATCGTAACGTAATTATATTTTTTGTTAACATTCTTGAAGTAAAATAATAATTTAGTTTTGTGTTTGTTGGAAGGGTCAACATAAAAACCTTAAATAAGACACTTGTATATTTTGCATTCCTGAAATGTACAGGCAATTCTAGATCGAAATTTTCCATATACAGGACGATTGAAATTCAAGAAAAGCTTGGGGCTCTCGCTTATTATAAGAGATAGAGAATTTGTTAAATGGAGTCAAAGTTGCCAAATTTCATGCTGATTGGGAATATTTTCACAGATTTTGAAGAAAGTCATAAATAGAGAAGTTATGTTCGATCACGTCGTCATTTATTTAATATTTAATGTTTTTTGCTTAAAACCATTTCCGCTTAAACCGGAAGTGGTACAAATAGTTTCATGCTGTCAAATAAACTATTGGTACGCCTATATTATTTACACTAAATGTCATTTTCCTAAAAATAAAATTTAAGAAGTTACGGGGGTACAAATACCAAACTGAATCAATTTTTTCATTGTTGATAATGTTGCAACATTTTATTTTATTTTTGAGGATGAAAATAACAGACGTTACCTTCAAATGACAACGGTGACAGAAAAATTCGAAATTATTTTTATTAAATAAATCGTGTGTGCAATCTTCGGACATTCTAAAATTGTTGTTTCCTTTTCTTTATTTTTTTTTATATTAAGTTTCTTTTATTCTTATTTGTACGTACTTAGCATTAGGAAATTGTTTCACATTATTGTATTACACCCTGGTTTTCGTAATAAAAGTTCTAATAATTTAAAAAAAAAAATTAAAAATCAAAAGATGTTGAAGCTGAAAAGAAAATTTTTTTTCTTTTTTTCTTAGGACAATTTATTCAAGAATGTAATAATTTAAATTAAAGGAATTAGTTAAAATTAGTAGAAAAAATTGACATTATAAGTTTTGTTTTCAATTTTAAATCTTTTATTCTAAATTACAATTATAAAATTTAAAATTAGATTGTTTAAAATGATCTAAAATTTAATTACAGAAAACAAACAATAAAAACACATCTACATTTATGAGTCTTCTACATACAAACCAATCATTAAAAGATTTCAACTGCGAACTGAATGCAAGCTGACGATATTTTATTTTATTTTATTTTTATTTAGATATTTATTTTTTTTGCCAGTAGGATCGAATCATATTCGGATTTTCTCTCAGAGCAACTTAACAGTGAGTTTTCCATCAAATTTTATATGTATATTGTTAATAATTTTATAGTTTTAAAGTATTAGTCTGATTATATTAGATCACCAAGTACGTTTTATACTGTACGTTTAACTTATGGTAATAATAATCTCACAAAAATGTTCAATCAAACTAAATTAATTTCACGCTACAAGTTAAACATCAGAAATAAGTAAAAGTAAAAAAAAATTGAAACAAATATGTATTATAATAATTGTTCTTATAATTGTTATTATAATAATTGTTCCCCCCAACTGGACTCGTAGTTACTTACTCCCCTTTTATTCATTGTAGAGATTTTAAAGTCATTGTCTGTTAATTTTTATAAATTAAATTATCAGAAATTTTAAAAATTTTACTCTCTTCTCTATTTATATTTTCTGTTTATTTAATTTAAAGAAATAATATAGTACATGATATGATATTTAAAAGTTGTAAGATGTACAGAGGTAGGACACATACATACATTTTTACTAGATCTTATGCACAAAGAGCCCCCGACTACTTTGCATCATTTTCTTGCCGATATTATCAAGCAATTTTTTTTTCAAATTTTAATCAAATTTTGATTCGAAATTTACGTTCTCATTTCAGCATATAAGCACATTCGATTACAAATCAAAAGACTAAAAAAAATTAATTCGAAATTATTTTTATTAAACAAATCGTGTGTGCAATCTTCGGACATTCTAAAATTGTTGTTTCCTTTTCTTTATTTTATTTATATTAAGTTTCTTTTATTCTTATTTGTACTTACTTAGCATTAGGAAATTGTTTCACATTATTGTATTACACCCTGGTTTTCTTAATAAAAGTTCAAATAATAATTAAAAAAAAAAAACTAAAAATCAATAGATGTTGAAGCTGAAAAGAAAAATTTTTTTCTTAGGGCAATTTATTCAAGAATGTAATAATTTAAATTAAAGGAATTAGTTAAAATTAGTAGAAAAAATTGTGCAAAGACATTATAAGTTAATGCATTTTGTTTTCGATTTTAAATCTTTTATTCTAAATTACAATAATTATATAATTTAAAATTAGATTGTTTAAAATGATCTAAAATTTAATTACAGAAAACAAACAATAAAAACACATTTACATTTATGAGTCTTCTACATACAAACCAATCATTAAAAGATTTCAACTGCGAACTGAATGCAAGCTGACGATATTTTATTTTATTTTATTTTTTTATTTAGATATTTATTTTTTTGCCAGTAGGATCGAATCATATTCGGATTTTCTCTCAGAGCAACTTAACAGTGAGTTTTCCATCAAATTTTATATGTATATTGTTAATAATTTTATAGTTTTAAAGTGTTAGTCTGATTATATTAGATCACCAAGTATGTTTTATACTGTGCGTTTAACTTATGGTAATAATAATCTCACAAAAATGTTCAATCAAACTAAATTAATTTCATGCTACAAGTTAAACATCAGAAATAAGTAAAAGTAAAAAAAAATTAAAACAAATATGTATAATAATAATAATAATAATAATTGTTCCCCCCAACTATACTCGTAGTTACTTACTCCCCTTTTATTCATTGTAGAGATTTTAAAGTCATTAATCATGGTCTGTTAATTTTTATAAATTAATTTATCAGAAATTTTAAAAATTTTACTTTCTTGTCTATTTATATTTTCTGTTTATTTAATTTAAAGAAATAATATAGTACATGATATGATATTTAAAAGTTGTAAGATGTACAGAGGTAGGACACATACATACATTTTTACTAGATCTTATGCACAAAGATAAAAAGCCCCCCCGAATACTTTGCATCATTTTCTTGCCGATATTATCAAGCAATTTTTTTTTTTCAAATTTTAATCAAATTTTGATTCGAAATTTACGTTCTCATTTCAGCATACAAGCACATTCGATTACAAATCAAAAGACTAAAAAAAATTAATTCGAAATTATTTTTATTAAACAAATCGTGTGTGCAATCTTCGGACATTCTAAAATTGTTGTTTCCTTTTCTTTATTTTATTTATATTAAGTTTCTTTTATTCTTATTTGTACTTACTTAGCATTAGGAAATTGTTTCACATTATTGTATTACACCCTGGTTTTCTTAATAAAAGTTCAAATAATAATTAAAAAAAAAAAACTCAAAATCAATAGATGTTGAAGCTGAAAAGAAAAATTTTTTTCTTAGGGCAATTTATTCAAGAATGTAATAATTTAAATTAAAGGAATTAGTTAAAATTAGTAGAAAAAATTGTGCAAAGACATTATAAGTTAATGCATTTTGTTTTCAATTTTAAATCTCTTATTCTAAATTACAATAATTATATAATTTAAAATTAGATTGTTTAAAATGATCTAAAATTTAATTACAGAAAACAAACAATAAAAACACATCTACATTTATGAGCCTTCTACATACAAACCAATCATTAAAAGATTTCAACTGCGAACTGAATACAAGCTGACGATATTTTATTTTATTTTATTTTTATTTAGATATTTATTTTTTTTGCCAGTAGGATCGAATCATATTCGGATTTTCTCATACAGCAACTTAACAGTGAGTTTTCCATCAAATTTTATATGTATATTGTTAATAATTTTATAGTTTTAAAGTATTAGTCTGATTATATTAGATCACCAAGTATGTTTTATACTGTACGTTTAACTTATGGTAATAATAATCTCATAAAAATGTTCAATCAAACTAAATTAATTTCATGCTACAAGTTAAACATCAGAAATAAGTAAAAGTAAAAAAAAATTAAAACAAATATATATAATAATAATAATTGTTCCCCCCCAACTATACTCGTAGTTACTTACTCCCCTTTTATTCATTGTAGAGATTTTAAAGTCATTGTCTGTTAATTTTTATAAATTTTTATAAATTTAAAAATGTTACTCTCTTCTCTATTTATATTTTCTGTTTATTTAATTTAAAGAAATAATATAGTACATGATATGATATTTAAAAGTTGTAAGATGTAGGATACATACATACATTTTTACTAGATCTTATGCACAAAGATAAAAAGCCCCCCCCGACTACTTTGCATCATTTTCTTGCCGATATTATCAAGCTATTTTTTTTTTCAAATTTTAATCAAATTTTGATTCGAAATTTACGTTCTCATTTCAGCATATAGATAAGCACATTCGATTACAAATCAAAAGACTAAACAAAATTAATTCGAAAGATTTTGCAAATTAATTAAGAAAAAAATTGCCCAAATATTCCATTAAACGTAAAAAGTGTGCAAATATTCCGAAAACTTTGAACATTAAAAGTGATATTTTATTTGAATCGAGTAACAGACTTGTGTCTTGAACTAAACAATTTAGAAAAAATGAAAATATTAATAAGGGCGTTTGCAAAAAAATTAAATAAAACAATAAAGAATTTAAAGAATTGTTTTGTTTAAAGTATTTTATTATTTTTTGGTACTGTACTACTACTATTACTCCAGCAAAGCGTACTTACATACTTTGGAATACCACACAGCACGATGAAGATAATAATTAATAATAATCATAAAACCGACAAATCACCGCCGTAAACAAAATCACGACGATAAGGAGCGCGCGATTATTCGAATTTTGGTAGCACTGTTGTTGGATGGTTGGAGTTTTATTGTCGGAGCGCTGCTTACCGGGAATCCTGCGAGCGAACAGACTAACAGCGATAATCATACTAATTACGAGCACGCCTCATCTGACTTAAACAAGGCCTTCTGCAAGAGAGCACGTGACCGAAGTCGTGACGTCACCTCTTGCTCGTAACGTGTTTGAGGCTCACCGCAAAATTTTCTGCTCGGCGTAGCTCGCTGTTTGGTGTTTGTCCTTAATCAAATTTTAATGTCAGCGGATGACTTTATCGTCGATGTGTTTGTATTTCGCGATTAAACTTTTATTTATCCCAGTTTTTGATCTCGATTTATCCTCCCACCCCTCTCCCTAAACAAAATATGTAATTACAACTAAATAGTTGTAAAGCTTAGTAAAGTAAGAATAACACTTTCACACAATACAAGAAAATAAAGCTTAAATTCCTTCAGTAAAGAGTACAATAATATGTTGAAATTAATGCAGAAATAAATATCAAGTCTTCCCTTCAGGAGGTCATGAATTTAAAAAACATAAACCTTGAGAAATTAAAATCCCATTATTTTGAGTTTAGCTAATACATGATTTTTATTTCCATGTCCTTCTGAGGATGACTTTAAACTAGATCACATGATATTGGGGATAAGGTCAAAAAACGAATGGAAATTTAAAAAAATTGTTGTCATAAACACACAGCCAGGGTTAGAAAAAAAACTGTTTTTTTTTTAAACAAAACATTTGTTTTATTTGATTTTAAACAGTTTTCTTTGTTTAAAACATGTTTAAAATTGACTTAAAATTAATCAAGTTTTAAACAAAAAAAAAACTGTTTAAAATTAAATAAAACAAATATTTTGTTTAAATTTATTACACTTCTATAATTGCTTCAAATACTCTCACAACCTAAATTACATATCACAAACTCTTTTAAACGGACACTAAATGACGCATAAACACTTAACGTTTCGCAGTCGTTCGACAGCTTCGTCAGAAGTGAAAAATATTAACAAATAAAATAAAATAAAAATATAAATTACATAGTAAAAAGGAAAAAGTAGTTATTAGTTGTATTGCGAAATGATAAAAGTTTAAAAATATTTACGATAAAAATTCTAGAGATTCATTTTGCAGTTTTTAGGGTTGAAAATAGAAAAAAGTAGAAAACAGTTGTGGGCTTTCAATTTTCGTCTAAAAATGTTTTCTACATATGCAATTTCTAATTTCAATTTTATTTTTTATTTCTTATTTACGTCCTTGAAAATTGTAACTAGTTTACCAGCTTTTCTACTTCTAATGATATTCTAACTGATATTTTAATTTAGAATATACAAAATGAAATGAAATAGACGTTCTAAGGTATGTTCTTTATACCTATAACGTTTCAAAAACGTCCTCAATTTTTCAGGTTAAGCAAATCGAGAAACGGACCAAACTCTATATTCAATTACCAATAATAGTAAAACAGTGGTCTTACATAACATTTAAAATGAAATTAATGTCGTTTTTAAAAGATTATTAATTCTATTCTACTGACGAATTTTCAGAATTTTTGAGACAAACGCATGTTTTTTCTTATGGTCACCCTACTATTTTCTCAATTAGTTGTACTTATTTGTATATCTGACTTTTGTAAAACACTTGATTGTGTTATTGCGACAATAAAAATACAAAATACAAGTATTCGAACTCATATTGCCATTTGCTGCAGGCAATTTTCTACAGACTGCCTAAATTTTTTTATGTTGATCTGTTGATATTTAATAAATGCAAACGACATATATGTTTCAAAATATAATGGAATGAATAATAAATAAATAAAAAGTAAATGATTCAAGTACTAGAAAATATCATAAATTTACATATAAAATACCATTTTCGAAAACAAATATTCATAAATTTTCTTTTTTCCTAGAACTATTCAAGAATGAAATAATTTAAATGAAATAAATTTGATAAAATTAATAGGAAATGTGGAAAGAAAGTAAAAGATAAGATGCAACTTTCTAAAAGCAAATTTTGTGTATTGTTAATAATTTTGTAGTTATTTATTTTGATTATTAGACCACCAAGTATATTTATATACTGTACATCTAATTTACAATAATAATTAAATAATAAATGCTGAAAGATGTTTACACGAATGTGACTTTAATTTTAAAGTCTCTTTTAAATCCCATTATCAAACTGGCCCTTAATAAGACAACTAATTTTTTATTATTAAATATAGACATATTATATGTATCAATAATACAAAACACTTACATCAGAAGTGTTTCTTCTACGCTTAAAACCACAAAAATGAATTTAAAACATCAAGTAAAAAAACATGTTTAAAACCCAATTAAAAACAAACTCTTTGTTTTAAACAAAGGGTTTGTTTTTAATTGGGTGTTTTAAACATGTTTTAAACACAATGTTTTAAACAGTTTGTTTTAAACTTTCCAACCCTGCACACAGCCCGAACAGTTGTTGAAAATAGAAATAATTACTGAAGCAAAAATAGAGAAAGATCAAAAATAATGGAACGAATAAATTCAAAATGCAAATGCAGCCAGAAATGATTGGCTGGAAAATTTGATTGACGATAAAAACAAAAATTTGGTAAATTTTTGATTAAGTATCAAAAATGTGTGTAGCTTCTTTTCTCTCCCTATTATTTTTTCACTTAATTGTCAGAATGAAAAATTTTGTTAGAAGACCGTTTGTGAAACAAAGAACGATAATTCTAGGGCGAAGTTTTCTGGGCTTCCAGGTGGCCCCAGGTGGGCCATTTAATTTGACAATGCAAAATATCTCAAGAAGGATGCGCCGTAAAAAATGTTTTAAATGAAAGAAGAAATTAAAGCTGGTTCTTGTCCGATGAAAATTGTATCATAAAATCTTTTAAACGGACACTAAATAGCGCACAAACACTTTACGTTTCGCTATCGTTTGATAGCTTCTTCGGAAGTGAAAAAATATAAACACATTTATTTTGACAACCTTGTTTATATTTTTTCACTTCCGAAGAAGCTATCAAACGATAGCGAAACGTAAAGTGTTTGTGCGCTATTTAGTGTCCGTTTAAAAGATTTTGTGATAGAAAGAAAAAATGCTTTAAAATAAAAGTTAATAGAGGGGGAAAGGAGAAAGGATGCTGGTCGAGATCATCTGAAGGCCAAGGCCAAACCCATATTCTTATTCGTACACTCATGGCGGATTTCACAAACGTTGCTTAAATTTAATCATCCGTTAAAAGTAAATGTTGCCATGGTTACATGTGTTGAAGATACAGGAATGATTATTCTTAATCGATGATTAAAGTTATCGATGATAAAAGTCTTTTTTTGCTAATTCTTCATTTTTAATTGTTTTTACCTATTCTTTATTTTCAATTGTTTTTGACCTTCTTTTATTTGAAACATTTTTTTAATTTAATTGCACAGAATGGAATCCCAGAAAACTCCGCCCTAGAATTATCGTTCTTTGTTTTACAAACGGTCTTCTAACAAAATTTTTCATTCTGACAATTAAGTGAGAGTAATTTAGTGAAAAAATAATAGGGAGAGAAAAGAAGCTACACACATTTTTGATACTTAATCAAAAATTTACCAAATTTTTGTTTTTGTTGTCATTCAAATTTTTATGAATCAGTTTTTATTTATTTATTTATTTATTAATTTATTTATTATTATTATAAATTAGACGTACAGTATTTTTTTGGTTGTTAAAACAACGCCGGCGAAGAAAAAATTAATAAAGAAACGCAAAGACAAACAGTAAATTAATGAAGAGGAAAAAAATACTTATTCTGACTTAACGTAAATTGGGAAATCGTTAATAAATAACGAGAACAATAGTGGTCTCAGAACTGAACCTTCGGGAACGCCCATTTTCCTCATCATAAATACGAGGGGAGTTTTTTATGTTATCTACCTAGCTATGAAGACAACGAGTTAGAGAACAAACAAAATTTTATTTTTCAACTTAACAACCATTAACACTAACACACGTTTTTTTAATAACGCTATGCCTTCGAAAAAAATTCCAAAGACTCCACAGCGTTTTCCAATTCATCATTGGATTCAAAGCGACGCCCTCTCAAGTGTTTTTTGAGTTTTGGAAATGGTCACAGGGGGCGAGGTCGGGACTATAAGGTAGATGTTGTAATTCCTCAAAGCCGCATTCATTGACTACTAACTTAAACAATTTGTGCTTTATGCACTCTGCAATTGTCGTGCAGAAGCAGAATTTTCTGAGCATGATTGTGGGGTCTTTTTTAGCGCATAGCCACTTTCAAGTTCCCCCTTTTGGCACATACTCAATTAAGAGAATCCCCTTCGCGTCCCAGAAAATTGTGCCATCACTTTTCCCGCAGAAAATTACGTCTTTGCCTTCTTGGGTGGACGAGAGCTCTTATGAACCTATTGTTTCATGGGAGGGTCCCAGAACTCATTCCAGTTACAATTCTATAGAAGAAGTCTTCACCTTGGAATAAAACAGTTAAATTCTCCTCGCAAATTTGTCGTCTGCAAAGTTTTTGTTGAGGACTGACCAGCTTGGGTATCCATCGTGCCGACGACACTTTGCTCATTCCCAAATCTTCGTGTAGAATTTTAAAAACGCTCCTTTCTGATATCCCTATTTCTCTAGCAATAATTGAAAGTTTTACTCGGCGGTCAGTCAACACCAAATCTTCAACTGTGTCGATGATTTCTTCAGTCCGTGCTTCCAAAGGTCTTGCACACTTTGGATCATCATCAATGGATTCCTTGCCCCATTTGAACTGTTTGCACCAGTATTTGACTTGGAAATAGGACGGGTTGTTTTCTCCATACACAGCCACGAATATTCTTCGGACCATTGCTTTCTCTCGATAGAAATTTTATGACGCTTCTGTGTTCGAGTTTCAAATCACTCATGTTCACTTCTTTAAAGTGACATAAAAATGACAACTGGTAATATAACCCAGACAGCACAAAAGTCATAAAGATGACTTAAAGAAGTCTCTTAAAAGGTTAAGACATCTAAAAGACATCTTTATGACTTTTGTGCTGTCTGTGAAGCGATTGGAACCAAACTTCAAGATGAAACTATAAAATGTCACAGAAACTTACTTGACATAAGAAAATTGTCCCTATACCATATTGTTTTCATAGCTAGGTAACCGCATCTAAATATCTTAAGTAAAAAAAGTTACGACAAATAAAAGAAATTATGAGATTTAGTTTTTTTTTTTTTAATTTTAACCAAGATGGCCATGACAAGTACAATTTGAAAATGGATTCCTAATGAGCTATCGAACCTGCACCTTTTTGCTAATTTAACCATCTCTCTATCTATTCGAATAAAAAAGTTACCCATGTTGTTCCTACGAAATTCGGGCACCCTGTATAAGACTGTGAGATAAAATAACGGATATATAACTTCGATATTTTCAAGACAATAAAAAGGATCCGTCAAATTTATCTGCTTTTTTAGGAAATACAAGGTGTCTGCCTATTAACTTTAGTTTTTCAAATGGAACTCACCCATTTTTTTATATTTTCCAATCAATAAATCAATTTATTTATTTCCTCAGACTACAAGCATGTAATATGAAAACAGGCCCCGACCTCTACTAGTTTGTTCCTGGCGTTACTTCTCCAATTCCTTATCTTCCTTTCGTTCAAGTCAGCCAACACTACCTCTCTCCATCTTTTTCGTGAGAAATTCCTAGACCCATAGTTGGAAGACCATCAGGCAGGGTTCAGAGAAGCCACAGCAATATTTGTCATGAAAGAAATACTAACGACTTGTTATGAATGCAAAATTCCAGCGGTGATCCCGTTCGTAGATTTTAAAAAGGCGAAAGATTCAGTCCGAATAAACAAACTGTTTCAACTAATGAAAGAGTCTCAGATACCACAAAAACTGATCAACTTGACTGGGATGACAATAACAAACACCGTGAATACAGTGAAAATAAAAGGTGAGTTATCAGAATGATGAGTTTGAAGTCAGAACAACGCTGCTATTTAACTTAGTATTGGAAAAAATTATGAGACAAGATCAGTTGAATAGATCAGGAGATATCGTACGCAAAAGTCATCAAGTAGTAGGATATGCGGACGACGTTGACTTAATAGCTAGAAATATGAAGACGATGGAAGAAATCACAACAGGACTGCCAGTGGAAACTGCCAGAGAAGTGGGACTCGAGATTAATCAAAAGAAAAGTCTATTTATGAGAATGGAAACTAATACAACAGGAAGTACATTGAATATTGATACGTATTTAAGGACGATAATCACCAGCAAAGCGGACGAAGAAAGAGAAGTGAATTGGAGAACCATGAAAGCAAACAAATGTGCTGGTGCAGTAAATTATTTCTAGAAAGTCAAAACTAAGGCTATACAAGATAATTGTGAGACCAACTTTATTGTTTGGATCCGAAACCTGGGTGCTGAATAAAAAATCTCAAGGTAACATATTAAGATGGGAGAGAAAAATATTGAGACGAATATTTGGTGGAAGATTGTATAAGAAGAACAAATAAGAAAGTGTATGACCTATACAACGAACAAAATATTGTGGAATTAGTGAAAACGAGGAGATTGCGATGGCTGGGGCATTTAAAAAGAATGCCAGAGGACCGAACAGCCAAGCAAGTGGCATGGAAAAAACCCGAGAGCAAAAGGAAGAAGGGAAGATTAAAAATATAATCATACAATAATGATTAAGAAATTTAGTCAATGTCAAAAATCTATTGAATGAAACGTGAGCCAAAGGTAGACAATTGATTATAAATTAGAGCAAATTGGAAAAAAATTCAGCAATGGAGTAAGTACTCTTTTGGAGAAGGTTTTTAACTTTCATACGAAATACGAGGAGCGTTCAAATATGAGTGAGAATGAGTTTAAAATGTCTTTATTATCAATGAAACAAAAACGTGTTACATACTATTTTTCAACGTAGTCCCCCTCGACTGCAATACACTTGCGACAACGTTCTGGAAGCTTGCATATACTATTTTCGAAGAAGGTTTTTGTTTGCGTGCGTATCCAGGTTTGCACAGTTGTAATGAGTTCTTTATTATCCCTAAATTTATGGCCACTTAAAAACTGTTTCAATGGTGAAAGCAAATGACAACTTCTTCTGACAATTTTCTCACAGTTATCCAATGATCAACTCGAATAAATTGATCAATCGCCTCAACATTGTCATTGTCAGGACGTTTTCGGTCGTCTCACAGGGGATATGTTTTCTACGCGGTTCTCGATCTTCTCGAAATTTTTTCCCATAATCAAACACCGATTCCTTGGGCATACATTCATCCTCTAACTGGACTTGAAGTCTTGTAAAGAATTCAGATGATAACACACTTTCATTCACTAAAAATTTAAAGATTATGTGTTGTGCAACAAAACACGGTACTTTTTCTCTGAGATGCTAATTTATTATAGGCACGCGTAAATGAGAAGAATTTGATTATTGCTAATGATAAGTTGGAATATGCCAGAACATGACCCAGAGCGTTTGTTTCCATCCATTGTTTTCTATGCTCAAGGCAACTAAATTCTCACTCATATTTGAACGCTCCTCGTATAATATGGGAGTTGATACCTCTAATATCTTCAGGCAAACTGTTAAAAAGTTTTATAGGAATAACGTAAGCACTTTTAGCTGACATAGACAATCTATGTTGAGGAACCTCTGCCTTAAGTTTATGACGATGATTATAAGCTAAATTTCTATTATCTAGTCATTGAAATTTATCTAATTTTTAGATTCTGCTCGAAATTCTACAATCTTTTCATAAAAACTTACCGTGTGTTAAAATTTTCGAGATTTTGACACTTAAAAGTTGATATCACAAACTCTTTTAAATGGCGCACAAACACTTAACGTTTCGCAGTCGTTCGACAGCTTCGTCAGAAGTGAAAAATATAAAACGTGAATTTTTGGAATGCAGTATAATTTAGGAAATGTGGGATGCTGTACTTTAAGAGATTTAGCAATATTATTACTAATTTCAACAGATTTTTCTAACTTATTAATAATATTGAAAGTTTTACGTTGGAAATTTTCTGTGGGATCGTTATTTAATTCTACGTATGTATTATTGTCAGAGAGCATGGTTTGAACTTTCGAAAAATAGTCATTTTTGTCAATTAAAACAATAACATTGCTTTTGTCTGCTACTGTGACAATGATGTTAGGATTTTCTTTAGGAAATTTTTTACAAGCCAAAAGATCTCGAATAAGAATTTTATATTTTGATTTTTCAAAAGTCCTATCAATATTCCTAATGTAATTTAGAAAATTACAACAAAATTTATTTCTTACTTGTATTTTGGAAGTTGAATCTAAAGATTTTATACCAAACTCTAAGCTACTTAAAACGTTTAGAAAATCTACTTGTTTTTTATTAAAATAGGGTAATGAAAATTTTTTTCCTCAAGCAAAAATGTATTTTAAATTTGACGGAATTTCAGTTTTGGTATAATTAATTAACCATTTATTGATTGCATTTTGGTCAAATTTGATATAAAAGTTTTTATCTCTAATAGAAATAATATTTTTCACTTTTGACGAAGCTGTCGAACGACTGCGAAACGTTAAGTGTTTGTGCGCCATTTAGTGTTCATTTAAAAGAGTTTGTGATACAATTTTCATCGGACAAGAACCAGCTTTAATTAAAAGTTGATAGTTTTAAAAATTTGATAATCTGTGAAATTACAATTGTTAACTTGGAGTGCTTTTTCATTTTCAATTTTTCATAGCGATACCATTAAATGTTAATAATTGATACTAAAATAAAATGCAAATAAGATTTAAATAAAAGATTAATAATTTAACATTCAATTTCAAGCGTCAGTATCTCTGAAACAATTGAATTTTGACAATGGAGAGTTACAAGAAAGATTTGTAGAATTTTAAGCAGAACGCAAAAAATTGGAGGGTTCTATTTAAAAAAAAAAGTACAGTTAACATTCGCCCTTCGTCATTACATTTGCAGACACTGTAGCATAAAAAATATTTCCTGAAAAAGGTGAATAGTAAAATAAAATTGATGGAACCAATTGCGTGTTATTTTATCATAACCTTTCTTGGACAACAATCTTTTTTGATCACATGGAATATCTTCAAGCTGCATTTCTATACTTGTCTTTTCTTCAATAACTTTTTAAATAAATTTACATGGATACAGGCGGGTCATCAAAAGGACTGCGTTCTTAGTTTTGATACTTTGGCAATTCTTACTTTGCTGTCGTAAATTAAGAAAGAAAATATGTATATGGCTACTAAATGCAATGAAATTTATATTATGGTAAAACTACATTTTGAAAGTTATTGCATACAAGGGAACGTTTTAGCTATTAGTACGTGGTTTACTTGTTTTCCGCCTGCATGCTGAATAATTTATGCTGGTTTGTTATCGTTTAAACGGGGCAGTGGGTCCGTAACATTGCTTTTACTGATAATTGCTGGAATACATAAAAAAGCTTTGTTTGTATACCATATTATTTGTGGTGGTGAACTGTGTTTTGGACGCTTTACTAAAAAAATTCCCACAATATAATAATGATGATGTAGATCTTATTTTCTAAGTTCCGTTGTGCGTCATCAACAACGATGACGTAAAATTTAGACACCGTTGTCAATTGTAACGAATAATAAGAAATTAATAATAATAATAATAGGAATAATAATAATAATAATAGGAAATTATACAAAGCAGCTGTTAACGGAATTAAGGGCCCTCCAAAGTCACGTTCTCTTTCAAAGTACGTAATTAAAGAAGCTGCTGTGATTGCAAATTTAATCCTGGCGGCATGTATTAATTCATGCAGTAATGGGCTCTGAAAAGAACTATTAAATATTGCCTCTGGAATACACTAATACAACGTTTTGAACACAAATCAGCACTCACGGAGCAAATGTAAAAAAATCAAATGGTTTTTCAACATTGCAATTTACTGCCAACAAACTTTTCAAACGGACGGTCTATTTTGACGTAAGAATATGGTTGCATTCGGAGCTGATAGTTGGCATGACTGATTGTTGTGTTGATGACGCACAACGGAACTTAGAAAGGCTTTAATGCATATACAGTTGAAGTGAGCTAACCTTTACTATTTGCCCCTTGGTGATCTCGAATATAATAAATAATAAAAAAATATATAATTGGCCAAATGTCTAGATTTAATCATCCGAAGCTTGCAAATGATATTTAAAAAAAAATCCAGTCGAATACCTCCGGAAGTGACGGATGACTCGTTATCAGTCAGTGTACATCAAGGTCTTATATGGAATCTGTACTCGCGCGCCGCATTTAATAAAAATCTCAACAATTTCATTGCGGGAATTGTCCCGGAGAGCAAGTTGGAAACCGGTAAATTTGTTTAACATTTAAAAATCAATTAAAACGAACTAATTGAATAACCTTGGCCGCGGTCGTAACCCAAGTAAATTACTGTTCTTATTGTCGACGAAACGAGCGCATTACGAATTTTAACAACATTTAGAACACCTAATGCACGTACGGAACGAAGAACATGTCGGCCGCATAAACAAGAGAACGTGTTCGGAAAAATGTTTTTAATTAGTTTCGCCCGAAAGAGAAATTTACGGAGAGCGGAGAATGTTTTTAAATTTGCGAAAATTTTATTGGAAGGTCATACCGGCGATTGTGTTAAACATGTCTTTATGTGATACACGTGTCATAAGAATTAAAAAAAAAAAAAAAGAAATACAATGTGTGCAACGGTTAAACAAAAATTGTATTGGATGTACTATATCGGATGTTTATAAAACGGCAGCTAATTCAATTAAATAAATAATTCTCTTGCGTTTAATTCGCTATACGAAGTGCTGAAAATTAGTAGAACTGTACCACACCGTATTACGAACATATTGCTATGTTATTTTTAATTTTGAAATTTGAAAATGGTTGTAACTAAATATTATTTTTGGTAATTTAGTTCGTGATTCATTACATCAATTAATTTCAAATTTTTCGCATGAAAGAAAATTATGACCCCAAGGTATTTCAATATAAATGTTGCTATTACTAAAACACAAATTTTTGTTAAGAAAAACAAACATGAGGGGAACCAGACTGTACGATGGATGTACAGCAACGTGAAGAATTTGCAGTTCTTGAAGGCACTATCGAAGTGAAACTTCCTAGATCAAGAGCAAGTCCAATTTGGCCGACTTAATAACATGTACGGTTTCATTTGTTTGACAACTAAAATCAGAATTACATGGCGATTCATTTAAGATCAAGCACGTATATCTGGGACAAATAATAAGAACGCTATTTTTTATATCAAGTTCGGTTTCGTGTTTTAGCAAAAAATTGCTGATCCATAATCATCATTGTATGACGCGTTTGAGTTTTTTTTTAAACAGTTTATAAATACGATCGGCGGTAAAATGGGGCGGAGTCGAGCAAAATACACGGGTTTGAACGTATCGATTGACACTATAATTTGATGAACGCGTATCAATTAAATTACGCAAGGTGAAGTGAGAATAAACATTAGTTGATGTATTTTTTTTTTCCTTGGCCTCGATGTAATATCATGCAGCCAGTCTCAAAAGTTTTAAAATCAAAAAGGTTTTAATTTTACTTTAAGTTTGTCTTATACTCCAGTAATTCAAATGTTAATTTGAGCCCTGGTTATGAAGTTAAACAGTATTTGATAATGTTTACTTTCCAATATTGTTTATAAATGTAAAAGATTCATTGGGGCCTGCACTCCTGTACCAATTAAATCGTTGTAGAATTTATTGCATGCTAGTATATATTTATTACAGCCAAAAAACATATGATCAAGGTCACCAGCAACTCCACAAGATTCGCAAATTTCAGATTCAATGATACCTAATTTAAACAAATGTTGAGGGAAACGACCATGTCCAAATCTTAATCTATTGATGATAGAAATTATTTTCCTTGGGAAATTAGGACAGTTATCATGCCAAAATGTAGATTTAATTTCAGGATTAATTAAAGTATATCTAGTGGGATTCGTAAAACAATATTCCTTCCATATATATCGCCAATGTGTGAATAATTTAGCTCTATAAAGTAATACATAATCAGCTATATAAAGTTCATTGTTAAGCGGTTGTCCATATTGTAAACTTCTTTTAGCGAGATTATCGACCATTTCATTAAATTTAAGTCCACAATGAGCCTTGATCCAAACCAATTCAACTGTTTGTCCATTATTTTGAAGTCTTAATATTTTATTCCTAATTTCCGTGATAACAGGGTTAATGTTGTAATCAAAGACGTATTTTTTTTTAAGGATGTCAATACTGACATAGAGTCAGAAAAAACCAACACTTTAGGTAATTTCATCTGTTCAACAATCTTAACAGCCTCAAAGACAGCTATTGCTTCAGCAGTATACACCGAGGTATTTTTGTTTAGTTTGTATTGATAAGTGATTCTTTCACTAGGGATTAAAATTGCACACCCAGAACCAGCGGTTGACTTAGATGCATCAGTATAAACATGAGTAAAATCTGGTCTGCTTGCCATAAAGCCTTGAAGAATGTTAAAGTTTACTGAAGGTATATCACCAAAAGGTAATTCAATAATGGATAATTCTGTTATCAATTCAAAGTATGTTAATTTAGAATCAAAGTAATCATACACTCGATTATTATTAAAAATATAACTAGTCTCTCTGAAAGCATCACAAAGCGAGGGGGAACATTTTTTTTTCCAAAATTCATTAACCAACTCCAGAGTGCTTAATCGGGAAATTTTATGGACAATACTTAAATTCTTAAACCTAAATTTCAGCATAGTCTTTTGAGCAATAAAGGCACGTCTCAGGGCTAAAGAAGGTTCTAAGTTTTCTACTTGAAGGGGTGGAATAGGAGTAGAGTTCATAGCTCCACTACAAAAACGTAATGCTTTCTTTTGCAACGTATCAAGTTTTTTTAAGAGATAGTTACTCGCAGAACTATACACACATAAAAATTTTTGGGATAAAATGTTCTCCTCCTAATCGGTGTTAAAAAATACGGATAGAGTTTTACTTGAAAAGTTGTAAAGCTCATCTCATTTAGTGATATTAAAATCTTTTCCTGATTATGCGTCTAAAAATAGGTGTTAAAAAATTATATATATATATAATACATATATAGAAATAACTACCGCAAGGATTAAAATGCTACTTTTGTAGACCACGTTAACACTTTCTAAAGTTAAACGTCCTAACTCCCTTTATTTTAACACCAAAAACGGATGGACGCGAGGAAACACCAGACGCGAGGGAACTCCAGATTTTTATCAGTGTATAGAGTACTACCGTAATCTATAATAGATCTAATATAAGCTCTATAAAAAAGGAGAGCCGATTTATGATCAGCTCCCCAATTAGGTTTCATGATTATTTTCAAGAAATTCAAACCTTTTTGGCATTTACACAAAATGTTATCAATACATCCTTTCCAATTTAGCTTACAGTCTAGAGTTAACCCCAAGTATTTAACTTCTCTTTTGACCGGAATAGTGTAGTTGGATAATGAAACAAATTGGTGTACAAGGTTGATTATGGCGAGAGAATAATTTGGGTTTTGTCTGGATTTAAATCAAACCCATTCAAGAGGAGCCAACTATTGAATTTAGACATTCCAGTACTAAGGGTATCTGTGCTTTTTTGAAAAGTTCTTTGTTCCGAGTATAAACATATGTCATCTGCGTATTGACAAATACTTATGTTGGACTGGAGAATTTTATGGATATCGGAAGTGTAGATGTTGAAAAGAAGAGGGCTCAGTACCGAACCTTGGGGTAAACCAATGTGATTATAACGTGGCCCAATTAATCCATTTAATCCAATTAAATTTAATTTAATCCAATTAAACGATTTGGTACTTTCTTTTGTAAATAACAACAATAATTACGCCTTTCAATTATTTTCAACTGTTTTGTGATATACGTATTTAAGCAAAAATGGCCATTACAGGATATTAGTTTATATTAAATTCAACTAAAACAAACAGTCATTTTTGTTTTTTTTTTTTTCAAACTGGCAAAATATTTTTTTAATATAAAACAAGTAAACGGTTTGCTAAATAAAAAAAGAGGCTCCAAGAATTTTTTAAAACAATTTATAATAATAATAAAATACAAAGTTTAAATCTCTACAAAATGCGATAGAGTATATCCGCAAATTTTTAAGCACCCTGTATTTGAGTCATGATATAACATTTTGTTTTTACACGTGGAATAACGTATGTACATATTTTTAATTTTCAGAACCTGTCAGAACTATCCGCTAATTCTATTTGATTTTTTAGATTTTTATATTTATATTTATATTTATAACATGGAAACACTTTATTCTTTGTCTGCAAAAAAATTGAACGGAATTCGTTATTTAATTAAATTTTTTAATTTTACTTTACATTTGCTTGTTGTTTCTTGTTTGTTTTCTTTCTTCACTTCTTGTTTTTTTTATATTTCAGTTGCTTTTTGTTTTTCATTAGCTTTTCTTTTCATTTTCGCTCACATTTGTCTCTTTTGAATTTTTAATTTGCATTTTCGTTTGTCTTTTTTATTTGCTTCTAGTTCTTCCTTTAAATCTTCACTTACTGTCATTTTTTATTTGTTTTATTTTGTTCATATTTAATTTGATTTTTATTTGTTATTGTTTCACTTGAATTCATTCTTTATTTTTTTTTTGTCTGTTACATTCAACTTTCACGTTTCACGTTTTTTTTTTTAATTTGCTCTTTGTTTTTCATTTGTCCCTTTTAGTTTTTCATTTGCATTTCGTTTACCTTTTTCATTTGTTCCTTGTTCTTCCTTTCAATTTTTTATTGTTTATTTTTTATTTGTTTTGCTTCGTTCATTAACTTTTTTCAAATTTGCTCTTTGTTTTATGTTTGTTTTTTAAATTTCTTGTTTTTCATTGATTTGTCTTTTTCATTTGTTTATCGTTTCTATTATCAGTTTTTACAAGCTCTCGTGTTTTATTTCTTTTTTTCATTAATTTGTTTTTGCTTTGTCCACTTTTAATTCGGTTTTCATTTTTTCACTTTAATTCATTCCTTGTTTTCAATTTTAATTTCACGTTTCTTTCTTTAAATTTGTCTTTTTCATTTGTGTCTTATTTTACCATCCAATTTTAGTTGCTCTCATTTTTTTTTTTGTTTCTTTTATTAATTCGTTGTTGCTTTGGTCACTTTTAATTTAGTTTTCATATTTCATTTATTACTTCTTTCATTTAACTTTTTTTTTAAATTTGCTCTTTGTTTTTGCATTTGTCTTTTTTCAATATTTTTGTATTTTCATTTGTCTTTTTTCAATATTTTTGTATTTTCATTTGTCTTTTTCATTGTTTCTTGTTTTTCCTTACAATTTTTTACTTGCTCTCCGTTTCTTATTTGTTTCATATTCATTTGGTTTCATTTTTCCTTTGTTATTCTCTTCGATTTAATGTCTCTTACACTCACTTTTAACTTTCATTTTTGTTACTATTATTATTATTTTCAATGTTTCATTTACCTTTGGATTTCCGTTTGTCTTTCTCATTTCTCTGTTTTCCCTTTCAATTATTTACTTACTCTCAGTTTTTTATTTGTTTTATATTAATTTGCTTTTAATTTGTTACTCTTTTTGCTTTAATTTGCTCTTTGTTTTCCCTTTAAATTTTTTACCTGCTTTCATTTTCCATTTGTTTTTTTTTTTTTTTTTAGTTTGTTCTGTTATTTGTTCTATTGCCTATTTGATACAAGAGCATAGGTAAAGTCAAGAAGTATACAATCATAAGACAAAATACAATCGATACAACATAAAAAGCAGTTTGTATAAGAACAAATACATAAAATAGAGTTAACTGGTATTTTGTAAAAATTCATTAATAGAATAAAAGCAGTTTTTTACAATATGAAATTCCAATTTATTTTTAAACGCACGGTCATCAAGTGATTTAATTTCATCTGACATTTTTTATTTTATTTTGGTGTTTTTCTCATTTTTATTCTTTATTTTTATTTGGTTTTCAATTTTATGTTTCAGTCTTGCTTTTTGTTTTTCATTTGATTTGATTCCTTCTCTTAGTTTTTTTTTTATTTGCTTTTTCGTCTTTCACTTGATTTTATTTTTATATTCATTATGCTTTGTGTTTTATTTGTTTTCTTTCGAGATTTTTTCATTCGTTCCTTTTTTTTTCATTTTTCTTTGCTTTAATTTTTGTTCTTTTTTTGAACTGATTTTAGACCATCTTTGGACAATTTTGGCGGGAAATTTAAAATCATAGCGCAAACCGTTCTATCGCAGCCATCTCGATAAAGAAGAAACTTAATTAAAAAATAAAATATTGTTTTTCATTTTCAAATTCTATGCTGTGTTCCAAATAAAGAAAAACCTTCTACGTACAGTGGAAACCGGATATCGTACAAAATTCTTTCAATTAAAAAATAAATCAATCAAGTGAGTTATCGACTGTTACCGTTCGGTAAACACCCAGTATACAAAAAACCGGAATTAAAATTTAAAATTGATGGTTTTATTATTCACTCCCCTCATTATTATTCTGACTTGTGCAACACGTGCGACAATGAGACACGAACTCTTTGATTTGGAACAAATCGCCACGTGCTCCGGTGAAACAGCGGTTTGCATGCATGCACAGGGCGATAAGTAAAACTTCTTGTACCGGTAATGCAAGAGCGTCTTCGCACGTGCGGACTCGATCGGCGACGCGTTAAACGCGTTTCCTTCCGTCGCAACAAGCGGGCCCAAGTTATTGTTGCAAAATGGTTTTCCACGCTCTGTCCGTGGCTTTATTTATAAAACAGATTAAAACGTAACAGGAAAATGCCTTGATAACGGAACATCCGGTACTTAAAAAAATAAAAAAAAGACACGAATATTTCTATTACGCTAAAAAAAAAATTTGGTTCGCAAATAGTTTCAAACTCGATAACCAATTTATGTTTTGTTGTAAATACGTATGTGATCAAGCATGAAGTGAAAGAAAGTTTAAAATTTAAAATTTTCTAGATATTTTCATTTAAGAAAAAACCGAGTGGAAACTTTGCCTTCTTCGTTTTGAGTTTTAAGTTAGTATTCAAATTGACCAAGTATTTTCTAAGCACAAACAAAAAAATAAGCAGGAATTTCATAAAACAATTCAGTGCGAAGAATTTAAAAATAAGTGCACTTTTAATCACCTTCGATAAAATGTCTGGACAGATAAAAGACAAGTCGAGAACTGAGAGCATTAAGAAGGAATCTGGTTAGACGTTGTTTTATTATTACGAGTGAACTTGACCTTGACAGAAAAATATAACACAAATAATTGCGTTAGTAACCAGAGGTTCTCATAAATATATCTTATTATTAATTCTAATTCGTATACATACAGGGTCTCCCAAATAGAGTGGCCTATTAAAAGTCTTCGGGGAAGGGAATATACAAAAATTCTGAAAATTAGTACACTGCCCTAAGGGAAAGCGATCTTTCAGATTAAAATACTTTCACTTTTATATCACTTCCGGTTATACCGGAAGTCACCATTAACTTTCTTATTTTAAATGGAATGCTATACTTTTTATTACAAACTCTGATTCTACACATTATTTTAAGTAAAAAATGTTAAAGCTTCCCTACACCTAAATGTAACCGACTTTGAGATATCTTCAAATTTATTTAAAAAATTGTTTTGGTGACCTTTCATTTAAGACAGTGTATTTACGCCAATTTCAAATTTAAAGATTGAAGTGACATGTCGTTTAAAAGTATAATGTTCAGACTTTCAAATCATATCCTAATTATCCCTGAAAAATTCATAGGGTGGTCACAATATGGTGTCGAAAGTCATTATGTTTAACTGCCCAAAACTCAATTTTCGTAAATGGAACAACCTGTATATTTTTATATCTTGAGATACAGAATCAAATTCTACATCGATTAACATTCCCTATACCTCTATCTTTTAGTTTTCTTGTTATCAATGATTGTCTATTTTATTCTGTTAATTAACGGAATGAATGCACTTATTCGTAGCAAGCTTTGAAAAAAGAAGCAGATATTGAACTGTTACTTTTTAAGAAATAAGTAATTGCTAACCATAACATTATTTTGACGTACATCATAGAATAAACCCAGCGAAAACATGTACGTTTATTCAACGTTAATTTCACGTTGTTACGGTGGAAATAACGTTATTCGTTGAAAAATGCAACGTTGTTTTTTGGTTGAATTAGCACCCACAATTATACCACGTTTGTATAACGTGTTTTTTAACGATCAGTTTAATATGAACGTAATTATAACGTGAAATAAATATGTAATAATTTTGTCTTTTTACGACGTGATTTATACTATGAGTAAATGCGATGTATCTACCGTACGTTGATTACCATATCTTTTCAACGTTAATTCAACATCTACTATTCTACGTAATAAATGAGAAAAAAATTAACGAAACTAATACGTTAGATAAATCATAATTTACAACTAAATTTTTAACCCACGTTTTATAACGTTATTTGAACGTATACCGAATAAATATGCGTTACAAAACGTGATGTTGACGTTAGAAAACACTTAATTTTACAGTGATTGTCTATCGTGTTCCACACCTTTGAATTCTAATTTTACTAAAAATCTCTGAAATATGAGGTTCTTCTCCATGCTTGGCAGCTTTGAAACGAAACGAAATAGGTATGAAAAGTACTCCTAATTTGCACATACGAGTCAACCATAACCTCCTTTTAAGTTGACGTAATCTGTCAATTTTTTTTAAGTTGAATTTGCTGCCCAAAATCTGTGATTAAAAATACTAAAGAACGCAATAGTCAATCAATTATACATACATATTGTCACGAATACTCATTGGGGACAGCTGTATACAGAGTGAAAAGTTTAACTGGAATAAATTCTGTAACTTAGAAGATTACGATTTGTAAAAAAATTCTTGGAACAGGTCAATTTTTATTTTTAATGGCGCATGTTACAAAAGGACTTTTTTAACTTTTCAATTATTTGGAGGGGGATATGTTGAAAAAATTGGGAATATAGCGACGTTTTATTTTTTTATTTTTCTTTAGCAGTAAAAGGTAAAAAATAAAAAAAAGATTTTTTTTACTAAAACCGTTTTTAATAATTAGAAAAATTGATTTAATGATGCTATGATAATATGGATGTTAGAAGGAAACTGTAGGTAGTAAGGAGTTCGGAAATTGAACGAGTGAGGGCGGCGCGTAGCTATTGTAAGTTAAAGTCCCCGGTTCGGCTTTATTTCCGCAAGCTTCGGTCCGCTTTACGAATCAGTCACGGAAGCGATACGGAACTGGGGTCTCCAAGTGGCTTAGTGGTCTAGCCTAGCCGACTTGGAAAGTCGTGTCACACGGCGGCGTGGGTTCAAATTCCACTATTAGCCATGTATGTTTGTTCAGTCTAATGATTTAGACTTTAGACCCAGCTTTAATACACGTCGTAATTGTCTGATTCAACGTTACACGTGTACATTGCCGCGACATTTTTTCGTTGTTTCAACGTAACCATAACACACGAATTCAACGTTTGTTACATGTTATTCTACAACGTTTTTTATACGAATGTGTGCACTGGGATTTAACGTTGAAATACCGTGGACAAAGACGTTTAAAAGAACTTGATTTGAGCGTTGTTAAAACGTATCAATAACACACGAATTCAACGTTGATTAATTGTTATTCTACAACGTTTTTTATACGTGGACAGAGACGTTTAAAAGAAATTGATTGCCGCGACATTTTTTCGTTGTTTCAACATAACAATAACATATCAATTCAACGTTTGGTTACGTGTTATTCTACAACGTTTTTTACACGTACGTGTTTTCGCTGGGAAGCTATTAGGTAAATACCTACCGTAAGTTTACCATTTTCATAAACGAGCGTCTTTAAAAATTAAGCATGCTTTGAAAAACAATTTTCTTTGTCAATTTAATGTTTTTATTAAACAACAAAAGCAAAACTTACAATTGGTAAAGTGGTAAAAACAATAATGAATAATTTTATTGATTCTAATAAACAGTTTATTTTACATTCAAAGAGAGTGGAATAAAATGGTTACGCGAACGAGCAGAAAATTTAATGAAAGGTATCCGCAGTTACCGCCAATGACAGAAAAAAAAATGTAGAAGATTTGAACGTATTTTTAAGAAGTGGCACTGTCTGACCAAAGAAAACTTTATCTGCTCCTGTAACTGCCAATGAAGCAAATGAAATTTCTGTATTAGCATTGGTCGAAACTTATGTATTTATTTCTAATTATCTGTTAATGGTATAACTCAATAAATATTTTTATTTTGTCGACACTTACTGCAAAAAATTTCGATAATTCTAGCGAAATATGCCGTTATAATAAACAATTATTGATAACAAGGAAACTAAAAGAAATAGGTATAGGGAATGCTAATATGAATCGATGTAGAATTTGATTCTGTATCTCATGATGTAAAAATATACAGGGTGTTCCATTTACGAAAATTGAGTTTTGGTCTTCTTAGAAACAACTTCTGGACTTGGTTGTTCACCTCGGATGAATATCAGTGAATATCATCTGGTTCATAACAACCAAATAGTTGGTCTAATAACATCGAAACGTAAGTACGTAGACAGTTCATTAGCTGCATGCCAATATTACAACGTTTTATTTTACTAGCATGATTTTTTTTATTGATATATTTTACTTAGAAACAACTACTTAATAAATTATAAATTGTAAAATGGTAATAAAGATAAGTATATTAAAAATTATTAACAAATTAGGAAGTTCCTTTATTACCATGTTACCATTATATTTATACCGAATTATAGACAATGAACAATATCCAAATATAAATTATTTATCATCCATACGTATTTTTATCTGCGCAAAGTATGAAATATAATTAACACGCCAGAACAAAATAAATGTAATTAATCAATATGATAATTTTTTGCGATTAAAAGCTGTACTTCTACAAAGATTCCTTTTATTTTTTAATTATCGTGCTTTTTTTTTCGAATATCTTTTTGCTTCTCCCTTTTTCACTTTTAGAAAATTAATTGTAATAATTCGGAACATAATATCTTAATTGTTTCATTTTTTCGCAGAAAATTTTTCCTGTAACGTAATAGCACTGTACGCGTGTTTTCTTCACTTTATAGACTCTTATGCATATCGTGCGTTATTATTTATTATGTGAACGAAACACTTTATGATCCATTCTTCCGCAGCGCTTTTGCCCAGATTTTATTGCGCTTTTTATCAAAACCACTCACAGAAGGGGCTTCTGATTTCTGTAGAAACTCGATCGATTTCATGTAAGGATTATCGCCACGAATTGCAAAAATTAATTACTTTTCAATTCATTATTTGGTTACTTGCAACAAATTTCTAAACTTTATTATTATTAATAGTTTCTCATCTTTGAATACAAAATTTTGTTCTGATTGAAGGGATAAAGTGAACGGGTAAAAACGTTAAGGTATAACTTATAAAAATAAAGAGAACATTTTTTTAATGTAGATATTTTAGGAGATTGTCACCGCTTCAAAAAAAAAAAAAGAAGTATCAAAGTTGATTTTGATTCTTCAACTAACAGTGGTAGTCCTGCAGACTTCCTGCAGAAGTTAAACATAATGACCTTCAACACCATATTTTGACCACCCTATGAATTTTTCAGTGATAATTAAGATATGATTTGAAAGTCTGAACATTATACTTTTAAACGACATGTCACTTCAATCTTTAAATTTGAAATTGGCGTAAAAACATTGTCTTAAATGAAAGGTCACCAAAACAATTTTTTAAATAAATTTGAAGATATCTCAAAATCGGTTACATTTAGGTATAGGGAAGCCTCAACATATTTAAAATAATGTGTAGAATCAGAATTTGTAATAAAAAGTATAGCATTCCATTTAAAATAAGAAAGTTAATGGCGACTTCCGGTATAACCGGAAGTGATATAAAAGTGAAAATATTTTAATCTGAAAAATCACTTTCCCTTAGGGCAGTGTACTAATTTTCAGAATTTTTGTATATTCCCTTCGCCGAAAACTTTTAATAGGCCACTCTATTTGGGAGACCCTGTATACTGGGTGTGTACCAGTAGATAACTCATTTTATGCAGGGAGACATTTAAAAAATTTTAAAAAGTAATTTGCGAAGCCCATTACATCTAGACTATGACACAGTTAAACAACTGTTAAAAACAAAATTTTGTTTTTACTTAATTTTTTTTATCAAGTACAAGACTGAATAATTTTTTTATCTTGCCGTTTAAGGTAGATATTGGCTGTAACACTAAATTTGGGACACTCGGTATATATCTCCCATATATCTCTCTCCCATATATCTCCCTCTTCGTATATTCATGAATTCTTTTTGCTTTATGAGAAACTGAAATTATTTGTTACATTTTATATAAAATGTAACAAATAATATCTTGCCGTTTAAGGGAGATATATACCGAGTGTCCCAAATTTAGTGTTATAGCCAATATCGGCAAGATATTATTTGTTAGATTTTATATAAAATGTAACAAATAATTTCAGTTTCTCATAAAGCAAAAAGAATATACGAAGACACGCTTCACTTATTTAAGTAAGGCAGTTGGCAACGTCGCAACACAGATTTGACGTATGAAAGGACACCAATGCCGTTTGTCATACGTATTCTTAAATTATTGTAATAAATAAAATTAAGGCAATAAGTCCCTTTGCCAATTCACAATTATATTATGAAGCGTAGTTGAAACGATTTCTTTAAGCATCTCCATTATTAATTGAGTTGTCTGCCGTTACACAAACACCCGGTACACCGACGTACAAAAAAAGATTTTGAATTCACTTCGTTATTTATTTATTGTTTTAGATTTTATTAAATACTCTATAACCGTACTTTAAACACAAACAAAAATATTTGTTCATATTCGTCCGTTGTCAGTTAAAAATTCATAAACGAAACAAAACCCGAGGATGGTTATTGAAGCTAAAACGTCGCGTCAACCTAGTGACCTTTTAACAATTTCTGACACAATTTTTTTCATGTCATCGTTTTTAAGAAAATAAAAAAAATAGTTAAATAAAAGAAGTATAAATTGAAAAAAAAAACTAATGAGACCTACATTGAGGTTGGAGAAAACTTTCTGATTTGAAACAGCGTATCGTAACGAAAGAAGTAGGTATCATGATACGCGATAGATGAATTAATTTTTCCTTTATTTTTGTAATTGCCGTTCAAGTATCACATGCCAATGAGGAAACCCGATCTCGCCGTGTGCTCGAGAAGAAAGAGGAACGCGAGTGCTAACGACGCATATTGCAGGACCGTGTGAAGGCGCCTTACTACGCCCACTCGACGTTTGTGTAATTAAACATTTATAAAGCTCGGATTGCAGCATTCTGCGTCGCAATGTTTGCTGTATTGTCTAAGCAGAATTAAACCGCAATTAAACGGCATCCCCCTAAAAATAGAATACGCAGTGTTAATATAAACTACAAGATAGTAACAGTAAAGATAACTTAAAAACGCGAAAAAAACGCTATTTCTAGCTACAAACATGAAAAGGCTTGATTGGCTAAATAGTTGCGGCTGTGGCTGGCTTACAGATGTTTCCCTCTCCTTCGGCATTCGCCTTTTGCAAAATGGAAAAATTCAAAAAAGACTTGAGAATTCTATCTGCCACATAGAATTCACATGTTGTACCTAGACAAACACACTTAACTGAATATCCAACTCAGTTACGGTAACCAAGAAACTCGATTACCCAATTAGACAACTTTAAACAGTTATAGTCGTCCAAGTTTTGTATCGGTTTTATGATCTTGCTATAAAAAATTCTTTAAAGAGACCGGTACTGCGGTGTCTGTGTCTCCTCTCTGTCGCTTTTTTTATAGCAAGACCATAAAACCGGTAACAAACTGGGACGACTATAAGAAAATTGCCCTAAATAGAATTAAACAAAAATACAGGATGCTTAGAATTATGAACATCCTGTATGTATATATACAACGTACATAGAGCTGTGTTTCTCAAAAAGTGGTTGTAGACTTTCAAAAGGTTAAACTGGAGGGCGGTGCTTAATTTTATTTCTTCAAGAGGTAGAATTAAAAGAGTAACAGAAGACATCTTGCAGGATTGTTTTTAATTTCAGAACACCTGCATAAAATAAAAACTGAATAAACAAAATTAATAAAATGCACTCGATTATTATTTATGAATTTATTAAAATAACAAATCAATAAATTTTGAATTTGGAAGATGTTTGGAGGGTAGAGTATAAAAGGCATAAAATCTATGAGGTCAAAAGTAATTCAAAAACTGGCACTTGGCAAAGCAAAATGAGAAACAAAAAAATCAACGACGAAGAATCGAAAGAAAAAGTTAGAGATGTTTAGAGATTAATAAAGAATAAAAGGACAAGGAAAGAAGAAATTTTCAAAGTTGAATAAAAATTCAGTAGAACGAAAACGTTCTATTTAAAAGGACTTTAAACTCAAAAATAAAAGCGAAACTTAAAGTTTAAATTAAAACAAAAAAACAATGTCGAAATTTAAAAAACTAAAATAAAAATGCCGTCCAGAGTTAAGAAATAAAATTAAAACAAAGATGAAATTAAATAAAATAGAATCAAATTGAAGAATATAACAAATCAAAGATCAAAATAGTCTGTTTAAAAGAACAAATAAAAACTGGACAATATGAAAGTTGAAAGTTAAATAAAAACAAAAAACAAAACAGTCGAAATTTAAAAAATTAGTCGAAGTTAAAAAAATTAAAATTAGAACAGTTGAAATTTAAAAAAGAAATAAAATAAAATAGAATCAAATTCAAGAATAACAAGTCAACCATCGAATCTGTTTAAAAGAACAAAACATGACAAAGACGATGAACTGATTAAAAACAGTAAGTTAAACAAAAGAAAAAAAAACGTAAACAAAAATAAATGACGGTCGCCTCTTTAAAATATAGGTATACATACCGGGTGAGTCATATTTCTGCATTTCTGTAACAACTTTCTTATCAATAGAGCTAGAACAAAAAACTTTAAAAAAAATTGTCTGGCATGTCAAGGAATATAACTCTGTTAAATCTGTTAACGTCGACCTTCAATTGTTTTCGAACGGCCAGGCCTCTTTCATCGTTTTTAATTACGTGGTATATTTTTAACGATGGATTTTGACAGAAAGTTTCTCTCTCTTTCTGATAGTCTACGAGTTTTGCCACCTTAGATGTTAACACCAAAAGAAAAACACCAAAAACTTTTCCATCGCAGTAAGCTACGGATATGGTGCGAAGTGACTTGATTCCTTGGATATCAATTTCAAGGGATGTGCGTTGAATTTCAAAGGGTTCTTTGCTAATTTTATAAACTGCATTTTGCAAGTTTGCGATGACACGCTATTGTCCGCTCTGGCCGCCACCTCGTGCGTGATAGCCCATGGGGCAGCAGTACTCGTTGCTATTTGCTATTCACGACACAATTTACAGGTCAGAAAGTAGTCGTGCTGCTGATAAATTGACAATCTGTATTTTATTAGATACATTTTGTTTTTAAATCTAGTTGCCTATGACTGAGAAAACAAAAAATAATCCTTCATCGTCTACTAGGTAACTGTCAAAGTTTTTATCAGAGTTAAGGTAATTTTCAAAACGTAACAAGGAATTCAATATTTCCAACCGAACTACAAATACTACAATGAAATGTTTATTTAAAAACACCCTGTGTTTTAGTCTTAGTATCTACATGATTATTATTTACGACTATTATTTGTTGAAAAAAACGAGAAATGTGAAATTCTCGCACCATATCCATGGCTTACTGCGATAGAAAAGTTTCTGGCGTTTTTCCGAGAATTTTTGTTATCTAAGTTGGCAAAACTCTTAGACCATCGGAAAGACAAAGAAATTTTCTATCAAAATCCATCGTTAGAAATCGAACACGATTGAAGATCGACGTTAATTGATTTAACAGAGTTATAGTCCTTGACATGCTAGACGATTTTTCTTCAAAGTTTTTTGCTCTATCTCTGTTGGTAAGAAAGTTATTACAGAAATGAAGAAATATGACTCACCCGGTATAACGTTCGGAATTCAATTTTTTGTACTTGATTTTCTACTTGAAAATAAACAAATTTAAAAAAGAATAAATAACTTATTGAAACGTTCTGCTTTAAAGAACAAGAGAAAATTGAAAAATATGAAGGCAGGCAGCTGATAAATTGAATAAAAACAAATGACGATCATCTCTTTAAAATGTACTAACAGCTGAAAATAAAAACAAAAGTAAAATTAAGAAAACAGTTGAAATTCAAAAGCGAAACTAACAACAATTTTTAAAAAAGTAAATTATGGAAACGTACTGTTTTAAAGAACAAATGAAAAAATTGAAAAATATGAAGACAATCGACTGATTAAATACGAAAATAAGTAATAAATTAATTGAATTAAAACAAATGACGATCGCAGGGTGAAAATATAAGTAAGTCGGAAGTTGGTATATTTTAAAATCTCTGAAAATTTCCAAAGCAAAATGAGAATAAGAATCAAAGACGAAAGAAAAAGTGGAAGATGTTTGGAGGTTAGAGAATTAAAGGACAAGTAAAGAAAATAGATAAAATCTGTGAGGTGAAAAAATCAGGTAAAAAATTGGCATACTTTAAAATCTCCCAAAGTTTCTGAAGCAAAATGATTAAAAATCAAGGACACGAAGTTTTAAGATCGTAGGAAAAAGAAGAAATAAAATGTGAAAGATGTTTAGAGGCTGGAGAATAAAGAGCATAAAATCTGTGAAGTCAAAAAGTTTTACAAAAACGCAGGTCAAAAACTGGCGCGCTTTAAAATCTCTGAAAATTTCCAAAGCAACATGAGGAAAAAAATCAAAGACGAAAGAAAATGTGGAAGATGTTTAGAGATTAGAGAATAAAAGGACAAGTAAACAAAATAGATAAAATCTGTGAGGTGAAAAAAATCAAATCAAAAATTGACACACTTTAAAATCTCCCCAAATTTCTAAAGCAAAATGATAAAAAATCAAGGACACGGAGTGTTAAGGTCGTAGAAGGAAGGAACAAAAAGTGAATGATATTTAGATGCTGGAGAATAAAAGACATAAAATCTGTGAGGTCAAAAAATCGTTCAAACAAAAAACGCAAGTCAAAAACTGGCGCTCTTTAAAATCTCCGAAAATTTGCAAAGCAAAATGAGGAAAAAATCAAGGACGAAGTGCCAAGGTCGAAAGAAAAAGTGGAAGGTGTTTAGGGATTAGGGAATAAAAGGACAAGCAAAGAAAATGTGAGGTGAAAAAATCTCTCTCAAACAAAATGAGAAAAGACACGAAGTATCAAAATCGTTCGGAAAAGGAAGAAATATAAAGTGAAAGATGTTTAGAGGCTATTAGAGAATAAAAGGCATAAAGTCAAAAGTTGGCACATTTTGAAATTTCTAAAAATTTCCAAAGTAAATTGAGAAAAATGAAAGAAAGGGAAGGAAGAAAAAAAAGTTGGAAGATGTGTAGAGGATAGAAAATGAAACGACAGATAAAGCAAACACATGAGGTCAAAAGAATCGTTCAAAAAGAGTCAAGAACTAGTGCATTTAAGATCTTACTACTCTCTTTTTTGTGCAAAATTTGGTTCCAAGCTCTTAAACAATTTAATTTGTGCAGTTGGTAAATTGTATCAAAGTTTAAATTGAATTAAAAACCATCTGGAAAAATAGAACATGTTCTATTTGCAACCCAAAAATTTCTATTGTAAAAATAATATAAAACCAAATCTTGTACAAGAAACAGGCTGGTCTAAAACGGCCTTCGCACAACACAAATGAATATTAGACCAATTTGTATTTAAAAAAAATAAAAAATAAAATGGAATGTCTCAGAAAATATTGTTTCCTAATATCCGAAGGTGATTAATAATAAACTCGATTCTTTCTTTGTTCCCTCGGACGTATGTATATACATAATGCAAAGTTTAAATAGCGCACATTGATCATTGTGTGCGAGTGAATCATCGCGAAACATCACCTAGTAAATGGCAAATGCATTACTAATTTATTAATGCTGAGTCCGGCGATTGTTTTGATCTAAATAAAATTCGACGTCGTCGAACGTCAAGCAAACAAACTCATTACTAAGAGGTTCGTCATCGTGCGTCCCCCCCCCCCCACCCCAACATAGGTTTTTCATGATGCATGAAATGTACTAAATCAATTTTTTTAATATTAACACTTTTTTGTGATCTTACTTTTAAGATTTTGCAACTGTTTGTTTTTGTTTTGTTTTTGTTAAAATAATTGGTTGTGGGTGTGCCTCAAAGGTCTGCACTTGAACCAATACTATTTGCCTTATTTATAAGTATACGATCTATCGATCTAAGAATAGGCATACAGTAGAGATAGTTGTAACAAAGTTTTAGGAACGTTTACAAAAAGGCAAATAAAGGATTGAGCTAAAATTGACTGGCAAAGTTTGAATTGAATGTCAGTCAATAAAGTAACTCATAAAATATTGACTACAAGTTACAAATTCAAAACTGAAATACAAAAAATGTAAAAAATTAATTTAAATTCATGCAGGAGTACTACTAGATAAATTCAATAATAAAAAATAATTGTAATTGTTGATGCTTTTATCTTATTATTAATAATAAGATTACTGTGAATACCAGATAGCACCACTTGCGTTTGCAATGTGCCTTGCTGCAAACACCCAAACTTAAACTACATTCAGTGTTACAAAAAAAAAAAAAGAAATCAGTGCTCGGTTAAATTTAAACAAACACTCCATTGAATATCGTCTAATATTACAAAATATGAAGT
The DNA here is from genome assembly GCA_958336345.1 of Dorcus parallelipipedus. Classification (NCBI taxonomy): domain Eukaryota; kingdom Metazoa; phylum Arthropoda; class Insecta; order Coleoptera; family Lucanidae; genus Dorcus; species Dorcus parallelipipedus. The sequence goes on along the minus strand of OY284483.1, from coordinate 37,548,389 downwards.
GTCGTAAAACCCACTTGACACGCAACAATGAACTACGATGAAGTAATCGCAAGGAATTGAGCAAGCACTAACGGTTTCTGAATTCAATTCTCGATCTTAGGTAATAACGAAACTTCGGGGGACGCGAACTTAAAATCTAAAACGAATTAATTTTGAAATATTAGAAAAACTGTCTCACTTACGTTCGTCTTAGTGTGTTGCTGCATGACCGGGTGTTATCTTCGTCGAAGAATATCTTGGATTTTGATTGTGCAGTATGTTCAGTTCAACATATCGTGTTATCGTAAAAAATATGATAAGATTATTTATTCATTCCGAATGAATATAGCATAAATGAGTCGATTTGAATTTGTTTAGCTTTACGGACTTTCCTATGAAAGAAAACCAGAGAGCGAGTTAAGTTACTTTACCGTAATCGAAAACGAAATAAGAGGAGTGTGTATTATGACAAAAAATAAATAAAAAAAAACACTTACAGAAATTCAAATAATTTAATTTAATGAAAATGATAGTGCGATTTTAATAAATCTAAATCTTACTGATCATTGGAATATCTTACAGAACTACCATCTTTATGAAGCCCTGCGAAATGCTGAAATTTGCTGAAAATCCCAAAAAAATGAATAAGCTTCCCCGACCAGTCAAGAGATGGCGCTCATATCTAATCGTACATACACAATACATCAGCTCTTGTGTATCACAATACATTGTGATATATAAAAAAAATGCCGATTGTAATCGAAAATAAAGTGAGGGTCGATTTATTTATATTCTGAGATATTTTATAAAACTTTCAAGTGGCAAAGCCACATATTTTGAACAATCCTTCAATTTCATCTCCTTCATTTAACATATTTTTGCGGACATTGATTGGCATCATCAAATTCTATCAAGGATTTAAATTACCCATTCATCCTACTATCCAAAAGATGGCGCCTCAAGCATTTAATTGAATCCACCGTCCACTGTGGTTGATTTCCTTACTAAATAAATTGAACGCAGGTTACAGTTCACGGCTTATTCATTTTAGAAAAGCATTGGTACATTCCATAAACATTAATTAAATTTAATCATCCATTAAAAATAAAGTTGCTATGGTTATATGTACTGAAGGTATATGGGATTGATTATTCTTAACAAAATGATTAAATCTAATTAACGTTTATGAAACCCAGCACGTCTTTTTTATTTAATAAAATCGGGTTCATTTCTCCGCTAACCAAGTCGGGCGGTTAGCTAAGAAACAAACCGCAAGATATGCAGTAGGCTTTCGCTCGCTACTGTCCGTCAGAGATTTTTTTTTAAACACGGCCGCCTAGATTAATAAAGGACGAGTCCTTTATCCGGCCGCGTTCTTAGTTCAGAGCCATTTTCTGTTCCGAAGAGGGAGCCACGCTTAGTGATTACTGCAAAATAGCGCATAATCTGTGGAATTTTCGTTTGACAAAAGCTGCGTTCGTTTATTCAACTCCGTGCACTCTATTTACTCTCTTCGCACTTTTGTCTCACTCTTACTTATACCAAAACTTATTCGCTCTCACTCTTTACAGTGTGAAAAGAGTAAATAGAGTGAACGGAGTTGAATAAACGAACCCAGCTAAAAATTGACATAAAATATAAATGGTAACTATGTCAACGGCAGAAGTTCAATGCAAAATTGTACAGAGGGAGCCACATTAATGACAACTTTCCTGACATAGTCTCTTTCAAATGAGACCGGTCTTATAAAATATTGGTCCTTTATTAATATAAGCGGCCGTGTTTATAACAACATGTTTCAGCTATTGTCCCCCAGGGTGATATTGCATAAGGTAAACTGTAGTTATGTATCTACAGTTTGCTATGTATTTCACCGTTTGTTTATTTTAAAAGAGAGATGCCTTGTTTATCGGAAAAGTCTGGTTCATTTCTTCGCTAATAGTCACGCGCTGGTCACGCGTTTAGCTAAGGAACAAACCCCAAAATACGCAACAAGCTTTCGCTGCTATCCATCAGTGATTGTTTTTAAACAACACGTTTCTGCTATTGTCAATCAGTGTAATATTTTGAAGGATAAACTGCAGCTGCGGTCGGACAGGAGGCGCTTGTGCACATGCCTTGTTTATCGGGAAAGTCTGGTTCGTTTCTACGCTAAACAAATCGTGCATTTAGTTGAGAAACGAACCGCAGAATGCACAACTGGGCTGCGTTCACAAACTATAGCCGCAGTCTATACAGTCGTTTCACTGGCGCTAGTTCGCGTTGTAAAAAATATTTTTCTCGCCGTCACTCCTGCCGGAATGCGCAGTAGTTTGCAGCACGCGGATTGGGAGTTTTGTTTACATTTGTCAGATGCTTCGAGTGCGATAGGTTGTAAAATCGAATCCTATGGCGGAATGCGCAGTAGGTATTTTTCGGACACGAGATCAAAGGTACCGACGCGAAGTGCTATAGCTCCCAGAGCGTCTTAGACCCACTTGTACAATTCCAGCTTAACTTTAAGCCAAAGCTTAAAAACTTAGCAACAATTACTGAAATAATCATTGTTATAGGTTTAAGCTTCACCTTAAATTTAAACTGGCATTGTATAGCTGGGCCTTAGGCGTGTAATTCCGTCTTTCTCACTCACGAGTTTAACATATTTTGTATCTCGCTCATCTGTTTCAAAGCGTCTTTCCTTTACATTATTTCCATGACAACGGACGCACTTCTCACGTCTCACTTTTAAGTAGGACACTTAGAGTGCGCCCGTTGTCATGGAAATAATGTAAACACAAGTCGTCTTGAAACAGATGGGCGACACGCAAAATATATTAAACATCGTGAGTGAAACTGTACGCTTAAGATGCTCTCAGAGGTACAGTTAATGAACGCAACCCAAGCTTTCTTTGCTATCCCTCAGTCGTTTATAGGTTAAACTGCATTGAGTTCCGACGGGGGGCGCTTCTACACATTTCTTTTTTTCTAATCGTTTTTGTTCAATAATACCCGCAGTTTACTGTGTACTTCACGGTTTGCTATTTTTTTAAGTTAAATGCCTTCTTTATCGGGAGAGTCTGGTTCATTTCTCCGTTTACCTAAGAAACAAACCCCGAGATACACGACAAGCTTTCGCTACTGTCCGTCAAGGATTGTTCTTAAACGGCTACTGTCCACCTCATCGTATGATAAACTGCAGCTACGTTCCGAGAGAGGGCGCTGGTATATAATTCCATTTTTAGTCATTCTTGATTAATAATATCTTAAATTTATCGTGTATTTAACGGTTTGTTTAATTTAACAACAAACCGCAAAATACCCAACAGGCTTTCGCTACTATCCGTCAGTAATTATTTCTAAACAACACGTTTCAGCTATTAGCCACCAGGGTAATACTTTATATCTTTATAGGTTAAACTGCAGCTACGTTCCGACAGGAGACGCTTTATACATTTCTTTTTTTCTAATTGTTTCTGTTTAATAAAACCCACAGTTTACTATGTATTTCACGGTATGCTATTTTTTTTTTTCTTCATCGTAAGAATCCGGTCCATTTCTCCGATAAGAAACTCGCGCGTTTAGCTAAGAAACAAACCCCATGGTATACAACAAGCTTTCGCTACTGTCCGTCAGGGATTGTTTTTCAACAACATGCATCAGCTATTGTCTACCACTTTGTACGATAAACCACAGCTATGTTCCGAGCAAGAGGGCGCTGGTACACAATTCCATTTTTAGTCATCCTGTATAATAATATCTGACATTTATCGTGTATTTAACGGTTTGTTTAATTTACATAAGAATGTGGTTGATTTCTTCGCTATAGCTGAGAAACAAATCGCAAGATGTAAAACAAACTTCAGCTTCAGCAGAATCTTTCTAAGGACCTGCTTATTTTTTTGCTTAGGTATCAAAAGCTTGCCTTGTTTAGCTGAGAAACAAACCGCAGTTACCCCAGTATGTAGAGTAGCTGAAACTTTGGTTTACTATTCGATTAAAAATCTAACATAATTGTACAAAAGCATCATTGGTGCTTTACAAATCCAGGTTGATAAATTATTCAGAAGATGGCACCACTAACTATAACTCGTAAAACAACGAAATTCTTAATTTTTGTCAAAAATTGATGAAATGTCTCGTACAAAGTTTTGTTATAGTTTTTAACTTTGCAACAGATTTTCCATAAAATACAAAAAAAATGAAAGGGAACTTTTAACTACACCCAAGAGATGGCTCTAACAAATTAAAAGAAACTTCCATTGGTAATTGGTAAAAGACGTCTCTTTAAAAAAAAATTATATACATTTATTCACGATGTAATTGATCACGTGATGACATGAAGGGTAGTTTAAAATTTGTCTTTAGAAAGGGGGGGGGGTGATTTTGCTTTCGAGGAAGGAGGGTTTAAAATCCTTGTAAAATTATTAAATTTTAAAAAACCTCCCTTCCCCCCATCCCCTAGAATCCGTCCGTAATGGACACCGGTAATTTAAAGGTTTTTCTTAAAATGTGAAAAGTCAATCAAAACTTTTAACACTAATCAAAAGATGGCGCTATTAAAAAACGTAAAGAAAACTTTTAGACCCATTTCATAAATTTGAAAAACATTTCACAATGTTCTAATTTATCATCGAAGAGGAGGGTTTGAAATTTTAAAAAATGTTCTACAAACTATCAATGTTTAAAGATAATTCAATTTTTCTTGCATTTTCTGAACACGTTTAGGATTTTCTCTTAAGTTATATCTAAATAAAGCAAATCGATGTTCATCTTTTAGAAAAAGTTTTGGTCTTGAGTTTTGGTACATTAATTTAAAATTTGCATAATCAGAGAGAGCAAGAGCATTAATTACAATCTATCCATAAGAAAAAGGAATTATATTACGAACGTTTAATTTGTTTATGTTCGAAATTATGAGCCCGCAACCTCTACCTCAGCGCCATCTAGTATCAAGAGGCACAGGTAAATTTTAAATTTTATACATACATAGTTAATTCTAACAATAGTTTTTACGTCGTGATCTTTCCAAAATATGTACTATGTACTTTTGTCTTAGCCTTATCTCGAACCTAACTATATATATTTTGGCATTCTTCTTGCTATCGAAAACATCTGCCAGTCTTGTTTTGGCTGTTTTGTTTTTGTTTTTGTTTTTAATGCCTGTCTAATATTAAAAATAATGCTACTTAATATTAAAAATTGTTGGTGCTTACCTGGGAGGTGAAGAGTCGACTCCCCCTGTGTAGCTGATGTGACTCGACAACTGCGTTAGTTGTGGAGTTTCTATGCTATTCTGGTGATCATTTGGTGATAAGGTGCTTAGAAACGCCACCCTACGTGGAGATCCCGGACTAGAATTGTCACTTGCATTTGGAGATTCGGTTGCCACCCCCGGTACAACGTCGAGTTGTAAGTACTGACTCCCAGTAGATTCCTCTATGTGAACCTACAATTTAAAAAAATATTTTATTCATAAACAGAGAGATTATCAATATTATAAGTCAGCAAGCAACAAATACTTTTTTTTTTCAAGTAATAGCTAATTAAATATTTAAACAAAGATATTAATTTAGAATAATTTATATTTGTTTCATTTTTATAATTATTTAAAAAAAAATTGAAACTATTAACAACCTACGATCTTCAAACATTAGACTTCTTTCCTGTGATAACCTTATCATAAAAAATTTGGAATTTCCACGCTTTCATTTGAACCGTACCGAGGTGTGATTTGTTGTTAATAGTGAAAGCTTATATATAAATATATAATATATATATATATAATATAAATTTGTAGCTGCAAGGATGTAAGCCAGCTTAAAAGAAAAAATATTGGAACTTACTGGGAATGAATTATTTATAATGGTGGGAGTAAATTATTATGAATTGTAAAGCGATTGGTAGAGAAAAAAAAATACCTAAGAACTCACCTCGTCTATTCTACTGAACACTTGTGGGTAGTCCCCTTCTGCCCTCATGGTTGAATAATTCTCTACTTCAGTGTAGGTAAAACATTCCAGAGGCGTGGCCGATCTGGAATGGGGGGATGGGACCGCCCCATCGACCTGAGAGGATGGGCTGTACTGAGCTTGCTCCTCGCCATAATTGTCGACGCCTGCGTAACACATCTGTTAATTTGGTTGCATAACCAACAGGCACAAATTATCATTGAAAAAAAATTGAATTACTCTTGGTCAGTAACCTTTAACAAATCACACTACCGAAGTTTGCTGTTGTAATTTTTGGCAATCCTAAGTATGGAATGTTTATGTGTGTGTATGAATGTTTAAGTATGTAATTTATTAAAAATATGGCTAAACAAAAACAAAAGCGATGGAGGTACAGAAGGACATAATCATTTCAAATGTGGAGATCATAGTGAAAAGAAAGAGAAGACGAGGAGGTGCAGAAGATGGGAAGAGAAGTTGGGAAATTCGTTTTCCAAAAAAAAAAAAACAAAAAAAAGTAAATGGAATTTTGGATAAGGGGGAGTGTCCACTGTGTCAACGAAAGAATTTGCACCTCCTTAAAATTTCTTATTTTTATGAATTAATATAAAAAAAACATGCAAGTGCAGTGAAATCATTTTTGCATTACATATTTGCATTCTTTTTATTTATAGCTTGAGGGATGTTTAAATATAAATTTTGTAGCTTTTGTTTATTATACAGGGTGTTCGGAAATTGATGGACAATCTGTATGTACTTTAAATTCCCTAATGCAATGCTCAAATTTTATTTTTTTTTGTAATAATATCTACAAAAACTTTAAATTATTCTTATAAGTTACGTATTTCTTTTTTTTTTCCTTTTCTGTTATTCGTGTACAGATTTTAATTTTTAAAATCAAAATAATCTATATACGTAGTTTTAAGATGTTCAAGTTGGAAAATATGGCTTTTATTTATTGTGTTCGGAAATTGGTTACCTTTATTATTTTGAGCTTTTTTTATATTTATTTGTCTTAGAAATCCCAGGAATAATTCTGAATGTTCTAGAAAGTGGAACTCACACATACCTAGATATGAAACAAACGTTTCCCATTTGAAATGTACAAGTTGCGTCAAAAAATCTGGCGATTCTGAAACGTCAAGAGAAGCGAATGCCTTAGAAGGTAAAGTAACTTTAATCGCCTGTTTTAAGCAAAACATAAAAACTAAATGCTTCTCTATTGCAACTGAAAAATATAAATATACAGGGTGAGTTATTAAGCGCCCTTTCTTCCGTAGCTCATTTATATTACAAGATAGAATTTTTTTTCTTTTGCAAGGACATTCTACGTATTGAGTACTATAACCTAAAATTATTTTGATGCATACAGAGTGTTACGTAAAATAATGGCAGCATGTAGCAGGATTTTTTTAAATGTAACACCCTGTGTATTTTCCTATAGAAAGATATAACACTCGAACCTCTAAACAGCAGCATATAAAATATTTATATTTATTTAACCAATTAAGAGTAAATTATTATTTTATTGAAAACGATCCGATTTTCAACTTCTCCTAAAATACTGATTGTAAACGAATTGTTTGTCGTACAGCAATAAAAATAGGTAGAGTTATAAATTAAAGTATAGGGAATAACCCAGATATAAATTCATTTAGTTTCATTTGTTTTCTCAAGTGTTCAAGCCTGTGTAATTGTCAGATTTTCAAACTGCCGTTATTCAATTTTTTTAAATGCAACCCCCCTATCTCTTTTCACGAGTAGATAGTATTCATGTTCCTCTTCAATTCTGTTATAGGTTTTCTGCATCTAATCCTTACGGTTTTTTTGCTATAATAAATTTTTTCATTTTTACTCTAAAATCCAATATTAAAAAGTTATTTAACGTACCGTATTTTAATTTCTTTAAGACAGCGCCCTCTATTTCATAAAACAGATGGAACATATCAAGTTTACAATTGATTACAGACTCTTATTTCATTATAATTATCGTATTTTTATTGTAATACAGTTCTTTCACTTTGTTGTAATTAACAATGTCTTAAAATTGATTCTATGTGGTTTACAACAAAAGAAAACATCAGTGTTTGTAAATAATTACCTTAATGTAAAAATTATTGTAAAAATATACAAATAATAAATTAATAATCTAGCAAATAAATGAAAATTGGCGAATTTCTTTTGTTCAAGTATTCCGATTTTATTAAATCAAATGTTAGTTAAGACAACTGAAGCATGGGAACTACCTAGAATCAATTTTAAAGCATTCTTAATTAAAACAAAATAAAAGAACTGTATTATAACAAAAATACGATGATTATAATGTAATAAGAGTCTGTAATCAATTGTAAACTTGATATTATCCATCTGTTTTATGGTGTTGTCTTAAAGAAATTAAAATACGGTACATTAAATAACTTTTTAATATTGATTTCAGAGTAAAAATGTAAAATATTTATTATAGCCAAAAAACTGTAAGGATTAGATGCAGAAAACCCATAACAAAATTGAAGACGACCATGAACACTATCTATTCGTGAAAAGAGATAGGGGGGATTGCATTTAAAAAAATTGAATAACGGCAGTTTGAAACTCTCACAATTACACAGGCTTGAACATTTGAAAAAACAAATGAAACTAAACGAATTTATGTCTAGGTTATTCCTTATTCTTTAATTTATAACACTACCGATTTTTATTGCCGTACGATAAACAATACGTTTACAGTTAGTATTTCAAGAGAAGTTGAAAATCAGACCGTTTTTAATAAAATATTAATTTACTCTTAGTTGTTTAAATAAATATAAATATTTTATGCGCAACTGTTTAGAGGATCGATTGTTATGTCTTTCTATAAGAAAATACACAGGGTGTTCCATTTAAAAAAATCCTGCTACATGCTGCCATTACTTTACGTATCACTCTGTATGTACCAAAATAATTTTAGGTTATAGTGCTCAATAGGTAGAATGTCCTTGTGGAAGAAAAAAATTCTATCTCGTTCTACAAATGAGCTATGGAAGAAAGGGCGCTTAATAACTCACCCTGTATATATATAATATATATATAATATAACCTGTGAGCAAATAAAAATCAGATTAGAGCAGGTGGTGCAAAGAAAATGTATGTCTGTGATTAAATAAAAAGTCAATAAATTTGACAGTCCATGAATATATTACATTAATTAATTCAGTCAATTACAGACATACATTTTCTTTGCACCGCCTACTCTAATCTGATTTTTATTTGCTCACTTTTTATATATAATATAATATATTATATATATAATATAATATACGACCTTTGACAAACAGTTAAAATAGTTAAAACAAAGTGAAACTCTTATCAATTGGAGCCATTTTATAATGATTTCTCGCTTATTTAAATCGGACTGTGAATAACCGAGTTATACCTTGAAACGTTTTTATCTCACACCCGGTATACCTAAAGCTAAATTGAAATTTCTAAAAGGCTCCAGCACTTTCTCGAATATGGCGGAAAGTTCCCGAAACGCAAAGAATAGACAGAAATTGCGCTACTTAGTGAGAGATGGCGCAAATAACAGATTGCACTACTTACTGATAGATGGCGCTAGCAACAAAGAAATATATTAAGTTACTTATCACAGTTTAAGTAATCACCCAGTAGCGTCACTTAAACGTCAGTGTCAAAAAGAACGCCATCGATTTGATGCCATCTATTTGATACCCTTATGGAAATGCAATGTAATTTGCAGCTTAGTAGGTATCAAACAAAAGAGCAAATGTGACAGTTATACTCCAGTGACTGTGTACTTATGCTGAGTTCGGTAATTCCTCCGCGCTCACTCTGTTCACTCCTTGAGCACTTTTATCTCTCTTTGACGTACATCAAAACAGCTGCGCTCTCACTTTACTTTCCACTCCGAGCTTGCACCGCGTGAATTTCCGAACTCAACATTAGTAACTGATGTTTCCCATGCTATTTTATTATGAATGAAGTTGGGTATGGGCAAGAGCGGGGAAGTCACCAACAAATGGTCTCGCTTTAAAAAAGTTTGGGAATCACTACTCTAAGGGTATATTAAACATCACGTGTAATTAAAATCTACGTACCTATACTAATTCCATGGAAAAGGTTGATAAGAAATTTAAAAAATCACCCGGTATTTAAGGAATGTATGCCAATGTTAAAATACGTGACGTTTTTAAATCACCCGAATCACTGACGCACCCTGTACAATCGCATATCGTAATCGCAAGTAACTTGCGTAATATTAAATAAAGAGACATCTAAAAAATTCCTATGTGTGTTTACGTTAGTCTAATAATAATAAGATTACATGAAGATGCATTTTTGTAACCAATTAGTAAAGCTATCTAATTATTTGCAACCTTAGTAATGTCTGTAAACATTTTCGAAAAACTCTTCTCGGCCCGGAATGCCTTTAAACAGCATTTTTAGTTTTAGTCTCAAAGGGGCCTTTTTTTTTTCTTTTGATTTAGATCAGAACAGAGTACGCGTAAATAAGTAACACCACGTTCAACGTGCTAGGTCAGTGTAGTTACGACCAAGGTTATGATAAAAACCTGGGTCAAGCTAAGTGATCCGAAATGTACCGTCCGTATAATTTGCAAATTCATTGGCTTAAATAAATTGATTTAAAAACAGACGTACGCACGTCACGAAGAAGACAGATGCTGAACCGGATAATTCCACTTTTGAAAGCAACTCACCCACCGTTTCAATAAACTAATACAGGTCTGTACAACCTACGCCCTTTGTAACATTTTTATTTGTGCCACACAGAATTGAATATTAAAAAAATAAAAGCAAACTTAGGTGAATCACACACTGAGGCTTTTGCCATAGCGATGGCGGTGACAACCGTCCACATCACTGTTCAGATGAACTGTAATTATCTACTACTTTCTACTTTACGGTAATCCAAAAAAAAGTCACTAACAAAGAAGGCAAACAATAACGGGCCAATACATAATCCCTGCGGCATTCCAATACATACTTGTTATGCACATGAAAAGCTGTCAAATAGCAAATTTTAAAGGCGATTGTGCTCCCCTCCCCTCGAAAACCGTCCATCATGGGCCAATAATAATTTAAACTATAATAATAGGTAATTATTGTTAAAAATATGATCAGCAAAATTAATCAGATATAACTGTTAATTCGTTATATTAAAACTAAATCATGCTTCTTACTTTTAATAATAATCAAAAGGTGGAGCTCGAATGAAAAAAATTTAAACGAAAAAAACAATGAATGCTTTGTTTCGTTCAAGTGTTTCAGTGAAATCGATCAACAGAGGGCGCCACCTTCTTCGCTTTTATTTATTTTCATTTTTTGGTAAATCGAAAGTGAATCTTCCAACGCACGAGACTTTCGAAGTTGACGAAAGTATAAAAAAAAACTGTTTCGTTTCAGTGACAATAATCAATAGATGGCGCCACCCTCGTCGCTTTTTGGGGGGGGGGGGGATAAATCAAAAGAGAAAGTGAGTATTCCAATGAACAACTCGGCTTTCGAAGCTAGCGAAAATTAAAAAAAAAAACAATGAATGCTTTGTTTCGTTCAAGTGTTTCAGTGAAATCGATCAACAGAGGGCGCCACCTTCTTCACTTTTATTTATTTTCATTTTTTGGTAAATCGAAAGTGAATCTTCCAACGCACGAGACTTTCGAAGTTGACAAAAGTATAAAAAAAACTGTTTCGTTTCAGTGAAAACAATCAATAGATGGCGCCACCCTCGTCGCTTTTGGGGGGGGGGGGGGTATATCAAAAGAGAAAGTGAGTATTCCAATGAACAACTAAATCTAAAGTTAATCTTCCAATGCACGAGGCTTTCGAAGTTGACAAAAATTTAAAAAAAGCAGCGGTTGGTAAATCAAAAGAAAATGAATGTTTTTTTTCGTTCAACTATTCAAGTGTTTCAAGTGAAATCAATAGAGGGCGCCACCCTTTTCGCTTTTATTATTATTATTTTTGGTGAATCAAAAAAAGTGAAAGACCAATGAATAAGCCAGGTTTTCGAACTTGACGAAAATTTTAAAAAAAGACAACAGCGAACGTTTGTTTTATGCTTCGTTCAAGTTTCAAGTAAAATAGTTGAATAGAGGGGGGCGCCACCCTTGAAGCTTTTTTGAAAAATCAAATGAGTAACTCTTCTAATGAACAAGGCTTTCGAAGTTGACGAAATTAAAAAAAAAAAAGAAACAGAGAATGCTTTTTTTTTCGTTCAAGTAAAATCACTCAATAGATGGCGCTCTCTTTTTGCTTTGTTAAATCAAAAGAAAGTTAATTTTCCAATGAACAAGCGCGGCTTTCGAAGTGGACGAAAATTAAAAGGGAAAACAAACAGTATTTTTTTCCGTTCAAGTGTTGAAGAACTCTTATCAAGACTCAAGAGGTGGCGTTCCAAAAGAATGAAAAATTTTCGCGATAGTTAGTCATTTAATTTAATTAATTATGTACTTAATTGATTAATTAATATAATTAATCACTTGAAAGGAGAATTTAAAAGTTACCATCAATATTGAAGAATGATTAAACATTCAATTTCTCTGGCATTTTCTCACATAGACAGGGAGGGGGATGGGGTAGGTAACTGAAAACAACAGCAGACGCAAAAAGGGGAATATACAGATCGTCCAAGAAACAAAACTATCTAAGAAATGATCCCTGCGGTACCACAATATTGAACGAATCTCTCTCAATTAGACCCTTTCTAAATTTAAAAAAAATCATTTAATTTTACTTCATTAAACTTAATTAGGTGATTCATTTTTATTGGTAAAAATTGATGAATTATTTAAGTAAATTCATTTCGAGTTACCAGGATAATATTTATCATTAAACCAATTTTGTTTACAATGTGTACAAGGCGTTTGTGAAGGGCCGTCACTGCAGTACACCACCAAACTACTCACACTTTTTATGAATACCTTGTACAATGTGCATTATATTAATTAATTAAATTTTATTTTGTTTTAATTAATTGTTTATTATAAAACCCAATTTTGTTATATGTGTACAAGTAGCTAATGGAGTACATTTAGCAACCATTTACGTGATGGTAATTTTTTATAGACACTTTGTATATCGCATAGTATGTTAATTAATTAATTTTTAATTTGTTTTAATTGATCAACAGTGCTACTGCAATACACTTCCTACACAGAGAGAAATGACAAAGTGAAATCTTCTACAATTATATGTAAGAAAGAGTTGTAGATATTTTTAACACAATTGTAGAGATATTTCAAAAAATTCAGATTTATTTCCTCCTTCCTCCTGCTTGATAAATGTTTACATATGTTTGTAGTAAAATTATTACTCAATTTTGGAGTAAAGAAGGAAACAGGCATTTGACTTTTGCACTACAATAAATTCCTACAGGTGTGAAGAGAAAATCTGCATACTTTATTGTATAAAATTCTACAATGCAATGGAAGGAAAAATATAGCATTATTGCGTGAAAACGTTTTCTATATTTTGAAAATATTGAAATTACTAACCCACTAGAAAAAATTACTATTGAATGTGTCAATAGTTAACGTTTTAACAAATATTACTACAATTTATTCCCAAATAAAAGGAACTAATTCTACATAAAATAGAATTCAAATCAACATATAATGTAGAATACGTTTACAGTGTATTTACAAATTTAATTTACATACTTTAGGATTACACGTTCATAAATAAATGTGTTAAACGATTTCTTCAATAGAATGTATTACTTTACCACAAATATTACTCTACAATCGTTACTTACAATTACTTACGTTACTTACAATTACTTACAATGCATGTAAACGTTTCACATTTATTATTCCTGTCTTCAAATATTTAAGAAAGATATTCTTTTCTATAATTTCCAAATGTTCTTTTATTGCAAACTAGTTTCACCTACAATGGCATCGTCAGTGCATCAAACCTTCAAGTTAAAAAATACATAATAGTAAAATATAATATTAAGTTAACAATAAAAATTACTTACGGGTATTTTATAAAATTAAGATTTTAAATTATGTGTAGAATAGATGTAAGTTGTATGTATTTTTTTTTTGTAAAATGTCATGAAATAATAAATAAATAAATATCTGAAGAACGTAAAATTTAGCTATGTGTTTTATTACATAGATTGAATTATGTATTTATTTATTATTTCATGACATTTTACAAAAAAAAATACATACAACTTACATCTATTCTACACATAATTTAAAATCTTAATTTTATAAAATACCCGTAAGTAATTTTTATTGTTAACTTAATATTATATTTTACTATTATGTATTTTTTAACTTGAAGGTTTGATGCACTGACGATGCCATTGTAGGTGAAACTAGTTTGCAATAAAAGAACATTTGGAAATTATAGAAAAGAATATCTTTCTTAAATATTTATAACAGAATCTATAAACAGCATGGAGAATTTCAACATTAATTCCTGTCTTCATTTCAGGCACAATTGGTAGACACAAAGTCTACAATTGTGTTAACAAACACTATTGTTTTTTGTCTGTGTAGCCACTTACGTAATGGCAATTTTTTAATGGACACTTTGTAGGTACATTAGCGGACAATAAAATCCGGGCAAGAATTTGACAAGTTGTTCGTATTTAAACAAGTTTGGTAAATCAGGCTTTTATTGAGATTAAATATATATTAAACGTCAAAATTACTAGTGATATTTTGTATACGTATTAAAGTCCAAAATGTTAGAGTGAGGTTTACATTGTACAAATAGTGTGCCCGGATTTTATTATCCGCTACTGTACAGTGCATTATGTATTAATTAATTTTGTTTTAATTTTTGTTTTAATTATAGTAATGGGAGACGGGAATGCCAGAATAGGAATAGACATACATAAGGGACTAGACTGCAGAGGACCAAAATTGGGAAAACTTTCTGAGAACAAAAACGAGAAGACCTTCGTCGCGCAAGGAAGACAAGCAAGTAGTATCATAGATGACATAGTCTACACAACAGAAATGAAGGAAGATATAAAAGAAATAAAAGTGGAACCAGAATCAGAGTTGGGTACACAACACAGATTGGTACTAGGAAAACTGAAAAATACCAAACCAACTTTAGAAAAGACAAAACAATATACTAGAATAAATATAAGCCATTTAACAAAAGAAGAAAACAAAAACAAATATACGAGGATGATAGAGTCAAAAATAAACAAGATGGAATTAGAAAACAAAAATTGGACTTTGGAAAACAGGTGGCAAGGACTAAAAGAAATACTAATCAGCTCGGCAAAGGAAGTCTGTGGGTACAGAAAGATAAACAAGGGAAGGAAAACAGCTAGATGGTGGACAAAGGAAGTTAAAGAAGCAATACAAGACAAAAAACAAGCATGGAAAAAATACATACATACGAAGGACCCAAAAGACAAAGAAATCTATGATACAAAACGAAGTGAAGCAAAAGAAATAGTGAAAAACTCTAAGCAAAAAACATGAGAGGACTTTGGAAACGAACGAAATGAAGGCTATAGAAATAACAATCGAAGATTTTGGAATACAATCAAGGGTCTAAGAGGAAAAGGAAACAAGAAAGATTCGGAGTAAGAGATAAAAACAAAATAAATACGCCGGAAAAAAAGGAAGCTATAGAAGCTACTACAGACCTAGATGAACATGACGCAAAACAGCCAATTGAGCCAAACATACCTACACAACAAGAAGGTGAATTATGGAACAATAAAATTGATATAGAAGAAATAGAACAGGCAATAGAGACCATGAAAACAGGAAAAGCAAGCGGAAAAGATTACGTGGACCCAAAAATTATGAAGAATATGGGAAAGAAAGGAATAACATGGTTATATAGCGTGGAAAAGTAACTCGATACCTAAGGAATCGAAAAACAACCTGATAATGCCTATATACAAAAAAGGTGACAAGACTCAATGTGATAACTACAGACCAATATGTCTAGCACCAGTGACATACAAAGTATACACATAAATAATACAAAACAAATTAAAGCTGCAAATAGAAGGTAAACTGGAGGATGAACAAACAGCATTTAGAGAGAAAAAGCAGACAACAGAGAATGTGTACTTAATAAGGCAACCAATAGAAAGAAGGATCGAAAGAAAAGAAGAAGGCAGCTTTTGATTCCACACAAAGACAAGTAATAGAAAACTGCCTAGAGCAAATAGGTACACCGTAGAAATTAATACAAATTATAAACTCAATCCAAGAAGATACATGAGCAAAAGTACAAATAAAAGGCAATAGATCAGAACAATTCAATATTAAAAAAGGAATAAAACAGGGAGGTAGTCTAAGCCCATACCTGTTCGTAGTCGTAATGGATAGACTTCTAAAAAATACAAGGCAAAGAACGGAACTATTGCAAACGACAGTGGAATATTGGAATATGAGACCAATTATGTATAATGGACAGCTTACTATATGCAGATGTCCTAGTGCTTATATCTGATAATAAAAATAAAATGCGAAAGCTGATAAACATATGGACGGAAGAAATAGGAAAACTGAAGATGGAAGTCAATACAGAAAAGAGCAAAATAATGTACAGAAGCCAACCTATAGAAGAAATCACAGGAAAATTAAAACAACAAACGATAATACAAAAAAGTGAGAAGAAACGACTAGAATGGTATGGACATATACAAAGACTGGATAGGAACAGACTACCGAAAAAGATACTGGAAACTAAAGAAACTAAGAAACGGAAAAGAGGAAGACCGAGACTTACATGGATGAAATACATAGAAGCACTGGGGAAAAAATAGGGGGAAAACACTAGAAGAAAAGAAGAAAATAACACGAGACCGTAAAAGATGGAAGAAATGGATAAAGAACACAGAACCCACAACTATCCTGCACCCGTGAGGGTAGTTAAAATATAGGAGCAAGAATTGTAAAAACAAATTTTGTTATACTATGAGCATTTTCAAACCGGAATATAGGAAGTTAGCATGACGACCCTTGATTTGATTCAAACCAGAAAAAATAAATTCAAATATTAATTTAAATTTAAAAATTTAATTTCAAGTACTGATTTGTCTATTGTTCCCAAGATGTTAAAATTCCGGATTGAAAATGGTATGTATACAAGGCGAGTTATGAAAGACTGCCACTTCAGTACACTTTTCAAGCACTTACGTACAGTTGCAGACAGAAAATTTCGGATGTCACTGTCATTCCACTGACGTAAAAGTTAAAAATTCCTACATGTATATGTCAGATAAGTGACAGTGACATCCGAAATTTTCTGTCAGCAACTGTACCTAATATCAATATTTTATGGACACCTTGTACAGGGTTTTTGTTTATATTTTGAACGGTACCTACGCATTTTATTATTAGACATATCAAAAAATGTTAAATGCAAAAGTTTTAGGGATTTAACTGAACCGCCAGAATTTACTTTAAAAAGAAACAAATGACAATCGGAAACCTAACAAATGAGTATCAACTTTGTTATTTTAAATGGAACACTCAGTATATTTTCTAGAATTAAGAAAGATATTTTTCTCCTAATTCCAAAAATATGTAGTTTGTCTGATCTATATTTGGTTTCATACTTTTTACGATATTTAAGTTTGAAATTCTTATTGTTTTGGTATATGTATATGGTTGTAATTTGTAATTGGTTTTTAAATAAATAAAAATTATTTAATTACCATATACTTTGTACAGGGATTTTGTTTATATTTTGAACGGTACCTACACATTTTATTATTAGACATACAAAAAAATGTTAAATACAAAAGAAGAAACAAAAAAAGAAACAAATGACCATTGGACACTTAACAAATGAGCATCAACTTTGTTATTTTAAATGGAACACTATATATATTTTGTCGAACTAAGAAAGACATTTATTTCCTAATTTCAAAAATATGTAGTTTGTCTAAATTTGGTTTCATACTTCTTGCGATATTTAAATTTAAAATTTAAAAAAATGCATTTATTTGGATTAATAAGGAGTTTATTATGTGTGACAAGTGTTAAACTAATTAAAAAGTCACTTTATAAGTCAAAACGCCAACATCTGAGAGAAATTAACATATTATATGAAATAAATTAATAAAAATACATATAAAACACTGTTACTGCAATACACTTCCTAACCACTTACGTGATGGCAATTTTTTATGGACACTTTGTACAGTGCATAATATAATAACTAATTCATGTTTATTTTATTTTAATTTATTGTTTTAAATAATTGTTTATTATAATAGCCAATTTAGTTGTCGGCGTTTGTAAAAGGCTGCTACTGCAATACACTTCCAAAGCACTTACGTGAGGGCAATTTTTCATGGAAACTTTATACTGGGTGTCTCGCAACGTACGGAGGACATTGAAAGGGTGAATAGGACATCAAAAAATAAAGTAACCTTTTCATATAGATTTTTTCCAAAAGTCAATAATAAGGGAACTATAATTCCCTGCACGAGGAATGAAACGTATTTTTCTTTTGGCAATAACTTCTGAATTTTTTAAGCTATCAAACTAATATTTGAAAATCAACGCATTTGTCAAATCCTTCTTCCTTTTTAATGGGTAGTTTGAGGGGATTACTTTCAGTATTTTATGGTAACAAAATGCAATGGATGTACGCTGACTTTTAAACCTCATAATTACTCGAAAACGGTTCGGCTTATCGAAATGCAACAAGAGAGCCTTCTCGTGCCAAATAATCTAAAGATTGTTGAAATAGCCAATTTTGTTATATGTATACATGACGATTATAAAAGACTGTCACTGCATTACACTTTCCAACCACTTACATCATGACAATCTTTTATGAACGCCCTGTACAATATATGTATTAATTAAATACTTTTTATTTATTTTTGAAATTGTGTGTAACTCCTCAACTGGCAAGACAGAAACCTACTGCAAAGTAAAAATACATTTACTACATAATTGTAAGTCGTGATACATTTACCACTTATCAGTCTTCATAATTTTCAACATAAAATACACATTTGACGAATCAGTAGAACGTAATTATCCGAAGTTATTAGTCGACGTTGCTGTAAAAATGCGTCTTCCTGTTTCAAGTACATAATTACAATATTATCTGAGCCAACATACCTGCATCGAGTACAATTTATTTTTACAGGAAATGCCGATTTTTACACACACCCACACAATTAATTTAAGGTATTTGTACAATAAACTCGAGTGATGTGATAAATATGCATGAATCGCAAGCAACTAAAAACACAATAGTAAAGCTAGTATTACAAGTGAGATAAGCAATCAAATAACGTAACGTATTAACATATTTCCTTATAATCGTACATATGGTAGGTCATGTCCTGATAACAATAGATAAAACGCCTTCGATTAACTTAGAAATTCTGTGGCTTCAACTCGTCTGCTTGATCTTTAAACGGGCAGTGTTTTTCGCAACGCAAAATTATAAAAAAGTTACTATTTAAAAAAATGCGATAAGTTACTGGAATAACACTTCGAAAGTTTGTAAGCAACAGAGTTAAAACTAAATTAAAAAAGAAAAACAAGTTGAATAGAACAAAATTAATAATTTGTCCCGAAACTTTTGAACGTTAGTGTAACTGAATTGCAACTCTCATATTTATTTTTTTATTAATTCGAATCGTCCCAGTTATAATTAAACAATTTTTTTTGTTTCAAGCTCTCTTTCAGATGGCCAGAAAAAATCAAATTTATTGCCTTCGGTTAGTTAATGTCTTATTAATGTTTGAAACATTCAAGCAGAACCCCGTAGGGTCAGGGGGTCAACCACTACCGACTCGAGGGCATTTATTTAAGGGATTGACAGATTTATACGGCTTACGCTTATTTAATCGAGACGTTTCTTAATTTAAAACAACAGCAACAGAGTGAAAGGCGATTTTTTATACTCGACGAATTAATGACCGGGAAAAAAGAATTATTGGAGCTCGTTAAGGTCCCGGGAGTTTTTCTCTTATCGCCCGCCGCGTTTAAGGAAATCCGTTGCTTGTTTACGATGATAAACGCACAATTGCCAAAGAGCAGTTTCGATCGTAATCAAACCGAGGTCCCTTATCAGTTCCGACCAAGTTTCAAATTCTGACTGACATTATTGTTAACAAAGTGTTATCTCGCGTGAATTTAAGGCCACTGGAATTTTTTCTCTATTCATGAAAGACTTCCAATGACGAGGCAGGATTTAAATTATTTACTGCCATGGGAAATTTCTACTAGGAGATAAGAGGCGGTTGCGAAAAATTATTCTAAACGCTACTTGGGAGCTATTTTTAATTTTATTAAATTATTTTCAACTACATATTTAGAAATTAGGGTTCGAAAATGTATGGTAATTTAAAATTTGGTTAAAAAATTAGGTGGGTCTAAAAAAATTGGGGTCTGCCAAATAATTTTTTAAGCACAGGGTGATTGATGTTTGGAAGCTTTGGAACAACTGATCTATTTTGAATAGTAACAATAATATCTTTATTTATCTATCAGGTTTAACGAGTGTTCAATTAAAAAGTTCAAGATTTGATTTTCTGATGAAAGAAATAATACAATAATAATGCAATAATACAAAATAAATATATACGTTTGTCCTAAAAATACGCAGCCATTATGAGACGAAATGAAATAAGACCACTATTGTCGCCACTGTGTTCTATAAAGCCAGTGTGATTCTTTACAAAGCCAGTAGATATGATAAAGTACCCACATGAAGCAACGAAGGCACCACGAACGAATTTTTATCCGGTAGAGGGCGCACATGTCTTTTGTTTTAAACTTTTTGTGATGACAGTAAAGATAAGATGGGGATAAAGGTGTTGTTTACTTCTTATATTTTGATTAGAAAATCTTTGAAAACTAAATTGATGTTGATATTTATCTATAAAAATATATTATCTTGCATAATTAAACCAACGCGGACAGCGCCTCTTGTGAGTGTTTCATTGTTGTGGTGCCTTTTACGTTGTGACATCCAGTGTTGTAACATATCTAGTTACAAGTATTTAGATACTGCATGTAGATACTTTCAGTGTATCTGTATCTGTAACTAGTTACATTGTAGTACTTGGTATCTGTATCTGTATTTAGTTACATTTATGTATGTATCTGAGCATTTAGATACACAGATACATTTTTTAAATAAAAATAAAAATATTTATTTTATGCCATCTCACCCTATGTTACAAGAAATTAAAAGTACAGTTTCCAATACACAGGCTAAACGTTAATGGAAAGATCTTCTTTATATTGTGCAATGCCTTTTTATAATAATCTTCCACAACGGATAAATCAGTAAAACTACCTACTCAGCTAAACGGATAGCGTTTTATGGTTCTCGTGCAGCATTTGTGATTGGCTATAATTTTGAATGATTTTGAATGAACCAATCTCAAATGCTGCACGAAAGCCGCAAAACGCTATCTGCTTAACTGAGTAGGTACGTAGCAATAGTAGAAGTTTTCGTACGGAAATACATATATGGACTATTATTAACTTTGGAGCCATATTTAGTAGAAGAATATACAGGGTGACTGTTAATTATACCGACAGAATGAAACCACGATAAGAAGCGATGTCCGACAATATGGGAAAAATGTTTATAAATTCATTCTACTTTAGTTACTGGTAAAAAATTCGAGAAGCACATGAACGAAATAAATGCTGTCATAAAAGTTTTTTTTTAATAGTTTTATGATACTGCAGCATGGCTTCGTGAACTTGACTTTTAAGTGGAATTTCACAATTCCGTTTTTAGGTCAACGACGTGAATGCGAACTCGAAAATATTTACTTGACAAATAATGCATGCAGCAAATTACCTGAAATAGATTATGCCACGCAAAGAATAACAATAGTTTGAAGACCTGGCAAACAAATAAATCATTAAACTCATTCGTAATTTGTTTCGAATATTAATTATTATAATTTCGTTTCGTGTATGAGGAATTATTAACACAAATCTATTAAAACTTTAACAAATTCTTAATTAATTATGAACTATTCCTTAGAATTTTTTAAACGTGATCCCGTAATCTGTTATCTATATCTATATATTTAGTATTTTGCATAATACTAGCGACGCGACGTTTAAAACAACAGATTGTATCCTAATAGTTTTTTTACTATTTATTTACTATCAGATGCCTGTCGGGCTGGTCATATGACCCCTGTGATTACCAGATTTAAATCATTGCGATTTGTTTGTGGACGACACAGCTGGTACATTTCGCTCTAGTAAATAATCCGCGCGAATTAACAAACAATTATTTACACAATTATTTGCGAATTTATTATTCGTATTTCGTACGCAATTTTAGAAATTACTAATAATTACGTCGCGTAAAAAAAAATTGACTTCCCCATTAAAAAAATAAATTGACGTGTTTATCAAGATCGCATTGTGTGCAAGAATCAGTAAAAAATTTATAGTCCTATTATACAGCCGCATTTCTAGTACGTGGCCGCCGTATTTTGTACGCAATTTTTTTATTAATTATAAACTGTCTACAAGAATTTTTCGAACATTCTTCCCGTAACCTGTAACATCGATTCTCTTATGCGTTTTTTTTTGTCGGTACAATTGTCATTCACCCTGTATGCAGTGTAATTTATTTTGAACTTGTGAATTTGTTCATTTGATGTCTTGGACTACTTTTCAGTGTAATTTTATTATTGTCACAAAACGATAATTGTACTTTCTGTTTACATTTTTCATTATTTCAAACTTTGATGCTTTGTCAGTTTTTTTTAGTGAAATAAAGAACTTTATTATTTTTATTATTATGTAACACATTTATGTATGTATCTAAAAGTATCTAAAATGTACCTAGATACATTTATACTACATCTGTATCTGGATCTAGTTACTTTTAAAAAAGAAGTATATGTAACTGTATCGACTTACAAATTAGGGTAAGTATCTGTATCTGAATCTAGATACTTTGAAAAATGTATCTGTTACAACACTGGTGACATCGTTCGTGTCGGTAATGGCAATCTACTGACTTTGATTTTTTATTGCAACTGGTAATTTGAATTTTTTAAAGTCCAACTGTTCTATAAAACCAAAAATTGAATACTCACGATGTGGAAAAATTCAAATTAGTTTCGGTTTAAAACTTCAAGATGAAAAATACAAAATATTTACATACTTTCCAATTCAAATATTAATAGAATCGTTTAAGTAAACAAACATCATTAGGTGTGTAATTTGTACTTAGTTTGTACAGTAGATGGCGTTGCTATTACTTGACTGCAACCAAGGAAAATCTGCAAAATTCGTTCAAGACGGATTACTAAGCAGAAAAGAAAGTTGATATAAAAATAAAAGCTTCCAGCTTTGAGCGGGCAAAACAATTACCCTAAGAAAACATTTTTTTTTCCTTTTTCATCAGGAAACGTCACCGACAACCTAAAAAAATTAAAACGTTTTCTTAAAGTTCAATCGAGAATAATGATGTGTTTGTGAAGAAATTGTTCCTCCACTATACATTAGATGGTGCTGCTCTTCACCACAACTGAAGGACGTTTGAAACTTTTAAGGTTAAGTTTACTAACTTACAATACAATAAAAAATAAAATATTTTCTTAGAAGTTCAATCGAGAGTAAGATTGCAAAATTAGAAATCGCATGAAATGAAAGTTACTTGTTTGTGATGAAATTGTGCCTCCACTGTAGAATAGATGGCGCTGCTATGCACGATAACTGAAAGACGTTTGGAACTTTCAAGGTTAAGTTTACTAACTTACAATACAATAAAAAACTTAAAACATTTTCTTAAAGTTCAGTCGAGAGCAAGATTGTAAAATCAGAAATCGCACGAAATGAAAATGATGTGTTGTGATGAAATTGTTCCTCTACTATAAAATAGATGGCGCTGCTCTTCCCCACAACTGAAAGACGTTTGAAACTTTTAAGCTTAGATTTACTAACTTACGATACAATACAATAAAAAAATTAAAACATTTGCTTAAAGTTCAAACGAGAGAAAGATTGTAAAATTAGAAATCGCATGAAATTAAAATGATGTATTTGTGATGAAATTGTTTCTCCACTATAGAACAGATGACGCCACTACACATAATCAATCGCAAGAAATGAAAATTACTTGTTTGTGATGAAATTGTGCCTCCACTGTAAAATAGATGGCGCTGCTATGCACGATAACTGAAAGACGTTTGGAACTTTTAAGGTTAAGTTTACTAACTTACAATACAATAAAAAACTTAAAACATTTTCTTAAAGTTCAGTCGAGAGCAAGATTGTAAATTCCGAAATTGCACGAAATGAAAATGTGTTGTGATGAAATTGTTCCTCTACTATAAAATAGATGGCGCTGCTCTTCACCACAACTGAAAGAAGTTTGAAACTTTTAAACTTAGATTTACTAACTTACGATACAATACAACAAAAAAATTAAAACATTTGCTTAAAGTTCAAACGAGAGTAAGATTGTAAAATTAGAAATCGCATGAAATTAAAATGATGAAATTGTTTCTCCACTATAGAACAGATGGCGCCACTACACATACAATAGAAGGCGCTGCCTTTAACCACAACTAAAGGACGTTTGACATTTTTAAGCCATTTTTTCCGAAAATCAAATTAAAAAAACCAATCGAATTTTTTCAAGTATATTTTTACGATTGCATTTGTCCACATTTTTTTAACCCTAAGGAAGCAACCCCCCCCCCCCCCAAGAAGAACTTCTAGCTTCTAGGACCGTGTCTGCTTACAATATAAATCCCTAAGCAAGAAAGAAAATAGAGAAATGAAACAAAAACGAACTATACCAAAACTATACCAAAAAAAAAAATTGTTAATTTTAATACTGATAGTACTGCACAAAAATAGAAAATGAGAACGTTTTATTTTTGTATTAATTAATTTTTAAAATAGATACATATTTTTATTTATCAGAAAATGCATAGTTACAAACATAATTTTGTTCACACGAACAATATTTCGTTTTTGAAATTATTTAATACAAAGTTGTCAAGAATCACTGTTTGAGTTGGTAGTACTGAATTTTATTTTTAAATGGTACAACTGGGACTAACTTTCGGTTGTTGGCGGCTTGACTCTGACAGCCGTCATTTTGCAAGCGTCATTTGACATTTCAAATTCAAATTGAAACGCTAATTTTTGTTCACATAACCTACAATCTTGCCGCTGTTGATGTTACGTCAAATCAGACGTCAAATAAATCAACAAACATATGTCCGGTGCAGTGTTGCAAATAGTCGAATAAAAAAATGCTCTTAATTGTATTGCCAACTCAAACAGTTATTCTTGACCACTTTGTATTTTTAATAGTTTTTCTGCATTTCTGTTCAGTGACTGTTTAGTGGTCTTTGAAGCTAAAAGTTCAGACTTTTTGTGGTAGACTATGGGCAACACCAGTGGCATACGCAGGATTGGTGAATGGGAGGGATTGGGTTGGGTCATATTTCGCGCATGTTCAAGTACCAATATTAATTATGTGCAGTATGCAAGGACCTCGAAATAAATAGACTCGGTGTTGCATGTGGTGGGTTAGATCTTGTTAGATGGAAGGAATCAATCAGGTGAAGGGGTACATAAGGTTCACTTTCGCACCGAATCCTGCACCCCCCCCCTGCAGCTGCACATCATGCTTACAAACAAAACATCGGTGTTCTTCGTCTATATCTTTTATACTTTTATGGTCGAAGCCAAAGGCAGTGACTGGTCGCACAGTATAAGAATCACACAGTAGCGTCACTCGAGTATAACTGTCACATTTGCTCTTTTGTTTGATACCTACCCACCTGTAAATTACAATGCATTTCCATAAGGGTATCAAACAGAATGACACTGACGTTTAAGTGACACTACTGGGTATTTATGGGTTTATTCTGTAAAATTATAACGACTCGTAATCCTTTGAAAATCGTTATTAAAACGGTATTCGCTATTTTACCGATAAGTTGTATTCAGTAAAATTATTTCTACAAAAATATACGTTATGATGTCGTTACGGTGAACGTTGTTTAACGAGAGATTCAGAGTGAGCGTTATCACAACGATTTCGACAATTTTGTCAGAAAAAGCCGTGGCTGAAGACGAAGTTCTTTTTGTTGTAATCTTAGATGAGTTACAAAGGCAGTAAGGAGTAAATCAAATGACAAAAGTAAAATATGACCTGCAATAAAAAATTTCAGTCAAAGATATCGGACATTAAATCGTTTGTTAGGTGACAATAGGTCTGTTCCAACAACGCTTTCTGACAGTTTCGAAACCATCGAAAGCATGCACTCATCAAAGTTTTACACTCGACAGAGTTGTCAAAATCGATCATTATTTCGGTAGGCAACTGATTCTGACGGTTTCGAAACTATCAGAAAGTGATGTTGGAACAGAGCTAATAACAATCCATTCAGTTTGCCAGAAGAAAACTTCAGAAAATTTTATAGACTATCCAGAGAAGCTGTCCGAGACCTTCTCTTTGAAGTGGAACTTTTCCTGCAAGTGCTAAGTACCAAATGTTATAAAAGTACAAATAAATTTAATATGTATAGTTTGATTCTGATGGTCAAAATGTCTTGTAGATGATTTGCATTGCATTTCTTTGCTCACGGAAGTTACCAGAAATCTGTAGGTAAAGATTTCAATGTTGAACTCAGTCAAGCATCAGTGAATAGATGCGTAAATGGAATAGTAGATGTCTTCAATAATCTGGTCCAAAATTATATAAAGTTATATTAAGATAAGTAAGTTTGTTATCGATTAAATGTTACGTATATTGATTATTTTATTAGGTAGGCTACTCTAAGGGATTATTGGCTCTTATATCGTCATTCCATGTTATGTGTTGAAATTTTGATACTGTTTCTATTTTGTAATGTTTACTGAATTTTTTCTAATTGTTGTTATTATCTACGTTAATCATTGAAATTTTTAAAACACTGAGTATTGAGTGCAGTTATTAACTGTTGTTTATATTATTGTGAGTAATAAATACACTTTTACGAATTCAAATCTTTCATTAACAATTCCAACACACCTTCACCCCTTATAAATTATCTGCTTTTCAAGATGGAGAAATTGAAATAAAAGATTAAGATTCGATTTTACAATCGTCGGATAAACTGAGTTTAACACTTTTATTCACACTGTTTAATCTTGGAATATCGTGACGCAGTTATGGAGGAAGGTTAAAGAATATTCGACGAATAGTTATTCTGTCCATATTCCACGATTGTAAAACGAGTTGCATCGTCATCGATTAATGTTAATCTCGAATTAAAACGAAGAAAATCCTATGTTAGCAAAATACTAGACCACATATTTATGGCAATTCAGTCGGAGTAACAAATTATTATTAACATCATTAACGTTTTTGGTTCACTCCCCTAGAACTCTCTCAGAGTATCTCCATCTCCTATTATTTATTATATAAGGTTAAATAAAACAAGAGAGCGCTATACAATAACACGTTTGAATAGCAAAATGTATAACGACAGGTTCTACCAAAAAGCAGAGGTTTTCTAAATCATTTTTATGTACCATCGTAATCAGAAAAAAGTACCGGTTTGCCAAAAGTAATGTTCCACTACAAATTTTTTTTTTTTGAAAATGGAAGTAATATCTATTTCACTTCAATGTAATCGTTTTTTATGATTACGATGGTACATTGAAGGTCTTATCAAATTTTAGAAATAAACTCTCATGAATATGTAAAACTGTGTTGAAGTTTCTTTAGATAAGTTATTTCATCTCTTGTATTTTTATTTTATTGAAGCATTTAACAAAACGATTGTTACATATTGTATTACTGCTTAAATTGACGAGGGAAATGCAATATTAAAAAAATGTTTTATTTTTTGAGTAATTTTCTATAAATGGTAGTTTGGCAGCGAATTTCTACGAAAATCACAAAAATTGAAATATCTCGGAAAGTATTAAGTTTTGTAGAACGGAAATGATGGTTAAATCAATTGCAAATGAGCTTCACTGACACGTCCTCAAAGGATTACGTCGACTTAGCAATCATCCTGTATAAAATAGGCTAAAAATTTTCTCGTTTTCTCGAATTATTAACAAAAAAAATGGCAAAAATTAGTTGCATTCGTTGGGTTTAAGCATGGAAACAAATAAAGAGCATCTTCGGCAGGTTCTCTTTTATTATAACTGCACAAAAAATTGTCAGAAAAAAGATATGTTCTGTGTATAGTTAAGATGCCATAATCGACTGTGCCAACTAAGGTTTGCAAAATTTTGTGAATGACCAATGACGGCCTCACGACGTGGAAGCCCAGTGAAGTTTGATGAAACAAATCAGGATACAATTTATCAATTGCTAATACTGTCGTCGTGGACAGTACTTATATGAATTGAAGGTTTTTTTTTAAACGAGGACCTGTGTATGTTAGTGGTTAATGGTGGTTGGTTTTGTTTGGCGTCCGATTGCTTTCGTTTCACATTATTATAAACAATTCAATTTTCAATTTTTATTACCAGTCGTTTCAAAAACGGATTGTTTCCATCGCGACTAAGATAGAGACTTGTTCTGTTACGTCGTGGCTACCCAACTACCCATATATCAATTATTTACGTATTTAAGTTTTAGTAAATGATTTTCTACATTGGTTCTTGGTAGGAAACATCAAGAACTGGCCAAGACGAGAGATGCTGTTTTTTATCAAGATGATGCTAAACCCCAAACTTTTTGGCTTTTCAATAAAAAATTATTGACTCTTGGCTGAGATGTTTTACTCCATCCCTTACTTATTTCTCGAAACTTGCGCAAGTGAACAGCCAACAACAAGGCAAGAGATACAAGATATAAAACAAAGGTTCCATGAAAAATTCCAGTTTCCTGGAGTGATTGGCATAATAGATTGCACCCATATAGCTATAGTGTCACCGTCTGCAAATAATCTAATTCATCCTGGACTGCATTCATCAATAGAAAGAATTTCCATAGTACCTGTTAACTGTCAATTGATTTGGGATTCAGATTTCACACTTCACACTGATTTGAACACAAAAACGTAACCTAAGAACATTAGTTTGGCATGTTATGATCAGTATTAGGTGATCATCATATGATTCTGTTCACAATCATGGATTTGAATGAAAGCAACTAACATTAGTATTAAAATTTCTAATTTACATAGAAAATGCAATCATTAACTTGCATTCCGATAGATTAACTGAACAATAATTCGAATTATCTAATTATTATGAAATATAATTTGACAATACAAAATTCAGTAATTTAGAATTAAAAGAAATTTATTTTTCCTAACCTACGTAACAAAAACACAAAACACATTCTTAAACGCGTGAACATAATCGCATTCACACCAGTCATTAACTTTTTGAAAAACATTGGGCTACATCGTTAACAAGAAATACAGCCGAGAATTTGTAACGACAAGTCATAGTGAATACTATTTCACACTAATCTCGTTGCAAGTATCGTTATGAATATTCGTAATGATTATCGTAAATCAACGAGTCGTTATTTTTGATCTTTTACAGAATAAGCCCATTACTTATACTGTGCTGGTCGCGTCAGTGTTGCCAAATTGGGCGATTTTTAAGTAACATTCGACGACCAAAAAAATTTGTTTGTCCATATAAAATGCATTGGTGGGCGACTTTTTTTTTAATTTAGCGACTAAAAATTTTTAACCACCGTATAAAATATACATAATGAGCGATTTAATACGGAAATGTTTTTCATATGAATAAACTGGTAACACTCGGTTGATTTGGAGGGGGGTTAACCCCTATAACCCCTTACT
This sequence comes from Dorcus parallelipipedus, assembly GCA_958336345.1. Classification (NCBI taxonomy): domain Eukaryota; kingdom Metazoa; phylum Arthropoda; class Insecta; order Coleoptera; family Lucanidae; genus Dorcus; species Dorcus parallelipipedus. Next base: position 37,518,725 of record OY284483.1, on the reverse strand, counting down.
GCATACGCCACTGGGCAACACTGCCTATGACAATGACATTTCGCGTTGATCTGATTCACAACCAATGTTGCCTGAACCAGGTTGTTTTTTTTTTATAACTAAAAGGAGTAATTTTTACAAGCAGGGTTTTAGGAGTGACCTATAATCAAATATCCCTGACATTAGGCAATGTCATATTAAAAGAAATCAATAGTGAATTGCAAAGCAGGTATTTTTGTATTTTTGGAAGAGGCTATTAAAACAAATGAGGCGGTGCCGCCACATCTACCGAGACATCTACGAGAAGCTACAGTGACATATTTCTTGAAAAAATGTTAAATGTAAACAGTTGATTGAAACAGTAAAGTCTTTCGTCATTATTTAGTCGATTTACCAAGGAAATGCGACAGAGCCAGCGACATCTACCGTACGCTGACGAAAACAATTAGACTACGAGAAACGACAGTGACAGTTTTATTGAAAAAAAAAAATTTGACATTAGAAATTAAACAGTTGATTTAAACCGTTCGTTGAGTGAATCAATTCGACTACGAAAATCGACAAATCTTGAAAAAACAAACTGAATGTAAACAGCTGATTGGAACAGTAAAGTTTTTCATCATTATTAAGTCGATTTAGCAAGAAAATGCGACAGAGCCAGCGACATCTACCGTACGTTGACGGAAATAATTCGACTACGAAAACCGACAGTGACAGTTTTATTAAAAAATAAAATAAAAATTAGATGCAAACAGATAATTTAAGCAGTGAAGTTTTTCATCAATATTTCGGCGAACTATTAAAAAGAATCGGCAGTTCGGCGACATCTACCGTTCGTTGAGGGAATTAATTCGACTACGAAAACCGACAGTGACAGTTTTATTAAAAAATAAAATAAAAATTAGATGCAAACAGATAATTTAAGCAGTGAAGTTTTTCATCAATATTTCGGCGAACTATTAAAAAGAATCGGCAGTTCGGCGACATCTACCGTTCGTTGAGGGAATTAATTCGACTACGAAAACCGACAGTGACAGTTTTATTAAAAAATAAAATAAAAATCAGATGCAAATAGGTAATTTAAGCAGTGAAGTTTTTCATCAATATTTCGGCGAACTATTAAAAAAATCGGCAGTTCGGCGACATCTACCGTTCGTTGAGGGAATTAATTCGACTACGAAAACCGACAGTGACAGTTTTATTAAAAAATAAAATAAAAATCAGATGCAAATAGGTAATTTAAGCAGTGAAGTTTTTCATCAATATTTCGGCGAACTATTAAAAAGAATCGGCAGTTCGGCGACATCTACCGTTCGTTGAGGGAATTAATTCGACTACGAAAACCGACAGTGACAGTTTTATTAAAAAATAAAATAAAAATTAGATGCAAACAGATAATTTAAGCAGTGAAGTTTTTCATCAATATTTCGGCGAACTATTAAAAAAATCGGCAGTTCGGCGACATCTACCGTTCGTTGAGGGAATTAATTCGACTACGAAAACCGGCAGTGACAGTTTTATTAAAAAATAAAATAAAAATCAGATGCAAATAGGTAATTTAAGCAGTGAAGTTTTTCATCAATATTTCGGCGAACTGTTAAAAAGAATCGGCAGTTCGGCGACATCTACCGTTCGTTGAGGGAATTAATTCGACTCTGAAAATCGACAATGGCAAACTTCTTGAAAAAAAAAGTTAATGTAAACAGTTGATTGGAACAGTAAAGCTTCTCATCATTATTCGAAAATATTATTATTATTGAGTTTGGAGAGAAGGCATATACAATGTGACTTTTAATGATTGAGGATAGTTTAAATTTGGAGCCATAGTTTTTAGTGCAGGCGCATTTTTGATGTTTTACTTCTTTTTATTTTACTATTACTATGCCTATACGAGAAAAAAAATGACTAAGGTAAATGACAGAACCAGATGTTGCCAACGTAATTACAATTTAATGTGGCGGTAAATTCAAATCATCCTGTCATTGGAAATCACGCCGTATGTGCCGCTTACACAGTAAAAAATATTTTGTTAAATTAACTATTAGTGGACCAAAATGTAAACGTTAAATAATTTTAGTCACTGGTAACAAAGATTTGGAATTAAATTTACTTCATTTAAATGATCGCTGGTACTTAAATATAAAAGTTTACTTTTTACTAAATATTTTGTACAAATAACTCATTGCCGTTTAATCTCATTTGATGGTATATTCAACACATAAAAAATGTAATTTTGCATCCTAGTGTAGTATATATACCCACTATCGGTGCAAGATCTATGTTTTTTTTTTTTGTAATTTACACAAATTAACAAAAAACCTTTATTATGTTAACGATATATGTCAAGACGGTGTTTTAACTTCTTGTAAAAGTAAAAGAAATACAATTTTAATCTAATTCAAACATATTTTTGTAGTAATATTTGCAACGTTTTCATTTATTAAGAAAACTCTATAGACTGTTGTAAACTTTACTAAAAATTGTAGTGGACCTGTCGGAACTATATTTTCTTGTCAGATTAACTAAATATTTTTTACTATGTACATACTAAACATAATGTACTGTAAGAAAAAGATAAATTTAACGTAGGAAAGATATAATAAAGAAAATTAAGCAATTAAAGACGATAAAGTCTTATTAAAGATTTTACCGCAGGCATATACCGGGTGTTCCACTTAAGACGGTTTCTTTCATATCTCTTCAGTTTTCAATTTTAGAGAAATATGTTTCGAATGAAAGTTTCATTAAATCAGGTGGTGCATATTTTCTGAAGATCAAATATCCTTATCTAACCCCAAGAAGAGATTCAGATGACAATGAACTGCCTCTATCTAGCATCATCTAAATCTTGGCGGTTTAATTAGGGATAATATTTACCTACATGTAAATAACAAAACTTAAAAGCATGAAAGAAAAAAAATTCTGCAGTACAAAAAGAGATACTTGATAGACATCTCAACGAGCAAGTGTACCAGTCTATATCAGGCATACCATTACAATTATTAAGGACTGTCCACGAAAAAAAGTGGTCAATAAAAAATGGAAATAACAAACGAAAAAAAATTAAACAAAACTTCATTTAATTATCAATAAATACACGACTAAATAAGTCATAAATTAAAAACATGCTCTTGCAATTACAACTTAGTTTGGAAGAAAACCCTAACTTTTCTTTTGATACCTCCCATCAATGTCTGTACATCTTTAGTAGTTACCGTTTTACTCGCTGCATTCCACATTCGTTGAAAATTTCTCTCATCCGTTGCAGTCCTTTCCGTCTTCTTCAATTTGCGTTTAACAGTTGCCCAATATCTTTCAATGGGACGTAATTCTGGACAATTTGGAGGATTGGCAATTTTAGGTACAACTGTCACGTTATTGTTTGAATACCACTCCAGGTTAGCTTTAGCATAATGAGCAGTCGCTGAATCAGGCCAAAATATCATAGAGACTTTGTGACTTCGAATTAGTGGTAAGAGACGTTTTTCTAAACACTCTTTTATGTACACCTCTTGATTCATTGTACCAGAAGTAAAAAATGTCTCCGTTTTCAGGCCGCAAGAGCAAATTGCCTGCCTTACAAGAAATTTCTTCGCAAATTTATCAACTTTTTTTGTTTTAAATTTATCAGCAACATCGCCTCGTCGATATGCAACATAAAACTGTTGACCCGGTAGTAGTTTAAAATCGGCCTTTACATACGTTTCATCGTCCATTAAAATGCAGCCACTTTTCGTCAAAAAATTTTCATACAATTTACGTGCACGCATTTTACACAACTGCTCCTTTGTGGAGTCGCGATTTGGAACTGTAGATACTTTGTAGGTTCGCAATCCTTTATTCTTTTTAATTTTCTGTACATATGATTTTGATACACCACACTTCCTTGCAACATCACGGACAGAAAGGCTTGGATTTTTCTTAAACTGCTCCATTATCCTTTTTGCTTTTGATTTATCCACTGGACTCGATTTTCTTCCAGAACCCTTTCTTCTTTCCACGGACAACGTCAATTTATAATTTGCCAGCACCTTTTGAACAGTTGATTTCGCAACTCCTAAAGATTTTGTTAACTTCGACTGTTCCTATTTTGGTTGTACGTGTACACTATTTGTTTCCGAGTTTCGACTTGTCTTGACGACATTTCATTAATTGTATTTCAGTTTACCAGCAATTCCACTTTAGATGAATTTTCAGTATCTAGACAATGTGCTGTCAAAGTGATTATTGATCACCTTTTGTTTTACTGCAATTTTTCCACGGCTAACGCCACCACTTTTTTTCGTGGACAGACCTTAATATATTTTATTAAAACGTCTAATCCTGATGTTTTTCTCTGATGATGAACTATTAGCTTTCCAGATGTGATTTGTGGCCTCACACAGGTGACTTCCAATTCTAACGTTGGTTGCTTGTACTCCGGCGTTTAATGACGGGCGTTATACATACGTGTGCATACTTAAGTTTCGTGTTTCATAAAAAGTAGTTCAATACCCCGCACAGAACATTAAAACGCAAGAATGGAACGTGCACGCGCATTTCCTTATTGCTTTGTTTAATAAACACCGTGCCAACCTGTACACCTACGATTGACATAGATCGGAAAAAAAAGACTATCCACTTTCAGTTTCAGCTTTCAAGCACACACACACACACAATTAAAATTATAATATAATTAAATTTGAAACCCGTTTGGAAAGGTAAATGCAAATCATCGTATAAATTACTTTGGTTTAGTGCTGGCAACCGAAACCGGTTTTTTGGATAATTCGTTAACGGGTTTTGGATATTCGCGGTTTTGAAGAAAACCGAAAACCGGTTACCCGGACAACGCGATTATCCGGATAACCGGTTATTCGAATATCCAGTTATTCGAATATTATCGGATATTCGAATAACCGGTTATTCGGATGACGGATATTCAGATATCTGAATAACTAGAAATTCGGAAAAAGATATTAGAATAAGATATAGGCCCTCTATAGCAAGTTCGTAAATTCATCGGTTGGCAGTTCGATGTAATCATATCTTCATGAAACCGTTCGTGGTCATCATAAAGAAAAGGAGCAGCTCTGAAAGTAAAGATAATATGACAATAATAATAATTTATGTAACAAGGCAGTAAAGTAGCACTTTATCGAACGAGTTTGCAAATTGCGAGGCAAGGCGAAGCCGCGGCGAGCAAGCAAACGAGTTCGATAAAGACATTTCACTGCCGTGTTGCATACAACATTTTTTCGACTAGCACTTAGAACACTTTTCACTCTAAGAAGTACATGACGACTCATCGAAATCTGACCGGCTGACTGCGAACATCTGATGATCAGTGACGTAGGGGAGACAGTTAGCAAATAAGCGCCAGTAAAGAGTGGTGAGATTACTAATAAAGTTGTTCGGCGAACTTCGCGTGGCTGTTAGGCCAATGTACTCCAACCTCCCCTATAATTTTAAATGTGGATTCGTCTGACGAAAACTCGTTTCTGCGCATTGTGTACTTCTTACGGTAACAAGTCTCTACTAAAGCAAATCACTTGAGGTGTTCAGAACTTATAGATTTATATTTACATTTTATAGCTTCATAAATTTTTGAAGAATGTATTTCGTTTACCTTATAATACGTTATAAACGACGTTGGCGTTTCGATGAAACCAAAATTTGCGATGCCAGCGCAAAAAATAAAAATGTTATTATTTTTTGAGTAGATTTGAATAACAAATTAATTTGACATTTAATTGGATTCGACGATAATGCAGGCCATGATGCGGGCAATGCTTTTTACAAATTACCTAAAAGGAATTAAAAATTGATCAAAAATAAAAAAAACCAACAGCATTATTGAAAAATAACCAAATGTAAAACAATTAATTGGTCATCATTTATAGATAAACAATAATCTTAATTAGAACCGATTAATGTCACTTCAGAATAGGCCGAAGTAGGCTTCTCACAGTCAGGTAAAATATTTTACCTGCCTAGGCAGGTAAAGTACCGCTTTCTCTCTTTAAATGAGTATGATAAAATTGTACCTTCGAATGTGATAGTCGAAAAATATAATTGTTAGTGACTGTATAAAGTATAAACTAAGCATAAGATTTTCTTTATTATCTTTTATTATATAACCTCAAATGATGCACATTTATTTCAGCAAATGCCTTCATTGATTAGTTTCCTGTTTAATTTACGAACTTGCTCTATTTTTCTATTTTCTGGATCTAACGCACGTATTACATTACACTAATTTTTGTTACGAAAGCATAGTACGGTAGCGGACAATAAAATCCAGTCACGTCATTTGTACATTGTAAACCTTACTTTCATATTTTTGACGTTTAATACATATTACAAAATTGTCACTAGTAATTCTGACATTTAATACAAATTTTATTTATTTATCTTGACAGAAATATAACGTCAATAAAAGCTTGATTTACCAAATTTGTCTAAATATGCACAAGATGTCAAATTCTTGTCCGGATTTTTGTGTCCGGTGCTGTACAACAAAATGTCAATAAAAATGTCACAGTTTCACGTCCTATTTCCGCACTATTTTTTATAACATTAGCCGTACTCTATTTACATTAACTTCACTCAGTATGAAATCGATTTGACTTAGAACTGAACTGATTTTAAAGTAAACAGAGAGACTCTTGAAGGAATGATGTTTTAGAACTAAAATTAACATAACCTCAAAATACGTATGAAATCACATAAAACTGACAACTGATTTAGGCCTAGTTTTACAATGCTAGTTTAAATTTAAGCCGAAGCTTAAACCCTTAACGACAATTATTGAAATAATCGTTGTCATGGGTATAAGTTACACCTTAATTTAAACTGGCATTGTAAAAACTGGGCCTTAGAAAACTAGCTTGATCAATACGGAGTGCAGGAGGGGAAACTCAATTACTTCCTCATCACTCATAACTCATCACCAGACAACGGACGGAATGATGGAATTCAATGTCATTCGCATAAGCGGCACGCCCTGCGCGGTAACTGGTCGTCTTAATATCCCGAGCGTAAAATTTGGTGTTCGCATCACTACAGTTTAAATCCTAAATAAATATAGTAATCCTTTCAAAATAAGAAATTATAATTTACGGATTATAACTTTATGTTTACTATAGCATATTAATCACTTTTTTGAAAGTAATATATTATATTGACCCGGCTTCTCCCCGACGCTCATGGACTTGCTACTTTACGTGCGCGTTGAGTCCTCGAGGCGAAGTGACCGTGAACAGTCATACAAATGTCCGTCCTTTGCTCATCACTGATCGCCAATTGAATAACTGCGCAAATGAAATGCGATTAATGATTTTCAAGTGAATCTGAATCAATTCACGAGCAAATCTATTGTAAATGGAGGACGGTTATATAATTTTTCTGTTTTACACCTGAAGCTTGGAATTAAAAAAAGTCTTCAGGTCGTACTTTGCAATATTAGAGTAGTAAATCGATCTCTGTTTGATTAACAAAAACGTTGACAATTAAGAATTAAATCATGTAAAAATAAATGACACAATGCGTAAATATACTTTCATTTTTAGGAGTCAAGAAGACCACCCTTCTTCAATTAATATAATTACTTGCGTTTTTTTTTTAACTAATTGGGATAACCTAAAACTCAATTTTTCCAGTATTCGAGTAACGGTTTTTGGATATTTGAATAGTCGGTTTTTCGAATATCCGAATAATCGGTTTTTGGATATTCGAATAGTCGGTTTTAACCATTATTTGGATAACCGGTTATATCCGAAACCGGTTCTTAAAGAAATCGATTAACCGGTTTCAATTTTTTTCGGTTTTTGCCAGCACTACTTTGGTTATATATAATTTTTTTGCCGAAGCTCTGGGTATTACCGTTTATATCGTCGGTATAAGCTTTAAATCGTACGAAATTGTAGCGATCAATTCAGGGTCAAGCAAGGTTTTTTTTTTTTTATTTATAAAAAAATAGGCTATTTTTAAGATGCCTTTGCTACATTAATTATAAGTTTATAGTGAAGTATTTGAATATTACGTAAAACGATTTTAATCCTAAGTCTAAACACCACTGATCCTTTATATTTCAACACCTAATATCATAAACCTCTCACACAGTCAATCCTTGAGCATACACGGCAGTTCAATGAGCTTTACTTGAAGAAGAAGATGAAGGAAAAAAATCTCTCGTTAAGTGTCCGCGCGCATTATTCCTGCCTATAAATACCGAAAAACTTGTCAAAAACGAAATATGATCGACGATAAGGCCCCGGCTTCGAGCCGGTAAGGGTTATTCAAAACTTATCGTCTACATCGGGCGAGATAAAATAGGGTCGTTAAGGGCAAATATTGGGGAGTAAACTGGCGCTGTAAATATTAGATAAACACGTTTCACTAATTGGGTGTTAATTTTTTCGTTTGCATTATTGGGTTTATGACCCTACAAATAAGCCAACGTAAAGAATCAATTCGGCGTAAATAAAAAAAAGCGAAATTCGTTTGGGATCGTTTAAGGGTGGTTTATCATAAAAGAGCTTGTTTGTGAAATAAAAAATTTAATTAAATTTTGCCTCTGCTGTTTATTGTATTAATTATAAGCCGAATAAAAAAATTAAAATAAAATATTTTTATTTCATTTATTACAACTTCTAACACGATCCCTATCTATTGTAATTTTAAGAGGCCTTCGTAGTGCTTATACATACAAACGATTTAATGAACGCAAAAAGAGGTTGCTTCATGCCAACTTGGAAGTTTTGCAATTTTTCACGGTAACACCAACCGACGACGTGACTTATTTGTAATCGTGGCAAGTTGCAATTGTAATAACTAATAACACACAACGCTCCTACCGACTGCGACTTCCGGAATAATAATTACGTGCACCTCGGCCCGATAAAAGCGACATTAAAACGACGTCCTGTCCCGATACGAGCGAATTCGAAAAAATAAAACCGTAAAACCCATTAGAGTTTCGAGGGCGTTCTGTTTCGAAAGGTGTTTGCCCAAACACTAGGGTCTGTTTGAGTTCCAGCGCAAGCACGTGGTACCAAATGGATCATTTACGTTTACCTTAAATCCGTGTGTTTAGGATTTCGCAGTCCTTTTCCGAGGGACGTTTCATTTACCTGTGATACGAAATCTTTCCTCTTGGGCAAACAATAAGACCGAGCATGGTTTTATTTCCTTCCTCCGGCTTTATAAAGACTTCGTGAAACAAATGGAACATACAGGATCATTCACATTCACCTGTTAGAAGAATATGGAATCTGCGTGTAACAGACCCTCTTCTTCATATATGCAAATCTGTGAAACCCTTTTAAATTATGCGCAGGAGAAACTAAATTTGCTAAGACGAATGCTTGCTCATTTAAAACAAAGTTAGACCATTTTTAGTGGAGGTAAAAACTTTTATTTTTAGTAGTAGTTAATCGAGCGGAAAATTAATTATTCAGATCAGTCCTTGAACTCCCTCTGAATATCCAAATTTCAGTTCGAAGGTCACAGAAGGAAAACAAATGCCCCCCCTCAATTATACCCGTTATAACTTGAACTTTCATTCTGATCAGAGCTTTAATCTAAGACCTCTTCAAGGTTAGTTTCGACGAAGCTTCTTCAATCCAGGATTCCTGTTCAAAGTTGAACTTCATTCAGAACAACATCTTTCTCAAGGTTAATTTCGATGAAGTTTTTTCAATCCAAGACTCCTGTTCAAACTGAACTAACTGGAAGTTATTAAGACATGCGCGTTGGAGCTTGAACTTCATTCAGATTGTCGAGTGAAACTCTTTGTCGAGCTCGTTTTCAAAACCTTGATACCTTCAAAAAATGCGTTGCGAGGTACCACAAATATTTTCCGATCGTCTTTTGTTGCCCGGGTGAACTCGCTTGCTTCGGCTGCATAGCTCGTTTCGTGCGCTTTCAAGTGATACCAAACATTTGAGGTAACCATCCAAGTTTGAGGGTGTTACCCCACAAAAAACGTTTTCTCTTTTCGAGGTCTCCGTGTTCATCGCTTTTATGACCTACCTACATGTATTCGACGTTTACAAAATTTCAAATAAGCCCGCATACAAACGAGTCCGTCTTCAAAAGACCTTATTAAAAGGCTGTTTTACATTATACTTTTTTCGTCTAGAAACTTTGACAAGTTCAATACTAGAACTAACTTGAATAATGTAAATCAGAAAAAGTCATCCAAGTTTTCATACTAGAAACGTCTAGAAACTTATTTCCAATCTAGTTCTCAACCTATTTTTCGTCAAAGTTTACAAACTAGACTTGCGCATAAAGCACACGTCGCAGTATTGCCAACATCCTAAAAGATAAAGATAACTGTGATTAAAAATATAACCTCGAAGTACCTCCGCAATAACCAGTCCTGACGCCAAATTCTAGGTTTCGTATTTTGTTTTTGCAAATAATAAATATGCAGAATTTTTGAAATTTTTCTGAAATCTGGTTTGGTTTCTTTTATAAAAATTCATTTTTGAGCATTTAACTTCTCTTTAATTTTGTATGTTGGCAGTTTTGTTCCACTTTTAAATTTTCCCCACTGCGACGCCAGCGATCGGTTTATGAACTAATATTTAAAACAACCTTGAATTTAGATACTAGATTCTAATATTCAAACTTGTTCAAGTTTCTAGACGAAAAAAGTATAATGTAAAACAGCCTTAATCCTTACCTAACCCAAAACGAAAGCTTCGAAAACCTTAATGCCTTCAAAAAACGTGTTGCGTGGTACCACGAATATATTCCGATCGTCGTTTGTTTCAGTTGGAAGGTCACAGAAGGGAAACAAATGCCCCCCCACCCCGCCAATTATACCTACCCATTATAACTTGGACTTTCATTCTGATCAGAGCTTTAATATAAGACCTCTTCAAGGTTAGTTTCGACGAAGCTTCTTCAATCCAGGATTCCTGTTCAAAGTTGAATTTCATTCGGAACAACATCTTTGATTGAATCTCTTTGTCAAGCTTGTTTTTAAAGAACATGCTTCGTTTGAAGACCACTTCGAAGCAGTGGGCAGTTGAGTTGAGTTGAATCATGACCGCTACAACTTGAACCTTCATTCTGATCAACACTCAATCAACCAGAAACTATTAAAATCCTCAAATAGACTAGTAGCCCTCCTCCCCCCCCCCCTTTTATTAGCCATTTTACTGCACATTTGAAACTTGAACCTTCATTCTGATCAACACTCTTTGATCGAAGACCTTTTTCAAGGCTGATTTCGATGGACTTAAGACTCCTATTCAAGCTGAACACACAACCACGAATTGTTAATCAACGCAAATTAAATCATACCCTCCCCCACTCCCCCAAATCATGCTACTGCACATTAGCAGCTTCAATTTCATTCTGATCAACGTTCTTTAACCGGAGGTTGTTTGAAGCTTGATTTCGATGAAGACTCTTGGTTTCAAGACTCACAACCAGAAACAAAAATCCTCAAATAGACTAGTAGCCCTCCTCCCTCCCCCCACCCTTCTATTAGCCATTTTACTGCACATTTGAAGCTTGAACCTTCATTCTGATCAACACTCTTTGATCGAAGACCTTTTTCAAGACTGATTTCGATGGACTTAAGACTCCTGTTCAAACTGAACACACAACCACGAATTGTTAATCAACGCAAATTAAATCATACCCTCCCCCACTCCCCCAAATCATGCTACTGCACATTAGCAGCTTGAATTTCATTCTAATCAACGTTCTTTAACCGGAGATTGTTTCAAGCTTGATTTCGTTGAAGACTCTTGGTTTCAAGACTCATAACCAGAAACAAAAATCCTCAAATAGACTAGTAGCCCTCCTCCCTCCCCCCACCCTTCTATTAGCCATTTTACTGCACATTTGAAACTTGAACCTTCATTCTGATCAACGCTCTTTGATCGAAGACCTTTTTCAAGGCTGATTTCGATGGGCTTAAGACTCCAGTTCAAACTGCATACACAACCACGAATTGTTAATCAACGCAAATTAAATCATACCCTCCCCCACTCCCCCAAATCATGCTACTGCACATTAGCAGCTTGAATTTCATTCTGATCAACGTTCTTTAATCGGAGATTGCTTCAAGCTTGATTTCGATGAAGACTCTTGGTTTCAAGACTCATGTTCAGGTGAACACACAACCAGAAACAATTTCCAAAAGTAAAAGCGCACAGATAAGAAAGATGTTCAACTATTATTAGATCACACTGTATGTACGAAATTTTTCTTGTGTGTGGTTTTTTTGACACTGAACCACAACTTTCTTTTTTCCTCAAATAGACTAGTAGGCTTCCTCCTCCCCCCCCTCCCTTCTATTAGCCATTTTACTGCACATTTGAAGCTTCAACCTTAATTCTGATCTTCCCCGACGTCATAGATCACCCTGTATATCGTGTATTAATTGTCACAAAAATTACATCGGACAGACAGCCCAATGGTTGAAATGTCATATTTCTAAACATAAAAGTGACATAAAAACAAGAAAGGTGGCCTGTGCTTTGGCTTCTCATTCATTAAATAACAATCATGAATTTGATAACACTAACATTTTAACTTTTCAAAGAAATTTGAAGAATAGACTTTTTTAGAAATAGTACATATTCAGAAAGATGAACAATCTGTTAATGTTAGACCTTAAGCACACATCTTAAATATTTTAAAAAATTATTTTTAATGAACTTCAATTTAAATTCCATTAGTTTAGGGTTTTGTCAATCCTTGGTGCTTTATAATTTCTTAGGTTTAAGTTACCTACACTGTAGTTGACTGATTTCACGTCACGTGTTTTTTCTTGTGCATATGATTTGTCTCAGAAACGTTTTGCGTCGTTGTAAAGTAATTTTAATTTGTAAACTAATTTAAATTGTTGTAAAGTCAAAATTTGTTGTTCAATTTATCTATCTCCAGTTATAAGTATTAATTTTTTCTTACAATTATGATTATTTTTCTCTTCTTCATAAACACTGCAGTAACCTCCTGATGATGTTGCAAATTACAACGAAATGTTGAGGCCTTAAACGATGGAGTGGCCTTTTAATTGATGTCCACGAGACCACATCCCGTTAGACTTTTTCATTTCTCTTTCTAACTTACCTCTTCATTTTGTAGTAACTCCTAACGACATCATTATATAACGGCAATCGTTAAGTGACATATTTTTGGCTAATCAGTACATAGAAATGCATTGCACTTAACGATTGTCATTAGATAAAGATGTCGTTATGAGTTACAAAATAAAGGGGTAAGTCTGGTCGTGACTTACAAAGCGTATTATATCGTATGCATATTATACAGGGTGCCTATTTTAAATCGTGTCCCCTGAAGGCTTTAGTAAAGGCAACCCATCAATCAAATCAGAAATAACTTCCTGTTCTCATACTGTATTAAAATCACGGAGGTAGAACGGGTTGCCTATTTTCAGTTTTTAAGGCGTTTCAAATGGGTGCCATGTATGTATGATTATTTTGAAAATAAGGTTTCGGAGCTTTGTGTTTTAAAGTTCGTACACAGCCTCATTTTTTACTCTGTACAACATAAGCGAATTGTTACATAAGTGGGTTCCTAGTACATACTTAGATGAGCAATTTTGCACTTCTAAGGACTCTTTAATAAAAAAAAAAAAACCGCCAAATCCATGACGCGCCAAATTCAAACAGGCGATAGGTTTTATGGCTCACTCGGTATGATGTTCGATGACTTTTGAAGAAATTTAATTGTTTCTACGTTCAGTGATTAATCCAGAAAGAAATTCCGACTTTGAGATTTGTAAAAACAGAGTGTCCTGACTTTATTTAGACAAGCAACATTGAGAATGTATAAAAGGTGTCAAGGAAGCTTTATTATTACATTTTTAAAGTAATTTTCTATCCACATTATGGCAATAGAGTTCAAGCAAATTCACTGTACTATGAGCATTTTTTTAGAAGTCACATTTACACAGCACACATTTACAAGTCACATTACCTTCATTCTGATCAACACTCTTTGATCGAAGACCTTTCTCAAGGCTGATTTCGATGGGCTTAAGACAGTTCAAACTGAACACACAACCACGAATTGTTAATCAACGCAAATTAAATCATACCCTCCCCCACTCCCCCAAATCATGCTACTGCACATTAGCAGCTTGAATTTCATTCTAATCAACGTTGTTTAACCGGAGATCATTTGAAGCTTGATTTCGATGAAGACTCTTGGTTTCAAGACTCATGTTCAGGTGAACACACAACCAGAAACAATTTCCAAAAGTAAAAGCGCACAGATAAGAAAGATGTTCAACTATTATTAGATCACACTGTATGTACGAAATTTTTCTTGTGTGTGGTTTTTTTTGACACTGAAGCACAACTTTCTTTCGATATATACGAAGTTAATTGAAAGTTGATAATTTTTCCCCAGAAGTGATAAAAAAAAGAAGAAAGTCGTTCTAGGAATAACACCCCCGCCAAGGCTGGACGATATCTTCCAGCATGTCAGACCGCATACTTGTGATAAGCCTATGCACTAAAACAACGAAGGTGATAGCATATCACACACAAACATTATCGCCACCACTAAAGATATTCCCATTATGACGATGTGCATACAATATTATCACAAGTTTGATAATCGAGTTATGAATTCGCTATCGCCTTGGGGAAGGGGCTGATAGCGTAATCTCTGCCCCATGGTATCTAAAAGCCAGTTCACCGTGATTTTTCTAGGTGTGCGTTTGCCTAAAAGGAACAAGGCATTTTTCCAAACAAGAGGTGAAAGTGTAATTAATAGGAAGTGACATTTTTCTTCTTTAATCGAACGAGAGGAAAAAATCGTGCTAGCTTACGAAATGACAAAATGTTTTCAGTTGGAAAACAAAGCGATCTGGAAATATTCCTGGAAAATAAATGACGTGTTCGCACAATAAACAACTGCAAACGGTCTATTGTTTCGTTTATTGACTTGCAGTGCTCGCGCGGCGGTTTATTAATTAAATTTAACGCAGCTCGAACGAACGGTATAATCCTGAAACGTAAGTCGTTGTTTTAAAATGAAGTTTTCAAAGCAGACGTTGTTCTGAGTAATAACGCGTTAGAAGTGAATCGGATTATATACAAGGTGATTTAAGTTTCCAAGTACTTGATTTTTTGTTATGTTTTTGAAGCAGAAAATTTGCAATTTTTTTAGTTTTTGTTTGCAACGTACCAGGTGTTTCAACCTTTTTTTTTTTAATGTGAAGAAGTAGGTAGTTGCGAAAAAAAGCTATTCGACCAATCTGATGGCAATATCTTTCAAGGTCAACCGGAAGTAGATGCAACAGAGACCGACTTTGAAATTTTAATCATGATCTCTGTCGTATCTACTTCCGGTTGACCTTGAAAGATAATTATATCACCATCAAACGTGCCGAATATCCTTTTATGGTTAAATCCTTTTTTCGCAACTTCCCACTATTTCGTATTTTCTAGAATGAAGGCTAGGACGGATAGTTCTACAGAGTATCTGTCATTTTTATTATTACCATTACTTAATATTTTTCCAATTATGTTTCAAGTATTCTCCATGAATAAATTATTTTCGAATTTTCAACCAATTGTCAGTTAACAATTTTAACTGCCAGAAGATGGCGTCCTAAATAAATTACGTCTGTTTTTCTAACAATCAACGAACGCATTCTACCCTAGAATAAAATGTTAAAATGCGTTTATAGGCGCCGCTAATTTTCTAAACAATTAAAAAAGAATCTTTGCTTTTTGTTTCGTAAGAATTTTAATGGAAAAAAAAATTAAAAAATACTCGATCGTCATTAAATTTGATTGAAAATAACTGTACTTTGCCTCATAAGGAAAAAGCTAGTAGTATTATTTTAACCAATAACAGTAACAGCTTGTTTGGCAATTGTTTCCGTAATCTCTTTTTCAATGCGACTGTCATTTATTATCAATGTTGACAACTCTGGGAAATTTCGTTTTTCACGGGGAAAATTAGGCATAAATGTAGCACCTAAAAGAAAGAGGAAAACGTGTGAGGAAAGAGGAAAGTATATTATTATTACTCAGATGTAGAAAAGTGTGGGTGGCATTTATAATTTAAGTTTCAGATAATGCTAAAAGATGGCGCTTTAAAACAATCATAGTAATTGAAAGACTACTTGTACATTTTTTTTTTAATATAATTTTTCTTGCACTTACTGATTCTTACGAAGAAAATACAATTCCCGTTTGTTACAATTTTTAGTTTCACTGATAACAATTTATTTTATCTTGAAAGAAGAAAACTTTTTAACTTAAATTTAAGTTATGTTATTTTTGCTCAAAAACATCGCAACTTTTACAATTCTTAAATCTCATTGAAAATAATCGTTTCTTGCCTTATAAGAAAAAAAAATTATAGTCCAAGATCATGTTAACTTAATCAGGGCCGGCCACAAGGGGGGGGGGGGGTGCACCGGATGCAAAGCACCCGGACCACATAGGGATCCCCACCAGGTCCGTAACTAGACAACTCAGCGCTTGTGGCATAATTCTGTCTAACATTCTCAAATATATACAAAGTTATCAAAATCCAAATCATACATTCCACAGAAACACACCTACATATACACAGGGTGTTTAAAAAATATGTTCGGACATTTCACCCAGTTATAGATATCGTTAATACAAACACAAAAGTTTCAATAAATATAGGTCTCAAAATCAACCATTTTCGAGATACAGTCGATTATGAAAAAAACAAATTTTGCTCGTTAACCCTTTAGTAAATTAATTAATTAATTAGTTTCAGTGTTCACTTGAAAAATACATGAAGTACCCTTTGAATTGTTCATTACATTGTGAAGCAGGTTTTGAATTAGACCGATTCGAAATACCACTTTACGTTCTGTCACGTTAGATTATATGCAAGACACTATAACTGTTGGACAACTGTCATCCGTTAAACGTCAATTGGTTTACGAAGTCATCACTTTTTCGCGTTTTATTCTTTCGTCAAAAAATTAAAATCAACTTGATGAACTTTTCAATAATTGAACAGGCGTTCATTCTACGCTTGCTCATCTCCATAAAAATGAAACCGCTTTCGTATTCGTAGTACACACACGTTATTACTACCAAAACTGCCCACTGCCCATAAATAAGTTTAATTTCAAAATCGCAAAAAATTTCGGAAACGATCGATTTGCGGACCTACGTTGATTAAAATGTTTGTGTTTGAATTGATGTGATCTATGATTGGTTAAAATTTTCAAACTTGTTTTTTAAGCACCCCGTATGAATAAAACGGGAATGCACAGGGTGTCTCAAAAGTAACACCTGTGCTTAAAGGATTCGATTCGGGATGCCGAAACAAATCAAAATTAAATTCACTGAAATACACAAGGTGCCCTTGTTTCGTTTACGCCTATGGCAAGTGCCACTCACCTTCATCATCTCCTAGTTATGGCTCTGGTCCCCGTACTGCTTACTATAATACTGTGCTTTAAAAAAAAGGCCCCAGGTCTTATTACAGCCGGACCCCGTCATTTAAAAAACCGGCCCTGAACTTAACCAATAAATAATTTTAATTACTAAGAGATGGCGCTTTAAATCGCTCACAACTAAGGTACTAAATCAACATACTTCGTATAGAGGTAACGCATTTGGTGAATTTTTATATGTTTCCTTGTCGCACATTCTTCTCATCTAGGGATAAAAAACAGTTGGAAATGTTATTTAAAGTGACGTTTGTCAGAGTTACTGTCAGTGGTGAAGAAAATCGCATGACATTTAATGATTCCGCCTTTCTCGTAAAAGCAAAATTCTGCACTTCTTAAAATAACAACTTTTTGATCGGTAAATAACTTAACTAGACATAACCTAATACACTTTTAAATTGAAACCAGTGACATTGCGGTAAACAGAATTCCCTAAAACTGTTGTCTTCCTTATTATACTTGCGACAATTGTATTTGTTATCTTTGTTTCTCAATCTTCTCACGAGAGGAATGGGATTGCGTTACCTGTACGGAGTGTTGATTTAGTAGGTACCTTACTCACAACAACTTACTATATTCATAATCTCTTTTTTTCAATGCTACCATCATTTGTTATTAATTATTATGGCTCGACTGTATTTTATCTTTTTAATTTGAGTTTAAGCTACGAGATGATGTTCTAAAACGTGCCGCGCATTATTTATAAAAATGTATGATTTTTTAAAATAAAGTTTGCTTACACTTCTTGATACTTACACTCACGAAATCTTTTCATTGGTTTTTTATAATTGTTTTGTAAAAAGAGTGAAAAGTCGGTCGTCATTTGTTATTAAGAAAAATGCTATTGCCTTTTGTCATATTTTTTTACTTAGACATCTAAAGGTGCGACTTTTATAACTATTATTCACTTCGCTTTAAGAAAACGAATCTTATTATTTTAAGTTTTAACCTAGTAAATTTAATTGCTAAGAGATGGCGCTTTTAAGACACTCATAACAATTGAAAAATATTAATCCGTTTGATTTCATAGAGTTTACGCAAATTTTTCGTCATTTCCATTTATCAAACACTTTCCTATTAGTAATAATAATAATAATAATAATAATAAAGACCTTATAGGAGCTAAGCTGTAACTTATTAACAAGCTGTTAAAATTTAAGGGTACTTTAAAATTCAAAATAAGTAGAGTCTTGTGATTGGCTGTTACTACGGTACAGAATTTAATTAAATTTTTTAATTTAACGTCTTCAATGCAGAATAGGCCCTTATTTCCTAAAAAATAATACAGTAGGTAACATGTTTTTTTTTTAAAACTAGAACCTAATATAGGAAATCATAGCTTGACTGTTTGACAACGTCAAATGTCATCTGTTTTTCAATTCAACGATGAATAATTTTAACAATTACTATAGAATACAGAAAACTTAATACAAAGTGGTTAAGAATCACTGTTTGAGTTGGCAGTGCTGAATTTTATTTTAAAATGGTACAGCTTCATGTGAATAAGTAGCTTTTTTAACACGAATAAGATATATTTTAATGAAATAATATCTATTCCACTGAAATACAAATTTCTTAACTGTAAAGATTCTTTTTTTCTCAGTGTAAAAAAAGTAACTTTCAGAGATTCTGTTTTTAACTCAGTCACTTGGATTACTAAAAGGTGGCGCTTGAAATCACTCGCTGCATTTGTACAATTTTTTCGTTTTTTGTTTCATTTCTAAGCGATTACATTATACAAAGTGATCAAGAATAACTGTTTGAGTTGACAATACAATGAAGAGCATTTTTTTATTCGTCTATTTGCAACATTGCAATCGGATATATGTTTTGTTGGTTTATTTGACGTAACCTGAACAGCGATATGATCAGTGTTGTAACAGATACATTTTTCAAAGTACCTAGATTCAGATACAGATACTTACCCTAATTTGTAACTAGATACAGTTACATATACTTCTTTTTGAAAAGTAACTAGATCCAGATACAGATACAGCATAAATGTATCTAGATACCTTTTAGATACATACATATATTATTATTTATATGTGCAGAGTGGATCAATTTCAATGTCTCTTATGGGCATCTCTGTAACTATAAAAGATAGAAAAAAACTAGTGGCCAAGTGTCGATCTCTTTTTTAGAGATAAAATCAATAGACTAAACAAAAATTGGCTATCTTCTTTTATTTTCGAGCCCATAAGAGACATCGAAATTGATCCAACCTGTACATACAGGGTGGGCTAACAATGCATGATCGGAAGATTCTGGCGTTACTGATTAATATTTTTAAAATTACATTAACATACATATCGGTTAGATGCACAATCTAAAATTATTTAGATATGTACAGAGTGTTCCGTAAGAGTGTGGCAATTCTAATTTACATCTTTTTAAATGGAATACTCTGTACTGGGTGTTTAAAAAAATTCGTGATTCTTTAGAGATATGGAGGTTACAAGATTGGAATTTGAAATATTTACCAATTCTGAATGTTTCAACAATTTTTATAGTGGAAGACCTATTTAAAATGATGTTCAACAATAATTTTTATTTAAAATCAATAAATAGTACATGTTTTTCATAAATTATCACCAAAATGATCTGGCCATCAAGCTATTAATTTGGTAAGAAACTGCATTTAATTACCTATGAATTTACGTTGACTGAATGTGTATTGTTTAATATCAGTCAACAGACACATAAACATAAGGCAGCATTTTTTTAACATTTCTTCCATACTCAGAGGGTGTCCCTGAATAATGCACAATCGCGCTGTTTTGCCATTTTTTAAGTACTCTGTATATTATTGCACGATTATAATAGCTTAGGCAGATTGGATCAAAATAATATAGGGTTTTATTGATCTAAAGTTCATAGTTTGCAAGATAGTGACAATTTATCGTTAAAAAATAGCAAAATTTGTTACTCTGTAAATCTGTTATTTTTAAATATTTGACCTTGAATTTTGGTAAATATATTATTGCGATCAGTCACTACGGTCGCCTTACTTGACATAATCGCAACCACACAACGAAAAAAACGTTCGCACGTTCTAGTATTATAAAATGGATACGCACAGAAACCATATTGAAAAAAAAATATATTTTTATTTAAGAAATGTATCTGTGTACCTAAATGATCAGATACATACATAAATGTAACTAAATACAGTTACAGATACCAAGTACTACAATGTAACTAGTTACAGATACAGATACACTGAAATTATCTAGATACGGTATCTAGATACTTGTAACTAGATATGTTACAACACTGGATATGATTGTAGGTTATGTAAATAAAAATAAGCGTTTTAATTTGCATTTGAAATGTCAAGTGGCGCTTGTAAAGTGACGGCTGTCAGTATCAAGCCGTCAACAACGGGAAGTTACTACAGTTGTACCATTTAAAAATAAAATTCAGCACTGCCAACTCAAACAGTGATTCTTGACCACATTGTATTATTAAAAAAATAAACCTCAAGGAAAACATAAATAGAAAATATTGCTAAGTAGGTACTAAAGTGCAGTAGATGGAAATAATTTCTTAATTCAAAATTTTCATTGCTCGGAAAATTTCTCTACCCCTAAATGTACCCAAAATAACACGTACCTAATCGTAAGTAGACTTAGTACCTACACCCTATATTAAAGTAATGCATTTTTACTCGACAAAAATAACATCTATAATTTATGGAACGGCATTTTGCTTTCAACAAGAACGAATATTGAGGCTTTTTTTTATTGTTCTCTCCTCTCTTTTATATTTCATCAGCTGTTACAGAGCTCAGAACAAGGACACGGATATTCAGAAATTCTTGGAAAAACCAATTTGCGGTGGGGAAATCACAAGTTATAGGTATTTTAAATCTTAGTTCCTCGGCTCATGAATCTCAGCAACGTACCGAAGGGGGGGGGGGGGAGCCAACATTAAAACTAATAATTTATTTTTCCCATAGTCATAGAACAACTCAGAAAATGTTGATTTTATTTTATTTTGGTACCTGGCAAAGAGGAAAAAATGAATTAATAAAATTTAAAAATGGAGCTTAGTATGTACATATATATACACACAGTGCCTTTCAAAAAGTATGCTACAAGAAAGCACAAAGTTTTGGAACGCGTTGAAATTATCACTCAGAACCCAATGAAATAATTGAGAAATAAGAACAAATTTCGTGTTTTCCTATTCGTATTATTTTGCCGAACACTTTAATATCACCAGTATTTCACTATGTAGTCTGTATAAAGAGTGATTCACAATAAATTGTGATTTTTTTATTTTTGAGATAACTTTTAATTCTGAATTCTTATGACATTTTCTTGTATCTTGTAAAATAAGAATACTTTACTCTTAAACCACTTTCATTTCTCGACGTTCACGCTGTATATCATCCAAGATAAGTTTCACCTGACATTTCCCAATTTGACTTTAAGGGATGCAGAAGCGTTCTGCATCAATAATTTTTTTATAAAAATCGATAATAAGAAAATTCCCATTTATAGCACACTTTTTGAAAGACGGTGTACATACAGTATGTCCCCGGATTGAGTTTACAATATGTATAATGGACCAAAAATTTTTGAGTTAAGATTTCATGTTCTGCAGTTCAGGTCTGCTTGGCGTGAAATTAATTTGTGTCAAATTTGACGCCGAAAGTCTTCAAGGTGGCGGAATTAACACAAGAAGAAGTAAAATCTGTGTAGGTCCTTTTGAATTTAAGAGAAAAATTTAGTGAGATAAAATGATTCTCATTTCAAATTAGGGAAATATACCAAATTCCAACATCCTAGAAAAAAAATTGAATTACAGAATATAGTTGTACAGTTGTAAGACATTAACACTGTCAGGTGCTAATATGGACGGAGTGTTATTTGAATAATCATATTTTATTTGCTTTTAGTCAATAAATATGTAGATGGCGTTAACATTTTACAACTTTACTGAAATATTTATAATTTAATTACTCCTAGTAATTTTGCGTAATATAATTTTCTTTCTGGGATGTTGAAATTTGGTATATCTCCCTAATTTGAAATGAAAATCATTTTATCTTACTAAATTTTTCTCCTAAATTCAAAAGGAAGACCACTTTACCTACACAGATTTTACTTCTTCTTGTGTTAATTCCGCCACCTTGAAGACACTCGTCGTCAAATTTGGCACAAATTCATTTCACGCCAAGCAGGCCTGAACTGCAGAACATGAAATCTTAATTCCAAAATTTTTGGTCCATTATACGTATTGTAAACTCAATCCGGGGACATACTGTATATTTGTGAAGTTTTATAATAGCTTGCCATAATATAATATTAAATTTAATAGGAAGTGAAAACAAAAATTAAAAGCAATCTTTGATTTTTGATAATCTTGGCTTTGATTCATTATACATATTAATTTAATTCTCTTATCTTTAATCTTTAAGCATGAATTTGAGCGACATCTATCGATTAAATTCCTCGTTAGTAATTGGGTAAAACAAGTTAAGAAAATGAATTTTTGAATTCATTTCGAAATGAATTTAAATATTGTTTTTTTTTTAATGACACGATCTCAGAGCGAATAAAGCAATTTCGAAATTGGGGGGGGGGGTACTTTCACAGCGACATCTATCGACGAATTGGGAAAAGATGACAAAACGAAAAAAAATTCATTTTTAAAATCGAATTTGTTTCAAACCTTCTTGTTCTTTAAAAGTGATTACTATCAGAGAAAAACAAATTCGAAACTATAAAAGAGACATCTATCGATAAATTGATTGATCTCCTTACGAGCAATTAAGGAGAAACTAGTAAAAAATAAATAAATTTCTGAAATTGCATTTATTTTGAACTGAATTTAAATGTTACTGTTTTTTTTTAATAACTCAGTCTTAGAGCGAAGTTTCGAAATCGGGGGATATTCCGTAGCGGCATCTATCGACAAATTGGGACGTGTATTTTGGAAAAAGATGACAAAACGAAAGAATTTTTTTTTTTAATTGAGTTTGTTTCAAACCTTCTTGTTCTTTAAAAGTGATTATTCTCAGAAAAAAGAAACAAATTCGAAACTATAAGAGCGACATCTATCGACAAACTGATTAATCTCCTTGTTGGCAACCAAAGAAAAAATAAATTTTTGAAACTGCATTTGTGTACTTAAATATGTCCGTGTTTTCTCAATTACTCGATTTAAAACAAAACAATCGGAACCATACTTTCACAGCGACATCTATCGGGCAATTGGGAATGCGAAAAAAAAGGAGAAACGAAAAAGTTGCAACTCGCTTCGATTTAAATTTGAACTTCTTTGTTCACTCTCAAGCAAAAACTATTTCGAAACTACAAGAGCGTTCAAGCGCGACATCTATCGACAAATTGATTAATCTCCTCGTCAGCAATTAAAGAGAAACAAAAAAAATTAAGAAATTTTTGAAATTGCATTTATTTTGAACTGAATTTAATAAATAAATGTTGCTGTTTTGTTTTTTAATAAATCATTCTTAGAATGAATAAAGCAATTTCGAAATCGGGGCGGTATATTCACAGTGACATCTATCGACGAATTGGTACGTGCATTTTGGAAAAAAAGACAAAACGCAAAAAAATTGCTTTTTTAAAACCGAGTTTGTTTCAAACTCTTTTGTTCTTTAAAAGTGATTAGGTACTCTCAAGGAAAAATAAATTCGAAACTATAAGAGTGACATCTATCGACAAATTGATTAATCTTTTTGCTAACAATTAAGGAAAAACAAGTAAAAATATGATTCTTTGAAACTGCGTTTATTTTGAACAGAATTTAAATACTGCTGCTTTTTAAAATTCAATCTTAGAGCGAATAAAGCAATTTCGAAATCGGGGAGAGGGGGAGGGGGTTCACAGCGACATCTATCGACGAATTGGTATGTGCATTTTGGTGAAAGATGACAGAACGAAAAAATTGCTTTTTCAAAATCGTTTTGTTTCAAACCTTTTTGAGACCAAATTCGAAACTACAAGAGCGACATCTATCGACAAATTGATTGATTAATCTCCTTTTGTTAGCAATTAAGGAAAAACAAGTAAAAAAAATAAATTTTTGAAATTGCGTTTATTTTGAGCTGAATTTAAAAACCGCTGTTTTTTAATGACTCAATCTTAGAGCGAATAAAGCAATTTCGAAATCAAGGGGGGGGGGGGGATATTTCCACAGCGACGAATTGGATTTTTAAAATCGAATTTAAAAGTGATTATTCTCAGAAAAAAAAGGGAACCTACAAGAGCGACATCTATCGACAAATTCATTGATTGTTAGCAATTAAAGAAAAACAAATAAAAATGTTTTTTTTTTGGAATTGCGTGTGTTATACTGTTGTTGTTTTTTTTTTTAACTCAATCTTAGAGCGAATAAAACAATTTCAAAATCGGGGGGGCGGGGAATCTTGGCTTTGATTCATTATACATATTAATTTAATTCTCTTATCTTTAATCTTTAAGCATGAATTTATGATTTTAATTTATTTAGCCAAAAGTCACATTACGTTTTACTTTTTTTTGCCCGACGCAACGGTAAGTTTAAATTGAATTTAATTTATTTCGAACTGTTATTGTAATTCCAATTTGATTGGATATTTTAAAACGTACGCATTTCAAGGCAAATTAATTTAAATTATTTTGAATTGCTGTCAAATTTGATTTTCTTAAGACGTATTATTTAAAATCAATATTGTTACGAATTCACGAATTCGGGATTTCAAGAAAGTAATCGTTTAATTTAAAAAAAGCACGCTTTATTGTTCCACGATCGCTTAACACAACGGGCTGCAACCTTGTCTAACAAATAATACCTCTATGAGTAGTGTCCGATTTCTTCACCACCTTATCCCAAGGTTAAATTTATCTGTCAGTTAGAATGTGACATAGTTTGTGTAGTACGTCACATTCCACTGACAGATAAATTAACCTTAGGATAAACTCGGTGAAGAAATCGGCCATTAAACGCTCTAGTAATCGCTAGATTCACAGGTACGGCTTTCGGAATAATAACTGATTCAAGTAGTCCGCCGATCCTTGCTTATACCGGGTGATTTAAATCGATATTCGCACACTTGTAACTTTTTTATTTCTATTTTTATGAAAATGGCATTTGGCGTAAATAATATAGGCCTTCCAATAGTTTATTTGACAGCATGAAACAATATGTGCCACTTCCGGTTTAAGCGGTAATAGTTGTTTCAATTAAAACCGTATGTTTTTGCATTTTTGGAGTGTACAGGTAATTCTAGATCGGAATGATGCATGGCACAGGGTAATTGAAATTCGATGAAAACATATTATAAGAGAGAGAGAATTGGTTAAATGGAGGCAAAGTTGCCAAATTTCATATGCTGATTAATAATCTGTTAAGGAATGTTTTCACAGGTTTTGAAAAAAGTAATAAATGATCGCAGTTTTTATTTTTTCTCAGATTGCGAAGTAACCGTTCGAAAGATTTCAAATTTCTAAACAGATTATTAATCAGCATGAAATTTGGCAACTTTGCCTCCATTTAAGCAATTCTCTATCTCTTATAATAAGGGAGATCACCGTACTCCCTCGAATTTCAATCACCCTGTATAGGGAATATTTAACGTCATTTCGATCTAGAATTCCCTCTACAATCTAAAAAATGCAAAAATATACACGTGTCCTATTCAAACTTTTTCCTTCTGGATTTTTCCAGCAAAAACCCGGAACAACTGGCGTCCGAAACTCATTAGATAATCGAGAAGATAGATGGCGTGATAGGCTAAAATTGTATCATCGGCGGGCACGGACGTAACAATATTATTTTTATTATTTGTCTCGATTATTATTATTATTTATCCTGAAGAAGCCGTTAAGCATACAGCAAAACGTCGACATTTATAACGTGGCAATTTTCATTGGACAAAAGTACTTCCATTATTATTATCTGAATCGAATTGAGATCATAAAAATTCACTGGAAATAGTGTAGATAATTGAGGACTGATATTTTTTATGAAGTGCGAAAGTGATAGATAGCTTTAGGTTATGTGCATATGTATACCCTTTCGTTCTATTTCATACATTGCATGTGCTCTCCCTTTAAAACAATGACCTGTATAAAGGAATGTTTCCAGACAATTTCTCTAACTGCAATTTTTTTCTTTTAAGCAAGATTTTTTTGCGAAAGTTTGTAACTGATCGAACAGACTAAGGAAAACAAAAAAAAATCACTAATTACGTATTTCTAAAAAGTTCGTTAAAAGCCGCATAGGAATTACTGCGTATTTACCAAAACCCAACGGAAACCTCATGTTCCCCGTAAATAACCATAAAGTCGAAGTATTGTTTATACATAATATGTGGATGTAAGTACCTAAGTAGAGAGAGCAAAGTCGTTGCTTCCCTACACATGAGTCTCCGGAATTAAGTTTCGACTATAAATTTGATCACATTGCCGAGCGGGGCACGCATTACGCCTTTCTAATATTTTCTTCCGCGCGGCCGCCATTTTCCCAGAGATAAAAACGCCTGCGCTTGTTTAAATTATTGACATACTTTTTTCACTGTTGGCAGCTCTTTGTTATTATTGCATTAACGAGTTGCGCACGTAAACCCAAAAATTGCTTCATCACCTGTTACACCTGTAATTGAGGAAATTGAGTAAAACACACAAAAAAATTGACACTTTACACCAATAGTTGAGAAGATTGCCGCTAGTAATGAACGTTCCTTTTATGCACTTTTCCGAAACATGAAAATTTCGGATTTCAAAGTTCATGGTGCCAATTTTAATAAATAATAACAATTTCTACGGGTTTTCCTTCTATTACGTAATAAAATAATAAAGCGACACCGATTTTTTAATTTCACGCTTTTATTAATCAGCGAAAAACATGCACGCCGAGTACTAGATACTTATAATTTTATTTCTCTCATTAATAGCAACTTAACTATGAATTTGTTTAATTACGAACGTCTGTAATTTCACATGAGGTCAAATGTTGCCGACATGTCACTGTACTACGTAAACAAATTCATTTTTCATTTTTATGCGCGTATCAATGTTCGTTACTAGAAGACTTCAGCGTTATATTTAGTTTCGACGGCGAACCATTTTGCAATTACTCCTCAAAATCATTTCTTGCATCTTTTTCTAATTTTTCGAAATACGGGGGGCGCTTCGTTACTTATTGCTCCGGGCGAATTAAAGATCTTGCAATTTCGAAAAACTGCTTGTTGTCTAAAACTTATATTGTTACGAATTCGTGTTCGAAGAAATTATCAAACTAGGAATAATATACAGTATGTCCGTCTGACAATGAGACATAGGGATTTAATATGGGAAAACAGAAATTGCTTTATATTATCTACCTGAGGAGTAGATATATGTGAAATTCTAGCTTATAATCGGAAAGATTACTGCATTCAAAGTGTTTTGATACTAGATGTGTGCAATTTTAGTTGTTAATTATTTAGAAATTAAAAAAAAAAGTTATTATTTTTTTTCATAGAAGATTAGTAGGTATTTAACGGATAGTTTTCAAATGGGGCTCGTGGCCGAGGTGGTTTGTTCATTTTTCACAACCGTAAGGTCACGAGTTCAAATCCGAATGAGGACACTTTTTTTTTTTTTTTTTTTAAATATTTTTTCAGATTTGAAATCACTTAAACTCTTAAACTAGTCTATCATTTTATTTATAAGTTTTATTTTAATATTAATTATGTTTATTTTTTCGTTTGCAAAATTTTGTTATGTTACATCATTAATTTTAAAATGAAACTTATAAATTAAAGTAATAAACTTACTTTAAGAGTTTAGGTAAGTGATTTTAAATCTGAAAAAATATTTAAAAAAAAGGTGTCCTCATTCGGATTTGAACTCTTGACCTTACGGTTGTGAAAAGTGAACAAACCACCTCGGCCACGAGACCCGTTCAAAAAACTCTCGGTTAAATACCTACTAATCGTGTACGGAAAAAAATAATAACTTTTTTTTAATTTCTAAATAATTAATAACTAAAATTGCACAAATTTAGTATCAAAACACGTTGAATGCAATAATATTTCCGATTATAACCCAGAATTTCATATACATATATGTACTCAGGTAGATAATATAAAGCAATTTATGTTTTCCCACGTTAAATCCCTATGTCTCATTGTCAGATGGACAAACGGTATGTATTATGTAATAGTTCACACTCAATAACGAGCTGTAGGAGTTTTCTATATCAAATAACAGGATTCGCTATTAACGCTACACTTCGACATCCAATGAAAAAACTGATCTAAATCTCGCGCTCAGTTCCACTTTTATAGAGGTCCCTTCTTCCGAAAATACTGCTTTTTCTTGCGAAATTGCTTTACTCTTTCATACTGCAATGTCGTCTGACATTTCTACATACTTCGTATTTTTTTATTTTTCGAAATACAAGGTGGTTCATTACTTATTGCTTCAGGTGACGACCCAGAAGGGAGAAACGTCTTGCATTTCGAGGATTTATTTATTTTAAACCCTTTGTTTCGCAACGCTATCTGACATTTCTATTTCGTACTTTCATTTTCTCTTCTTCTTCGTGGCTTCCGGTGAAAACGCGTCACTACACACTCCTCTGTTATCAAAGAAGAAGAAGTTGACTGTAAAAAGAAGGAGGAGATACAGAAAGAAGAAGAAAATAGTGACGCGGTTCCACCGGAAGCTACGTGTAAATTAGAAATTTATTTGCTTTATTCTTTATTTTTCGAAATATTGTTCCAAGCAAAAAAATAGCAAAGAAAAACGTCTTGCAGTTCGCGAATTAATTAGCATTATTTTGCCACGTTGTCACGTCTTCGTGGCTTCCGGTGCAACCACGTCACTTTGACAGTAGAAAAAAGAAGAGCATAGAAAAAAGAAGAAAATGGTTAAGTGGTTCCACCAAAAACCATAAAGAAGATAGAGAGAAGTTTTCGAGTTTATTTTCTTTATTGCTCTTTATTTTTCGGTATACGTGGGTGGTTTATTACTTATTGTTCTGAGCAAGAAATTTAAGAAAAGAAATATCTTGCAGTTCGAGAATTAATTTGCATTATTTTGCCACGTTCACTAATATGTTTCATTTTCTATTCGTTAAGGCTTCCAGTGAAATCACGTAAAACTTTGACAGAAAAAGAAAGAAGAAGATTATAGAAAAAAAAGGAGTGACGTCGTCCTACCGAAAACCATAAAAAAGATAGAGAAAGGTTTTCAAGTTTATTTTCTCTACTGCTCTTTATTTTTTGATATACGTGGGTGGTTTATCACTTATTGCACGGAACGAGAAAATAAAAAAAGAAACATCTTGCAGTTCGAAAATTAATTCAATAGAATTAGGTTGAATTTTTTTTATATTAAAATCACTTTTTTGGCTTTTTCTCTTCTTTCTTCTTGCAATGTCGTCTAACAATTATTCCATTCCCTCCTTTTATTTTCTCAACTGCTTTTTGTTTTTCGATATACATGGGTAGTTCATTACTTAATGCACCAGGCAATGAAACAGAAGAAAGAATAGAGAATTAATTTGACATAATTAATTACGTTACATTCTTTTATATTAGGATCATTTTTAGTTTTTAGTTTAGTTAGCCAGCTTTTTCAGAATTTGTTATCCCTGCTGGTATCATTTTTTTTCTGTTTGATTGTTTCATTTCCTCTTTCTTCTTGCGAAATTATATGACTCTTTTATTCTTCAAAATCGTCTGACATTTCTATTTCGCACTTTCATTTTCTCTGCTGCTTTTTATTTTTCGAAATATGTGGTTGACTCAGGACCATTTTTTTTTAAATAATTACTAAGGCTCTAGTCCAATTATTTGATGATTTCCTTTTCCTCTTCAAATCACATTTTGTGTTTTTTGCTTAAATTGTTGAATTTCTTCTTCTTTCTTCCCGCGAAATTACAGTACTATTATATTCTTCCAAGTCGTCTGGCATTTCTATTTAGTACTTGTATTTTCTGTATTGATTTCTGTTTTATGAAATACGTGGATGATTCATTACTTATTGCACTAGATAGAAATGGAAGAAAGAGCCGATAATTTATTTAATATATTATTTTGTATTAGAAACATTTTTTGTGTGTTTTTTTTAATTGAAACTCTCGGTCCTATTGCTCGAGGATTTCCTTTCCTTTGTTGATTTTCTTCCTTCTTCCTACGAAAATATTCTTCACTTCTATTTCGTACTTTTAGTTTCTCTATTGGTCCATTACTTATTGCTCCAGCAAAAACCGAAGAAAGAATACAAAATTTATTTAACATATTGATGTTGCATTCTTTTACATTAGGATCATTTTTTATTTATTTTTTTTAGTCAGGCTCTCTCAGTCCAACTGTTCGAGAATTTTCTTGTTCCCTTTTCTTTTCTGTTTTCTGTTGCAATTTTCGATATCTTTTTCTTCGTCCAACGAAATTACATTACTCTTTTTAATCTTCAAAATCGTCTGACATTTATAATTCGTATTTTTATTTTTTCTAGTGCGTTTTACTTTTCGAAATACGTCGGTGATTCAATTCTTATTGCTACAGAAAGAAGTAGAAGAATTTATTTAACAATTTGACATAATCATGTTGCACCCTTTTAATTACACAATTGCCTTCTTTTATATTGAAATATTTTTTTTATTTGGGCTCTGCTAATCTGCTTGTTCAAAAATTTCTTTTCTCTATTGCTTTTTTGTTGCTCTTGTAACATTCCTTCTTTCTATGAAATTACATTACGCTTTTATAATAAAATAAGGTAATTTTTTGTTGGTTTTTTTTTTATTATTTAGGTTCTCTTAGTCCAGCTACTCGAGGATGTCATTTCACTTTTCGTATCTGCTCCAATTGTTCAATTTTTTCTTTTTTTCTTTTGACAAGTCAGATATCATGGCCGATGATTCTTGTAATCATTTACTGTACGGCTCGATTTAATGACAAATAAATTATTATTATTGTTGTTGTTATTCTTCTTACTTACATTACTCTTTCATTCTTCAAAGTCGTCTGAGATTTTAGTTTATACTTTTTTGTCTATTTTTTTTTTTCGAAATACATATGTGGTTACTTCTCTATTTATTGTTCTAATGAAGAAGTACAGAGTTTTCATAGATTAAAAAAGAAAATGAACAATTGTCACTCATTCTTTTTAGTAATTTCATAGTTGGAAAGATGCGGAACATTTCAACGCAAACTAGGACCTATGAATTGATTATGAGCAAAGTCTGTAGAAAAAAAAAACGAAAATTAATTTGACATAATTATAAATTATGTGGCGTTCTTTCACATGTCACTTTTAAGCTCACTCAGTTCAGCTGCTTTCCCTATCAGTATCCATCTTTTTTTTTTGTTTTACTGCTCGAATTTTCTTCATTCTACGACCGACATCGCTATTTCTCTTTTCATTTTTGAAATATTTACTGATGTTGCCTCAACATTTTTTCTTTGCTAGGCCAAACACTTATCAATACCTCCTCGTAGCTGTGGATTTGTAGTAAAACAAAAACATGATCTGTGCTTTACTATGTATAATTATCTAATTATTGAAATTAATAAGTCCCTGGTTGACAATGAGATCCATCGATCAGGAGATCGTTTTAAATAAGACAGAGAGTATCGGCCTTAAAATGGACCCTTGAGGTACATCCACATTCGCCTCAACAAATCCAGTCCACTTCTACGTACGTTATAATAAATTAAATTTGTTTAAATTAAAGTTTAAAAATTTTCTGCTCTCTATTATCCTTCTAAACCGCACACAAGAGATTTGTGTTTGCGTCGAACAAAGAAACTGTGCGCGCGCGAACGCGGTGATAACGGAATGAACAAACAACGGCGATATAAATTATTATTATTCGCGTCTGAAGAACGCGGCGGAGAGCAAAATTCATCACCCGGCGATACATTTTGCTGCAGAATTATTAAAAAAAAGAAAAAAAAACAAATAAACACAGGCGAGCTGTCAGCAGTTTGCTGAACAAATATTGAATTACAAAAGTCGGTAAACGAATTTCTCGAGACATAATTGTCATTAACGACCGACCTTTTGACTTCTGTACAGACTTTGATCCATCGCACAGCTACAGCGTTTTCATAATTTTAATGTTTTACTTGCTCGGCTCTTGTATCCGCGGCGATGTTAATTCACAAAATGGATCGCCGGGGGGGCAAAATTGGGGAGGCGCGCGTGAAACAATTGTAAGATGTGCAATCGAGGAGATAACGTGGTTTCGAGATAAAACGGCAAAAGTGTTATAATCTCGGCTAAGTAGCGTAAACGATGATAACTTCTATCTTGTATGTTACGTTGTTATCCGTTTACTTTTCCTCTTTATATCAGAAGCTTGACTTGAACGGGAAAGAAAGCAACAGATGATCATTAGCATAATTTTTTTATTAAAAAAAAATACAATAAATTGTTTAAACAACTGAAATGAAATACAGAAGGGAAAACCAAACTAGACCGAATTCGAAACGAAGAAGTTATAGGAAAATTAAAACAACAAACGGTAATAATACAAAAAAGTGAGAAGAAACAACTAGAATGGTACGGACATGCAGGTACAAAGACTGGATAGGAACAAACTCCCGAATTAAAATATATAGATACATAATAATAATAATAAATAGAAATACATAGATGCACTGGGGAAAATAGGGGGAAAGCACTAGAAGAAAATAAGGAAATGACACAAGACTGAAAAAGATGGAAGAAATGGATAAAGGACACAGAACCCACAACTACCCGACACCCGTGAGGATACTTAGGATATAGGAGAAGGAAAGAAAGAAAATTATTTAAATACGAAGGGGTATCGTCTGGTTGAGATATCGCTTCCGATTCCGGAGGAAAAAATAACGGAAAGGAAAATTTATTTACAAAAGTAATATAATTTGATCAAATTCAAACTCACGAATAGAAGAAAAAAAAACAATTGAAATCAGGTGCGTGTTAAATGAGCGTCAATTACTTCGGCGTCATTAGATCCCAAAGGCGTCTATAAAATGAGTTGAAATCTTTTGCGACCTAAATTTGATCAGACGGAAGACAGTCGAACGTCAGAAAATAACTGAAACTGATCGGTTAATGAATCCAATTGAAATCTTCAATGATCTAAATTTGATCAAAGTTGAGATTAATAAAAATAATTGGAAAATACGTATGTGAAGTTAGGTGTAATTCTGACGCTTAATGAATGAAATGGCTAGAGATCTAAATTTGATCAAACTCAAAATATGAAGACAGAAAACCAATGAATTCGTTGCCGGGCGAAAGCCTACTGTCATCTAAACTTGATCAAATGCCACAGAAATACTCCGATTAAAACAAATGAAATCGTCAGTGATCGAAATTTGATCAAAGTTAAGATTAATGAGCGTCGGAAAATACATGAAGTTAGATAACCTTGACGCTCAATGAATGCAACGGTTTGAAACCTATTGAGATCTAAAATTTGATCCAACTCAAATTGATCTAAAAATGGTTGAAATCAAATTATAACGCAATTAGACTCAAAGATGTCAACGCTTGACTAACAGAATGCTAGACACCTTCTGGGATCTAAAGGTGATCAAACAGATCATTGACGTTCGTCTAGAAGAATACAAGCCTGTTTGTAATTGACAAAAAAAAGAAAGCCGAAAAAAATAGGTTAGTAAATGTTTACGTCTTTTTTTGACTTCTTGTTTTCAACGATAGATGGCGCCGGTGGTGCTGTCATTTTACTAAACATGTGAAAACGTGTCGGTTTTACAAACAATTACATAATTAAATTGAATGATACAAAAATAGATTTAAAAGAAATTGATTTTAGCACTTTCAACAACAGATGGCGCTGGTGGAATCTTTTCATTTTTTTAAATAAATAAATTGTGAAAGAGAGAAAGCTTTACGACGAACTTTTTATGATTAAAAAATTAATTAAAAAAAAAACAACAAAAAAAAGAGAAAAAAACATTTTTGCAGTTGAAGAATTATTTTTGAAAAATATACCAACGATCTGAGTAATTTTATTTCCTGAATTCTTGCCTTCGACGATAGATGGCGTCGGTTGAGACCTTATTTTAATAAACTGTGAAAACGCGCTGGTTTTACAATGATTTAGTAAATTAACTAAATTCGACGATACAAAAAAGAAAGAAAAATTAATTAAAATTTATGTATTTGCTAACTCGCGTTTTCGATAACAGATGGCGCCGGTGGAATCTTTTCATTTTGAAGCGAGAAAGCTTCACAACTTTCTTTTCGTGATTAGAGAACGAATTAAACAAAAATTAAAAAGGAAACTTCTAGTTTTCAACAATAGATGGCGCTGAACGAGTCTTCTCATTTTCGTAAACCGTGAAAATGTGAGTTTTGCACGTAATCTGTTTGTAATTAATTTTAAAAAAACTGAAAATATTTACATTTTTTTACTTCTCATCTTCAACAATAGATGGCACCCGTTGAGTACTCATTTTAATAAACTGTGAAAACGCACTAGTTTTACAATGACTTTGTAACTAATCAAATTTGCGTTTTCAATAACAGATGGCGCTGGTGGAATCTTTTCATTTTAAAGCGTGAAAGCTTCACAACTTTCTTTTCGTGATTAAAAAAATTTATTAAAAATTAAAAGTTTTCTATTTTTAATTTCTTTTTAAATTGTATTGTTTCTTTCAACGAGTTCTGCACGCTATTAAAAAGTATGACTCAACTTAGAAATCACCCTGTATACATGTATTATTTTTATCGGCTCTTCGTGTTCCGTTAAAAAACAAACATGTTTGCGCGTAAGTCGATAAACAAACATCCTGTAATCCTGAAAATAATTTTAAACGGTGCGGAATGCGCACGTGCAACTTTTGTTAATAAAGTTTTCTGATGCCGATGATACAATTGATTTAAATAATCGAATACATTCAATTTTTGTTTTTGTTTAATTCGTCCGTGTCAGTGTCACTTTTGTTGATTTTTTTTAATCGTCTGAAAATCCAGTTTGACATTTTTACTGTAAAATATAACCCGATCAAAAAATAAGATTTCAAAATTTGACAGAGACAGATCTACATTGTCAAAAAATTGTAAGATTTGGTACTCTTTGATTTTTTTCGGTGTAGTCGATCTTTTTGTAAAGAACTAACTCAGTAGGTACTTTCTAAATTCAAAAATAAGACTTAAAGTGATTGGGAATTCTCACGTTGACAGCCTATATGTATGTATAGGTATGTGCGCATATACGTTTTATTTCAATTTAATATTTAATAAAAAAAAATTATAAGTACTCGAAAATACTACAACGGCAGACGCCCCTTTTAGATATTCTTACTATTAACATATTATTTAATAAGATAAGTGAGTTCACCTCGACAACAAAAACAATCCCTCTGTTTATTATTGTCTTCCTTTGCCTTCCGTACAAGGCCCTACAAACTGGTATTGTACTTCTTCGAGCCACTCGTTCTTAATGAGCCTTGTGCTTTCATAGTTTGTCTCATTGGGGAACGTCGTTTTCTCATCTTCTTTCACTTTATTACTAGTTTAATTAATTATTGAAAATTTCGCCTCAATATTATAACAACAGTCCTCGCTTGCTAGATCTTGCTTCAACTTTATATTTCTTCAACTCTACATTCGTTTCGCAAAAACCTTTTTGCTAATTGTTCTGTTTCTTGAGATACAAAAAAAAAATTCGGAAAACGTACTGCCTCTACATAAGTAAATCAACATCAGATCTCGTTGAAAAAAGAAAAGAGAAGGGAATTGGAATTTAAATGGAAGAAGAACAAGAAGGATCAAAGAAGAGAAATATGATGAGTGTAAAAAATAAAGAAAATCGTAACGTGAGAAAAAATATGAGACTAGAAAATTGGGGAAATGGGTAAGGAAGAAGACCCAAGAAAATCTGAAACGAAGATAGAAATAGAAATTGTTTAAATAGCGACTCCATACTGATCAAAATTGGGTCTTGTTGAAAAGAGGAACTATAAAAAGGAGAGAAAAACATAGAGCTTATGAATATGAGAAGAAAAAGTAACAGAGAGTGAAAAAGAAGAAACCTTTAGGGATGAATAAAATGGATAGAATACGTATAAAAAAAATGAAAGAAAATCGTAGCGTGAGAAAAAAGAATGCGACAAGAAATTGAAGAAAGGAATAAGAAAGCCTTGAAAGAGGAAAACCACAAACGATAGAGCAATGCACTGCGAAGTAACATAACCAGAGGAAAAGAGGGTATCAATGCCAGAAAAGGACGGACACAAGAAGAAACAGCTGAATAAATCACAGAGAGAAGATGATACACCTAACTAAATAAAAAAGGAAAACAAGAGCAATTGGAATCATCAAACCGAGATAGAAGAAGCCAAATATTGTCAAAAGATGGAAGGCAATTACAATTAAAAAATATCAAGAGCATCAAACTATCAAAGGAGGAAAAAAAAGAAAACATAAAAGGTATAGCATAGAGCATGCGGATATGGAAAGAAAAACCTAACATAAACTTAATGGAAGAAGAAAAAGGAAAGCTAGAAAAAGATAAACTGAGGAATATAATGCATGGGGATGAATAAGATGGATAGAATGGATTTACAATGAGAGAAGTCATAGTATGAGACAAAAAATGAGGCAAGAAAAATTAAGAAAGAAATTAAGAAGACCTAAGAATAGAGGCAAACCTCGAGATAACAAAAGCAAGGAAAAAGAGCGAAAAGGGACAGACGCGAGAAAAACTAGATAGAGCACGGAAACGTCCCTTTTAAGCACAAAGGAAAACAATAGCAATTGAAGCTACCAAACCGAGAGAGAAGGTGCGAAATAATGCTAAATGAAAGGAAGGATATACAACATAGAATTAAAATGAAATCCCAAAAGTAGCAGAAATGAAAAAAATCAAGCAAAGACCAAATGAGGTAAATTAAGAAATGTGCCTCATAGGGAGGAAGGAGATAATTGGGGCACTAATGAAAGACCTTGGATGGAGCAAAGATGACGAAAAGGAAAGAGAAGGGACATTAGAGAAATCTACTGGAAAAAGACCCCAACAGCAGCACAAAAACGGGAGAACTAGAACAGAAACAAATGAGAAAAAAGAAAGGCAGACTAACCACAAACTGCCTTATATCAATGTACGATTAAATTAAGCAAGGTTCCATCCTTTGTTATTTGGTCTTTTCTTGCTTATTTTATTTCCATTTTCCATAAAATTTTGAGTAATTATACCTCGTTGGATCCGTTGCCAATACTTATTAGGAGTATTATAAGTATGGGCTCGATTTTTACCAAAGGTTCCATAAGAAAGATAGATTTGTTTTGTCCCTGATTATCTTCGACGGTTTCGAATTAGGTATGCAAGGAAGGAGAGAAATAACAAGAGTTTCCATTCGCAACCTGCACCCAAAATGCCTCTCCAACAAACTTCAAGCTCCAGTTTGACATTTTTACTGTAAAATATAACCCGATCAAAAAATAAGATTTCAAAATTTGACAGAGACAGATCTACATTGTCAAAAAATTGTAAGATTTCGTATTCTTTGATTTTTTCGGTGTAGTCGATCTTTTTGTAAAGAGTCATTTTCGAACTAACTCAGTAGGTACTTTCTAAATTCAAAAATAAGACTTAAAGTGATTGGGAATTCTCACGTTGACAGCCTATATGTATGTATAGGTGTGTGCGCATATACGTTTCATTTCAATTTAATATTTAATAAAAAAAAAATTATAAGTACTCGAAAATACTACAACAGCAGACGCCCCTTTTAGATATTCTTAGTATTAACATATTATTTAATAAGATAAGTGAGTTCACCTCGACAACAAAAACAATCCCTCTGTTTATTAATAAACAACAATGCACAATACCGTTCCATTTTATTTGCTTTGGTTATCCTTCGTTCCACGACAAATCCCATTGTTTATTTGGGCTGCACGCTTAGTTTCCGATATTGGCATTAGATTAACCGTCATTTCAAAAGTATTTACTTCGGTAATGTGTTTGTGATCTGACTTAAAGCAAAGGAATCCTTAGTCACTCCTCCCTTGAGGAGTTATCGGCCGAGTGAATTCCACATTTCGAACTTAAATCATTTTGAAAACGCCAAACGCAAGCTTACTAACTACAAAAAATACAATATTTGCACAGAAAAAAATTGTTGAAACCTTGCTTTGAGTGTACAGGGTGATTCAGATTGTTACTATTTATTTGTGAAATCTGAAATAAGAAATATCACTTCAGAAGCTCGCAAGAAAATAGCAAATTCAAGGGAAGTGATATGAATTTACCTTTTCCCAACCGTGACGGAAGTGAAAAAAGAAACTAAAGATCATCAATCAATTGGCTGTTATATTCCAAACCCTCTTTTCGAAATATGTAAGATCAAACAATAAAATATTTCTCCAAATATAAAACGACGTTTCTCCTAATTGTAAAGTTAATGATTAAAAAAATATACACGGAGGTGATAAAGTCTCACACCAAGTTCATAATTTGTTTATTTATTTTGAAACCATAATCTTGTTTATTGGCACCCTATTGGGGGCATAATTTGGCCTTTGTTGCTGAAGGGCTTTAAAGTAAACAAACCCGTAGTAACGCAAACAAATCCATAGTAATGCAAATAATTTACATAATTATTTTATGGAAGCTTTCGTGCACATCACTCGCATACGCTATAAAAATATTGAATCCATAAATTTTTGACAAAATAAAATAAAACGTTGTACGTACCACCTGCATAATTGTGGATAATAGCCCGAGAGTATGTTTAAAGCACGACGCGAAGCGGAGTGCTTTTAAATGCTCAAGGGCCCTTGATACATAAATAACTACTAATGTCTTTTTTGCAAAATCTTGAAACAGGTCAATTTTTTATTTTAAAAAGACACATTTTAGTGAAAAATTCTTTCTTGGTCGGCATTTGTTTTGCCGCTGTGACGTCATCATTAATTTTTTTGACTGGCAACCCTAACCTTTTCATGCAGACCTTGATGGTCCTTCTTATCAACGAAATGGCGATATAAATATAAAAATAGTACCTTACATAACAACTTTTTCGAAAAAAAAAATAGACCTGAGATAGACCATTGCATTGTCTGGAATTCTTTTTAAAAATTCAACATTTCAACATTTTCGTTAATTTTTACTTGTTTTTGTTTTGAATTTCATCATCATTAAAATGAAATAAAATAACATTGTATTTCTGAATTGCAATGTCTATTTATTTCGAAAAATTTGTTGTGTTTTTACACCACCATTTTGCTGACAAGAACGACTATCAAAAACTGCAAAAAAATTTAGTTCTGCCATTTAAAAAAAATTAATAATGACGTCACAGCGCAAGAACAAATTCCTATCAAGGAAAGATTTTTGCACTAAACTGTGTCTTCGTAAAATTAAAAATTGACCGGTTTCAAGATTTTGCAAAAAAAACATTAAATAAACAAATTTTGAGCTTGGTGTGGGACTTTATCGCCACCGTATAGAACAAAAGACTAGCCCTTGTTTTCCAGAAAGAGCCAATAGATGTAAAGAAAACCAGGAAATCGAAATGAATTTGAAATGATTTGTGAAGAAAAAGGAAATCGAAATGAATTCGATCCTACGAAGAAAATCAACAGAAACAATCGCTTTAGAGGAATTTGTTTAAACAAAAACTACAAATATTAAAACAACAGCAAACTTACGAATTGGTTGTAAGGGGGCGCTAAACAATTTTAAAAAAAAACAACGAAATAACTTTCAACTTTAGAGAACGGTTTCCGTGAATCATCCCGTATAATATTCACCTTCGAATGTATTGATTTTAAAGAGGACGGTTTCCTTGAATCACCCTGTACAATGTTCACCTTTGAAGATATTGATTTGAAATATTTTTTAAATTGAATTAAGAAGCTAACATTCCAGGCTTGAGACAAATGCCCTCCCCCATCTGGTAATGTTTTTGAAGAATTTGCCCCTAATAAATTATTCCACATACTGTAACACAAAAATAAATATTTGCACCCCTTTAATTTGGCTGAGTTAATTGTAGCCCCCTCTCGGTTGTATTTTTCAGAAAATTTTGTTGCATCTTGTTGCACCCTTTTCTTGAGATCTGAAGGGGGCAAAAGAGAAAAACAGTGCTATTCAAGGGTGCAACAAGATGCAACAAAATTTTCTGAAAAATACAACCGGGAGGGGGCTACAATTAACTCAGCCAAATTAAAGGGGTGCAAATTATATTTTTGTGAAATTGAATTTAGAATTGAAATGTATTTTATAAATTTTTCTCGGATATTTGCGGGAGGCAAAAGATAAAATTAGTGGCACGTAAGGGGGCACAACTAATGCAGTATGATATTAAAAAAAAAACGTAGGCTAACTAATTTTTTTTTAATTATAAAATCTTTTCTCAATTAATTGAGAGATGTACAAGATAAAAATAGTAAATTGTAATATTAAAAGAAAACTTTGAAAAATACAACTGGGGGGTAACTATTTTTTTAAGTTATTAATTGTTTTTCTGTTAACCGAGAAGTGTAAAATATAAAATATGTACCTAGTTGAAAAATACAACTGGGGGCGGATCAACTAATTTTTTAAATTATTAAATGTGTTCCTCAGTTAACCGAGAAGTGTAAAAGATAAAAATGATTGCAATATAAAAAAAAATAAGAAATACAATTGAAGGGGCGCGCTAACTATTTTTTTTTAATTATTACTTTTTTCCCCAATTAACCTGGAGGTGTAAAAGATATAAAAACAGTTACAACGTAAAGACAATGATACATAATTAATTTAGAATTGGAATGTGTGGAATTTTTAAAAATTCAATGGGGCAGGACAATTAAATTCTAAATTCTAGTTAAATTTCTAAGAAAATTATAGGGAAAGGGGGTCAAGTTAAGCGGCCCAAAAAATCGTAATCCTAAATCGTAATTCCATAAAAATGTAAAAAAACGCATTGGTGTTCCGCAATCCAAATGCACAAAGACTATAATGACCAACAGTTAAAAAAATTGATTAAACAGGTTTCATGTAAGTCAAATATTTCATATACGTATATGTATTATGAATATTTTTTATATTTTTAAGAATAAGTATTTAAGACTGCGATATCTTATTTATAAAATACATTTAGCGAGGGGGACAATTAAGTTAGCCCCTGCTTAGAAAATTGTTCTGCAATGTCTACCCCCTACAGGGGTACAAACAATTATGTTTGTTATGCATAGGAATGTGGGTATAATTCACACAAAGAGGTTTTTTTTTTAGTGGAGAGGGAGTCAAGTTAATTGTCCCAAAAGAAGAAGTTAAAATGTACAATAAAAATTGTAAAAAATTTGTTCCCCGCGATTCAAACATGAAGACCAACAATAAGAATAATTTAAGCAAAACATATGCAACATGCAAGCGAAATAAATGAATAAATATTTCGTTTTATATGTTTAAAAATTTTAATTCTTTATTGTTATAAATTTCCAAATTTTTCACATTTTTGAAAGTATAATAAAAACATTAGACGAGGGGGCACAATTAACTTAACCCCTCCTAGTGAAATTGATCTG
Organism: Dorcus parallelipipedus; assembly: GCA_958336345.1. Classification (NCBI taxonomy): domain Eukaryota; kingdom Metazoa; phylum Arthropoda; class Insecta; order Coleoptera; family Lucanidae; genus Dorcus; species Dorcus parallelipipedus. Next base: position 37,476,824 of record OY284483.1, on the reverse strand, counting down.
CACTGTCTCGCCTAGAGGGGTACGATCAATTATGTTTGTTATGCATACAAAGAGGCACCTTTAATTTTAGGGGTGGGGGGGGTTAGTTAATTGATCCAAAACAAAAAACTTAAGTTTAAAATAAAAATTGTAAAAATTTGCTAAGCATTGGGATGTATGATCCATACAAACAGGAACCTTTAATTGCTTTTTGGGGGGAGGGGAGTCTAGTTAATTGGCCCAAAAGAATAAACTTAAGTCTAAAATAAAAATTGTAAAAAATTGAAATAAGAGATAAGCGATTAAAACATACGACGACTTTAAAGACCAACAGTAAGATAAGAATAATTTAAATAAATTGATTATTTTATTTAGAAATATTTTATTTTATTTATAAGCATGTTAAAATTTTTTATTTATTATTTTTTAATCATTTCCAAATTTTACTCATTTTGAGAAAACTTAAATTTAAATTACACAGAAGGAAGACATTAGCAGTAATATTTTACGGGGGTTCCCTTTATATTAAATAATTTACAACGTAACGGTCGCAACAAAATCACTTATGTTAAACAGAAATAATTTAAATTGATAATAATCGAAGAGTTATTTGAACGATATTCGCATAAATTTCAATAAAAATAATTAGAAATTAAAAATAAATCATAAATAAATGTAATTTACTATTAAAATTTTGAAACTTTAATAAAACTTTTTTTAATTTCGGAAAATATATTTGAGAACTCACTGAAAATATATATATGTACAAGAAATAAATCGAACATGCAGAAAAATAAAAGATTTAAAATTTTAATTACTTTTTCACTTGTCCGAATTTGTCAAATATTGGAAAATAAAAAAGTTTTTTGAAAAGTGCAAAGAAACTCGAGCAAATAAATACATTTTGAAAATATACAAAACATGAAAACTTTTGTAAACTAGAAAAGAAACTCGACCGAACAAATATATTTTTGTTATAATTTTGTTAAACAAAATTTCATGGACCTATAATAGCTCGAAAAAGCCGCCATGTTTTATACCGATTTGCAAGTTCGCTAAACTATCTAAATCTCACGTGGGAGTTATTCATTTGAAAATAATTAATAGGGGTGTTTGCGTAAGTGTAGCAATGAGTTTTCTGTGGTGCGTGCAAAAATTTCGGGAAAAAAATCCGGAGCGTTCGAGAAATTTTTCCGGAACCCGTTCGAAACGAAAACGCTGTTGCTTAACAACCTACGATAATACATAATCTATGTGTATAAAATTTTATCTAACTTACCGTACGTTCTTTGATAATCAGGTTTTGTTGCCATTATCGGTGTTATCAACAAATATAAGCACTAACTTCTGACTCGCTAACAACCTACTTCAGAGTCGTGTGGTATTTCGTTCTAGACGCACACGCCGTCGCAAAACCAAGAATTCCGGGGCCAGGTCTTTTGATGGTGAGGGAGGGGAGTGTTTCGTTTCGTGGTGGGGGCAGGGGCGAAGAAACGCCTTGGTTTTTCGATTTTTTTTGTTTTGTTTTGGTTTTTCATTTTTGACAGAGCGCAGTGGTCCAAAAGTGAGTATTCTCGTTTCTTTTATGTGCGTTCGGTACCCCCGGAGTTTTTAAAAACGTTCCGTGTCCGATGAGCTTGAAGAGCGCACCGACACAAAATGTCCGCGGTCATAAAATAATTAGTACATAAGCAAATAAAAATGGCCGCGCTTGGTTTGTTGCAAGCATTTCATTGTTGCTAAACAAAGAACGATAACGTATAGTTATTTTCGACCATCATTAAAGAAGAAATTTTAATATGTAATTTTAACGAAGGATTTATTCAGTTTGCTTTGGTCATATTAAATTTATAGGAATATATGTGAAATACGCAAAGAAAATTATATTTAAAAAAATTTACTGCTGCGTCAAAAGCTATAAACAAAAGTTTCTAGTCAAATAATTTTTTCTGTCAAAACTTGTTATATACATACGATACGGTACTATACATGCAATATTTTGTGTAAATTTGGTAGTTTTCAAAAGTTTTTATTTTTGTGTATTTAACTAACAATAAGACGCGTATTAATTTATTTATTCGGTCAAGTCTCTTTGCACTTTTTTTAATATTTAACAATCTTTTGGACCACTGTAAAATATGAGAAAATAATTGACAGTAATCTGTATGATGATGAAATACAATGCCTCATTGAATTATTGGATTTGGTGCTTTCTTTCAGTTTAATAACAAATTTTATACTCAAAAGGATGGACCTGCTATGGGATGTAATCTTCCTCCTCTTCTTACTGATATTTTTATGAATCATCTCGAAACAGAATTTTTTTAATCAGGCAATGTTTTAATTAATAATATTACATTTTATGCTAGATATGTCGATGATATATCCTAATCGTTTGGCAGGGTGATGCTACTTTTGCTTCCCTACTTTTAAATCATTTACAACCAAAACATTTAAATTTACTTTAGAAATCGAACGTGACAATCGTACCTATTAACTTTCTTGACATTACTATCACCAGATTTTTACAAACATTTTCTTTTAAAATATTTAGAAAACCTACCAATACTGATGCTGTTATTAATTTTAATCACTCTACACAACACAAACATTTCGGCTTTCGTAGCTTTTTTCCATGGAGCTTTTTCTGTACCGATGAATTACACCAAAATTATCCTTCAAATAGTTCACAATAATAATTTTCCTATAGTCATCATTAAAAAGCTTCATCACAAAATTCCTAATAAATTAATTAATAAATCTGTCTACCCGATTCAGCCTTTCGAGTTTCACTTTTGCTTCTATACCTTATTTCGGTCCGATTTCTGATAAATTGAGAAAATCTCTTAACCACCTTGAAGGTGTTTAAGTTACTTTCTCGAATAATTCAAATATTTTGTCTTTGCTTAGCAATACGAAGGATAAAGTTGATTTCATGAGGAAGAATGGTGTTTATTCCCTGAAATGTGGTGATTGTAATTCTATACAGGGATATCCACATAAACCGTTCGTTAAAAGTTTTCAAGGTTGCAGTTCACGTAGATATTTGAAATTTAAGGAGCAAGGGTTTTCCGTAGAGATCTCTTTAAATAAAATAAAATTGTCTGTGTATCACTTCCGGTTGTACCGGTTGTACTCGCTTATTTTAAATGGAATGCTATATTTTTTATCACATTTTTGAATTCTACATGTAAAAATATGTTAAGTTGCAATACATTTCCCTATCTCTAAAATGCATTATTTTTGAGATATTTTGAAATTTCTTAAAAATTTGGATTCTGCAATCTGATTTTCAAAAAATTATAATACAGCTATGATTGAAGCAATTTTATTTGTAATAGCTGATATTGTAGTTGAAGCTTTAAGGTTCTTAGAAATTCCATAAGCATAATCTATTAAGCTACAGGGTGTCTAAAACGCACCGCTCCCCTCGAAGATATTGAAGCACAGAAAAATACTTTTTTTTCAAATGGAACGACCAATATTTTAATACACCATCGTATGTGGAATTAAATGCTGTGTCGAACTATACTAGCATTCCCTATACCTAACTTTAACAGTTTTTCAGTTATATTTCTGGTTTAATACATAAAAATTGACATTTATTAGGTTAAATATTTTTAATATTGTTGATATAGTTATGAAAACAACAAACAATTGCATTTAACGTTTCCTGTTACTACAAATTTTAAGCAAAAGCAAAAAAAAGTTGAGAATCAAAATCAAAATTATTCAAACGCTGATATTTTAAATCTATTTTTTAAATTCATGAAGAATGATCTAAAATTGTTCAGAGCAGAGAATGTGTGTTCAATCAAATGTACCCCTCTTGTCTCCTATGAATAAAACACAGTTTGGAAAGTTTGAACCTAACTTTATACAATTTGGAAAAATAAAATGTACGAAGATCAGTAACAAATAACGAAGATAATTAGACAATGGTTTTAAAATACTTTCACGCTAATCCAGAGAATTGCAAACTAGCAGCTATTTTATTCTTCAATTTAAAGTAATGAAATTAATACTTTTTCGTTTTATAAGATCACAAGCGTCCTAAGAGAAGGATGATTAAAGAACTATTAAAATTTGTGAATTTCCACTTGCCAAATTCTATTTTCTTTGGTTGACTACAAAATTTGTAGTAACAGTAATCGTTGTTATAATTTCCATGCTATCTTAATAAAATTAAAAATATTTGACCTATTAAAATTGTAATTAAATCGAAAATGTTTCATAACTCAAAAATTGTTAAAGTTTGGTATAGGGAATGCTAGTACAGTTCGACGCAGCATTTGATTCCACATACAATGGTGCATTAAAATATCGGTCATTCCATTTGAAAAAAAGTATTTTTCTGTGTTTGAATATCTTCGAGTGGAGCGGTGCGTTTTAGACACCCTGTAGCTTAATAGATTATGCTGATGGAATTTTTAAGAACCTTAAAGCTTCAACTACAATATTAGCTATTACAAATAAAATTGCTTCAATAACAGCTGTGTTATAATTTTTTGAAAATCAGATTGCAGAATCCAAATTTCTAAGAAAATTCAAAATATCTCAAAAATGATGCACTTTAGAGATAGGGAAATGTATTGCAATTTAACATATTTTTACATGTAATATTCAAAAACGTGATAAAAAATATAGCATTCCATTTAAAATAAGCGAGTTGATAGCGACTTCCGGTACAACCGGAAGTGATGCAAAGACAATTTTATTTTATTTAAAGAGATCTCTACGGAGAACCCTTGTTTTTTAAATTTCAATTATATCTACGTGAACTGCAACCTTGAAGACTTTTAACGAACGGTTTATGTAGATATCCCTGTATACATACAAAGGTCAAATTGGTAGATGTTTATCTATCCGTTTAAACGAACACTTAGCTTCAGCTAGATTAGGTAAAACCAACTCAAATTTTGCTTTACATATTATAGAGTCTGGCCCCAATAGCATTGCTAATCATGAGATCAAATTGATCCATTAATTTCCAAAAAGTTTAAAACTCAACATTGCGGAAATTTTAGAAATTTTTTTACACGGGAAGAACAGTAACGTTACCCTTGGATTCCAAGAAATTGAAATAAATTTAAGTAACTTGTTGGCCTCAATTCTTTTTTCTTCCATTTTCATTTTAACATTTACTTTAATAATTTTAGTTTTAACTTATTTTGTGTTGTTACATTCGTCTTTTTAGCTTTTTTGATTGTGATTTACGACAAGTTCGTTTCTGAATTTCTGTGTTAATCAAGCCTTCAGCTTGGATTTTTGTCACGTTTACATTAGTTTTCAAAATTTGTTGTTTTCTCATAAAATAATGTTATTGCTTTGGGAATTGTTACCTTTTCAAGCAACTTAGGTTGGCATTATGCCTTACTTTAGGTCTGTGCGATAGCTCTGCACTTTTCTACACTTTTTGCACCAACCACCCCTGAGAGAGTGCGATGTATATAACATAACGTAAGTAGGAGCGAGAAAAATAGAGTAAAGGTGTTAAAAGTGTGGAAAGTGCAGAGCTATCGAACTATCGAACAGACCTTTTTTGTTGTCATTCTATTATCTGCTGGCTTTAGTTTAAAAATAGCTACGTTTGCGGATTCGACTTAAGTAGGTTTGTAATTAGTTTTTAGCGATAATTTCGTAAATTATTTTTAACTTTGTAGTTTTGATAATGGAAATTGTTCCGAAACATGTCAACTAGTCAACCTTTGTTGTTGCTGTGACGATCGATTAATAAACAGATTTGGAAACTTAACCTACAATTTATGACTCGAGGTTTCTTTTCGTCGATTTTTTTTTTTCGAAACAACTAGTCACTAATATCATGGATATTTGGAAATACGTAATTAAAATTTTTAATTTTTATATTTATCTGCATGTTCAGTTTTTTTTTAATTGTATGTTTCTTTGCTCATTTTTTTTTTTTTTCGCTTCTGCAGTTTTTGTTTTCATTTGCTTCGTGTTTCATCAATGGAACTTTTTTCATTCACTTCATTAACTTAGTTTCTTCTTGCTGCCTCGGAAGGTATTCTGTGTTTACATATTTCGTTTTGTTTTGTTTCTTTAATTCCTACTTCTTTGCTTATTACATTTTCCACTTGTTCCACAGTTTTTAGTATTTTGTCTAAAAAGTTACTTACATTTTTCATTTATTTTTTTGCGTTTTCATTTTTTTTGCTTCATCATATTTTGTTATTTGTTTCGTGTTTTGTTTGTTTGAAACGTCATTTTCCTATTTCATTTGTTCCGTTCTAAAATACGGTTTCGTGTCTTTTCAGAATTTGTACTTATTCGATCGAGTTTCTTTGCACTTTTCAAAAATTGTCTTTATTTTTTAATATTTGATAAAGACCGGTTTTCTTTTGGACAACTGAAAAATGTGATGAAGGGGGACTGTGGATGAAGTAATAAAAATTTTAAATCCTTTCATTTATCTGAATGTTCGTTTTTTTTTAAATATTTTTAGTGACTTCCCAAATACACTTTCGTGTCTTTTTAAAATTTATTTATTCGGTCAAGTTCCTTCATTTATTATTAATTTTATTTATTTTGAAATTTTATTTAACTTTATTTTATTTACATATGTATTTAATATTTTGATTTATTTAATAAGTTAATTGACTTTTTTTAATTTTAATTTATGCCAATATGCATACTTGGGTATCGAAAAATATCTTTTCAAAAGAAACCCCCCAATAAAATAATACTATTAATGTTCTTGTAAACATAAGACATTTCAGTTTTCCAAAAATGGGTACAGTTTGAGGATTTATAAAAACAATAAATTAATAATATTGAATAGTTACATGAAATATACTCGTTTTTTATTGTTGCGGTCCCGAATCGCGAGAATCTATTTCTATTTGGGTCAATTACTTGACCCCCTCCTCCGATGCTTTCGATCTTTTTATCCCCGCACCAGGGGGGAGAGCTCAAATTTTTACATATTTTATTGAGATTTTAGAATTTTAATAGCAAACTACATTTGTGTGCGAGTTCGATTGTTTTAAAACTTTAGGTGGGTTTCGTCTCCGGCTTTGCATCAGGATGTCTCAAATTTAAAAAAGGATTCGCACCGGGGGGTACCAAATTTAAAAAAAAAAAAAAACCTTAAATTTTTTTCTAGCTTCGCATTTAATAAAAAATTACGTTATTGTACATCTGCATTTAGTTTTGTATGAAGTCCCAGATTATCTGTAACCCCCTCGTAACAGGGGGATCATATTTTTAAAAACGCCGTATTAAAACATTGTTGAAGCTTCGAATTTTAATTAAATTCTTTTTTATTTTATATGTTGTCCCAAATATTCTCTTATCTCCGGCCTCACATCAGGGGGTCCCAAATTTTGAAAACCGTCCTCGTCTCCGGTCTCGAATCTCAAATTTTTAAGAACGCATCATTGAAACTCTCTTGAAGCTTCGAATTTAAATACCTATGTAAGTACGTGTATGTTCGATATCTCTTTTTTGTGTTTTAAGCGGACCCCAAATATTATGTGCATATACAGCGTGTTTTCTAAGTACGGTCCGTAACTTCGGGGTAATATTACTTGCGATATTTTAATAAAAAGCTTTTATATAAACACGAGTCCGGAAACGCTTATATTCCGAAATACAAAGTATAGAAGAAATAGAAGAGTTTTTATTTATTTTTCTAACGGATCTAATCGGATAGTATTACGTAAAAATATACAAGAGACATTTTTTGTTGCGCATAAACAATAAAAAAAACTCTTTGAAGTTTTACTTTTACACCCTGTATCTCGGAATATAAGCGTTTCCAGACACGCGTTTATATAAAAGCTTTTATTAAAATATCGCAAGTAATTGCACCCTGAAGTAATGGACCGTACTTAAGACACATCCTGTATAACGTTTTAAGCAACTTACATACCTACACGAAAGAATTTTTTTTTAGCTTTCTGTTTTCGAAGTGTTCGCGGATTCAAAATTTAGAGTAAGTGACTTTAAAGAGGTACAACCCCTTAACGATCTCATAAGACTCATTTTTTTTTAAATATTTACCTAAAAATTCAAGTGTATAAAGTCCGTTTTACATTTGTTAAATTTGATACAAATTTTTGTTACAAAGTGAGAGAGATAGGCTACCACAGTGAATTTTGATTGGTTGAATTGGCACTCCTCACTAACTTTATAACAGATTTTAGATAGAAAATGTCATAGTGTAAAACGGCCATAACATCCATGGCGGACTGGATTTAAAAATGTTGGTTGCCATAAGCAGACAAAAGGGGCTCACGTCGTTTTTAACATATATTATTTGAGGGTACCCCTTATACCCATTTCATCAGGAGCTTACAAGTCTCATTGCCATTGGCCAATCCGCCGCTATAAAACATATCTCCAGTAACGCGTAAAATGGACTTTCTTTGCCAAATTATTGTACCCTTTGAGCACAATGAAATAAAAACTTTTTTTTCTTCTTTTAGGCAAGAAACTACGAGCTGAATTGACTTAAGCGTAACCTAGATCGCTTTATATTATTTTTCAAATTGTTTTTATTGCATTTATCGTAGAATTTATGAAACATTAAAGTTGACTGATATTAATATCCTTCAGTCCGCAAAGAAAATCAAACAATTTAAAACCTTAAGCACTTCGTCAGGATTAAAGTTATTAATTAGTCATAATCCAGATGTCAATATGGACTTTAAACTTTGACCGGATCGAAACAAATTTAAATGTTTACCTGCTTTCCTCATCCTTCTGTAATACAATTTTGTTATTGCCGTAGCTTAAAATTCTAAATATAAAAGCCCCTAGCTGGTTTTAAATTCCCTTAACATTAACATACTTAATTACATGTTCATTTAAGGAGTATGAAAGTTAGTAGGTAAACAAACGCGTTTGTAAAAAGGGCTTTGTTTGTTTATAAGTTGATTCACAATTAAAAAATTGTTCAGTTTTAAAAATTTTGAAAAATGCACATTTTCAAAACATTTCAAATTATATTTTTGCAAAAAAATACTTGCACACGACTAACTACTTTTATTTTTAAATTTACCGCCTTTTGAAAGCGCCAACCCATTTATTACGTCACTGTACAAATAGGTTAGTTATTTGAAAAAGCGCCAAATTCAAAATAAAAACCATTTCTCTTCCGAGTGAGTTTTTCTACATTATATTTTTTAATGGAACGTGAACTGTATACATTTTAAATCCAATCCCAATAATAATCTTCCTTGTAGTTAGACAACATTTTGTATGAAATTTACCGCGTTGTATAAAGGTCTAGGCCGAATACTAAACATATATTTGCTTAATGAGATAAGATAACGAAAGTACAACGCGTTCACCCAATTGTCACACAAAAAGTTAGTGTTCCTCGAGAACGTGTTTTCATTACTTTGAAGCAAACCCTTAATATTACCGAAAAAAATAAAACAACAAAAATTTGTGCAGCTGCTATAATACCTCTTACTCTTTTTTAATTTAGAAATAAAATTCACAAAAATTAGAAGTCGTTTCAAAAGGAAACATCATCAATGGATTCTATTCTAGTAATATATTTCTATTATGTACCTACTTAATATACAGAGTGAGCACAAAGTTTAAAATCTGGAAATAGTTACGCATAGCACTAAGCAATGCTCCATATAAATCCGCCTTTACACAATTCGATTTAAAATAATTACTGCTACTGATCATTTAAATTAGGCAAGCGAACTCTCACTTATGGTAATATTTAAAATGAAATATATCCCAGTTACAATAATAGGATAATCAGTGGCGTAACAGAATTAATTTTGTCAAAAAATGTAAAATATAGAGTTGCCAAAAACATATTAAACAATAATTAAAAGAAACGCTACGTAGATATGAAATAACTTAATGTTTGTTACGAAAATGATTCATAAATGAAACAATACAAACAAGACCTCTGTTCACTTTGGTTACTTTTTTATTGACATGCAAATATGTTACAGTGTCGCCAATCTTCGCGAAACAAAGTTTCCAAGAAAATTGATAAACGTCATTTTTTATTATATGATTGATCGATTGATAATTTTAAGTACTTTTATATAGCTATCTCCTTTTAGCTTTTTACTTACCTACTTATTTTAATTTAAAAAGAAACGGTAGGTTAATTTTTGGATTACTGGAAATAAGCAGATGTGTATGAAATTGTTTTAAAAATAAAATAATTTAATGATTGTGTTTTGTTTTCTTTTAGTGCCCTCCTTCTATCTCCTTGAGCCTCCATTAATCTAATAATCGATTCCACATCTTTTCTTTTATTTTTTCTTAACATAAGGTGAAGTGGTCGTTAATTTTGTGCAAAAATTTAAATTTCATATTCTATAAAAAAAGGCATTTTTAATACTAAAAGGTATGCTTATTAACTTTCTGTTTTATAATTATTTAAATATGCGTCCAAGCTATTTTTCTCGGCCAGTGCAGTCTCGTCGCAGTAAGTTTTCATGGCTCCCCCTAACAGATAGGCAACCCCCAGAAATTTTGTTCTTGTGAACGTAACCGGCAGCACAACCTTAAATTTATTAGTTCTGCTAATTGTAAGTTTGCTTAGTGTGTGATTGCATATTTGAATATTTGTGTAAAATTATACGATTTTAAAAAGAATTTGTATAAATTTGAAAGAGAAACTTACAAAGGAATAGTACTTTCTGTAGGATTTACTTACGAAATATGTTACATCCTGCACGAGAGAAATTGATTTAATTTTACCTGTGAAGAAGGAACATAGCACATGTCGTCAAAGCAGGATATTAGTTAAAAATTGTAAAGAGAAATTTATAACTTAGGTACCGAGGTTTTCCACAAACGTTTGCTTCAAAAACACAAAAATCAATCACAATTAGGGGTTGTTAAGAGTTTAGAGTTTATTAAAATTTAAAGCAGATTTATATCTGTTTTAAAAATTGCCACAACAGCTGACAACCTATGAACAATTTATTGTTATTTATCTGATTTTAAAAGCGTTTCAAAGCATTTTTCCTTTTTCGTCTTTTGTTAAGCAAGTACTTAAGACAATAATAGATATAATAATAATTTTATTGGCCTTATTTCGTCACACATGACATAGACAAGTCAGTAGTTCAAGGACACCTACACACAAACTTATTAAAATATTGCAATACATATATTAAAATATTACAAACACTGGAAGGAGTAGGTGTTTAGAGACAATCTTTTGAAAATTCTTGATATATGCTTCAATTTCCGTTTCTTTTAAAGAATGTTTATTTTTTTGTTACAAATCGTTACAATAAATAAAAAATCGATCTGAAGGAACGTAAAAGCAAAAAACGCCAAAGTAGGATACACTGTGTGCAATGAAGAATTGAAAAGAATAGTTTATTACTTATTCAAGCTTGTCGCGATTTAAACTATTCATTTTGTAAATAAAGTTTTTCATACAACTTTAACTGTAATAAAAATTAAATTGCTTAGGTACTTAGGTCTGTTGAAAAACTGTGAAATTAATAGCGTTTTCGATTGCTCGCACTAGTGCACACTCAGAATATGTTCATCTCATGTTATTGCATGAGGTTAAAAGAAGATGCAAATACACTGAGTGCAACCGGTGCAGGGGCGCGTTCACAATAACCTCAAGGTGAAAAGTTGTTCCGTTCATAATAAACGCACCATTTCGTCCGGTAAACAAATTTTTACCTACAATACTAATACTATACATATAATACTAACAATGTAATCCATTTTTCTGGTTTTAGGACGCTTTCAGTATTTCAATCTTCACTATTTTACCGTTTTGACAACTCGTTTCAAAGCGTTCCTAATAGCCTGTTGTCCGGGCAATCGTCCTGCCAGGGTAAACACACTTTGTCGGGCGTTTATTCTGAACGCACCCCAGGTGAATCGAAAACCCTATAAATGAATGGCGGGTTTTGAATTCTAGAAATTAGCGGGAAAAGTAAGAAACATTGGTTAGGCCACCAGTGTAACAGATGTGTGACAAAAATTGCCTACACTTAAAAATTAACATTAAACAACTAATTTTTTTAATTAATTAATTTATTCTTCTTTATTGTATAAAATTGGCCCTCCCGAGAATATTAATTTAACGAAAAAAAAAAGCTAAGGAGATTCTTATCTCGAAACAAATTATAAAAGAAGTTTTTCATACAACTTTTATTGCAATACTTTTTCAAATTATTTTAAGCATTAAAATGTCGTAGGTTCGAATATCTCCTTTCTGAAAAAAAATCGACTTTTCAGCTCTCATAATTGGCAAGAAACGTTGTCAATTGACTGCACTCAGATTATCTTCATCTCGTATTATTACATGAGGTTAAAACAGGTTGCCAATACTCTGAGGAGGGTCAGTCCTCATTTAACTTTAAACTCCTGTTTATTTCCATAGGAATAATTGTTTACATAATTGCTACAAGGGAATAATCAGGAGTTTAAAATTAAACTAGGACTGAGAAACCCAGCCTGAATGCAAGTGCAAGTGAATCAAAAGACGTCATAAAATTATTACAAAGAGAAAATCTGAGACCGCAATATTTTTAATTTTATGAAAGAGGTGCTGTGCCAACACGAATGACGAACTGTTCGTTTTATGGTCGTTCCAAAATTTTATAAATCGCTTGTGAGCCTATGACTAGTGTTGTAGAAATACGGTATTTTGAAATATTTCGTTCGGCCCTACGTGTATTTTATGATAAAATACGGTACAGTAAATGTAGAGCTGTATAAAATATTTGAAAATGCCGTATTTTTACATCACTACCCGACATGCAGCGGCCATATTTAGTTACCACTTTGGACAAGAAACTACTGTTTTGGTATGACTCTCCTGTGTATTCTTTAGTCGTCGGTCATCCCATACAAAACTGCCAAATGCTTTTACAGCAAATTTGAAAATTAATAGGCCTGTTCCATTTGGCAGAATTTCAAGTTCTGAATCGTTCAAATCATCCGCAGTATGAAATTTATATCCAATTTTGTGTACTGCTCATGCTCAGTAGGATTTTGAACGGTTCAGAACTTGAAATCCTGACGAATGGAACGAACCTATTATATTTATTGCAAGCAAAACCGACTTGCAAAAAAAAATGTTAAAATCTATAATTTTACAAACAGTTCAAAACACATGTTTTACTTCACATACGACATTTATTTCACAGTGTAATAAAAATGTAACAACTAATTATCAACTAAATGCTTTGTGACGCTTATGCTTGGACACAAGTGACGAAATAATCCAAGCATAAGCGCCTTGCCTTATTTCAGAACCGAAGAGGAAATTACAAAAAGCCATCGAGTTCTGAAATAATTCGAGTAAACACGAAACAAACGACGAAAAACCAAAAGCCCTCAACCTTCCACCTTCGCGAGGATATCGGACTCCCTGTACAAGTGGTACTCTGTGTTTTCTTCTAATTCTACCTTCGTGCCCCCGTACTCGGGCAAGAGCACATTGTCGCCAATCTTCACATTTAAAGGGATTGTTTCTCCATTCTGTTCACACAAAGTTTCTTTAGTGTTTGGAATATGTAAGTTAATGTGAGAGACTACCTGATTTCGGGATCCGGGTCCGACCGCCACCACCGTTCCCTTTAGGACTTTCGCGGTGGCCTTTTCTGGAATGACGATGCCCCCTTTCGTTTTCGTAACGGCATCGAACTTCTTAATGAGCACTCGATCTAACAGGGGAATGAGTCTTTTAGCTGCACTAGCCTAAAAACAATGTCGGAATTAACTAATGCACATCCGATTATCTCACACGGGAAGCAAATGGAAACGTAGCAAAAATTTCATTTACCAATTCCTGTAAACTCATCTTAATTTATTGATTGAGATAAACGGTTAAATCTTCTTGGCGTTTTGCCGATGACACGTTCTTATTTAGCGTGTAAAAAAAAGGGAGACAAATGACGCTGGTTGCTAGCGTGAATTGTTTATAAGGTTTACCGTGAAACTTACCATTTTAATTGTGAAGTTTTAATTATTTGGAATAAAGAACACGTGCAGTTACAGAATTTTCTAGAACCGAAACAAGACTTCGACGCCTCGTGGGTTACACGAACGCAGGATCGCCAACCTGACAAATCTACGTTCCCAAGTTTACTCTACAAACGAATCGACTAACTTTTATTTCTTTTAAGTTTTGCAAAACATAATTGTGTTAAAATTCATACTCAAAAAGTTCTTGTTTTATTAAAGCTTTCAATATGAACAACATCGGGCAGTGTTGTCAATCTAGTAGTTTTGACACTAGTTTTAGTGACTTTCTGATGAAATTTCAAATAATTTCTCGTGAGTTCAGGCTGAAATGTGAAAAATGTATTGCTGTCATGACCAATTTAGGGATAAATCTAGTGATTTAATTTAAAATAACTAACCAGAAACTCAAAGTTTTAATTCTTAAATCATAGAATCAACGAGTTAAGAATAATACAAGTGAGCATACTAACAGTAGTTGTCCAAACTGGTCACTACATATGGCCGCTGTGTATTATAGGCTTCACCATAGGCATAACGTTTCACAAAATTTTGGAGTGTCCGCAAACCGATAGTTCGTCTTTGTTTATAACACACTTACTATTCAATTTAACTAAATGGAGTTCTATGACTAAAAGTACTTGAAGGGAACTTACATACATACATTAAACTTGCTGCGCCACTGAACAACGAAAAATTCCAAAAATAATCTAAGTCATTCACTTCTAACTGAAATATATAATAGGTTTGTTCCAGCAGCAGCTTCTGACAGGTTCGGATCCGTTGAAAATAGTTGCCCGACGAAGTAATGACCGATTTTAACAGCGCCGTCAAAAGTACAATTTTGATGTCCGCATGCTCTTAACGGTTTCGAACTAGTTAGAAAGATGTAATTGCGATCACCTAGTACCTTATCTTCCCTCCTGTTATTATTTCCTCGTTGCATAAAATATACCGAGTGACTTTTAATGATTGAAGCAAATTTGTATGTTGTGAACACTGAGGAATTGGCATTTCCTGAAAGTTCGTTAATTTTGCGGGAATGCGTAGCTATAGGTTAGAGTTGATATTTACATTGATGATGAACACTGTTTCAACAGATTATTATTATTCAAGACCTGGAAATGTTAGCCCCCTTTGCGTAAGCAGCACCGAATCCTTTGAGATAAGTTATTGAAGACATTATTAACGTTTTAGGTTGTCTGATATTTGCAATTGCCAGTTGCACAATTCATTCAAATTGTTTAATACGTATTCTGAACATCACATTATTGAAATGAGGAAATAAGAAGTTCAAATTTAATTGAATATTAGAGCAAATCTTCAAGTCCCCTTTGCGTAAGCAGTACCGAATTCTTTGAGATATGTTATTGAAGACATTATTAACGTTTTAGGTTGTCCGATATTTGCAGTTGCCTGCTGCAATTCTTCCAAATTGTTTAATATGTATTCTGAATACCAAATTATTGAAATAAGGAAGTAAGAAGTCCGGATTTAATTGAATATTAGAGCAATTAGGCCACCAACCAGCACTGATTAAACATCCTGGGAAAAACTCCTCTAAATAATTTATTGTGGTTCGTGCTGTGTGAGCAGTGGCGGAATCTTGTTGAAAGTAGACATTTGCTAATTCAGTGTTGTCTAACTGGTTTATAAATGTATCCAATATAAGTCTCTGATATCTATAGGGGTTGTTTCCCGGAAGAATATTGGTCCAATAATTCTCCAAGACATTGCCACCCAAACACCAATTTTAAGTGGATGTAGTGCCTTTACATCAATCACATTAAAGGGTTATGTTCCGACCAAGTCCTGAAATTTTGTGAATTGATAAACCCAGAGAGATGAAACCAGGCTTTATCAGCAAGGAAAGTTGTATCTTGTTGGGCACTATTATTTAGCAGATTATTGTTATACCACTGACAAAACTGAATTTATTGAAGAAAATCGAGTGGGTGAAGTTGTCGAACCATTGAAAATTTGTATGATTGGAAATGAAGGTGTTTTTTCAAGATCTTCCGAGTGGATTCGTATAGGAAACATGAGGATTCTGTTATACAGTATCATTAACATTTTGTACAATATCGAGTGTTATTATAGTGGGGCGATCAGTGAATTTTCCTTTTTCTACATTACCGGTTTGCAAGAAACGTTCATTTATTAACCGATTTTGAATTGAACTGACTTTAAAGTGAATAGAGAGACTCATAAAAGGAATGATGTTTTGGAACTAAAATTAACATAACGTAAGAAATCACATGAAACTGATAACTGATTTAGAAAACCAGCTTGATCAGTACAGTGTGCGGGAGGGGAAATTCAATCACTTCCTTATCACTGGTCGCCAACTGAATAACTAAATGGAATGCAATCAATGATTTTTAAGTGAATTTGAAGCGATTCGTGTTCATTGTAAAACAGTGTTGTGAAAAAAGACGAAACTCAATTTGTTGTTCAGGGTATATTTCAATGAAATCGTCATAGGCGTGCTGCTGTGAATAAATTCAATTACTATTGGGCTGATTCAGCAGAACATATCAGTAACGGTTCCTGATCCAACAGTTGAGACTGAACACTTATTTCTGCTGAATGAAGTTCACTCATCGTAACATGTTCCAGTCAGGTAGCGGAGAAGTTACGCTACAAAAAATGGCGAACCCTCCAACTCATCAACCTCATGAGGTCGCATTCAGCAGAAATTTGTTCAACAGTTACACAACTTTCGGGTTTACTGAATGTGCCCATTTTCATTTTGTACTCCGCTTCGAAAATAAGCCATTACTAAAAATGTATTTTATTCTGTGCTCAAAACCATTTTGGTAATAAATTGTGATAATTAAATATCTTATTTATTTGGTTTTCTTGATTCGACAATAAACGAATTTATTTGAGTTTGACAATCTAGTGCACTAACCTAAATCTAAATTTTGAATTTGAAAATCCAGCACACCAACATAAAAATTGAAAAATGTTGCCAATCCAATAAAATAATTCTCAATCATTAAAAGTCACTCGGTATAATTTTGTTGTGACATCTGTCCTAAAATGTTCGCCATACTTGAAAGTCGATTACTTTTTTATCAACAATACATTATAACATTATTTTTGGCAATTTTTGCGCAAAGAAACAAAAATCAAATGTTTCTTTTTCCTACCATCGACCGTATTTTGTTTCTTTTATAAGCAACGCCTAGTTTGAATCCAAATTTAAATTGGCCATTGACAACGGATACGCGGAGATTCTCCGTAGGAGAGAGTAGGTGTCGCCTGAGCGGATCAGAAACGCTCAGCATTGCTTTCATTTATTCAACTGTTTCTTCTTCTACAATTTCACTGATATTCTCATTTAAGTTACCTTTTTTCTCATTAATTTTAACCCTTCCATCTTTCACCTTTCATTTTATTATGTATGTTTATAGAACGTTTTCTAACTGTTTACTTATAATTTGTTTCACATTTGATTCTATTTTGTAGTTTTTGTTCTTTTGAAAAACAGAAATCGAAACTCGATGCGAATTCGAACAACTTTTGTTGTCGCTTTTATTTATTTTTTGACGCAGAAAAGAAAACGACAGCTTTTTTTATTTCCACATCGTCGATCTTTTTTATTCTCTCCATTTTTGTTACATAATACGATCGTGTTTTGTTTATGTTTTTGACTTTATGAAAAAAGAAATTTGTTGCAACTTACTAATTTATCATGTCTCATAGAATTTTAGGTCAAGAATCAGCCTCAAGATGTCGCCACCTAAACTAGTAAGAGAAAAAGGAAACGCTGAAGATCCAGCGACTTTCGTTTTCTTATAAACTTTGACAGACCACTTTAATACTGGGTGCGTTAATAAAAAAAAAACCTACACACGTTGACAGGTAGTAGTAGAGACCAAAACAAGAAAAAAATTCTAATAAACCCAGATCCAATTCTCAATGGTTTTCGAGATATGAAACTTATGAAATTTTGAATTTGTATGAATCTTTTAAGGAAGTCTTGTTGGTCGTCGGGATTATAATGGAGTTCTCGAGCTACTTTTCTGCTGAGGAGGCCCCAATTAAGGCCGAAATAGCTATACAGAAGATCCTGACAGTAAAATTACTTAATAGTAAACACGTTTAGTTATTTAATTAAACCATATTTCCTTTTTCTCTGAGCCAAAGGTCGACTTCTTGAAAAGTTTCATGAGATACGTTAGCAGGTAAATTCGTCTAACTTTACGCCAATTTTAACTAGCTTCGCCGTAACACAAATGCATATCGGCGTAGTCCGTTAAAGTAAATGTAACCATTGCGAAACTAAACTTGCTCATTTTTTACTGTCAATATTTGTCACAGCAGGAAAACTTTTGTTTTACCATATTTTGATTTTAATGGATTCATTCAGATTCAAAATTTCAAAATCCTATATCTCAAAAACCATTGAGAATTGGACTTGGGTTTATTAGAATTTTTTTCTTCTTTTGGTCTCTACTATCACCTGTCAACGTGTGTAGGTTTTTTTTTAATAACACCCTGTAGATATGAAATATCGCAAGATGTTAGGGATTCCAACATGACTGTTATAAATTTACGGGAAAATCAAAGAAGCGGCAGTATTTCTGGTTCACCCGTCATGAATCAAAAGATGTTTAAAAGTGGGTATGTAACTTTTCACCATTCCTGTAATTTATATTAATTTTGTTTTTCAGTTGCTGAATGAAATATGCAAATGGATTAGAACATCTCGGCTCGATTTTGATTAATGGGAGTTGATGGGAGTCTCCCTCAGATGGATGGAAACGTTAGACGGTTCTTTTTAGAGCTATGAAATGTTTCCCCTGAGAATTTGTTACTCCTGCAGACACAACACTTGTATCCAAATATGCGATGGCTTTCTTCTTTGAATTGTTAGACAGGCAGTTTTATTTTTGATTTGAAAAAGTTTCAAAATCTTACGGCGTCATCTGTTAGGCAATAACAGAAGTTTTAGCAGTATTGCAGGTTTCTACAAGCTTTCTGAAGTGCACGTATTAGACCAATTTATAAAATCTACTTCCATTTTCCCCTCAACACACTATTGAAGTGTCAGTTTGAAACTTTATGCAATTATTTAATTCCTCACTTGGGTGTTCAAAATACGCAATGTTTCAAAATTTTAGGGTGCCATCTATTAGACAATAGCAGAAGTTATAGCAGTATTACAGGTTTCTGTACGAGTTTCTAAAATGCGCATATTAAATTTGTAAATACAAATCTATAAAATCTAAGATTTCTTTTTTCCCGGGGAAATTTCCCTCCCCCCAACAAACTATTAAAGAACGTCAATCTGAAACTTTATGCAATTGTTTATATTCCTCACATAGGGTTCAAAATGCATGAAATGATATTAATATCAAGTTAAATGTTTATAAAATATCAATAATTATTAGCTGATTTAATTTAATAAAATATTTATTAGATTATAAACAATTTTACTAAATAGAAATCGTTTTTTTTTTTTAATTACAGTTTAGAGTACCTGTGGAGTAGTGCGACTGGGGCGACCTCTCTCGATTGTTAGCTAAATGTATAATTAATGTACTACATATTTGTTACAGTGTCCCTTAAGTACAGATTTCTATTATAGGATTTCCACATACGGATAAAAGAGGGCCAGGTTACTATTACATACATATAAATTTAAATTTCTTTAAAACAAAACCTCAAACTGACTAAATAAACGAAACACAACTTACGAAAAGAATTTTTGTTCATAACAAAAACAATCAGTGCAGTTGAAAATACTTTATTACTGATTTTTAACAATTTCACTCATCAATCGTCCTCTATAAAAGTTATTATGCAATGACACAGTTTATTGCAGTTTCCCTGACGACGGTTGCACGTCGCGTATCGAAACGTCGTCTGCAGAAACTCGCCTATACTTAAGTATTACAATAATATACACGCTATTGCACTGTCTGGAATGTTCTGTACGCTGGATGTAGTTACAGTTTTTATAACAAATTAACAATTCCTCATGTTACGTGATATACAGGTGCTTATAATCTATTGGTTGCAAGACAATATCATCGTTATTTATTACGTAAGAGGGAATGTTAATTGAATTCGCGTACAACTGTGATTACAAATTCGAAGTTCACGTCTATTACCTGAAACAAAAATTAAAATTAATGCAGATATACAATGTGGTTATAATTGATTATGCAATGTTATCGTCATATTGTTTTTAATATTATCAGAGCAATTTAAAACTGGAACGAGTTAATTGTAAGA
Organism: Dorcus parallelipipedus; assembly: GCA_958336345.1. Taxonomy (NCBI): domain Eukaryota; kingdom Metazoa; phylum Arthropoda; class Insecta; order Coleoptera; family Lucanidae; genus Dorcus; species Dorcus parallelipipedus. The sequence goes on along the minus strand of OY284483.1, from coordinate 37,456,646 downwards.
TGAAAAAAAGGTATAAATACATTGTTGATCGCACTGTATAAAAAAACAACTGTTTCATTATTAAAGTTAGAATTCGTATTCTGCATCAAACTAACGTTGGCCATTCGGCACATAACGGTAAGATTATAAAATTGAACCGCCGAAAATATTTGGCCCAAAATGTAGTATTTAACGAAATAAAAAATAAAACAAAAACAGATTTTGGTGGAATTGAAATTTCCCGTTTAAGATTTCGTATATTCCACCAAGGTATTTAAAAAGTGAAAATTGTTTTTCGGAAAGAAGAAATCAAAATAAAAAGAAGAACGGCAAAATGCAGTTTTAAATTCAGAATGAGGCAATTTTTTTTAGTATGTATAATAAAACAAAAGATCGAAACTTTTGAAACGTCACAGAAGAAAATCTAATAATAGGCAGACAAAGGAAACAAAAGAAATGATGTGAATGTGAATGTACTTGTCTTCAAGACCCTATCGATATCGTGATAGTTGTTTAAACAAAAGATACCGAAAAAGTTAAAGTCAATTTTCAATTTTTTCTGAAAATATATCACGCATTAATTTGAAATGTTTCGGAATACAAATTTTAAAGAAAAACAAAATTTGCGTGTAGCTAAAAAATAAAATTCAAATTTTTAATTAAAAATTTCGAATTAATCGTCACCTAATTACATATGTAAAAAAAAACACAATAACTTTCTTATACATTTAACAAAGTTTTCTGCTTTCCTAAAATATAAACTCTAGATAGAGTGCAAAATATTTTTAAAAAATACTCAATCCTCAAATTAAAAATTTTGAATTAACCACCTACATATTAGATTTATTTAAAATAATTATAATTTGAAAAAAAAATTATTTTTACTGCTACTTTTCAAAGCGAATTATACAGGGTTTTGCGAAACTCGAGTATTTTACCGAAACTGTAATGTAATTTCTCATATAATCTATTCACTCTTTTTCCTCGTCCCAGTAGGCGAGTTAGGGTGACATTTTTGTTGGTGTCACAATGAAACATAGACGTCAGATGAGACGGTTATGTTTATTTTTAATTTCATGGTTATAATTTGAATCCACTGAAGGAGACGTTGTTGCCAGCTCGACTGTAGTGCATATTTCACGATGCCGTAGTCGGTACTCCTTCGTATAATATTTGGCAACATAGTCAGATTAGTGGTGTGGAATTGTCATTATTTTCATGTCAGATTCTGGCATCTATCAAACTTCAGGGCAGCAACTTAACGAAACGAGAACACGGCCTACTGAGACGAGGATAAAGAGTGAATAGATATTAATCTGTGTATACTATATTATTCACAAGAGAAGACCGTTGCGTCATTGTCTGGCGTTGCATCAACAGACTTATGAATCATAACTCCGTCCTTTTTTCTCATTCACCGTTAACAAAGAAATAATACTGAAATAATTGTCGGTTCTTGCTTCGGCGATTGATTACGCAGCACTCAACTTCCGTGATTTTCGTAGTATTTGTCATCAGCGAAAAAAAAAGACATAATGAATTAATCAGAATTTGATATACCGCGCAGCGTCTTGCCTGAAAGTATAAAAAAGCTGATATTTTATAAATACACAAACTTTGCTTTCAGGTTGCTTTTTTTAAGTCGTCTTTTGTCAAAAAATTAAAATTCTATTGTTACTTTCCAGTATGAACCCTAAATTTCAATGTCAATTATACAGGGTATTGCCAAACTCAAGTCATTTATTGAAACTTTAGTAGTAAAGAAAATTCTTCATGTAATCAATGTGTACGTAAATTAATCAGAATTTAACATAGCGTCTCGTTTTCAAGTACATACATATACGGAGTGATTTTTTAAAAAAATTTATCAATTCTTGCCATGAGATCTGGGCGGCATATCTTAGCTTAAGTAAAAAGTACGTCATTACACTCCCTTATGCTTTACAGTAAAGCTAAGACAAGTCCGTCCAAATTCCATGACAACAATTGTTAAAAAATAAAAAAAATCACGTGGTATAAGCAACTTGATATTGAAATAAAAAAATGTTGATATTTTACTGAAATAAAATATGTCTAATATTACATCGGATTATGATTTTCAGAAAGTAATTACCTATATTAAAATTTTAAAATTTCTGTATTTTCCAGAGTTAACTGACTATACAGGGTATTACTGAGCTTGAGTCATTTATTGAAAATAAATATACACACAAGCGTGTATATTTTTAGAAATAGAAACAAAAGCTTTAATAAACTCTTGAAAATCTGAGATGGCGTCTCGTGTCTATCACATAAGACAGTAATAAAAAATTTGAATATCGAGTTTCTTTCTTTTTCATTATTCTTCATGTCAGTTCGAACTGACATTTCTTTTAAAATATTTTTTCGATAAAGTACACCAAAATTCAGAGAAAAAAATTATTAAACTCTATACCGCGTGTTCAATTAGAACCGAACAGTTCTTCCTCGCTAAGTTTTCTATTTTTAAAGATAGAAATTCGGTTAAACTAGTGAAGATTCGATGACTTTCGTGCTCATTTTGAACTTCTAATTAAAAAAGAAACATCGCATTGCTAGCTGTCAAAATATTTGTACAACCGTATACAGGGATATTCACATAAACCGTTCGTTAAAAGTTTTCAAGGTTGCAGTTCACGTAGATATTTGAAATTTAAGGAGCAAGGGTTTTCCGTAGAGATCTCTTTAAATAAAATAAAATTGTCTTTGTATCACTTCCGGTGCAACCGGAAGTGATACAAAGACAATTTTATTTTATTTAAAGAGATCTCTACGAAAAACCCTTGCTCCTTAAATTTCAAATAGCTACGTGAACTGCAACCTTGAAAACTTTTAACGAACGGTTTATGTGGATATCCCTGTATAAAGGTTGTAGGGTTTCAGAAGCATTATTTTTTAGAGTTACCACAAAAAAAAGCATCGCAAAGTAACGAAAAAATACGCAATTTGTGTTTTTCTTTTCAACGGAGAACCCTGTATATTGTTCTCTAAAATGAAAGATAATTTTTCGTGAATAGACATTGATATTTGGTTGAGCCGTTTGTAACATATTTGAGTTGAAAGTATCAAAACATGATTAAAAAAAAATGAAGGCGACCTGGAAAAAAAACTGTTTTTGTTAGCAAATAAAAATAGAATCCGAATATTTGAATACGGCATTTTTTTTTCTGGCCTCCTTGATTTTTTTAATACATATTACTTTGTTAATATTTTTAACTCAAACAACAAAAAACAAACGGTGATCTAAATATCAAAATATTACGTACTTTTGAAATCAAGAATCAAGTTTTCCTCATCTACTACTATAACAAAGACAAAAAAACCCTGTAGATTAGTTTTAAAAAAAAATTTAAGAATTTTTTGGTTAAAATTTTTTAATTAATCATCTGCATATTAGATTTGTTTAAAATAACGAAATTCTGAGCAAACTTATTTTGATAGACAATTCAACAAGAAGTAATTATAGACAGTTTCTTTTCAATGTGAATTATACAGGGTTTTGCGAAACTCGAGTTGAAACTTTTTGAAATAATTTTTTTTACGTAAAGTATTTGGATTGGATTTGAAAATCAGATCGGTCGAGTTTTGCTTTCCACCCCCAAAACAAAGTGAATCATTTACCAAGGCCTCCACATATCATGAGCTTCATTGTTTTTGCTGAAGTCCAAAGGCTTTTCGTTAGCAGTTTTCTCTTGCTCCTCCTCTTCGCCTTTCTCCTCCAGGCACCGTCGTTCTTCGTCGGGCTGCGGCCGCAGATTTATTCCGAGCGCGGTGGCGAACTGGAGATAATGCGAGGGAAGTACGAAGACGAATCCACCGTCGCACCGCCTCAGCACTTTTTTAGGGACGACCGGGGCGTTAGTCTCGTATCTCACGAGTTCGTTGCTCGGTTCTTCTGAGGTACTCGAATCCGGAGGTTGCAATCTATCTTCAGCGGCCGTCGGAGGTGGTGGTGGTGGTGGTGGTGGAGGAAGAGGTCGCAGGTCCGTATCAATTTCTGAGACGCAGTTATCCAAATGCCTTATAAGCCTTTGCTTGACGCCCGAATCTATCATCGTCATCGTGTGAACGTCGGGGGTGTCGAGGTATCTTTGAACCTCTTTGACGCAGTCGGAATAACCGGCACGGTACTGGTGGACCCCCGGAGTATCCAAATTTCTGTGACGCTGGAAGTGTCGCACGGTCAGTTCGAGGATGTCCGCTTTTTCTAGTTTGGAGTGTTTGGCGTTGTCTTGCTTGGAACTGTCGAGGATGAGCGCTTTTAAAGCGGCCAGGCTTTGATTTATGCGGGCGCGTCGTCGCTTCTCCATCAGCGGCTTGTTGGCTCTGCGGGGTTCCGCCGCACGTTTGCTCTTGGCGGTCATCACTCTGGCATCGCCGCGACTGAGACTGACGGTAGGGAAGCGCGTGCGAGTGACGCGTGCAGCGGCGGATCGACTGCGGGGGGTGGGTGCTGCTTCTGTCGCGTGCCGACACCGCCACATCACACTAACCGAACCCACCAGTGACCCTCAACAATAGCATTTCGGCTATTTCTCTGGCGCCACTTCAAGACGCTCTTTTATAATAATAATCAGTGTAATCCTAATCACACAATACAAAATTATTTAATTGCATTCGTCCAAAAATTTTGTATTTTAAATAAAACCTCAATTGCTTCAAAACTAACGTACGAGTATTTTACTGAAAAAATAAATAAATAAAAGTTCTTGGTGGAATTGAAATTTCCCGTTTAATATTTCGTATTTTCCACCACGGTATTTAAAAACTGGACAGGAGATATCAAAACAAGGAGAACGCGACATTCGACTACAAATTTTTAAATAGTTTTATTTCAGGAGAAAACGCCTTTTTTAATTCCGAATGGAATACGTTCGCTTTTCTTAATAAAAAAAAAACAACAACAGCAAAACGAAGCTCTTGATTCGTCACAGAAAAAAAATACATATATGTATGAGTCTTGAAATCCAAAGTACCTATCGATATCAATTGTTTAAACAAAGAAACTGGAAAAATTAAAGTTAAATTTAAAAAAAATTAAGCATATGTGTTTCAGAACATTTCTTCACATTGTTTAAAGAAATTTGACGAATTTATTCAAACTAACAAACGAGTAGTTTACTAAAATAGAAATAAAATTCCGATTTTGGTGGAATTTGAAATTTCGCGTTTAGAATTACGTATTTTCCACCACGGTATTTAAGAAACTGGCAGGAGAAATCAATCAAAACAAGACGTAGGCAGCACTTGAATATAAATTCATGCACTTTTTCAATAAAGTGTTATTTTTTAAAATCCGAATGAAACACGTTTTTCATAATAATAAAACGAAAAATAAAAAGAAAAACGAAACTTCTGAACCGTCACAGAAGGAAATATACAGGGATATTCACATACACCGTTCGTTAAAAGTTTTCAAGATTGCAGTTCACGTAGATATTTGAAATTTAAGGAGCAAGGGTTTTCCGTGGAGATCTCTTTAAATAAAATAAAATTGCCTTTGTATCACTTCCGGTTGTACCGGAAGTCGCTATCAACTCGCTTATTTTAAATGGAATGCTATATTTTTTATCACGTTTTTGAATTCTACATGTAAAAATATGTTAAATTGCAATACATTTCCCTATCTCTAAAATGCATCATTTTTGAGATACTTTGAATCTTCTTAGAAATTTGGATTCTGCAATCTGATTTTCAAAAAATTATAACACAGCTGTTATTGAAGCAATTTTATTTGTAATAGCTAATATTGTAGTTGAAGCTTTAAGGTTCTTAAAAATTCCATCAGCATAATCTATTAAGCTACAGGGTGTCTAAAACGCACCGCTCCACTCGAAGATATTCAAACACAGAAAAATACTTTTTTTCAAATGGAATGACCGATATTTTAATGCACCATTGTATGTGGAATCAAATGCTGCGTCGAACTGTACTAGCATTCCCTATACCTAACTTTAACAGTTTTTGAGTTATGAAACATTTTCGATTTAATTCATAGAAAATTACAATTTTAATAGGTCAAATATTTTTAATTTTATTAAGATAGCACGGAAATTATAACAACGATTACTGTTACTACAAATTTTGTAGTCAACCAAAGAAAATAGAATTTGGCAAGTGGAAATTCACAAATTTTAATAGTTCTTTAATCATCCTTCTCTTAGGACGCTTGTGATCTTATAAAACGAAAAAGTATGAATTTCATTACTTTAAATTGAAGAATAAAATAGATGCTAGTTTGCAATTCTCTGGATTAGCGTGAAAGTATTTTAAAACCATTGTCTAATTATCTTCGTTATTTGTTACTGATCTTCGTACATTTTATTTTTCCAAATTGTATAAAGTTAGGTTCAAACTTTCCAAACTGTGTTTTATTCATAGGAGACAAGAGGAGTACATTTGATTGAACACACATTCTCTGCTCTGAACAATTTTAGATCATTCTTCATGAATTTAAAAAATAGATTTAAAATATCAGCGTTTGAATAATTTTGATTTTGATTCTCAAAGTTTTTTTGCTTTTGCTTAAAATTTGTAGTAACAGGAAACGTTAAATGCAACTGTTTGTTGTTTTCATAACTATATCAACAAAATTAGAAATATTTAACCTAATAAATGTAAATTTTTATGTATTAAACCAAAAATATCTTATAACTGAAAAACTGTTAAAGTTAGGTATAGGGAATGCTAGTATAGTTCGACACAGCATTTAATTCCACATACGATGGTGTATTAAAATATTGGTCGTTCCATTTGAAAAAAAGTATTTTTCTGTGTTTGAATATCTTCGAGGGGAGCGATGCATTTTAGACACCCTGTAGCTTAATAGATTATGCTTATGGGATTTCTAAGAACCTTAAAGCTTCAACTACAATATCAGCTATTACAAATAAAATTGCTTCAATCATAGCTGTGTTATAATTTTTTGAAAATCAGATTGCAGAATCCAAATTTTTAAGAAATTTCAAAATATCTCAAAAATGATGCATTTTAGAGATAGGGAAATGTATTGCAACTTAACATATTTTTACATGTAGAATTCAAAAACGTGATAAAAAATATAGCATTCCATTTAAAATAAGCGAGTTGATAGCGACTTTCGGTACAACCGGAAGTGGTACAAAGACAATTTCTCTTGTTTCTCTTATTTAAAGAGATCTCTACGGAAAACCTTTACTCCTTAAATTTCAAATATCTACATGAACTGCAACCTTGAAAACTTTTAACGAACGGTTTATGTGAATATCCCTGTATATGTATGAGTCTTGAAATCCAAAGTACTTATCGATATCAATTGTTTAAACAAAGAAACTGGAAAAATGAAAGTTAAATTAAAAAAAAAATTATATGTGTTTCAGAACATTTCTTCACATTGTTTAAAGAAATTTGACGAATTTATTCAAACTAACAAACGAGTAGTTTACTAAAATAAAAATAAAATTCCGATTTTGGTGGAATTTGAAATTTCGCGTTTAGAATTACGTATTTTCCACCACGGTATTTAAAAAACTGGCAGGAGATATCGATCAAAACAAGACGTAGGCAGCACTTTTTCAATAAAGTGTTATTTCAGGAGAAAACGCCTTTTTAAAATCCGAATGAAACACGCTCGTTTTTCATAATAATAAAACGAAAAATAAAAAGAAAAGCGAAACTTCTGAACCGTCACAGAAGGAAATATATGCATGAATGTAATTGCCTTGAAGTCCAAAATACCTATCGATATCAATTGTTTAAATGAAGAAACAGGAAAAATGAAGGTTAAACCAAAAAGAAAAATTATAAAACGCATTTAAGTTAAAATTTAAAAAAATTGAGAACAATTTTTACTGTTCACTGTTTAAAAAAATTAACTATTAATTGATACGAAGTAGCATTTCATTAAAAATAAAGAAAAGTTCAGATTTTGGTGGAATTTGAAACTTCCCGTTTAAAATTTCGTATTTTCCACCACGGTATTTAAAAATTTGGGCATGAGAAATCATTAAAACAAGAAGAATGCGGCATTGGAATACAAGTTCATGCATTTTCTTAAATAGTTTTATTTCAGCAGAAAACGTCCTTTTTAATTGTCTTGCCAATGTCTTGAAGTCCAAAATACATATCGATATCAATTGTTTAAACACAGAAACAGGAGAAATTAAGATTAAACCAAAAAGAAATATTGTTAAACGCATTTAAGAACATTCACACCGTTTAAAGAAATTTGACGAAGTTATTCAAACTAAACTAAAAATAAATAAATAAAAGTTTGTATTTTGGTGGAATTTGAAATCTCGCGTATAGAACTGTGTATTTTCCACCACGGTATTTAAAAAACTGGACAGGGGAAACAAGAAGAATGCGGCATCTGAATACAAAATTGATGCATTTTTTTAAATACATATTTTTATTTAAGGAGAAAACGCAATTTTTAATTCCGAATGAAATGCATTCGCTTTTCATAACGATAAAACAAAAGAAGAACGAAACTTATGATTCGTCACAGAAAAAAATATATAAATATATTTGTCTTGAAGTCCGAAATACCTTTCGACATCAATTGGGAGCATTTTTTCGCATTGTTTAAAGAAATTGGAGGAATTTATTCAAACAAAGAAACGAGTAGGTATGTACAGGGTTTTTGTTTATATTTTGAACGGTACCTACACATTTTATTATTAGACATACAAAGAAATTATAAATACAAAAGTTTTAGGGATTTACCTGAACCGCCAGAATTTGCTAAAAAAAGAAACAAATGACGATGGGACACCTAACAAATGAATATCAACTTTGTTATTTTAAATGGAACACTCAGTATATTTTCTCGAATTATGAAAGATATTTTCTTGCTAATTCCAAAAATATGTATTTGGTTTCATACTTTTTGCTATATTTAAGTTTGAAATTAAAAAAAATTAATTTACTTTGATTAATAAAAATGTTATTATGTAACAAGTGTTAATTATAATTAAAAGATTGTTCATCTGGGACATTTTATAAGACGAAACACTAACAACTAAGACAAGTAAACGTACTATATAGAATAAATTTATCAAAATATGCCAAAACAATAATAAGTTCAAACTTAAATATTGCAAAAATTATGAAACCAATTAATGTAGACAAACTACATATTTTTGGAATTAGGAGGAAAATATCTTTCTTAATTCGTCAAAATATACTGAGTGTACCATTGAAAATAACAAAGTTGATATTCATTTGTTAGGTTTCCGATCGTCATTTGTTTTTGTTTTTAGTATATTCTGGTGGTTCCTAAAACTTTTGTATTTAACATTTTTTGGTATGTCTAATAATAAAATGTGTAGGTACCGTTCAAAATATAAACAAAAACCCTGTACATATTCTACTAAAAAAAAATTCGTATTTTGGTGGAATTTGAAATTTCCCGTTTAGAATTTCCTGGACAGAAGAAATAAGAAAAGTGCGGCATTTTTTTTTAAATACATATTTTTATCTAAGGAGAAAACGCAATTTTTAATTGCGAATGAAATACGTTCGTTTTTTATAACGATAAAACAAAAGAAGAACGAAACTTTTGATTCGTCCCAGAAAAAAATATACAGGGTGGTCCCGAAATGACGTACCAAAAAGAAATCAGTTATAGATGATGAGTAAAACTCATATACAAATTTTTTTTGTAATAGAAGTCTTTTCGTTTTTGAGATAAAAATAATTGAAAATTTGTTGAAAATTTGCTGTATGCTAATGAGGTTAGATGCTACAGGTACCGTTGCTAAAAAATGCAAATTTTCTATTATTTTTATCTCAGAAACGAAAAGACTTTTATTAGAAATTTTTTTTGTGTATGAATTTTACTCATCATCTCCTATAACTGATTTCTTTTTGGCATCTTAGTTCGGGACCAGCCTGTATAAATGTAATTGTTTTGAAGTCCAAGATAACTTTCCGATATCAATTGTTCAAACAAAGAAAAATTGAAGTTGAATAAAAAAATTATCAAATACTTTTGAGAACATTTTTCACATTGCTGAAAGAATTTATGCAAACTAACGTAGGTACGAGTATTTACTAAAAAAAAAAAAAAAATAAAACTTCGTATTTTGGTGGAATTTGAAACTTTCCCCAGAAGATGTCGTATTTTCCACCACGGTATTTAAAAAACTGGACGGGAGAAATCAAAACAAGAAGAACGCGGCATTTGAATTTGAACAACAAATTCAGAATGAATTGCAAGCATTTCTTAAAATCTTTCCATTTCAGGAGAAAACGTACTTTTTCGTTCCGAATGCAATACTTTCCTTTTTCATAATAATAAAACAAAAGAAGAACGAAATATTTATTACGCAGTTTAAACAAATTTGACGAATTGACTCAAACTAACACACGAGTATATATTTTACGAAAAAATTAATAAAAATTCGTATTTTGGTGGAATTTGAAACTTCCCTTTTAAGATTTCATATTTTCCACCATTCGTAAGTTCCGATCAAAGGATTTAGATTAAATATGGTCATTTATGCTAATGTGGTACATGGGAAACGATTTCTGGTATTTAAAAACTGAAAAAAAAAGAAAATGAAAATAAAAAGAACGGCATTTGAATACAGCATTTTCATATTTTTTATTAATGTTTTTGTTTTTTCTTATAAGACTCCTTAATTGTTGCAACTCCAAAGAACTTCAGACCCTACGAAGCAAAATTTCCGGGGGAAAACACCGAATAATATGCATTTCCTTTTTATAATAGCAATTAAAGTTTAAAGTAATCGTTATTTTATCAGATATTGATTTTATTGAACGATTTAAAGTACGTATCTGTTACGAGCGGAATTATTGCAAGGTAAAAAATGTAAAATAACATTCTACAAATAAAAAATAAAAACAAATTTTGGTGGAATTGAAATTTCCCGTTTAAAATTTCATATTTTCCACCACGGTACGTATCTAAAAACAGGAAAGGAAAAATAACAAAAAAATAAAAATAAAATAAATAAAAAGGAAAACGGCATTTGGAAAATTTTTAAAATCTTTTTATGTATTATAAAACAAAAGACGTTCGGGGCTTCTTAATTTTTGTAATAGCAAAGAACGTGATCCTTCTTATGCAGCAACGTTTTCGGGAAAAATCACGGTTTTTAATACAGAATAGAATCCATTAATTTTTCTAATAATAAAACAACAAAAAATCGAACCTTAGTTGTCACAAAAAAAGACAAAGAAGGAGAAGAAAAGAAAATCCTAAAATACCTATTGGCAGGACCGACGAGGGGGAGTTGGCGATGACGGGGTTAAAAAGCCTGGAATCAACGATATAAATTTAGTTGCCCCAAGATAGCAATGGATATAAATTGTTTAAACACAGAAACAGAGAATTATGATTAAACTAAACAAAAAATTACTTCATACAGTTTTAAGGTCATTTTTATACAGTGCACCGTTTAAAGGGGTTGGACGAATATCTTCATTTTTTTCCTAAAAATATTTCACACATTTAATTTGAAAAATTTCAGAATGAAAGTTTTAAGGAAAAACGACATTAAACATTAAAGGTACGTACTTGAAATTTAAAAAAAAGATAAGCTTGATTATTAAGTAGAGATAAATAAAAAATTTAAGAGCCGTGTGACGCGGTGTTCATTTTTGTGCGAAATTTGTTAAAAAAGTATCTACTCAACCAATAAAAAATTCACTGTGATAACCTGTCTCTCTCTCACTTTGTAACAAATCTTACACAAAAGTGTCATACGGCTCTAAGAGAAAGAAAAAAAAACCAAAAAGTGACAATAATTTATTTATACGTTTTATCTAAAACTTCTCGCCTCTTTTAAAATAAATTTGATTGACAATTACGAAGGCAAAATAAAAACAAGAATAAAAATTTACTTGTTTACATAACATAAGACAAAAAAATTAAGGGTGTTGGCCCGTATTCTCATTTTATGATCAAAGTTGCATTTAACTAGTCTTGATTAAAATAAACAATAAACAAGAGACGATATAGCTTTATTAAATTAATGATAGCATGAGAATACGGGCCACTATGTTTAGTTTGTCTGTAATTATTTAATAGATACAAAATAGTAAAAATGAATTGCGGTTAAAACATAGCAAATTCTAAAGCACCTTGCTTCAGCAGAATTAATTTTTATCAACGTACTATAGTATAGACAAGTAAGTATATACAGGGTGACTGACAATTGTCTCGCCAATGTTTGGGAAAAATGTTTAAAAAATTCTGTGTGCTTTAGTTTTTGAGAAATAATCAAAAATTATACCCAAAGCGACAATTCGTCCCTGGTTAGGAAAGAGCAACAGATAAGCGCAACGCAATTATAAAAGTGTTTTATAGTTTTATGATTGTTGGACGTTAACTTAACCATTAAACGGAATTATTGTAATCAGCTGAATACGAGCTCCAAAATATTGACAAATAAATGCGAGTCACCTGAAGAAAATTATATAAAATAAGGACAACAACGGCTCCACTTGAACACCTGCTTTGGTAAATAAATCACTACAACACGAAAGTAATTCAAATTTCCGTGATAAAAATTCCTAGTATGCATTTCTCTTTAATTTTAATTGCAAATACTCTACACACTCCGGCGTAAAATACTTTTAGTTACATTTTTCATTAATCATAAACTATTCCAAAGAGTTTTTTAAATATTTTTCGCGTAATCAGTGACATCCACTCTGTTATACGTATTTGTTTTTTGGCGGAACAATTGTCAGTCACCCTGTATGTGTATGTACACTGTGTTGATTCGTTTTTCAGATAGGGAAATAGCATGTGCAGTTAAATATTTTGCAAGTATTGGCTCTCTTGTATATTTTGAGTAAAGTGTAATATGTATTGCACAAGGGCGGCCCTGTATGTTCTTATGCATTCGAGTTTGTATTTAATGCGATTTTTTTCTTTAATTTCAAAGAAGGAGGTTCAAAACAGAAATAAAATAAATGGACGAAAGGTCCTCTAATCACGGGGGCGAACCGCCGCCGCCGCCGCCGCCGCCGCCAACGACAAAAATCGAATTTGCTTAGACCGAGAGAAAAATAGTTCTGGCCGAGTAATTCACTTCGACGCTTCGTATTTATTTCACGGCCCGGCCCTGGCGTCGGAGAGATCAGGGCATCGATTTGGGCGACTCACTCACTGCATAATTCTCTGATTGCCGAGGCTCGCCCGATCAAACGGATGAGATCGGACGGAAGCGTGCGCTGGGAAATATAATTTTATGTGACGACTTAATTAAAAAAAAATTCATTAATTACAGCTGCGCACGGGGAGGACTTCGAAATTACGGTGAACTTGCAAAATCGAAATTTAGAAGTTAAGAAAAATTGGTATATAAAAAAAATCTATTCGATAATAGAAATCAAAATAAAAAGAAACTTTGGTGGAATTGGAATTTTCCGTTTAACATTTTATGTTTTCCACCACGGTATTTAAAAACTGGAAAGGACGAATCAAAAAAATAAAAAGGAGCATGACATTTGAATAGAAATTCAGAGATCTTTTTTGCATTATAAAACAAAGGACTTCTTTATTGTTGCAATTAATTAGAAAGAACTTCGGACCCTACGAAGCAAAATTTTCGGGAAAAAACGCCGTTTTTAATTCAGAATTAAACACATTTTTATTTTTCATAATATGTAGCGATTAAAGTTATTGTTATATTATCTGATTTTGAGTTTTTACTGAACAATTTAAAGTGTCTGTTACCACCAGAATTGTTAATTAGTCGTTGCAAGGTAAAAAAATAAAACAGTATTTTACAAATAAAAAATGAAACTTCAGAATTTGGTGGAATTGAAATTTTCCGTTTAATATTTCGTATTTTCCACCACGGTATTCAAAAATTGGAAAAGAAGAACAAATTCACAATAAATTACATGAATTTTCGGATTTTTTTATTATAAAATTAAAGACGTTTCGAGCTTCTAAATTGTTGCAATCGCGAAGAACCTTGGGATCTTATGAAGTAAAATTTTTAGAAGTTTACTAACTAATTCAGAGTGAAATACATTTATTCTTCTAAAACAAAAGAATATCGAAACTTAATTGTCACAGAAAAGAGAACAAAAGCTAAATACTTATTCCCCGGTTTCACATTTTAGCCTCGGACAAGGTGATGTCTCTTGTTACCCCTATTGTTTAAACAAAATTATTTAAAGAAATTGTCAAAAAAAAACAGCTGTCAGTTTGATAATTAAAATGTTTTTTTATTAATGTGATTAATTAGAATGGTGTCATCTACAGCGTACTAGAAACATGTATTAAAACTTTGACACCTGTCAAATTGTAAAAAAAGAAACAGTTGTCAATCAGTTTGACAATTAAAGTATGTTTTATTAATATAATTAATTAATTAATAATAGATAGTGACAGGCTGTATAAATGTAAGTTAAAAGATTATTTAATTTCAAATAGCTTTTATAGCTTTGAAGAATTTATATCTGGAAAACAGAGAGGTGGATGAATGTCGTCTGCGAGTCACTTAATTAGCGATGGAGTGATAAATGTGCACTTGTTTTATATGCACTTGTTATTATATACTTGTGTTATATTTTTTATACTATATTGTACAATAACTTATCTTATTGACACTGTCGAATTATGACAATAAAGATTATTATTATTAATTAGAAAGACGTCATAAATAATATACTACAAAAGTTTATTAAAACTTTGACGGCTGTCAAATAGTCAAACCAATCAGATGTTAATCAATTTGACAATCAAAATAAAAGATTTTTTATTGGCGTGATTAATTAGAATGACGTCATAAATAATCTACTAGAAAATTTAATTAAAACTTTGACAGCTATCGTAATTTCCAAAAAATCAGCTGTCAGTTTGATAATTAAAATGTTTTTTAGCTGAAAAATTGTAAAGAAAATCAGTTGTCAATCAGTTTGACAATTAAAGTATGTTTTATTAATGTAATTAATTAGAAAGGTGTCATAAATAGTCTGCTACAAAAGCTTATTAAAGCTTTGACGGCTGTCAAATAGTCAAACTAATCAGATGTTAGTCAATTTAACAATCAAAATATTTTTTTTTTATTGGCGTGATTAATTAGAATGACTCAATGAATCAACAATCTACTAGAAAATTTTATTAAAACTTTGGCAACTAACGTAATTATCAAAAAATCAATTAATAACATTCTATTAATGACATTAATGACATAATAACATTAATAACATTCTATTTAATGACATCAACAGTCTACTAGAAAAACTTTTATTAAAACTTTGACAATTGAAGCAATAGTCAAAAAATCAGCTAGTTTGATAATTAAAATGATTTTTTATTAATGTGATCGATTACAATGATATCATCTACTGTATACTAGTGTCTTATTGATGTAATTAATTAGAAAGACGTCATAAACAGTCTGCTAGAAAAGTTTATCAAAACTTTGACAGCTGTCAAATAGTCAAAAACACAAGATTTCTTTCTTGGCGTGATTAATTAGAATGACGTTATCGATAATCTACTAAAAAAATTTATTGAAACTTTGACAGCTGTAATTGTCAAAAAAATCAGTCAGTTTCATAACTAAAATATGAGTTTGTTTTATTAAAGTGATTAATTAGAATGACGTCGCCGATAGTTAGGGTAAAAAGAAAAAAATTATTGAAACTTTAACGGCTGTCAAAAAAATTAGATGGTAGTCAGTTTGACAATTAAAATATATGTAGATGTACGTTTATTATTGAATTTGGTTAATTAGAATGACCACATCAATAGTTTACTAAACACATTTTAGTTAAACTTCACAGCAGTAATAATTGTCACAAAATCAATTGTTAATCAGTTTGACAGCTAAAATATAAGTCCTTTTTATGAATGTGATTCATCAGAACGATGTCATGGATAGTTAAAAGGAAACGTTTATTGAAACTTTGACGGCTGTCAAGATTGTCCAGTCACTTTGACAATTAAAACATAAGTTTCTTTTTATTAATGAGAACGACTGTATCAATAGTTTACTAGAAAAATTATGTTCCAACCTTTACAGCGGTCATAATTGTCAAAAAATTAACTGTCAATCAGTTTGGCCAATAGTCCACTAGAACTTTATTAACAACAAAAACTTTGACAACTGTTCTAAACTGTAAAAAAATCAGGTGTCAATTTGACAATTATGTAATTAAAGTAAGTTTTCTTACGAATGAGATTAGGTAATTAGATTGACATCAATATTCTTTTACAAAATTTTGTTAAAACTTCCATAGCAGTTTGGCAGTTAAAATATGTCTTTCTTATTAATGTGATTAATTTAAATGACGTCATCAATAGTCCGCTAAAACTCTAATAATACTTATAATAAAGAAAAACAATTGAAGGTCGTCCATAAATAAAATTTGAACGAGAGGATAGAAAATCAGTTTGAAGAGAAACAAGAGAAATTAAAAAATATACGTACTTAATACTTTCCAGACCATTTTTATACACAATTTTTACTCTTAATTATACAATTTAATTATTGCAAAAAACCTCTGAATTTTTTTAGGAAAAACCCGTAGTTCTTAATGCAGAAAGAAGCACATTTTTCGTCCTTCATAATAATAAAGTAAATGAAGATCCTTACAGAAGAAAATTTCATAGACGACACAGATTAATTTTAATTCATTATTTATGAAGTAGATATTTTTAAAAAATTTAAAAATCACACGGTACAAAGAGTAAGTTTGTAAATATAAGAACGAACAATTATGTTGAATATGATAAAAAAAATTCAAAGTAACACATAAAGTACCCTATTATATTTTTGTGCATTTCCACTGAAAATAGTAACACGGGGAAGATCAAATTTACAAAGAACTGTTTTTTGTGCACAAAAAAAAATGCCTCGAGGACAGAAAGCTATTGTGACTATAATCTTCGTCATCAGATTCAAAATCAACTTCAAAAGGCCATGGAATTAAAAATCATGTATTAGTTAATTGAAAGATCGGTGAGAAGTTAACAACAAACCTCCAGCAACAAAATTTCAAAATCTAAATTGGCTGCCAAAATCGTCCTAATTATCACAGAACTATAATTTTAACAGCATTGTGAAGATCATTAACTATAGTTTGTCCCTGGTGTATCACAATTGCAAAATAAAACGAAATATAAATTATTGGCAGTAATTAATGCCCAGTATCTAATTATACAGGGTGAGTTGTTAAGCGCCCTTTCTTCCATAGCTCATTTATAGAACGAGATAGAATTTTTTCTTTCACGTGGACATTCTACCTATTGAGCACTATAACCTAAAATTATTTTGGTACATACAGAGTGTTACGTAAAGTAATGACAGCATGTAGCAGGATTTTTTTAAATGGAACACCCTGTGTATTTTCTTATAGAAAGACATAACACTCGATCCTCTTAATAGTAACGCATAAAATATTTATATTTAATTAACCAACTAAGAGTAAATTAATATTTTATTGAAAACGGTCTGATTTTCAACTTCTCTTGAAATACTAACCGTAAACGTATTGTTTATCGTACGGCAATAAAAATAGGTAGTGTTATAAATTAAAATGTAAGGAATAACCTAGATATAAATTCTTTTAGTCTTACTTGTTTTTTCAAATGTTCAAGCGTGTGTAATTGTCAAAATTTCAAACTGCCGTTATTCAATTTTTTTAAATGCAACCCCCCTATCTCTTTTCACGAATAGACAGTGTTCATGTTCCTCTTCAATTTTGTTATAGGTTTTCTGTATCTAATCCTTAAAGTTTTTTTGCTATAATAAACTTTTTCATTTTTACTCCGAAATCAATATTAAAAAGTTATTTAATGTACCGTATTTTAATTTCTTTAAGACAACGCCATAAAACAGATTTATAATATCAAGTTTACAATTGATTACAGACTTTTGTTATAATACAGTTCTTTTACTTTGTTTTAATTAAGAATGCCTTAAAATTGATTCGATGTAGTTTCTAAGCTTCAGTTGTCTTCATTAACATTTGATTTAATAAAATCTGAATACTCGAACAAAAGAAATTCACCGATTTTCATTTATTTGTTAGATTATTAATTTATTATTTGAATATTTTTTTTTGAAGTACAACAATTTTTACATTAACAATTTAGCTGAGACATATTTTTTAATTTTAATTAAAAAGAAACCATCGCTTTTTTTTTAAATTAACACAAAAAATAAATAAAATAAAAATAAATTGTTAAGGCTGACGCCTTGCAATCCCAAAGTTTCTGAGGGGTTAAAGGGTGAAGGGAAGGAACAGTCAGTAGGCGTGTCGCTGATGAACCCCCACCAAAAATTTTTACGGAGACAAATGCATGTATCTGTCGCCGTTGAAGTTTTGCATTCAGTGTTGACTAATGAGTTAAGAATAACAGGAGAGCTACATTAACAGTAGTTTCTCATCCAAATTGGTTACTCAATATGGTCGCTGTATGTCATAGGGCCAATTGTATAAAATAAGTTAACCACTCGACAAAATTTAACCTTTCCTCCAATGATATTGCTTACACAATTACACAATTACACAAATAGTTTTGTAGTTGGTTGAGTGGAAGAGCAGCTTAGCTGAACTCCGCCAAGTAAATAAAGGCATTTTATTATTTTTATTATTATTATTATTATTATAAAAACTATGAATAGGGGAAGTTTTATATTAAAACAGCAATACATAATACTGAACAGTTACTTTTTAGAGCACTGCGTTAATTTGGTGCTAGCAAAATTTATTCTATTTAGGTTATCACGTCTAATGTCAAATCTATCGAGTGTCAAAAATAATCCTCAAAATACGCGGTTGAGTTTCGGAGTCGCAGTCAGATTAGCATTTTTTACGAGGTGTCAAAGCCGTAAAACGCTTTCAATTCCAAATTTAAAAATCGATTCACTAAGAAATCAGTTGCAAACAGAATCGATTTAAAAAATCGATTTTTATGAGAAAAAGATCGACCTTCCAAAAGATCGATTCTGAATCGAACATCTCTAGCTTAGTACGTATGTCGCAACCTTGAAGTTGTCAACAGCGTCAACTCTAACTGTCAAAGACTTTGTTTACATCTTCGAGCTTTATGTAATAAAATACAAATGTTTTAATTCATTAATTGCCTTTTATTATCCATTATGTATTAAATGGATATAAAAAGTTAGGTGATGTTTTAGGGATGCACCAAAATTTAAAAAAATCGAATTTTCGAATCGAGTCCGAATCGATTTGACGCTGATACTTGTTAAAAAATATCGATATTAGAAAAGATCGATTTAAAATATAATAATAATAATAATCTATTGGGTCACCTTGTAAAGTACAGATTTTATTTCATGACAAAAATAATTCTTGAAAAAAAATTGCAAATTTCTTGGGTATATCAATTAAATCGCCGACTGTCCCGAAATTATTTAGTGAATCGATTCGTACATACGCGTATCGATATGTACTGAAAATCGGAAGTTTAATGTCGATTCAAAAAATCGATATTGTAACGATTTTAAAGGTTCTATTAATTTTTATTTTAAACAAAACACGAAATAGTTAAACAAATTTATTTTAAAAGCAAACAAATTAACACTAACTTAAGCAATAATTTATTTATAAACTTATACGTAATTTATGTTAACAGCCGAACGAAAGTTTATAACGCGACTTCAATTCCGAACTGTCCAAAGCAGAATTAATTCGAACTCACCGGCGGCCGCGTGTTTTATAGCCGGGGTTGTTTATCTGGAACATTCGAGCGCGCGACGGAAAGTCTCAGATCATCGCTGACGTGATGTCGAAGCGTTCGAAGCTTCTCGTCTAAGACGCGTCGGTGTTGACGCATCAGACGGGCTGGCACCGCAATCGTCACAATATTTTAAAGGAAAATATCGATCTTCCAAAAGTATCGATTTAAAATCGTGCATCCCTATTATGTTTATAATAATGGTACGATTACGATGTGACTTCGCACTGCAGTATATTCTTCTTTGCTGTATGTTTTAGATTTAATTCTTTTAATTTTTTAAATGTACTATTTAATGCCATTTATATCTTTCGATGCATACTCTATAATTTGAGATTTAGCAGTATCGTAAACAGCTTTACTATGTTTGTTTAAGTTGTTTTCTCGCATATAAAACAGTATCGTCATTATTTTAAAATTAACATCACTTTAGACATAGAACACTTTTAAACTCAACCATGATCTACTTTATCTGGTTATCACTATTGAAACTAGTGCTCATCAACGCTTAGCACGTTGTCACAACCCACCTGCTACTTTTCCAAATTTAAAATTCCCGCGAATATTTGATGGATAGCATTCCTTTATTTGTGGGTCTGCTTTAATAAATCACGCATAAAATGTAAGGGGTTGGTCTTTGTCGTAACCACCAATCAGATATTTTGCTAGAAATGTGAGTTTCAGAGGACATCTATGTTTCGGTTTGAGAATCGAGTTAAATGAAAATCATAGCTTGACAATAACACGTTTGTAGGAAATAGTTTATAGTTTTTCTTTTAGGAAAAAACGTAAACCTTTTGTAAAAGGATTATATGACACGGGGCTGTCGTCATTATTTATGAAAAGACCCAATTTATTTTAAAAAAAAATATTGAATTCCTGTCAAATTTTGCTACAAATATATGTTTTAAAATTAAAATTATTAGCTTTTAAACTATTGTTTTCAATATTTCAGCTGCAGCCCCGTGTAGAATATGATGTTTACTATACGTGTAAAAAAATCTAAATTAATACAATGAATATTAATTATGTTATATTGATTCTTTATTGAGTATGTTTTAGGCGTATATCTGGAAGGAAGTCGGGTGCCTTAATATTAAAAACGTTATTAAAGTTGCACTATCAAAACGCGACTTGAAGGAGTGAAGTAACCTGTTGAGAACCGCTGCGCTGCGGTCTGTTCCGGGGTCGTGTGGGTGGCGGGTGATTTCTAGTTAGACCCTAGACGCGTCAGACACGCGCCGCCTCGTCCACGCCGCAGCGCCGCGACGCCGCCCAAGCAGCCACTGCTCATTTAACGGTTACGGGTGTCGTGATGTGTGACTGAGCACGGGGCACGTGCCTGACCGCCCCCGTCTCATGCCTTTATCATCCTGCGGCGGCGATACGCCTTATCACACAATAACGCCAGATAGCGTCGGCACACACTCACACACACACACACACTCACATAAATACGGCGTCGAGAGGCGACGCTCCTTATTGAAAATATAAAAAGAACCGACGCATAAGTAAATAATTAATAGCCCCGACGGAGTTCGATTTTTTTTTCTCTCTAGATTTTCCTTGGCGCTTTCTAATTTTAAGCGTACTCAAAAATGCCTCTTTTTGTTTTTCGAAAGCCGGTATTAAACCCGTTCGTTCGTCGGCGCGGCGGTACTGATTGAATGACCGCGTGCGGGGGCGACCCCGCCTCTAATTCCTTAATTAATCGCTTTTATTTATTTAACACGTCTCGGAGCGAATTTTTCAATATTATCTGGCGAGGCGCGCTCCCGCTCCAATTAAAATTTCTTTTGCGCTGGCCGGTGATATATGACGCTATCGATTGCTTTTTTAAGCGGAACTGCGCTTATTTTCTAATCCCTTCTATTTTCAAGGCGGCGAAACGTTTACGCGGAGGCCCGGAACGGATTTCGGCGGTGTGGTTTTTATTCGATCGATTTCCGGGGGGCGATAATTAGGGGAAATTTCTCGCTCGCCGCCGGTTTCAAAGGTCGCAGATTAAGGTAAACCACCGCGAAACGCGATAAAATATGGCTTATTGGAATACGATAAAAGTATTGCACGCCGCTATTATTTATAACGGTCGGGTCGTTTCAAAATTATTTATATCCGTGAGCTTCGGTAAACACCGAGAGTTTTAGTTTTAGATTTACGAAAATGAGGACAATTTTCCATTGGATTACTAAAAAGTACGTCATTTTATTTGTATTTAAAAAAAGTGCGTAGTACGCACTCCTGCAATATCTTAAGAAAAAAAACAGCAATCTCTGGTAATTTTGATATTAAATACAAAAAGAAAAAAAATACTGATAAAAATAATGTTTACACCAAATTATCAAATCATTGTTTACAGATGAGAGTGTAATTCGACATAATTCCTGAATTCGTTGTTCAAAGACTGATAATACTATTTATTGTATGTACTTACACACATCCTTTTGGAAGCATAAAACAAATAATTGGATTTAAATTTAAATTAATTTTCAGCTTTCTCACAACAATTTTAAAAACGAGAGAATTGTTGAACGACTGAAAAAAATAGCTTCTTCTCTCGTTGTTTAATCCCTAATTTTCAAGGAGCATACAACGTTTACACGGAGGTCTGTGACGGCTTGCGTTTCGTCATTCGGAATTACAAGATCGTTCTCGAAACAAACGATGAAAAAATTGTACGAAAAAAAACTGTATTACTTTTTGACGTAAATTTAATAATATCAAAACTTTTGCTGGGTGGCTGTAATTATGAACTGACACTAACCCCCCTATTCTGTAACTCATAACGACATCGTTAGATACCGAAATTCGTTAGGTGGCATATTTTGACCAATCAGTACGTACCGATTGGTCAAAATATGTCACTTAATGATTATATCGGTACCTAACGATGTCATTATGAGTTACAGAATAGGAGGGTTACAGACAACAATAATTAATAAAAATCAGTCGATTGAAACTAAAGTTGGATTCATTTAGCGCCATTAAAATGACAAACAAATTCCAGATGTCACAGTGTCATTTTTATACCGAATTTTAGCGATTTAACTGGAAAATAACTGATTTGGATTTAATTTGTAGTTTGGCTCCATATAGTACGATTGTCGCCTAAAGATGTCAGCTACTTCGTTTACGATTATTATTATATATATTTAAGAGAAATACATTGATCTTGGAAACGAATCTTAGAAATGTGTGGCTAATGGCCGTATGCACCGAACGAATTAACTCAGCTTAGCTTTAAACGTCACTTAGAATGTGACTTACACAATGTTATGAAACTTCAAATGTCACAAAATAACCGTCACTCAAATTTAAGCTCGATTAAAGTGCTTGGTGTATATGGCCCTTAATGTTATAAAGTTCTAATAAAAAATAATAATAAAATGCAAATGTAAGAAATAATGTATTATCCATTGACGTTCTTTTTGCATTCAGAGTAGGCCGTGTTAGGGTGACATTTTTGTTGGTACCTCCAAGTCAATATGTTCCATTTTAATTTCATGGTTATTTTTTTGAAAACTGACGCCGAAAAACATTTTGACCTAGTATTACAAAGTTACAAGTAATTATTTGCTAATAATGCTATTATTTTACTTTCTTCATGGCATCGTAGAGTATAAGAAGCAATATAGTTGATGGGTCTGACATTAAACTTTTTACATTTGTCACATTTTGAGTTCTATCAAAATTCATGTACGTAATTTAACGAAAAAAAAAAAAAAAACATGGCCTACTAGAATGCAAAAAGAACGTGAATGGATAATAATGATTGTTACTAAAATTGTTAACGATTGTAGGCGACATCTGGCGGCAGCTACTGCTGTATGTGTATAAAAAAAACCTGGCGCCATCTGTTGAGTCAATTTCAATTCTTCGTTAGATATCGACAAATATTATAGCATATGATTGAAAATAGAATGCTTCCGAGTAGTCCGTCACTCAGATTTTCACCATTTCTGAAATAACATTGCACAATGAACGTTATGTGTTCCAATTAGAACATTTTGAAACAACTAAAATATCACTGTTGAGTACAGCCACGAAATTCGACAGATAAATATTACCAACTTTTTTTTTTTCGATATTCGATGACCTACTCTGAATCATTTTATTTTCGATCGCGTGATATATTTTGTACATAATTTTTTTCGTAGCTACACATAATGGGAAAAAATAATGTCCCTAAGATGAACTCCAAAATTAAATGATTATTTTTTTATTGTCGAAACAATATTGTTTCCGTAGAAATCGATTAAATTATAAATTCAATAAGAAAACATTAATATCTTGAGTATATGCAACCCGTCTTGTCACAAGGCATGCCTACCTACGAGGCGTAAACAATTTTTTTTTAGTTATAATAATTACTATCAAAATAATAATTATGAATTTAATAATATCAAAACTTTTGCTAGATTGCCGTAATAATGAACTCACACTTACGGATGACAGACAATAATAAATAAAAATCAGTCATTATTTGATTGACAACAAAATTCCTGTTTGAATCCACAAAATAGGATTAATTTAGCGCCATCTATTGTTTACAATGACAAACAAATTCCCCATGTCATAATGACAGGAGGAGTGCGTCTAGAAACTACATTCCAGGTTTATTTTTGAACAGTACCTCAGCTTCAACCTCTCTCTCTATATGTTTATACTTTTTTTGCCGAATTTTAGAAATCTAAATAAATCAAACATTGTTAGAAATAAAGCAGCGACTCGAAACGGAGTGACTCCTTTACCGATTATTCACAATTCACAAAATTTGATTAATTTAGCGCCATCTATTGTTTAAAATGACAAACAAATTCCAGATGTTATAGTGACAGTGGAGTGTGTCTAGAAATTACATTCCGGATTCATTTTTGAATATTATATATCTCAGCCTCAACCTCTCTCTGTACATGTTTATATTTTTTTTTACCGAATTGTAGAGATCTAAACAAATCAACATGACTTCGTTAGTAAATAAAGGAGCGGTTAGAAACGGGGTAACTCCTTTACCGATTATTCACGATCCTTGGGCCCCTGTGACACTATGATATTTCTTGTGCAAGATTTGTTACGAAGTGAGCGAGAAGTGTCAATTCAACCAATCAGAATTCACTGTGGTAGCTCATCTCTCTCACTTTGTAACAAAAATGTTAGCAAATCTTGCATGGTGTCACACGGGCCTTGGGAGAGAGTTTTAAAGTAATATGTAATAATGATGTAATAACTAAAGTGCATTGAACAGTGATAACAAATTAACTTTATTAGAAAAGTTAATTGTGAAGTTAAGCATCTTAATGCATTAGAAAATTAGAGTAAAGGACGTTTTATATTTTGATTTACAGGTCGAATTTGAATTCGTATTTTTGATAATACTATTCTATTGATTTTAATTATTGCAACTTTTCAAATTTTAATTTGAACGCAAAAATAATGAAAAATTAGTTGAAATAAAACTAAAACTTAGTATTTTTAAAACGTGGTTAAATTTTAGTATTTCTGAAAGGGATCGAAAAATTAAGTAAAATTTGTTAAATTGTGGCTAATAAACAAGGGGTAATTTTGTTTAAAAAAAATGGGCTAAAATAAAATAAAATGTTTCCTACAAGACCCTATTAAAGTTTGGCATACATATCTAATTTGTAAATTATATTTATTTATCTTTCACTCTACCTGTTTATGTTTTCTATATTTTTAATTTTATTGTTTTATATTTACTATGTAATTCTTTCTTCAAATTTCGACGTAATTTAATTTATATTTCGAACAGAATTGGTATTGGATTTTTCGAACAAAATTAGGACTTTTGCTTGATGGTAAAACTTTTAACTTGCAATTTTTATAATAACTCTTTTGTTAACTTTCAAGATTTCAAATGCTAACGCAACAATAAAAACCTACGGTGTTATTTATTGTTGTGTTTCTTAGCATTTTTCCTAATATTTTAGTAAGGAATAATGATACCTTTGCAAACACAGGTTTATATGAAATTGCTTAATTATGTATGTACTTTTAACCGTAGATTGTACCGGTGAAATATGTTTAATATTACATGGACTTGTATTAAACGAAAATAGAAATTAAAGGCTTGCCATCGTTTAAGCAACAGAGACACTAAATAAGGGCGAATAAAAATTTCCGTATATCGATCTGACAGTGCTTGCTTCAAAACAGGAATCTGACTATTAATAATTGCCCTCCTGTGCATTCACCGACTAATCAGAATTAAATTAAGAATAAAAGAAATGGCCTATTTAATTTAGCGATTTAACTCGAAAATAATTGATTTGGATTCATAGTTTGGCTTCATATAGTACGATCGTCGCCGCTAGATGTCAGCTACTTCGTTCACGATTATTATATTTGAAGAAAATGTATTGATTTTGAAAACGTATCTTTGAAACCTATGGCTTAATGCTACAAAGGCCAAGTTCTAATAAAAAAATTATAATAAAATACAAATATAAGAAATAATATAAAGATTGTTATTATAATTGTCAATGACTGTACACGACATCTGACGGCTGCTACTGCTGTATGTGTACAAAACAATAGGGCGCCATCTGTTGGGTCAATTTCTAATTTTTCGTTAGATATCGACAAGTATTATAGCATTAGCATATGATCGAAAATAAAATAATTCAGAGTAAGTCGTGATTCAGATTTTCACCATTTCTGAAATTACTTTGAACAATGAATGTTATGTGTTCCAACTAGAACATCCTGAAACGACTAAAATGTCACTGTCACAGTTATTAAATTCGACAAATATCACCAATTTTTTTTTTTTTTTCAATATTCAAGACATGACCTACTTTGAATCATTTTATTTTCGATCGCGTGATATATTTTGTACACAAGTTTCCTAGTCACGTGGCTTGTGTTCATAAAATTTTTAAAAATCAAACAAATCAAAACAGTTGTTTTTCCGTAGCAATCGATGAAATAAAAAATTCAATAAGAAAATATGGATACCTTGAGTATATGCAACCCGTTTAACCACTTTGTCACACGGTATGCCTACCTACAAGGCGCAAACAATTTTTTTTTTAACGTGAAAACGATGTTTACTGTTCTGCTATTATACCTAGAAACAAATGAAGTTATCCTTCGCACGCGTATAATTTTTCTTAAATTATTTAAAGGCCGAATCTAAAATCCCAAAAATTAACAATAACAATAAAATGCAATATGTAACAATTGTTAATAAAACAGTAAGACATCTGCCGGCAGTAACTACAAATAAAACAACGCCATCTGTTGGGCCAATTCAAATTCCTCGTTAGATATTAACATTCACACTGTGAGGAATGTTAATTAAATCAATTAATGGAGATCTTGTGACTTTCGACCAGTGTGGCTCACTTTTAATTTACATTCATTTCCAGTAAAGTCTACTTATAAGATGTCTAAATTAACCAGCGATAAGTTTTCTGGTCACAAGGTTTGTGTTCACATAATTAACATCCTTGCATAAATACACGATAGAAAAAATAATTAAAGTTGGTAAAATGGTTAAATGATTATTTTTTCTATTGTCAAAAAGACTGCCTGTTTTTGTAGCAATTTATTAAATAAAAAATTCAATAATGTAGTATATAGTATAGGCAACCCAATTAACGACTTTGTCATCCCGTCTGCCTACCTATAAGGCGTTACAATTTTATTTTATTTTTTTTAAGTAATGATGAAGACGACGTTCACTATCCTATTATTAATATGCCTAGAAAAACATACGAAACAAGTAAAATAAAATTGAATGAATAAATTTGTTCAAGTTGTTAACTACATTTCCAAATTTCAGATTTTTTTAATCTAATCATCATCATCACTGGCGTAAATAACGCCCATGCGACATCAAACAAGAGGAAGAAAATAATGATTTGAGATCATTCTAGGCGCAACAATTCCAGTTGCGGGGGTGGGGTGCAGCTAGTGATCGTCATTGCATTTTCCTAGCTTTTAAATAAAATATTTGCGCATCTTCAACTGCAGTTTCACTCAAAATTAGTCAAAAACTAGCAATTTCCTGAATAATTACTTTTTTAAAGTAACCCACACTTACATATATGTTCATTGAATCCAATTGTTTGTATTATTCAGTAGAAGACAAAATTAAACAAAGAGAAAGAATGATGAAAATAAATTATTGTGTAACAAAACAAAATGCGTATAACAACAAAAAGTACCTCAAGAGCTCTCAGTTTTTAAACAAACATATCGAGCTCTTGCAGAAGGGTCATGAAATCATACTTTTCTTCAATCTCCTCCATTTTTAAACGTAATTTTATTGTACTAAAACTAAAGTGATCACAAAAGTATAACATCTGAGCTCAATACTTGCTTTCCACAGACGCAGAAAATATTTCAATCAATTTTCAATAAGAGAGCGTGCAGTGCGAAAGCACCCGTCTCCTTCGTACTCCACTCGGAAGTGTCTCGCGCCACAGAATAAGCCCCCGGCTTAATCGACAACTGAAAAGCAGCGGAAACCATTTTGTGTTCGTCTATTTGAAAGCTTTCGGTGTTACAGTGTTCCAGCGATGGACTAAAAACTATTTGCACATCATCCGCTTTGTGCCCAATTAAGTTTGAATACTGCATTTGGCCTGAAACACAAATATAATTTTTTTTCTTTAATTGTAAGCGTAACGGTGAAGTATTATACGTTTTGTCAGTGGCTGTCCTCGATCGAGTATGCATCTGATTGTGGCTAGTTTAGTTCCGTAATACGCTGTGTGCCATTTATCGGGTTGCAAGTTTGTTACATTTCGAAGACGGAATTTTACCCAACCTAAAGAAAATTATGTTAAGTTATTATTATTATTCGTCTTTATCATCTACATATCTGGAGCTAGAAAACTCAAAGGTTTATATTTGCCGCTGTCGTTCTCAACTAAATAAAGCAGCAAAAATGAATTACGCACTCACCAATGAGATACTCATTTTTACATATTTCTCCATCACGAATTTTTATTTTGTAACAACTGCTGCAGTAACACAAAGGATCATCGGTTGTGAAATAGTAATCTGAAGGGAAGAACAAATTACTAAAAAATTCAACAATTTGTACGTCTATAGTACCTGGTAAAAGTAACGTTCTCTTAAATGTCACACACTCCTCCCTGTAAGCACAGGGCATATATTTTATGGGGGTGACGGGGCTCACCTTCGGGACGTTGCTGTTTACTCCGGCATTGCTGGAGTTAGGACTCGATAGAGGAAGCGACAGCGTAAAATTGGGTTCGGATCTTTCTTTCTCGCAGGATTCAAGGTCTGCCTTCTCGTAATCAACGGTCGAACTTGGGTTTTCACTTTCTGAATTATTTATAATTTTCACCTGGAAAATAAAACTAAAGTTCCAGGCCGGCCATTTCCATGAAACTCCTTATCCAACAACATATAATACAGTGCATTACAACAAAATTTCTTCAATATATTTTAGTAAGTTTAGATTAGAGCTCCTTTCTTTACAATTTTCAGTTTCTAACCCCCTCTAGAATGGTCGTTTTAGAACTTCAAAAATCTTCAGTCAAAATTAAAATGTATACAATATTTTACAACCAGTATTCTGAAGTGATAACAAATTTACAGTTGCTTTAGTCGCAGACAGTAAACAACTTTGAAAAACAAATTTCAAAAAGATCACTGTTTATTGGACCCTCACAACCCCTTTTAATTATTAATAGTCGAAATAGTCAAAACGTAAGAAATAATGTAAATTAACGATTTTTAATTAAACAATTTGGTGGCAGCAACTACATTACAACTACATAAATAACCTGGATAGCTAAAGTACCGCAAATACCGCCATTTTGAGTCAAACTAAATGCGTAAATTTAAAATTGAACGCAACAGGTAACGTGATTTCAAATTTGGCGCGCTTATTTTGACTCAAAATGACGGTAATTGCGGTACTTTATCTATCCAAGGACTTTACAACTACAAATGAAACAGCGCCATCTGTAGTTCCAGATTCAATTCTTCGTTAGATGCCGACAAATATACCACGCGATCGAAAATAAAATGATTCAGATTTTCACCATATCTGAAAACTTAAATCAATGAACGTCTTGTGTTCCAACTCGAACATTTTGAAACAACTAAAATGCCAGTTATTAAATTCGACAAATATTACCAATTTCTTTCTTCTTTTCAATATTCATGATATTCATGACCTACTCTGAATCATTTTATCTTCAATTGCGTGATGCATTTTGTACATCAATTCCCTGATCGATACACAATAGGAAAAATAATGTCGCTCCAAAAATAATGAGCTCCAAAGTTAAATGATTATTTTTCTTATTGTCAAAAAAACAATTGTCTGTTTCCGCAGCAATCGATAAAAATTCAATAAGAAAACATGAATACCTTGAGTATATGCAACCCGTTTAACGACTTTGTCACGCGGTATGCCTACCTACAAGTCGTTACAATTTTTTTAAACATAATAATGAATGAAGGCAAAAACGATGTTTACCACCTTGCAATTATGCACACATTACACCCCTTTAATTCATCACACACTTTCAATTTTTTTTTATCATTAATGGTCGAATATAAAATCCACTTCCGAGTCAAAAAAAAAAAAAACAAGATGAATGCAATAAGAAAAAATAATGTAACGAGAGATAATAATACTGTAAGACATCTGACAGCGCAACCTGTTGGACCAATTCAAATACTTCGTTAGATATCATCAACATTGTCACTGGGATAAATGTTAATTAATTCAATTAATTTTTTTTTATAATAATGGTCGAACGTAGGTAAACTCGATTTCGGAATTTAAAAAAATCAAACTAAAATGCAATATGTAAAGAATAATGTAACAATTGTTAATAAAACAGTACGGCATCTAGCGGCAATAACCACAAATAAAGCAGCACCATCTGTTGGGCCAATTAAAAATTCTTCGTTAGATATCTTTATTGACACTGGGAAGAATGTTATTAATTCAATTAATGGAAATCATGTGGCTCGCTTTTAATTTAAGATCGTTTCAAATAATGCCAACTGTATAAGATGTCTAACTTAATCAGCGATAAGTTAGTTAGTCCTAGTCACATGTTTTGTGTTCACATAACTAACATTCTTGTATGTATAATTAGTAAATACACAATAGGAAAAGATAATTTAAGTTGCCAAAATAGTTAAATGATTATTTTCTTTATTGTCAAAACAATTGCCCGTTTCTGTAGCAACCGATTAAATTCAATAAGAAAACATAAATACCTTGAGCATAGGCAACCCGTTTAACGATTTCGTCACGCGGTATGCCTACCTACGAGGCGCCACAATTTTTTTTAACATTAATTAATAATGATGTTTACCATCCTGCTAGAATGCCTAGATAGACGTACGAAACAAACGAAATTATATACCATCACACGCCTTTAACTTTTTTTTTAATAATTAAAGGTAGAATGTAAAATCCACTTTTGCACCCAAAAATAAGTAAATAAACAAAATGCATTATGTAAGAAATAATGTGACGATTGTTAATAAAACAGTAAGACATCTGGCGGCAGTAACTACAAATAAAACAGCGCCATCTGTTGGGTCAATTCAAATTCTTCGTTAGATATCAACTTTGACACTGGAAAGAATGCTAATTAATTCAATTCGTGGGAAATCATGTGATTTTCATCAGTATGGGTCACTTTTGACTTGCATTCATTTCCAATAATGCCAACTCTGTAACTGTAAGACGTCGAACTTAACCAGCGATAAGTTGGTCCTGGTCACATGGTGTGTGTTTACATATTAATTAACCTTTTTCTACTACAATACACAATGAGAAAAAATAATATTGCTAAATGATTATTTTTTTATTGTTAAAACGACTCTGTTTCTGTGTCAATTTGATTAAATAAGCGAACATAAATACATTGAGTATAGGCAACCCTTTTAACGACTTTGTCACGCGGTCTGCCTACCCAACGGGCGTTACAATTTTTTTTTTTTATATTAATGAGTAAGAAAGATGAAGATGATATTTACTGTCTTGCTATTATGCCTGGATAAACATAAAACAACCGAAATTATAAATTTTTCAAGTTGTTATCCATTCACATTCCAAATATCAGATTTTTTTATCCTATCAAATTATCTTCTGCACTTTAGGCGTCCCCACAGGGGGAGGGGGGGCAAAGTGAATATGTTTTTTTATGTATGCCCCTGAACAATAGAATATAGATTTATTGGCACATTTTTATAATAAAAAAATAAACTGTTATTAATTACATACCTGCTGACATTGCCCATACAGATCAAAAATGGCATAACATGATTGGCCAACGGGGGGTATCCATGGCAATATTTCTTCGCCCACGTCGTCTACAAACAATTGTATCCCGACTTCCGTTAACATAACACCAACTTTAGAACCCTTCTGGAGTGAATTTAATTTCTGCCCGTACGTCGACAAAGCCTGAAGCAGACGTCTTTAATAGGACACACAATTACCTGAAGACATTACCTTGATGCCATTTAGAGAAATCCAATCGTTGGCAACTATACAACAAGTACCTTTTAAAGCGAGGGCGGTTCCAGGTAGGTTTAGTCTCTCCGGCGAGCAACATATGACCGCAACCATCAACGAAGATTGCCATCTCATGTCCAGCTGCTCTACGATGACCTGAATCATTTTATTAACCACTAGTGCGGATTGCACTATAACCAGGCCCTGGTTATAGGAAGCAACTCGCCTTGCCACGTTCTTTTCACTTAAAATCTCGATGTTACGACCGTGGTTTTCATGAAACTCCAACTTAATATTTTCACAGTGCGATTGTTCTTCGGCGGAGGCTATCGGTGCCGTTAGAGTGTTTTGATCCAACGCGTTCTCTAAACTGTCTTGAAGAGGCGCGCTCGCCAATAACGACGTGGGAACTTTACGACTAGTTACGTGGATACTTGAGCAAGATCCTTTCAGTTCAGCAACTACATACAGGACTTCGGGGAGTTGAGGGAAGTTCACGGCGAGTTCTTCTCCGTTTATGAACGCTCTTAGGCCCCCTTCGTGCGTTAGCAAAAACCCAATGCGATCCCCACTACGTAGCCAATGTAAACTCGGAGCAAACATTTGGAATACTTTGTTTCTCCAGTATAATTCGTTACCTAAATTTTTTTTTAATTTATTTTAGTGGACTTTAAACAACTGTTGCATCACCTGTGAGGTAACAGCTTTCGAACGGCATGGCATTCTCATAGGGGTCTGGTAGCGTCGGGGTAACTCCGATAGCTAAAGAGCCAGCGAGGTAGGGAACCAATGAGACTATGGCCACTTCGAAAAGCTCATCTTGCACGAGAGGTGTGGCGCTGTAAATTACGCACTGGTGAACATCACGAGCCCTGGTTGCCATACGTCCATCTTCTGATAGAGTCAACCCTTTACTCTGAGTATCTAAAAATCTGCAATGTTCAATGCATTACGTTTGACATTACATTTACTAGGGCTTTTTGATAAAGTAAAAAAAAGCAACAACTTAATATTGTTTTTACTATCAAAAAGGTACGGATTTTAAGCTCAGTTTTGGCCTTGGTATGATAAGAATAAAACTGATAGAAATTAAAATACCTGTGTAAATCTGCTTCAGCGTGTGGTTGCGCTACAATAATAGCTTGCAAAGAAGCCGAAGTCTCAGACCTCGGGCACGTTTCGATTTGAGCTGCCGCAATGGGTGCCAAAGGCGAAGCGCAAGGAATACTAACTTGCGCACACTGTCCATACAAATCAATCACAGCGAAAATATTGCTATGTGAAACGACGCAGGCTATCCCCTGCGGCACACCGTTCTTATAAAACTCCAAATTCTTATCGGAGTTCCGCATAACACCAACTCTGATTCCGGCTCTTAACGTATCGAGGTCCAAAGAGTAATTGCTTTTGATGGTCGCACCGTTTTCCATCACCGAAGAACCGCTCAGCATCCAAGTGTCACGAGATAGGTCAGTGGCGGTGCTTGGCAGGTCGATGTCATCGGGTCGGACTGCAGTTACACCAAGTTCTATGCTGCCGGACCATCGATCGACCATGGTGTCCAAACTCACTTCGAATAATTCACCATCTCGCAGTGGCCTGTTAGAAAATACTATGCCATCGTTGAATTCGGCCAGCGGTCTGGGGCGTAGTGCTGTTAACCCATTGTTTGTTATACGGGCATTCTTGCCGTGCACATGATGAAAACGAAGATCACTTAAACAAAATATAGTATAATCCAAAGGTACTTATGTTTTAATTAAATAAAATGATGCAATTATAATACAGGCTGAAAATTGATTTTCACATTCAAAAATATCATGAATTACTGGGGAAAAGATTTTAAAACAATATTTATTAATGTTGAATCTGTTTATGACATGACCTACCTGTACAGGGTGGTGTTTGATAAACTAGAATTAATAGTGTCAGGTGACCCGTAATCAATTTCATCAACAATGGTTGCTTCTACTGCTTGACCATACAAATCTGAAGCAGAAGATAAACAACAACACAATTTAAACCACTTATTCCTTTTTATTCTTATTTACGATTAAATACCTCAAGGCATTTTTAATTGAGGCAAATAAAACAATTATAGTTTCTCTCCAAACAGAAAGTGTAAGTAAAAATCAGCAAGTTTATCTTTCTACAAGATAGCTCAGTTTTGTCAGTAACTGTAAAAGCTAACGTTTTCTTTTTTTATTTTCCCCAAAGTATAGTCTACGTTTATGTGTGTTAATACACACCTATAACTCCATAAACACATTCTGCAACATTAGAAGCTGCAATGCCTTGATCCACCCCGTTAACAAAAAAATGCAAGTTGCCATTTTCCTTCCTGATAACACCGACACGATCACCAACTTGCAATCGATCCAGATTAACACCGTACTGTTCCAAAACCGTAGTTCCATTATGCATAATGCCACTTCCGGTCATCATCCAAGTCCCAGACCGTACATTCGTCATCGTGAACGGAAACTCTAGGTCAGTAGGACTATGCGTTGTAACACCGATCTCTATAGACCCAGCCCATTTGGTCACCACACGATCCAGCCTCACTTCAAACATTTCACCCGGCTTCAGAGGCCTCGCCGTCAAGACGACTCCATTATTAAAATCATCCGAGGCGTTTGGTCTATGAGCGGTCCTTCCATTATTGATTACTTCAGCGTGTGTTCCACAGTTATGGTGAAATGTAAGTCGGTCGTAATAATCCGGTAGTGGATGCGGCTCGGTGAGTGTTTGATTGCCCCGGATGATACGTCTCGTCATTAAATTTTGTTCTTCTCTTTCATCTCTCTCTACAATCGACACCTGAAAATTGTTTCTGTTGCTTCAAGGCTTCCAAATGTATTTTACATACCTTGATTGTCATACCGTAAAGATCAATGACGCCCCAGACGGTCGTAGGAACACGCTGCGCCGCAACTCCCTGATCTAACCCGTTAATAAAATAGTGTAAGTTCCCGTCGGGTTTTCGCATCATTCCAACTCGGTCCCCCTCGCTTAACTCATCCAAATTAAAATCGCCGTATTCTCTTCTCGTCCCCTTTCCGTTTGTTAAAATACCGCAGCCGGACATCATAATAGTGCCACTCCTCATGTTCGTCATCGTTGCGGGAAATACAAGTGTAGTAGGGTTGTGAGTTGTAATTCCCATCTGCCAATAACCACTTTAACAATTTAAAGTACTTTTAAGACATTCGTTTACCTCGATGCTACCACTCCATTTATCGACGAGGCGATCAATTCTTATCTCGAATAATTCTCCGTCGTTTAGAGGCCGGTGCGTCATAACAACCCCGTTATTAAACTCGTCCAGGGGTCTTCTTCTTTCTGCCGTCCTCTGTCCATTGGATAGTTTTACTAATGAGCCGCAGCGCTCGTGAAAACGAAGCTTGTCTGGACGATTACTTTCTTCCGGTAAATTTAAGCTGCAAGTTAACGAAACTTTGTCAAGATTCCAAAAATAAAAAAATGCGATAGTCATTAGCAAACCTACCTTACGTTCATATCCATTCGAATATCCAAACTGTTGCTACTGCTGAGACTTAACTCGCTCAAATCACCTCCCAAAGTCACATTTAATACATCGTTGTCGATACCAAGTACCGAGCTGCCACTTAAACAATCATCGTTATTGTGTTCCTTCGCTGATGGACTCGTTATGCTGACTTGCACACATTTGCCGTACAGATCAACGACGGCGTACAACACCGCTGGCAGCCCTTCGACGGC
The DNA here is from genome assembly GCA_958336345.1 of Dorcus parallelipipedus. Lineage (NCBI taxonomy): Eukaryota > Metazoa > Arthropoda > Insecta > Coleoptera > Lucanidae > Dorcus > Dorcus parallelipipedus. The sequence continues at coordinate 37,420,737 of OY284483.1, read as the reverse complement.
TACACCTTGCGATTCTCCATTGATTGTAAATATCAAGTCTCCCTGGTATTATAAATAATTAACACATAGTGTTTTAAGTTTTCTTCAATTTACCTCAGACGTTCTCATAAGCCCCACACGATCATCTTGGCCTAATTTATCTAAATCGATTCCGTACCTTTCCACTAATAATGCCCCGTCTTTTAGTATGGAATTGCCCGCCATAATCTGTAACAAAAAAATCGTTTAAGTAAATCAAAAGTTCTTACAAACAAATTTAATAAATAACTTAAATAACGAAGAGTAAAAGTAAGAAGTTTAAGTAAGCATGTGGAAGTAGTGATGAACTGAATATAAAAATATTGATTAGGGGGCCCAATTTCTAACGTTTAAGGGGCCCACTTCATCATTGATTGACAGGGTCCACTTGCCATCGAGAAAGCAGACACCCTGGTCAGTCTGCCAATGTGTAGAATTAAATATGATGATAAGATGATTACACATCAAGTAAACATTCTTTTTACAATCAAATTTCAATAGACTTACCCAAGAACCATTCTGCAATTTTGATGCGCATGGTGGGAACTCAAATTGCAACGGAGGACACTCAGTAACACCAATTTCCAGACTACCGGACCACGAATTTACCTTAAACGTAGAGCTTCTTTTGCACTAATCAAAATCAGACAATTAGTAACTTACCTTCCTGTCAATTTTGATTTCAAACAGAACATCGTTTACCAGAGGCTCCGCGGATATAACGATCCCATGGTCGAACTCGCTATCGTTTCGCACCGCCGTGTAATTATCGTTTAACAACGTTATTCTTTCGCCGCATCGAAAATGGAAGTATGCCATTTGGTGCGGCGGTGAAATTCTGTTTTATTTACATCGATTCGGTTCTGGACGAACGGAAGTAAACAATCAATACAATCACGCCGCAGTGACGTTTGATTGTCATTCGTTTAATCGTTTGTCATGCGCATCGTCAATGCTGCCAATAGTAAAACCTCAGTTTAAGCTATGGTTTAAGCAGTTGTGACCGCTACGCTAGTAGCTGTGGCTAGTAGGTAGTTCCAGTGGTACTGTCAGTCCTGTCCTGTTTCCTGTTCTATGGTCCCATCAGGCCAAGCCTGTCAATAAAGGCCAGTACACAGCAATCTTACGAAATAACTCCATATACGAAAACCATTAAAACGGGCGAATTCATAGAGACTTTATTTCTGAATATAATTAATCCATTTTTTTTTCCTATATACCTGAGAACTAGCACTACAAAATGACCATAGGAAATTTCTCTATCATCATCTAGTAATTAAGAAAAAAATAATTAATATTGAAAAATTGTAGTTGAACTTTACAGCGATAGTAAAAATACTTCCAGATCGAATTTTGAAAAACGCGTTGGTCACTTTGTAGATTGAAGTTTTGTTAACAAATCAGTGAAAACAGCTTTTAAAAATATGTAACCATAATTATGTTATGAAGTCGCCAGATTTGTATGTTTTTAGTGAATTATTTCTGTAAGGCGTGAATATATTCTCCCCACCTTAAGAGCTGGGGGCGGTAACAAAATAGACAATCACGTGATCTTTTTTCACGGCCTGACAATTTATTTTGCATTCCGATTTTTTAGGGGTTATTGCGCATGATCTCACATAGGATTAAGGCGGGTAATTTAAACATATTTAAGTTTGTGCACTGCTTTTTCCAGTACGTTTTTGGTTTTTAATATTTATTTATACATACACTGAGGTGTAGCAGCAAGTACATTTCTTGTTAGTCAAGAAAAGATCAACTTCACTCCTTAAAATTTGAAGTGGGACACTTACGTTTTTTTTTGTAAATTTGTGTTTGACTCAACTTATGTGTATTAGAAGCGAAATAGTAAAAATATAAAAATGTACATTTAAATAGAGTTCAAAAGAACCGGTATGAAGTTAGCAATAACTTTCAGCGATAAAAAAAATCTAAACAGTCTAAAACAGTCTCAGTATTTATATATTAGTATAAAAATCTACTAATTAAGTAATATTCCAAGACTTAAAATGAATATTTTTAGAAATTGATTCGAAATTGACCTTATCAAGTAATTTTGCGCAAGGCGTACTCAACTTCTTCAAAAATGACAGCGTTGTCTTATTTTTAAATCAAATGTTTTTAGACGAAAATAATCTATTAATAACGGGCTTTCGATAGTCTGAAAACAAAAAGGGACATATTTTTTTTGCCACAATTAAATCTTAAACTTTCGTTCCGCATACTCCAGGACCTCAAAAATCTAAGGTGATTTAGAAACTTGTTCAAAATAAGTATGTAATTGAAAATAAAAAGATACACAATGCTTTTTTACAGTACTAAACGTCTCATATTGATTTATTTGATTTAAAAATAAGACAACGCTCTCATTTTTGAGAAGAACGAAACGCGCGTCCTGCGGAACTAAAGTTTAAAATTTAATTGTGGCTGAAAAAAAATATGTCCCTTTTTGTTTTTACACTATTGAAAACCCGTTATTAATAGATTCTTTTCGTCTAAAAACATTTGATTTAAAAATAAGACAACGCTGTCATTTTTGAGAAAAACGAAGTATGCGTCAGAGTATGTGAAACTAAAGTTTAAGATTTAATTGTGGCCGAACAAAAAATATGTCCCTTTTTGGTTTTACACTATCGAGAGCCCCTTATTGATAGATTATTTTCGTCTAAAAATATTTGATCTAAAAATAAGACAACGCTGTCATTTTTGAAAAAGTTGAGTACGCCTCGCGCAACATTACTTGATAGGTCAATTTCGAATCAGTTTCTAAAAATATTCATTTTAAGTTATTGAATATTACTTAATTAGTAGATTTTTATACTAATATACAAATACTGAAACTGTTTTGGTATTATTTTAGAATTATTTTTTTTATTACTGAAAGTTATTGATAACTTCATACCGGTTTCAAAAGAAATAAACTTTTATGATATTTTCTTAAACTGCGGCCTTTTCTTCAATCAAAAATTGCAAGATGCGAAACACTTTTACATTCTGGATTTAATAGTTATTTATGTACCAAGGTTTCAAAGTGGCACTTTATCAAACGAGTTTGCAAATTGCGAGCCAAGGCGAAGCTGCGGCGAGCAAGCAAACGAGTTCGATAAAGACACTTTGCTGCCGTGGTGCATATAATATTTTTTCGACTACTACATACTCAACCATTTATTTTGAAATATTCAAACCTTGCAGATTTATATCTATGTTTATATCTTTGCAAATTTTTGAAAAATTTATTTCATTTACCTTATAGTACATTATAAATAACACTGGCGTTTCGATGACACCAAAAGATGTGACGCCAGCGCAAAAAGATTTTTACGTTCTGCAAACAAAAAACAGTCACTTCACGTCATGATGTTTGTCAAGTACTTAATTATCAACATTTCTTAACAATTTTCAACATATATAACAATATATGTAGATACATATTTACAAAGAAACATATTTACCGCCGATTTTTCTTTTCCTATATATGACCTTCTTGTTAATGGAGTTTAATTTACCCGTGTTTACAATTTTTGGTGTTGCAGCTCCAATCCTCTTCAATACTTTTACAAATATAGGTAACTACTTGTTCCTTTTCTATTATACGACGCATATGTGCAATTAAAAATAAAGTCTACTTTGAACGATAATTGCGTCTTATTACAATTTACCGTAAAAAATATGTTAGTATTTGAATATAATAATTATGTACATGTATGTGTATTTCTAAACCCGTTGAATGTACCAATATTATGACCGAACGCAGCCTAGTAAGTTGCTCATGATGTCGGAACCACCGACGCGCGAGAGTTATTATCGTACTTTCTCAATATGTGTTGAACAGAGATAGCTCTAAGCAACTTATGTTGGTGGTTTTCAATAGCCGCATGGTCGGAAGGCGACTGCCAACCAACCAATCATAATATCACAAATATTTCCCCTTAACGTAGCAAAGTAGGGATAGTAAAATGCGAACTTCTGAGGGGTAACTTTGTAGGATTCCTCTTAAAACATAAGACATAGGCAGTAACAGTAATTCGACCTATGTAAAGAAGTGCGCTGTAACAAAGTGTAACACAATAGCTCCGTAACGAGAACAAAGCAAATGTGTTACTTACGGCTTATGTTTTATGTCTTATGTTTTATGCAAATCCATTGTGTTCTAGGCTTAATCCCGCTAATGTATGGGTAGCTAATAGGGAATACTACCCGTATAATTGTTACCGGGGTATCATTTTTTTAATCCGGGTACCCGTTATTACCCGGGTATATCGGGTACCCGATAATACCCGTGAAATTATTACTCGGGTACAATTTCTTTACCCGGGTACCCTTTATTAGCCGGGTACATCGGGTACCCGAATGCTGCCCGTGCGATTAGTACCCGGGTATCATTTCTTTATCCGGGTACTCGTTATTATCCGTTTAATTTGTCAGCACAGAATTTCGGAAAAACATATACCTACCTGTTATTACATGATGAAAACTTGATTATTTTTAACAATAAATTAAATTGATTTGTTTAATTGGCAGTATTAGAGAATTAGAATATCTTATAAATCACGTGAATTATTTCGGCCTTATTGGGCCTCGTCAGAGATATATACTAAAAATTACTTTTTGAAAGGATAATAATTAAATTATAAACTTACATATTTTTGAATTTCCAAAATCCCAAAAACAAACCCTGAAAGAAAACTTTTTGAAAAACTGTCTAATATTTTGCAAAAATGAAAGGAAACGTATTAGGTTTGTTTTTGGGATTTTGGAAATTCAAAAATATGTAAGTTTATAATTTAATTATTATCCTTTCAAAAAGTAATTTTTAGTATATATCTCTGACGAGGCCCAATAAGGCCGAAATAATTCACGTGATTTATAAGATATTCTAATTCTCTAATACTGCCAATTAAACAAATCAATTTAATTTACAATTTTCATTTGGCAAGAACTACAGCTGTCATTAATTTCACTCAATGTTTCCATAGTTACTTACGTTATTTATTTTACTGTCACAATTTGCCGTTTTGACTGATGAAGCTAATACGTTTCCTTTCATTTTTGCAAAATATTAGACAGTTTTTCAAAAAGTTTTCTTTCAGGGTTTGTTTTTGGGATTTTGGAAATTCAAAAATATGTAAGTTTATAATTTTAATTTTTATCCTTTCAAAAAGTAATTTTTTGTACATATCTCTGACGAGGCCCAATAAGACCGAAATAATTCACGTGATTTATAAGATATTCTAATACTGCCAATTAAACAAATCAATTTAATTTACAATTTTCATTTGGCAAGAACTACAGCTGTCATTATTTTTAACATTCGGAGACTCATGTAAAATTCGTGAATCCGTTTATATTGAAATATCCAAACTTATACCCGAATTTATACGGGTGCCTGTGTCAGATCCGGACCTCAGTTTTACACAGGTACCCGAATTTATACGGGTACCCGAGCTCATAAGATTACCCGAGCACGATACGGGTACCCGGGTAGTATCCGAGTAGTTTATTCAGGTACCCGGGTAGCTCAAACATGCGGGTAGTCTTCCCTAGTAGCTAATAAGAGTGACTCAAATAAGAAATTATAATGAAGAGAATCGAATATTGATGCAAACTTGAATTTACTTTAACTTTTGCTTTCGCGAAAATGAAATATGTACTATTGCGAGATAAATAATTGGTACGGTTGCTTTATAAAGTAGGCTGAATTTTCAAACTTTTAGCATATTGAAATGCTCTTCAATGCTAGAATTAAAATAGCAAATGAAAAAAAATTAATATTTTATGGAACCATTTTGTTCCAACGCAGGAAGCCTTCGGCTCATTGATTCTACCAATATTTTTAAATGATTTTATACTTTTAGTGCGAAATCGCATAAGCCAGAAAATCCTATTTAAACAGGGAAAATCTGCCGTACCAAATATTTATCTCGGAATTAAAAAAAAAAACAATTCAAAAACGGAACGGTAAAACAGTCAGCTGCGTAAAATTCTTGCATTAACGTGCAGATGTCGCTTTCCATCGACCGTCGACGTAATGACAGTAATTGACGTCTCGTTCCCCCATAAAAGTTTACATATGTGTGATGTCGATTTCGTTCGCGTTTCCCTTAAGAAATATGGCAGTTGCGGTCGATTTTCAGTGTCAGACTTTCCTAAACTAATCAGCCAGTGGTGCGCGCTAACAAAAAAAAAAATAGTGAAATCCCACTCTTAAGTCGATTGAACAGGGAGGGTGTTTAAGCCCCCGTGTTTGCATGGTAGGTTCATATGTCACACTTTTACTTCAGTAAATTATGAGAGACAAGAACCGCGACGAGTTTTTTCCAAAGATAAAAGCGCACGGCGTTTGTAAAACGCGGCGAAAAGTTAGGAAAAAGTCAGGTAGGGGGTCGATTTTGTTTGCAGTAGTGTGGTTTGACAGCTAATAATTCTTCTTCAAGATTGCTTATAATTTGAAGTATTTTTTTAATCTTACTAAGGTGTTATTTACAATAACTCGTATAAATTTAAGCTGCAATTAATTGATTGCAGTAACGTAAGTCGTTATGTCAAAAAAGTTGTTTTATAAGCGATTATTACTTTTAATGCAGCCTCAATTTTACTATGTATTTGTTTGGCATTTTTGCAACTCAGCTGGCAGTAATTTACAGCATTTATTTATACATAATTGAATAACTGGCAAATAAAATATTTACGCAAAATAAACACATATTCTTCAAAAAACAGAAAATATTTCAAAATAAACTACAGTAGCAGCTCTATAACTTGAACCTCCATAACTCGAAATTTTTTGTAAGTCGAAATTTACTGATGTCCCTGCACATTGTGTACAACTGAAATCTCGTTCTTTAACTTGAAATTTCTATAACTCGAAGTAATTTTCCGGTCCCTTGAGATTCGAGTTATGGAGCTTCGACTGTAGTAAAAAAAGTTGAAATTTTTTTTCTTTTGATTTTAACCCCGCTTGATTGATTGGTTTTAAACTTACAGATCAAAAGTTTTATTTTCCATACTAATTGGGATTATTATTGTGTTATTTGTTGCAGTATTAAAAATGCTAGCTGTGATGGATTCACGACAAACTGCTGGTCCTAGCAGTACCAACAACACGGCACCCACGACGCCGGAGACCTCCCCGACGAGGGCCGAGGACTTCCTCGCTTCGGGTAGAACAGGCCGCCGAAACGCCTTGCCAGATATACTGTCAGACCACGCTCTAGTCACAAGTTCCGACTTGCCATCCCGTCTGCAAGCCCTTTCCACGTCCGAAAGGAAGCAGGACGGGGCCAAAGACCAAGCAGGTCCGAGTAACAGGTGAATGCACAACTGTCTGCAACACCCAAACGTATCTTAGTCGTTTTCTCATGCGTAGAGTCTTTTTTGTCGAGACTGCTGAATAAATTGCTCGGTGAAAGTACGGAACATGTTGTGTTAAGAGGAGTTTTGCAATAGTCGTAAGGAAATCCTGATGTGACAACAGCCGCCCGGAATTCAATTTTGTACTTAGATTTAGGACTTTTAATAAGTCTGTTCCAACATTACTTTCTGACGGTTTCGAAACCGTCAAAAGCATGCACTCGTCAAAGTTTTACACTTGATAAAATTGTCAAAATCGATCATTATTTCGGTGGGCAACTGATTAGGACGGTTTCGAAATGGTCAGAAAGTGATGTTGGAACAGAGCTAATAATAACACAGAAGACATCTTTAAATGTTACTAATTTGTTTGTTGGATGATGTTTTCTTTTAAGGCCAACAAAATGAAATCAACATGTTCGAGAGTAATTAATTATCACAGCGAGTTCATAAAATTTAATCATAATTCATCATGAGTTAATCAAAGCACAGAATCATCGACAGTAAAGCAAATACCTGTCAGATATACAAAATCAGATTGTAAATATAAGCAGCACGGTGAATGAAGGGAAATAAAATCAATAGGATTAAACCAATTCATATTTGCAGAGTACGATGAGTGCGATTAAAATTGGTTTAATTCCAGATTGAGTGTTGATTTTATTTTGTTGGATTTTCTCGATGGCCTAAAACCAAAAAAAATATATAGTGTGGCAATTTAAAAATTGTAGCTCAATTAAAAATGCTTCTTTACTTCACTTGTAGGCGGCGCTTGGTACATTTTAACCAAGCACCTGAAAGGAAAATGAAGAAGCTTTTAACTACAAAAGCGATGAATAATTATGCTTCTAATTGTTTGCAACTTTTATTTTAGAAGCAAAACCTGTAATTAGCTAATTTTTCAATTTGTAGTTACGTTTATACATGTAAAGCCGCATGTGTGTGTTTTAAATTAATTTGATATATTTCAAAGAGCAAGGTTGCTTTATACAATTTTAATTCAGTTTATCTTAAATAGCAAAACTTATTACTATTTATAAAGTTAATTATTTAGAATGTGACCACGCACATATTATACATAATATGCATGTTTTCACCTTGACCTTTACAATCTGAGGAACACAGTGTGATCTGTAGATTATGTTCAATTAATCAATGTCAAATTAACTATGTAATTCTATTAACCGTTTTGTGCTGCATTCATTTAAAACTGACAACATTGCATATACAAATTTCCTGCTCAAAAAAAAAAAAACTGGCCTAGATTGCACAAAGTTGCATACCTTGAGATTTTTAATGTAGGACACTGTGAATTGCATAACTTAAAAAAAGAGTGTAGACCCACACGCTATTTTGCAAAACTTACGTGTTAAGATAATGGCAATTGTGATATTAATAATTTATTCATTGTTAGGCACTTATTTATTTCAACTTCACGTAGTAATTTTATTTAGGTAGAGAACATCTAGTTTAGAGTAAATTATTTGCAAAGTATTAATAGCACTATTCGAAGAAGTATTAGTAAGAGGGTAGATTAGAAAAAAAATTACAACGAAAAGAGCAAATTTTGTTTGATTCGGCTCTACAAATAAATTTTTTTCTGAACAACCCTCATAGTATTATTTTAGTTAAATACATAGATGATCTGTTGTTCTATTTATTAATGTAAATTTAGGCCCGGTTCATTCAACGCAACTTAATTTTAACTTTCAATTTATTCCCGTACCAGCAATTGTTTGTATACGGCAATAAATTAACCGGGCCTTAAGGAAGTAAGTAGTGATGGAGATTATAAAGTTAAACGAAACAAAATTTGTAAAATGCCATTTACAAAGTACAAGTTCTGTCAATATCTACTATGAAATTAATAATTTTAATTCTAGCAAACTTTCACAAATTGTAATGTTGTGTGCAGGTTGCGCAGTCATTGTGTCGGATGGCTTTTCGAAATCGAGATTCATTTTTTTGCAAGTGAATTTCGATCTTAATACAGTTTTTTGTAACGAACGATACAAAATTAATTAATAAACGTTTCACACTTTGCCCTACATCTTTTTTGTACAAATCACTCCTATTTGTTTTTCTAATCATTTAAATTCCCAAAATCTTTTTTTAATAATTTACTGATCAGTTCCAGCAACACAATGATTTAAGGCATTAATAGATGTCATTCGAAAAAAAAGTAAATTATTTCGAAATTTTTATTTGTAAACTTGAAGTTACTGCACATTGAGTAACTTCTTCAAGTTGCCCTCTGTGGTTTTCATGTTGGGATTTAAATGCAGAGCTTTTTTGTACATTTCCCTTGCTTTCTCTGTTTTTGCCCAGCGATGATATAAAACACCTAAAAAATAAGATCTTTTAAAACTCGGCATAAAATTATTAAAAGTGAACTTAATATAAACAACGCAATTATACCGCTGTTTCACATTAATTAATCATACAGAGATCTTCCTTACTTGATAATAACTACAAGTACAATGATATCAGAAATGATTTCAACTCACGTGACCAATCTGAATTAGGCTTTGCTTTTTTAAAAGTGGTAACACTGAGAAAAGTGAAGTCTATTGTGTTTATCCAAGCATTCTCATATGCTGATGTAAATTATGATACTTTTGTAAATCGCAGGCATTACATCTTCTGATTTAACACAAAGCACTGTTGATAGCAACAGAGTACTATGCATTGCCTGCACGATGGGGTCACGTGGGTTGAAATTATTTCTGATGTCCCTGTGTAAAGAAAAGAAAATCCAATAATTTGCATAATAACTTTTCTTGAAATTAATTTAAGTTTTCAATAAATCAATCCAGAAGAAATTTATCATCCATTAATAAGTTAATTTTACACCGAGCAACTCACCTAAATTGGAATAATACAACGCATTATCCGGGTTAAAATTAAGTGCCTCGAGGAAATGCTTCTCGGCCTTCTCAAACTGCTTCAGCTTACCCAGCGTATTCGCTATGCTGAAGTGCAAAGCGGGAGACTTCGGGTTGTGCATGAGGGCGACCTTCCCCAATTCCAGCACCTCATTGTAACGATACAAACTATCGAGCAAAACGAGAGTGTTGCTCCATGCAGCTGTGTGAGTAGGACGGTAAGCTACCGCCTTCTCCCATGACTTTAAGGCGTCTTCATTTCGCTTTAAATCCAAATACTAAACCAACAAGAACTATACATCTTTAATAAACTCTCGTACTTTGAATTTCAACATGACATACCAAATTTCCCAAATTATAATAGCAGTCTGGATATTTAGGGCGAAAAGAGATCGCCTTCAAATAACAATCCTCGGCTTCGCCGGATTGATTTAAGTTCGTCAGCACGATTCCCAAATTCATCCAAGCTGCAGCAAAATTCGGTCTGGAAGCAGTTGGAGAAAGAAGAAAATTACAGGCTCAGAAACAGCGGCCTACCTTATCTGCAAAGCTTTGCGTAACAAAACCTCGGCCTCTTCAAAGAGCCTGTCTTCACGCAGTAAATTAGCCAGGTTATTCATGGCTTGCTCGTAGCTGGGATTTAGTTCGATGGCCTTCCTGTATTCGGCGAGGGCTAAGTTTTTATCGCTTTGATCAGCTGCGACTTTCGCTATGTTATAATGGACTTTCGCATTTAGAGGGCAAACAGAGAGGGCCGACCTGAATAGCTGTTCCTCTGTTGTCCAATCGAAATTCCTTTGTATTGTGTGGAAGGCAAAAATTACGCATAAAATATAAAAGCTGATATACACCTAAAAGCAAGAAAATTTTTAAAAATACATTAGCACCGATGCATTTATTTACTTTCTTCTTGTGACCGTAAATCTTTGGTAATTTGTTAAGTCCTAAAATCACCAAGAGGCAAAAGCCTGCGCTTGGTAGTAACAGAGTGCGTTCAGCGATGACAAAGCCAACTGTCACAAAGATGTTCAAAGCCGGTATGAAGGGTAGAATCATTAGTGCGCATGCCAGTAAAGCTGCGGGGCTGCAACATGTCAAAACTGACCTCCGAAAAAATATACTTACAGGCTGTACCTTGTTTTACCCCCGCAATACGCAGTGAATAATCTGTATCCACTGAAAACGGTCAGGGACCACAAACACAGTACGAACACAACCCTCGTATCGTAGATGCTTTCGATCAAAGGTATGCACCCCATCGACCAATCGAAACAAAGCCACTGTGGCCATATTAATAAAAGCAGGTTTAAAAAATATATGTAATTGTAAGTTAGAACCTAAAAATACTTTTTAAATTATTATGTTGCATTAATTTAAATTAATGTTCTTTTAAGAATGGTCTTCTTGTATGGCATAGTTTTGTGAAACTTTCTCTTTTCATTTTACAAGAAACAAATGAGACTTACCCTTGTAAGAAAGCTCTCGGAAAATGCAGCAGGATTGTCAACAGGTGCAAAAATTGGCTTTTCGAAATTCATAATCCAAAAACGAAAATACAAAATCGTAATGCCGAATCCGAACAAGCCCAAATTACGATAAAAAAAATTCTTACGCGATGAGATCCACGAACACAACGAACTATCGTTTCTAATCAATACTTTTACACAGAATACATCGTAGGTGCTGCACAGTACCTACAAAACACAACCACCTGCAGTTCACACAAAAACTAAAATTTATTACAGACTTACATACGCTGTTATTGCAGTTTCCTTACACAAGACGGCTGCCATAATCAACAAATTAACGGCTAGAAATAATATCACAGATTCCCGTCGAATTAATTTTTCATACAGTATCAACGACCACAAGGTTAATACCGCGCTTAAAATATCAGCTCTACCAACAAGGCCTGCCACAACTTCCGTGTGCACCGGATGAACTGCGAACAACAACGCTGATAAAAAGGCGGTCTTTGACTTGCGCCTTCCTCCGACTAACATCTTAAACGTTGGGATTAACACAAGGCATAACGAGACGTACAAAAGAATATTCACCGCGTGAAACTGCAGTGCATCCAACTTCGAATTATTTAGCAATAAATTTAACCTGAAACAACTCTCATTTTACATACACAAAACGCTTTCTATAACGACTGGTTTACCTGAACGTTAGCACTGTTAAGGGTCTGTATGATTTGTGACTTGAATTCAGGGATATATCGGTGCCCCAAAAGTCGTTCTTAAACATCTGGTGGCACGGCGTGGCAGGTAGCACATCTTTGTTCTTTACTATCGCTTCGGCATCATCGAAAACGAATGAACCGAACAAGGTGTTCAAATAACACAAGCAAGCGGTGGCCCCTACTATTACGTATTCCCATTCCCACATGTTCTTGTGTGTTTATATATTTTCTATACGGACCATATTATTCATCAAATCAAACAGAACGAAACGGTTGTTAGATACTTCAACGCTTCATTTGTTGCACGTCCAAGCAAGCTTCCTGCTTCATACACGATAACGGGAAATGGATTTCATTCAACTCACATTTTTACAAACAAGAAATAATGAATATTCAAAGTGAACGCACGTAATCTGCTATTGATATTCAAACTAAACAGCTAAATACAAACATCAAATTGACAGACAGTGTTGCCAATAGTCTTTCACAAAAGTCCGAACATGATTTAAAAAATCACTAAATAAAGTTCCTAGATAGTTGAAGTACCGCAATTACCGCCATTTTGAGTCAATGAGTCAAAATAAGCGCGCGAAATATTGCAAACGCAATTTTAAACGTCCTTATAGGTTCTGTGATCTGTCTAACTAACGGATTAAAAAAGATATCTTATAATAATTGAAAATGCCGACCTGCAGCATAAAGATTATAAAAATCGATCCGAAGAGGGAGTTCTATTATTTAAAATCCCTCAAGGTGTAAAAAACCAGTCACAGCGTCAAAATTTGGCGCATTTATCGGCCATTTTGAGTCAGATAGGATTAATAAAATGCAGTACTTATACATATATTTAGTGATTCTATCACTAAATAAAGAACAGCGTCATCTATTGTACAGTGAAGGAACAATTTCATCACAATATTATTAATTAAATTAATTAATATTTTATTTCCTCCCATTTCTAGTTTTACAATCTGGTTTTGAACTTATTTTCTTAGAGTATTTTTTCTTCTTCTTTGCTTAAGGATTCACTTTGAAACTTTTGATTTTTATACCCCTTTTATTTCTCATTTAATAATATGTCTGAATAGTTCGGAATTTTGCAAATCCTCTTAGTTAGCAGTAAATTTAGCAGTAACTAACAGGAAATTTAAAGTGGTCAAGTATCACTGTTTGAGTTGGCAGTGCTGAATTTTATTTTTAAATGGTACAACTGGAGTAACTTCCGGTTGTTGACGGCTTGACACTGACAGCCGTCACATTACAAACGTCATTTGACATTTCAAATTCAAATTAATAGGATTTTTTCGCGACAACGCTAGTTTCTATTCACATAACCTACAATCTTATCGCTGTTCAGGTTACGTCAAATAAACCATAAACCAACAAAAAATATATTCGGTTGCAGTGTTGCAAATAGCCGAATAAAAAAATGCTCTTAATTGTATTGCCAACTCAAACAGCTATTCTTGGATTCTTGACTATTTTGTATAAAGAGTTTATAGCCACAGTGAGGACAATGGGCCTATTCGTCATTAAGAGGCAAAATTTCAAATGGAAAAATAATATTTTTATGTAATTGGAATTCTTGAAAAAAGCGAAAATAACCACTTAAGCTTGTTTATTGACTTTAGTGCAGGTAACACTAAATAGACACGTTTTCCCTAAAAATACGCCAAATAAGTTGTTGCCAATTATGAAGCAAATTAGAAATGAGACAACTATTGTCCCCATTGTGTTCTATAGTCACTGTGGCAGTAAATATAGCCCCTATACTTACGTATATACAGATTTTTTGAAAACGATCCACCTGAAATATTTAAGAAATGAAAAGGAAAATAAAGTTTTTCACGAGCACGTCTGCTTTTATTCTAAGGGGGAGATGTTCTGACCTATGAATCACACTTTTGACATTTACTCCCGTGCCCCCACGAATACCCTCCTAAACATTTTTAATGGAATGACCCATCACGTGGTACCTCAAATGAAAGCTTATCTTCCAAGGAATACGCCAATGTACCCGTAACCGTCTTTTAGAAAACATTAAACTACAAACTGAGAAATTAACACTTTGGTCTACTAATGGCGGATTTCACAAACGTTACTTAAATTTAATCATCCGTTAAGAGTAAACGTTGCTATGGTTACATGTGTTGAAGGTATAGGAATGATTATTCTTAATCGATGATTAAATTTAAGTGACGTTTGTGAAATCCAGCATAAATCTTTAAACATCTAGCTGGGCATTGGAAATAACAGTGTGTTAGTGACATTTTATTACAGAATAAACAACCAACACTGAAAAGAAAATCAAACGAACACCTTTTCATTTTTAAAATATTTCAGGTGGATCATTTTCAAAAAATTACCCTGTATGTAAGTATAGGGGCTATAGCAGTAAATAGAGTAAAGAATTAACAGTGCCATCTCTTGTACAGTTTGTTGAAAACTTAACGCTGGATTTCACAAACGTCACTTAACTATAATCATCGATTGAGAACAATCATGTAAAATGATGGCAACCATGGCAACGTTTACATTTAACGGATGATTAAATTTAAGTAACGTTTGTGAAATTTCGCTTTGCGCAGCAATGATGCTTCAATGGGCTGATTCAGCAGAACATATCAGCAACAGTTCCCGCTCCAACAATGAGACTGAGCACTCATTTCTGCTGAATGAGATTCACTCATCATAACATGTTCCGATCAGGTAGCGAAGAAGTTACACTACAAAAAATGGCGACCGCTCCAACTCATCGGTTGAGTGCTCACTTGTGAGAGGTCGCATTCAGCAGAAATTTATTTAACAGTTGCACAACTTTTGGGTCTGTTGAATGCGGCCATTGTCTTAGGGCAATCACCATTCCAGACACTTTTCAGTGTATAATTTATAGCTGGGTCTAAGTCATTAGACAGCACAAACATCCATGGCCCTAGTGGAATTCGAACCCACATCGCCGAGCGACGCGACTTCCATCCAAAGTTGGCGACCCACAATTTACGTCGATAATTATATTTATTTATACATTTTTTTTTTTTTTCACCAAAGGATTCTCCTGATTCTTGAACTGAGAAGTGTACATACATAAACGTAATTATTTTCTTTCACAAAAGAAATTCAAATTATCGGTCGCAATAAAGAATGCAGAATTAGCAGCGCCATTTATTAGAAGAAGGAAGTGCATTATCAAAAATCAAAATACATTTCTTGCCACTTTTAAATCGATTTTTTACGTTAGCCTTTTACATACTTTTACTTACATACAGTTGAATGAAATATTCTTTTAGACAGTACAGGTTTTTTTTTTAATTTTCACCCCACCTATTTTAGGAGTTAGAAAAAAACAATGCAAAAGTTATCGTGGTTCATGTGTGTGTTACCTTTTAGAGTTATCACAAAATAGAAGGAAGGAAGAAAAAATTCATTTTAGCCAAAAATATGTATACACAAGTGTTTTATCTAAAGAAGAAGAAACATAAATTTTATTTATTTTTTTCCATTTTACGATGCACTTTTGTCTTTTTTTGTGATGACTCTAAAAGATAATACGTATAAAACCCTACCTATAACTTTTTAATTTAAAGTTTTTCTCTACCCCCTTACTTACCTAGTACTTACCGATAATTGAATTCTCGTTTCTTTAGTCAAACTTGAGTCCAATCAACTATTTATATTGAAAAATTCCAAAATTAATTCTCCACAGTTAATTTCTGTTTCATTTTAATTTTTCTTTACTCAACAATTTATTTTAAAAGTTTCCCGTTTGAGGTAAGAAAAAATAACGCCATCTGTAGTAGAGTAGGGGAACGACTTCATCACAATTCATTTTTGTTTCATTTCCTGCTGTTTTTTTTTTATACAAATGGACTTTTTTTCTCTTAATATTCATTGTTCATTTTTCTTCTACTTGACCACTGAAAGTAAAAAAATCTGTAAAATATCAATGCAAGATTTGTGATGATAAAGAAGAACTAGATTTTTATGCCTCATTAGTTATTTCTTCCCGACATAAAGGTCTGTTCGATTTGACAGAATTTCCAGTTCTGGTACCGTTCAAATCATGCGCAGTATGAAATTTTTATTCAATTTAAGGGCATTGCTCATGCTCAGTACGATTTTGAACGGTCCATAACTTGAAATTCTGACGAATGGAACAGACCTAAAATGACAGAATTAACTGAATTAATTATTTCCGAATAAAGTTAACAAGACTTGTCTGAACTCATCAAAATTCGTCTGAAATTTCAACCAAATCAGATAGAATTACTAAACTGGCAGTACTGTGTGACGTGTGGATTGCCTTGAAATTAGCAGCATTCTCCAGTGCTGTCATCTATGTCCTTTAAATTGTACTAAAAATAATAATTTGCATTTAAGTTGGCATTATTAAAGTTTAAAAGCGGGCAGTGTTATTTAAATGTTAGAATTTGTTAAATAATAATCAATGTTTACTTCTGCAAGTTTTAAACATAAGAATTATTCGCTACGTTACATTTGCAAGCGCATAAGCACAGTTACAATCGAATTTAATTAAACAAACCGTTAAGCCTAGTCTACAATTGTCCGGGAACGATAACGGGAACGTTAAAAAAGTTAAATCATTTCATAATCGTACAAGTGTCCACAATGCATCGTTACCGTATTTACCGATGCATTGGGGACACTTGTACGATTATGAAATGATTTAACTTTTTTAACGTTCCCGTTCCGATTCCCGTTCTCGTTCCCGGGCAATTGTGAACTAGGCTTAACACTCAAAATAACAAAAAAAGAATGCTGTGTGATGAAATCTTCCAAAATGTATAATTTCGAAAAGAAAAATGTGTTGGAAACGACGTTGACATTTTCTGCATCACATCGAACGTTTTCTTCGTTCCTCATTCACTGCTCCTCTGCGACCTATTAAATAGTTATCACAAGATTAAATTTAGCCGTGAACCCTGACTCATAAGAGGTGATTTCAATATCTAAAGCGCATTATATAAGCGACTTGCTCTAATTTAATTGTGCTGACACCTCCGGCGATGTTTGTTTTGCTTTAAAAATACTTAATTTTCTTTTTGTGATTGATTATGGCAAACGGATTAAGTCTGATATTTGCCTTGGTTGTTCTGACGCGAGTTAATGGACTTCCTCAAACGCTGACGGAGAATTCGTACGTCGGCGTCGCATCTTCCGATAAAGAAAACTACAACCATGGGGAAATTGAACTATCGAAACAGGTCAGTATTTGTATTATTCAAGAGAAAAAGAGAAACACTTCTTTTTCATTAGTTTTTTTTTTGCAAATAAATATCAATCTAAAATTGATCAATTACATATTTTGTTTTTACATGAAGACCCCCTATGATCAACGGTGTTTTTTTTTTTAAGTAATCTGATGCTAAAGGTAATTTATTGTATGTATTCGCAGTACTCAATAATATTTCTGTATGGAAATATTTATTTTTTAAATAACTGTATTTGTCCTCATTTTTTTTAGAAACCAGTTATCTTCAGTGTTGTTTCCGTTTGAAAATGTTGGAGACGTTCTACGACATGAATAAAAAAGCTTAAGTTATTTAAAACAAAAGAATGAATTTGCTTCTTCTTCGTTTTCGCTATTTAATTCTATAGTCTATTATTGATTGTAGTTTTTTTTCTATTTTCTTATTTGCTATTTTGTTTTATTCATTTTATCTTGTAACCGATTTGCTTCACTCGTTTTACTTCCTTTTGTCTTTTCAGATTTTCATTTTGTTTAATCTTCCCTTCTTGATTTTGCTTTTATCTTTTTGTGTTTGTCCACCTGCTTCTTCTTGTTCAATTTGCATTTCTACTTCCCTTTCTTTCTGTCTGTTAACTTATTTCATCATGTTTCCTTTGCTTTAATATTTTTATTATTCTTTGCTTTCTATATTATCAGTTTATTCAAATTACGTCTTCATCGTTTTTTAAATTTCTATTATTATTTGCTTCACAAATTCTGCAACCATGACATATTGGAATTAGTTATCTGGTGTTGACGATAAATATTTTTTGCCATCTGGCTTCCCTAAGATTTGAGGATGCTCTAGTTTTCCTCTGGAATTGTACCAGAATGTTCTTAACTAATTCTAGAGCGTTCTCGAAAGAGGCAACCTCAATAAAAGCAGAATAGGGCACGAGATTTAAACCAGTTTCTGATTAATAGTGACGTATAGAAGTGTTAAATCATTTTTCGCTTCATAAATGAGTAACTATCCGGTTAATGTTGCTAAACTTTATTTTTTTACAGGAACTTGAGCGCATTCGTCGCTCTGCCTACCCGCAAACCATCGAGATCTACGAAATGCTTATCGACACGAATGTTTCCAACCGTTTTGCTAAGACACTGGTAACGAGCAAAGTGAGAAATTCCGGAGAAAAAGCTCAAGAGGCTGTATTTTCCGTCATACTGCCAAGGAAAGCGTTCATTTCGAAGTTCGTGATGTTGATCGACGGGAAAGACTACGAAGCGTACATCAAAGAGAAACAACAGGCTAAACAAATCTATGATCAGGTACAGAATTATTTACCTACATAGAATGAGCCACAATAGTTTACAAAATAAAAAAAAAGCTTACGTCTGTTGTTCAAAACCGTCAAAAAGATTTAATTTGAATTTCCCGCGAATTCGAAAAATTAGGCTGCGTTCGTCTTGATCAACTCTGTTCACTCTATTTACTCTTTTCGCACTTTTGTCTCACTCTTACTTGTATTAAAGCTTACTCGCTCTCACTCTTTAAAGAGTGAAAATAGTAGATAGAGTGAACGGAGTTGATCAAGACGAACGCAGCTTTGTTAGTACCACTAGATCGTCTGATAATATTTCGTGTATTCCGTTGTGGTTCCAAGATGCAGAAAACGGGAATTTATTTTAATTTGTTGCTTAACTGCTGGTTGCAGCGAAGGAACGCGAAAATTTATTTTATTTGTATGGTATTGTCAACATTAACAAGATTTAACATGGTTGCCAACTGTCTTTAATGAAAGACACCAAATCCATGACGCTCCAAATTCAAACAGGCGACGGTATTTCTGGTTCATCCGATATTATTACGTAATAAACTTTGGAAAAATTATCTCGTTTTGTTTTGGACGTTCAGATCCAAGATGCCATTTAACCTATTTTCTTTTTAATTTTGGAGGCGCAGTAGTGGCTGCTGTGTGCCTTGAAGACAATCCTCATTCTAATTTTGTAATTACTTCGGTCTTTTCATGTCGACTACAATTTTAAAATTTGAAATCTTTTTAATTTGACTATTTACTAACCAACTGTTTAGGTTGCGACATCTGTCGGCCGATTCTTTACCTAAAATTGTGTGATGCTCGACGAAGCCATTGCAATCAAAACCGACTTACAACAAATGACAGACTCATCGCAATAAAATCACTATATTGATTTTTTATGAAGTCATGATAAGTGTCGTCCATGACAAGGTTGGCGTTCTGAAATGTTAGCAAATCAAATTGTATTATTCCCTTAGACCACGCATGTTTCCGTAGCAAAGTAGGAGTTCCTTTCCGTAATATTTGCAGAAGGAATCACATTATTGGTTCTGATTAAGCCAATCAACACAAAATAGCTATTTTGTTTTTTATGACGTCATAAGTGTCTTTCATAGCAAGGTGGGCGTTCCTCTCTGTAATGAAATTGCTTTATTGGCTTAGACCACGCCTACACTCACACTTAATTCAAAAGAACCAGTATGTATGGATTCGCCGTCGATATTTTTGAACATGTTTCCATGACGTTCCTTTCCGTAAAATCAGCAAATGGAATTACATTATTATTTCTAAATAAGCCAATTGACACAAATTTTTTTTTTTTGACGACATAAGTGTCTTCCATGGCAAAGTGGGCGTTACGTTCTGTAATGTTGGCAAATGAAATTGCATTATTCGCTTAGACCACGCCCACACTCACACTTAATTCAAACCAACGGAATCTTTGAAGATGTTTCAATGGCAAAGTGGGCGTTCCGTTCCGTAAAATTAGCAAATGGAATTACATTATATTCCAAATAGCCAATCACTACAAATGTCATCAAATTTATCAAAGTTATCGCTAGTATAGGTTTCCTGGTAATCATTGATTATACATAACAAAGCCACCTTGCTCCCCCCTGGCTAATGGTACTAATCAAATTTGCAGGCCGTTGCAAGTGGATTAGGTGCAGCTCACGTAGCAACCAGCGCAAGAGACTCCAATCGATTCATCGTTTCTGTCAACGTCCAACCGAGAAGCAAGGCGGTCTTTCTATTAACATACGAAGAGCTATTGGAGCGCCAAAATAACCAATACGAACTAGTCATAAACATCCACCCCAAACAACCCGTGGAATACCTACTCGTTAATGTAATTGTGTTGAACGCAAGTTGTGGAATTTTGTTTGGCTACTGAGCGTGCCCTTTCCAGGTCTGGATCAACGAAAGCTTGCCCATCAAATTCATCAGGGCCCCGGCCATCCGCTCAGGAAATGACATCAGCCAAGTCCAAGGCGATTTGGATCCGAGGGTAGATATAAGGCAACTGAGTTACACTTCCGCCACCGTTGCCTTTGCCCCCACCTCGAGTAGGCAAAAGGAGTTGGCGAAAGCCCTGGGAACCAAGGACGATGAAGGACTTTCTGGGCAGTTCATCGTGCAGTATGACGTGGAAAGAAGTCTAGACGGAGGAGAGGTAGGAGAGAGGCGCATAAATTTAAACTCGATTTATTTGGTGAATCTTCCCGTGCAGATTTTATTAGAAGATGGCTACTTCGTGCACTTTTTTGCGCCCACCAACATTCCGTCTTTGCCGAAACACGTCCTGTTCGTGTTGGACACCAGCGCCAGTATGTACGGTACGAAAATGGAGCAGCTGAAGACGGCGATGGCGAGCATCATAACGGAATTGAAGAGCCAGGATTTTTTCCACATAATCGAATTCAACACGTTGGCGCAGGTTCTGGAAATATACAACATAAACGCAAGCGTTCTGTACCCCAGCACCGAACCGGATTACTATTTCATCAATAATTTCGAAGGGGAAGACATTACTGTAAGTACTTCTAATTTGGTACTCTTTATTTATTAAAAAAAAAAATTATCAAAAGGTTCACAATTTCGACGATAATATTGTAGATATTTTTGTGTTTACTTAATCTTAAAGTATACTGCATGTTTTGAGGCACCCTATATAAGTAAATTTTCATGAATTTTTGCTTCATCGAAAAACAAAAGAGGATTTAGTTCTTGCCACGCTTAATATAATTGTTATTTTTAATTTTTCTAGGCGAAAAGCTTTCCTGACGCACGCAACGCGAACGACGAGCACAAATACAGGGCGAACGAAATAATAAACGCACTGAAAGCGAACGGAGGTACCAACATTCACGACGCGCTGAAAGTCGCCCTGCACTTAGTCGACGAGGACAAGCGGAAATACCGCAAAGAGAACGCGCTACAACCACTCATAATATTTTTGACAGACGGAGATGCAACAGTTGGTATTACCCACACGAATAAAATCGTAACAAAGGTCAGTTGTTTCAGTTCAGAATTAGAATTTTGGGTATCCACAAATCCAACAGACTTGTTCAGATTTCAGATTTAAATATACATGGTGTCCCAATATTCAGCCTATCATTTGGGCAAAGCGCAAACCGAGAGTTATTGCAGAAACTGTCTTTACGTAATTACGGATTTTCTCGACACATTTACGAAGCGGCAGATGCTTCTTTGCAACTGGAGGACTTCTACAGGCAAATATCTTCTCCTCTCTTAAGCAACGTCAAGTTCAAGTACACAGACGACGCTACGCGAGTGACCAAGACGGATTTTCCCTTGCACTTTGGGGGTTCCGAACTTGTCGTTTCCGGTCGCGTAGGTACGTTTTGCCCAGTTTCTTTTCTAAATCTACCGGAGGACTTTTCTTTTTTAGGCCAAGAATTCATAACTTTGCCGGAAATAAGCGGTTGGGGAGTGGAAGGCCCCATCGACCTCGTCCCCGTGATAAAACGACCAGTTGCCCCACTGGAGAGATTATGGGCCTACCTTACGATTCAACAACTTTTAGACGACAGGGAGATCTCCGAAAATAAATACGATTACGATGAGAAAATCTTAGACTTGGCCTTGAATTACTCCTTCGTAACACCGGTCAGTTCCTTGGTGGTGGTTAAACCGAATGCAACAGCTTCTTCAGTTGAACCAGAAGCAGCCGACAAGGGTATTTGCTTTTTTACACATCCTCCTAAATAGGTTTTAGAAGAGTCTATTTTCAGGAAGTGATGCTGGGAATACATACGCCAGTGCGCCCTCCCTTTCTGCCGCTGGTTCACCCAGCGCCGATCCGTATGGGCCTCCACCTCAATATGAAGAAGAAACCTTCGATTCAAACCCTGATCAAGTCGATTCGTTATATGAATCCGGGCAATTACCTACTTCCGCCCCAGAGCCAATTAATTTAACGGAAACGGAAACAACTCCTTTAACGGTGGCATCCAGGCCCGAAGCAACCCGTTTACCGGAGCCTGAGCCGGAAATGTTTCGTTTGCCTCCGGTTAGAGTTACGACCACGCCTCAACCCCAAACGACCCGCCCAACAACGTCTGTACCTCAAGCCACGCAATCAACGACGTCTAAACCCCAAGCCACCCAAACAACGACCTCTAAACCCCAAACGGCTCCCCCAATAACGCCTGAACCTCAAACTACGCCAAAACCCCAAACGGTTCCCCCAAGAACACCCGAACCTCAAACCACTCGTTCAACTACGCCAGAACCCCAAACGACCCCTAAACCCACTTCAAAGACGTCCAGTCCTCAAAAAGCTCCTCGAAGGCGATTCAGACCTACAGTTCCAATCCCAAGAAATATAGATGAGTTGAAAAGAAATTTGCCTTGGCTGGAGAATCTTTTGACGGACGACGGGGATATTCGTACTTCACAAGGTTAGTGGTAGATTCAGCTTACTTTAATCTAAAAACTTTGCTTGTAAAAATTGACGTAGGTAATTAATTTTGATAAAGAAAGTGATGTGAAGTGAAGGCCGGCTTTAAGATAAGTGAGATGATAAATTAAAATTTACTTGAAGCTCCTTCTAGAGCCAGGACTGAATCTATTTAGAAAAGATGTTAAGACAATGAGCCCTTACATTGCGAGATCGATAACTAAATGCCAAATTCTGAAATATCACTCATAGTTAACTCACTCAAATTGACAGTTTGATGTTAAATAGAAATTCAAAAACGCTTTAATTTTCATTTTAAAGATATTTTGACTTTCTGTAATATTCGCATTGTTTGTATATAGCGTACGGTGTGGTTGAATGTATGTGAGCGGACGAGCGTCTGGCTGCAGATCCACCTACAGCCAATCAGAACAAGGATAGGTCAAATTACCAATCAGAAGCGTATACCACGCTCTAGCCAATTAGAATAAGGCAAAGTAATTCAAATTTTTGAATTCAAACTTAGGAATGCAGTTTCAATAATAGTGGTGTGATTCATATTAAACGGTACTATTGAGCTGGTGAACCAAAAGAACGTTTTAGCTTAAAGCTGGAGAAAGAAATACAGCAATGAATGAAAATACTTTTGTCATGTTTGCTCAATATGCTCAATATATAAGTCAAATATAACTAATTTTAAATATTTCAACAAAAATAACATTGTGGAAAATGTCAGCAAAATAAAAAGTTTAGAAACTAATTGTGATTTTACATTTACAAAATTTGAAAAATTAGAAAATGAAAAGTTAGAACGCCATTGAGATGTCGATCATAATATTAAACAAGTCGTTACATTTTGACAGTATATATATGTGTATGATGTATGTATATCATGTAGTATGAGGTACCATTGGCGACAGAAAAAATGAGGACAAGTCTTAGCAGTGATTTTAACTTTTTTTACTAATGTAAGTGAAACTTCCAATTCAGTTTGCACTCGTTTCCATAGCAATGTGTTTAATATAATTTTAATCAAATATGGCATTATCGAAGATAATCATGCTAACATCCTATGTTCCGGATTGAAAACTGCTACTACCTGCGACAGTATGTATATCACAACTGATGATGCTGCAGAACAAGACAGTGTTGTACAAGAAGTTACTAATTGGACTATTAATTCTAATGAAAGTAATTATACTGTGAAAAAAATTAATTGGAGTAGCAGCCATGAATGTAAATTGAAATGTGTTATATGTGAATGTTGCGTGCACGTATATTCTTGTACATGCACAGATTATTTAATGCATGCTATTGTATGTAAACACATACATAAAGTAGGTATTATTTATTATTATTAACAAAAAAGGTATAGGTATCCACAAGTAACGAAGTTCTCAATAAATAAGACAAAAAGGAAATTCAAATGCCTTTAAAAACTTTAAAAAGAAATAATAATTTACAAACAGTACACACAGAAATTAATAATAACATTACTGAGGTTTCAGAATATTGTAAAAATAGTAAAAATTACGACTTATTATCTAAGATAAGCAATTACTTAAAATTAATGAATAATGGTTAACAGGGTCCAGCATTCATGCAAGACAAATCAAAAAATAATAATAAATAATAAATAATAAATAAATAAGAAAATTGATTTTCAACCTAGGTAATTTATATAAATTATAAATATAAATATGTTCCGTATAAATTTACTGGAAAATTCAATTTACAAACACTGAACATCAGCTTTCATCGTCTGATCATTAGATTATTCTTTCAAACTTCTATGTATTTATAATGTATACTCAGGACTTAATCGTTTACCAGCAAATTTATATGGAACTCACCATAGGTACAGTGCTAGGCATTAAAAATAAAACGTTCTGCCAACCCAAAGCCTAACTAGCACTCAGAGCCTCACTTCTGTTGAAAAATTACAATAAATTCTGCCTTGATAATATGACCATATTTACTCTTTATCAATAAGATTCATTATTTTCGAACAAGATTGTGGTTTTTTGGTTAGTTTTTAATGTCAAGCACTGTATAGGTGTTTTTTTTTAATATTTGCACCCTACCTAGATACTTTAACACCAAGAGAAAAACTGTAAATACAAAAGTTGTAGCGATTTATATGTATTATTTTTTAGAGTTTTCAAGCTCCTAAAGTAAACCTACATGTGGGGTGCAAAAAAAACCTGTACATACAAACATTTTAAATTGCTTCATTTTTTACAAAATAGTTTATAATTCATTTTAGATATCAATCAACAAAGAAAAAAAGAAATGCCATAATTCGTCTAGGAAAACCTTTCCCAAAAGAAGTAGATTAGATTCATAGCATGTTAAATGAGAATTAGAATTATATTCCAGAAAAAAGTATGCATTTTCAGTGTCCGTTAAAAGGATTCGTATTACAAAAGATTAAAGTTAACTAGTAACTAAAGTACTAGCCTTTACAGTTTTAATAAAATCAATTCCAAGCAATTTAAAACTGCTACTTTTGTAGCTATTTAGTTGAAAGTTTCACTGAAATTAGAAATGGACCCCCTTTAAACTCTGTTTCTTTTGATCAGATGTTGCACTGACATAAAACACGTCTCATTAGAGTTCAAAGTGTAATGCAATTTTCTTACTTATCATATGTATTGTATTTTAACGCCAGTGCTATTGATGCCATTCTTGAAATATAACACAGTATCCACCCTGACCCGATGTTCAAATGAATATTACGATTGGCATCCCAGTAAACATGAAACATCCATGTGATATCACAGAAAGTTGAAAAGCATTCACACTTGTAACGTTTCTTTGTGACGTGAATATGATATCGCTGTGATATCTACGTAATCGGTTCTGTAGGAATAAAATTTAAAAACACTCCAGAAAGCCTCATGCACAATGAGGTAGAAATAATAATAATAGTAATAATAATAACATAATATATACGTTATATAATTAATTTTGCTAAATGTTAGGCACAGAAGACGGACATTAAACGTGAAAATGTCGTTATTTTCACCATTTGCTAACATCAGGGTGATGTTATTTTATTTACTGGGATTGGATATCATATTTTTAATTGCTGTAAGTAAAAATAATAATATTAATACAAAAGAAACATAGAGTATGGTATAAAAGCCAGGTTGAGTTTCTGCTGGTTTAAGGATCTCCGAGTTCTAACTGGTAGCATGCTGTAAAATATCTAACACGATTTGCTGTGTCGGTGCAAAATCCATATTCATGACATAACAGCTGATCTTGTGTACACTAAAAATTTACACGTTTTAATCATAATGTTACAGAATGAGTTTAAACTTTAAAATATTGCGGCCTGACTTACGTGTCAAATTATTAACTTCCAAAGTAAAAGCGAGGTTATGAACACCATGACGGCCTGATTACGGCTACCAGTACCAGTTACCATATTATTTTTAAAGATTCTCTAAGTTTTAAACCTTATTTTGTTTCACCAGCTTAATTATAGTGTTTTTTAATGTGAACCACACCACTATTGGAACTGTATTCGTAAGTTTGAATTCGAAAATTTGAATTACTTTGTCCTATTCTGATTGGCCACAGTGTATTATAATGTGATTGGTAATTTGAGCTATCCTTGTTCTGATTGGCTGTAGGGGGATCTGCAGCTAGACGCTCGTTGTGAGCGGAGTGATGGATTAGTTTTTTTTTTTTTTGGGGGGGGGATTTAGTAATTATAATCAAAACTGCTAATTTCAAATTATAAATTATGAAAGGAATATTTCAAGAAAAGGAATGACAGCTGGAGGTGGGTGGCAATTAATAAAGTCTTGATTTGAGAGGCCCTGTATACACACTGTATAAAAAATTCGCCCTTATTTCGCTCGTTAGGAAACTGTTATTTACGTATTACCGCAACGGTTTGACATTCAAAAAATTTTGTTCACAAAAAATCCCCTGCGTGTAATTGATTTGTTACCCGGAGAAGCCGAACAAAATTGATTATTTAATAGAAATGACACCGGCGAACGTTTCTACGAAGACACTGATAGTGATTGATGATTGGAATGACTCAAATGACATTATTATGTAAAGTACGGCAGACTGCGGTATTTTTTTTTTGTTCGTTGCAATCGTGTACTGAATCCCTTGCGTGCGCTTAAATATGCAGAGGAAGGAAGTGAAACGATATGAATGAATAAATTCCAGGAAGAAATAAACGAATGTGGTAAAACACCGCAAAATATTCTAATTCGTTTAGAATGTAAACAAATCGCCACTTTTATTTTAAATCGTCTTTCGTTTTGTTTTTTTTTTTATATTTCGTTCCATTGCAATCAAGTAATTTGAGAAAATCACTCTTTTGATTTTTAACATTTTTACAACAGTTCAAATTTTCAATAGATCGCAACTCAAGTCCGCCGATACTTCATACTTTCTTCAAAAATCATTTAGAACTGAGCATGATTTGTTGAGGTTTCAGGCCCGCTCTGCTTTAAATGATTTTCAAAGAAAGTATTAAAAGTATGAGCGTACTCAGAGAAAAATTCTATTGAACTAAGCTAAGAAGCACATGAGACTGCGTTTAAAAAAATGAGTTGCGATCTATTGATAATGATTTTCTCGAATTACTTGATTTTTGTTTAAATCGATTAAAAAATACAAATTCTGGAAAGGTGGCGTGGGACACGCGGTATAAAGTAGTGCAAACGAATCTCTTCATTCGGGAACTGTCTAGAATTAAAATATCGCGATAAAATGTTGCAGATTTTTTTTACATCGGAAGGTTATTTACCGCAGCTCGTTAAAATACCTACTTGAAGTGGTCGTTGCGAAATGAACCGATAACGTGGGTAATCACCTTATTTCGATACGCCTGTATTTATGTGTGCACAAGAACGACGAATAGACACGAGCTCATCGAATGGAAAGTTAAATAAAATGCACGCGATGTTGATTTAAAATACTCCTATTTGTTTATAACAAGACAGACACATGTACATATTAGAATCATGTAGTTTTCTTATTCACATATTGATATCTACGAGTACTAACTGTGCACTAAATTGTCGTGCTTAATAATATGTATGTACGTATATAGTTTTTCAAAAGTGACTTTAAGATTTTAAATGACTACAGGGATATTCACATAAACCGTTCGTTAAATGTTTTCAAGGTTGCAGTTCACGTAGATATTTGAAATTTAAGGAGCAAGGGTTTTCCGTGGAGATCTCTTTAAATAAAATAAAATTGCCTTTGTATCACTTCCGGTTGTACCGGAAGTCGCTATCAACTCGCTTATTTTAAATGGAATGCTATATTTTTTATCACGTTTTTGAATTCTACATGTAAAAATATGTTAAATTGCAATACATTTCCCTATCTCTAAAATGCATCATTTTTGAGATATTTTGAATTTTCTTAGAAATTTGGATTCTGCAATCTGATTTTCAAAAAATTATAACACAGCTGTTATTGAAGCAATTTTATTTGTAATAGCTAATATTGTATTTGAAGCTTTAAGGTTCTTAAAAATTCCATCAGCATAATCTATTAAGCTACAGGGTGTCTAAAACGCACCGCTCCACTCAAAGATATTTAAACACAGAAAAATACTTTTTTTCAAATGGAATGACCGATATTTTAATGCACCATTGTATGTGGAATCAAATGCTGCGTCGAACTGTACTAGCATTCCCTATACCTAACTTTAACAGTTTTTCAGTTATAAGATATTTCTGGTTTAATACATAAAAATTGACATTTATTAGGTTAAATATTTCTAATTTTGTTGATATAGTTATGAAAACAACAAACAATTGCATTTAACGTTTCCTGTTACTACAAATTTTAAGCAAAAGCAAAAAAAAATTGAGAATCAAAATCAAAATTACTCAAACGCTGATATTTTAAATCTATTTTTTAAATTCATGAAGAATGATCTAAAATTGTTCAGAGCAGAGAATGTGTGTTCAATCAAATGTACTCCTCTTGTCTCCTATGAATAAAACACAGTTTGGAAAGTTTGAACCTAACTTTATACAATTTGGAAAAATAAAATGTACGAAGATCAGTAACAAATAACGAAGATAATTAGACAATGGTTTTAAAATACTTTCACGCTAATCCAGAGAATTGCAAACTAGCAGCTATTTTATTCTTCAATTTAAAGTAATGAAATTCATACTTCTTCGTTTTATAAGATCACAAGCGTCCTAAGAGAAGGATGATTAAAGAACTATTAAAATTTGTGAATTTCCACTTGCCAAATTCTATTTTCTTTGGTTGACTACAAAATTTGTAGTAACAGTAATCGTTGTTATAATTTCCATGCTATCTTAATAAAATTAAAAATATTTGACCTATTAAAATTGTAATTTTCTATGAACTAAGTCGAAAATGTTTCATAACTGAAAAACTGTTAAAGTTAGGTATAGGGAATGCTAGTACAGTTCGACGCAGCATTTGATTCCACATACAATGGTGCATTAAAATATCGGTCATTCCATTTGAAAAAAAGTATTTTTCTGTGTTTGAATATCTTCGAGTGGAGCGGTGCGTTTTAGACAGCCTGTAGCTTAATAGATTATGCTGATGGAATTTTCAAGAACCTTAAAGCTTCAAATACAATATTAGCTATTACAAATAAAATTGCTTCAATAACAGCTGTGTCATAATTTTTTGAAAATCAGATTGCAGAATCCAAATTTCTAAGAAAATTCAAAATATGAAATGTATTGCAATTTAACATATTTTTACATGTAGAATTCAAAAAAGTGATAAAAAATATAACATTCCATTTAAAATAAGCGAGTCGATAGCGACTTCCGGTACAACCGGAAGTGATACAAAGGCAATTTTATTTTATTTAAAGAGATCTCCACGAAAAACCCTTGCTCCTTAAATTTCAAATATCTACGTGAACTGCAACCTTGAAAACTTTTAACGAACGGTTTATGTGAATATCCCTGTATAACTACACAGTGTTTATTTTATTTCAGGTAACATTTCATATACAGGGTGTTTCACTTAAAATGTGCCAAACAGAAAAAGGTCGTAGAGAAAACTATTCTAAGCAAAAAAGTTCATGTAAACGTACAGTGAAACTCGCTTATAACGAGCACTGATTATAACGAGAACTTCCATATAGCGAGGAAGTTGAAAAGTCGTCGAGATTCACGGCAGGCTTCTCTAGTATTTCCATCACAAAAGCCATAAACATACAGTACAACACGGATATAACGGGGGCTCAAGGGACCACAGTTACGTTATATGCAAGTGGTCGTCATAAACGAAGAAATATATACGTATAAATATGAGAAACGGGACTTTTCAATTTCCTTGCTACATGTGAGTTTCACTGTACCGCACATATCCAGATATTCTGAAGTACTGAAGTTCATCAACCGTTGAACGAAGTGTTTTAAATATTATTAACTGTCAAATAATATGTTTCATGTCATGGGACTCTAATTATATTAAACTGAATAATCGAGCACATGTATACGTGATCTTATACTTGCTTAGAATAATTTTCTGTACGACCTCTTTCCGTTTGGCACACATTAGGTGAACCACCGCGTATACAAAGTTGAGCATACATATGTAAATGTAACCTTGGCCACGTTTTGCTTTATTACGACGATTTTAATGTGCTGGGACTTTAAAATTGTATTTTAAAATACTACCACATTGAAGACGTATTTTTTGCACTACAAATAGTCCGAAAAGCGTCACTTTAGAAACCAGTATAAAATAAAAGAATTTAATTTCAAAAAATTGCGGCACCTTGGCACTGTCAACTCCGACGTCAAATTTTAAAAACATCCGTTATCCCAAACTGTATAGACGGTCAAAAAAAAACTAAAAAAAAAACAATTTTTAAACAAAATTAATAATTTTTAATCCGTAATGTAAATCTATTCATTTTCTATATACCAAATGTCAAATAAGTTAAAAAATACTCATGATTAAAGCCCGGATTTTTAGGCAATTGCCTAAAATTTTATTTAACAAAAACATAGACAATTCAGTTTTAAACGTTTAGATTACAATTCTAATTAGAGCGAGACGTATATTTTTTCGTGCCTTATTTTTACGCTATTTTAAGTATTTATAGCTTAAGCGTCTACAAATTTCTTTGTTAACTATTTTATGCCTAAATGGGTAATTGTTTTTGCTGTGCGTGGAAATACGTATCTGCTTACCAAAAGGATTATTCACGAAAGAATTTCACGCTTTAACTGTTAGCACAAACAATCTTAGGCGATAAGGAGCCCAAGTTTTAGCCAAAATATTAACTCTTCTTACAATAAGTAGCCATTACGATACGTTAACGGAAATAAGCTGTGCGATGAAGACCTTGAGCGAATGAGAACTTCACCCACAAAAGGATTAAGGGTTTTCAGGGATTTATTTCTACGGAAAATTAAAATGTTTTTAATTGCAAGGTGGCGAAGCCGGTCCAAAAATACCTCTCAATCCCTTGAGGATAGGCAGCTTAAGTCACTTCAGTGACTTAAATGAGTGGGACCAAAAGGGGGACTCGCACAGATGTCCTTCGCCTAGAGCCGCATAGAAAAATAGAAAAGCCCTAAAAGGGAAAGCTGTAAAGAGGTCCTCTGTTACTGAGTACTCGAATTACTCTATCACAGAGGTCCTCTGTTACTGAGTACTCGAATTACTCTATCACAGAGGTCCCCAAACTCTTTTGTCTCGTAGACAACGTGCTAGTTTTTTTCTGTTTTGGGTAGACCCCCCCGCCTTTCTAATATGTATTGAATTGTTACAAATTCATCAACTTCAAATGTATTTTTGACAGCTGACACAGTCCTACTCCCTTTGATAGGTTTAACTGTAGTGTAGACAAGAAGTTAAAAAGAAACACGTTATCTTTTATACATTTAGGGCCGATATATCAATCATAAGTCAACTTTAACTATCCCACAGTAACAATTATGAAAACAATTATTCCTATGGCAATAAACTGAAGGTTAAAGTTAACTTGTGATTGAAAAATTGGCCCTTATTAATTAAAACGACAAAATGCAAATCTAGTAAAATTCTAATACATATAAAATAACCACACAAAAAAATTAATTATAATCAACAAATTTAACAAATCCTGTATTATTGTATTAGTGGGTTAGAATAGGATTTGTTTCGTTTCAATTTCTTGAAGGGAAAGAGTGTCGAAGGAAAGAATGACATGAATGAATGCTGGTGTATGGTCACCTAATGTCTGCAGAAGCTTCGAGACTATGTCGCGCCAGGCTCTGACGCACGAGACGGATCGGCGTCAAGAGTGTCGAACCATCATAATATTGATAAATTTATGGAAAGCCAAAATTTCGGTCACGACATGCATTCCCCTGGACCCCTATTTACATCTCATGCAGCCCTAATTTTTGTTTTCGCTGCTATGGACCCCTTGCAGTTCGGAGTCCACCCCTAGGGGTCGATATAGACCACTTTGGGAATCATTACTCTAACAGGACGGAAACCACCTTAGGCACTCTCTGGATTTTTTTGACTTAGACGTCGATTTTTGGCCCCTGTTTAAAGCGTGTTTTTACAATACATTATTTACGGCGAATTACACTTGTACAACCCCTAAGGACCTCCCTCCGATTTCTTAATAAATGACCATGTAATTAAAATAAGCATTAATATTTTTTTTTATTATAAAACGACGGAAAAGGAGAAATTAGGAGACGCCTAAATTTTTTTAGGCTGCCTAAAAGTCCGCCTATTTCTTAGGCCTATTTGCCTGCCTAAAAATCCGGGCTTTACTCATGATTCATTGATAAGAATTACTCTAAAAATCAATAAAATCGATAACCGTTGACTTTTGGGCTTTAGTAAAAGTTGATATTGATATCAGATCAACGTGCATAGCTCAAGAATGAAGTAAAAATATAATTGTTTGAATTGAGAAAATGCGGTTTAAGTCCAAGATGCCAATAAAAAAAAATTATTAAAAAAGTACCTAATTTTTCCTATTTTAATGTAATTGCACACTAACATCAGGTATAATAACATTCCGATTAAAATAAGAAAGTTGCTAAGAAACTTTTAATAAGGATAAGGATAAGATTTGGGAGACCCTGTGCAAGGTATTTAATTTCTTATTCTGTGCTTCCTATATTAATTAAATTGAAAAATTCTTAGATATTAAAAACGAATACATAAATAATAAGAATTCGATTGTGAATAAAAACAAAAATATTATTATTATCGCTTTTTAGAAGTGACGCGATGCGATTCCTACAGAATCGATTAGTGTTACTTAATTAAAAAAATGATTTTGAATAGATTAAAAATAACATTATTGACAAAGATTGAGCCAAAATAATGTCTAGTTATCTTCTTTTTCTTAAATTCAATATCATCAATTGAATTTTGCTCTTGGTTTTCACAGTTCTTTTCTATTTGTGAAGGTATCGTGCATTTCTTATTTTCTTCAATTTCTTCGACGCACGACGCTAATAATTTGTTTGCTTTTCTTTCCATTTTAATTCATCAATTTGAAGAATTATATTTTCTTCTCTAGACAAAAAAAAAGAGTTTCCTACGTTTCTCATTTATTTTAATTTATTTTTTCTTTTTTACGTTTCTTAATTTGATGACATAGAATATATAGGCCATAATTACGTGTAAACATTTTTACTATGACTTATTTAGGCCAAAACAAAGCAATTTAACTTAACACATCTTAGTATCAACAGTTTTCAAAAGAATGTATTTGGGTACCCACAATTTTATAGAATAATTTCAGTTCTTTGGCAATTTCTCGATTACTTTTGCCAGCTTTATGGTGAGCTATTATAAATGCACGTTTCAACGCTCATCTCCTTTCTTTTAGGCATTTCGAACAGCTGTAATTCTGTATTTCGCTCAGGACGTTATTACTATATTATATGCGGATATAAAACCGATTGTAAATTAGACAAGTTACCCCAAAGCCTGGGAAAGAATTTTATAAAAGCGTTTCATAGAATATGATAAACCGAAACTCCTTCCAGGAATTTCATTAAATTATTTTTATACTGACACTAAATTGATAGTTTTGTGAGTATTGTGCTATCGTAGGTAATTAAGTACTTTGAATAATAATATCCAATGGATTAAAGTGTAAATTTATCGCATTTCAGTAAACTAACCAGTAATAAGCAAACAGATTTTTTTAAACATAATGTTATAGAAATAATGCAATAAAATAAGGTGCCCAAATACTTATGAGCGGTAGTGTATGTGTTCTCTATTGCTTCTCTCTTTTCAGCTTAGTACTTTATGTTATATGTACTGCGTAAAAATTGTATTTATGTATTTAATTTATTTTCCCTGTAATTAGTTTATGTATGACTGTTGGGAAATAAATATTATTATTATTATTATTAAAATATTTCCATTTCATTTCGTGAGTATAACTTGGAAGGTGATTATTTGATTATTTTGAAAATACATTATAATATACACCAAAGACTACTAGATTTCAAAAATTCAAATGTTTACTTTCCAAATTACAAATAAACATGCTTTCATTAATACCCTGAATCTTTTCAAGGGTCTACGTCACCTATAAATTAGAGTCACTTGAAATTAATAAGGAATCTAAGTATTAAGTGTGTTGCTTAAGAAAAAAATGCAGAAGAAATTCTTTTTATAGTTATTAGTTTAAAAAATATATTAAATATTGAATTTAAGGTAATTTTCTTCAAACACATCTTAGAAACTAATAGTTATGCCTATCAAATTTACACAAATTTTTTAACTTTGATAAAAAAATTTACACCTATGTATTTATGACTCAAATATAAATTAATTAAGCTGCTTTCATAAGTACGTAGTTATATGAGACGGTGGCGCCATCTATTAACTGGTAGTTAAAATTTCGTCCTATTAAATTGCCGGGGAAATAGTTTTAAAAAAAAGTAAAAAAATTCTAAATAAAACAAATTATCATCTATTGTTTCTTATGTATATGACGCAGGTAAACACAAACGGTAATTATGCGAGACTTCGGCGCCATCTATGTAGTCAAATTCTCTTCTCCTTAATTCCCGGTTTAAAATTTTTAAATAAACAAATAAATACGTCGAAAAATGTAACAAAACATACTTAGAATAAAAACAAGTTCGGTATTTGTGGCGCCATCTATAAGCCCGCAATAGCATTAATTTTGTTGTCGCACGACGCGATTTCAAAACAAGTTAAAAATGATAACAAACTACATGAATACTTCAGAAACAAAGTCGAATAAACAAAGTAAGTAGTTACAACGCAGGACTGTGGCGCCATCTGTTAATTTGTGGTGGCAATTCCTGATTAAATACCGGGTTGCAATTTCGAATAAGTAGATAAATATTGAGGCTTTTCGAAAATATCAAAACAATTGAAATAGAAAGTAAGATGTTCAAAATAAATTGTGGCGCCATCTATGAGCCCCTAGCCGAAATTTTACTGCCTGCAATTACCGACAAATGCTTCGAGAAGCAGCTCCGAGTAAGTTCTAAAACCAAAATGTTACAACGCAAGTCGGTGGCGCCATCTGTCAGCTGTTATGTAGAAATACAGTTTTAAAATAATAGAGAAACTTGGAAACCTTATGACAAAAACAATCTCAGATAAAAAACAATTGACGAACGCTAAGAAATTTCTACAGCTTCGAATTTTCGAAGTTTTTAATCCACAACGTCAGAAGGCAAAGTCGTTGGCGCCATCTGTTAGCTGTTAATTAAAAGAAATCCTTTTTTTTCGCTTACCTGGATACGGTTTAAAAAAGTTGAAAAACTACAAGACGTAACAAAAATAATTTCTAATAAAAAACAATTGACAAATAACTGACTAAGAAATATCAACAGTTTCGAACAAATTAAGTTTTAAATGAAGATCGTTGCAAGGCAAGTTGGTGGCGCCATCTGTTAGAAGAAATCAGTTCTCTTCAGGTTACTCTGCTCTAACCTCAACTTGGTAGAAACAATCTCAAATAAAAAAACAAGTGACAAACGCTACGGAATTTCGGCAATTCCGAACAAATAAACTTTTAAATACAAAAGTTAGAAACGTTAGTGGCGCCATCTATTGAAAGAAATCAGTCCTGTTCAATTACAATTTCAAAACAGTAGAGTAACCTCGACTTGGTAAAAACAATCTCGAACAAAAAACAATTGACAAACGCTAAGGAATTTCAGCAATTTCGAATAAACAAAGTTTTAAGTAGAAAAGTTACTAGGAACTCTGGTGGCGCCATCTATTAAAAGAAATCAGTTCCCTTCAACTACAATTTCAAAACAGTAGAGTAACCTCAACTTGGCAAAAACAATTTCAAACAAGAAACAATTGACGAACGCTAGGGAATTTCGGCAATTCCGAATAAACAATGTTTTAAATACAAAAGTTACTAGCAACGTTGGTAGCGTCATCTGTCTGCCGAGAGAACAACAAATTCGAGTTACCAAAGTTCTAAATATATATAAATAGTTACCTCGCTAGACTGTGGCGCCATCTGTTAAGTCGTTAGTCATGATTCTGTCTAATTTCCGGAAAAAAAGCCAAGCAGGTAGATGCCAAAGGGGTTCAAAAACGTGGAAAAAGTCGTCGCCGGAGACAGGAAAGAAAGTTTCGAACGAATGTGGCGCCATCTGTCGGTCCATAGCTCAAGTTAATTGGCGAGAAACACAAGTCATTTCAAGAACGCAGTTTCGAATAAACCAACCAAGTTCTGAGACCCAATTTTACAATCGTCGGATAAGCATTATTCTTAGAATAACGTGACATAGGTGTGACGTAGATATGGAGGAACATTAAAGGATATTCAACGAACAGTTATTCCGTCCTTATTCCACGATTGTAAAACTATAAGGTCTGTTCACTTTAATTGTCAGGATACAATTTCAAAAGTTCAGAGAAACTTCAATGTTTTTTGAGAACGTTCAAAAATCTGACTGAGGCAACTTTGGATATAAAGTGGCGCCATCTAATTGTTCACTTTAATTATTAGAAGACAACTTCAAAACTGAAAAATGTTAAGAAAATTTGAGGAACATAAATAGAGGTATCATGGTGAAGCTGTATATGTTGTTGTTTTTTTCAGATGAAATACCACTTCGATGATTTTTGTATTCTTGATCATCTGTAGTATTTTTACTTTTATTCTTTTTCTCCCGAACTACCTAAATCATTTCGAATTTTTTCATCTGCTGTAGTAGTTATAATTTGCGTTTTCTTCTTCTGCTGACTTTGTTTTCTTCTTCATATTCTATTTTATATAGATAAACAACTTAATTTTTTTCGTTTCTTCTTTACTTGCATTGTCCCGTATTCTCACCATATGATTAATTTAGCAATGTATTTATTTTCCATGCTAATGCTCGTCCGTCGCTCTCGTACACATTAAATTGCCATAAAGCTGCATCGTTCTCGTTTATTTTAATTAAGTACGACTTTAGTTAATACGACTTTAATGGTAAGATGAGAATACGGGTCATTTGTCTTTAAGTTTTTCCTTCTTTTTAAGTTTCTTTCTTTGCATAAATTCAAATGCTGCGCGTCTTTTAACTTCTTTCATTATAATCTTTCTTCCCTTGTAGAAATTTAAATGTAGTTTCACTTCTTTG
This sequence comes from Dorcus parallelipipedus, assembly GCA_958336345.1. Classification (NCBI taxonomy): domain Eukaryota; kingdom Metazoa; phylum Arthropoda; class Insecta; order Coleoptera; family Lucanidae; genus Dorcus; species Dorcus parallelipipedus. The sequence continues at coordinate 37,382,760 of OY284483.1, read as the reverse complement.
TACTGGTTTTACCTTTTTTTTATTTTCCTTTGCCTTACACCTCATTTTTAACTTTTGTTTTTGATAATTTTTTGGGTCTCTGCTTAATCCCATCCGAGAAGGAGAGATAATTTTAAGTTACGTTCAAACAAAATAACTACTGGTTTCTTGAGTAATCTTTCTGAAATTAGAAAGAATGTGATTTTTGTTGAGAAACTTTTTTTGTTAAAAAAAATGTTGTGTTTGTTCTTCAAACAAATATTTTTACTTCCTTAGTAGGTAGCTTCTCTAAAGTAAGGCACTCAACAACGATTATTTATTTGAAAATTGATTATTTTTATGAACAATGCTTCAATTTTTAAAACCGTTCTTGCAAAAAATAATGGATAATTCGAATCGATTTTTTTTAAGTCGGACTCTCCCATCACTATTTTTTATCCTTGAAAATACCTACACGTGTCTGTTGTACTTCCCTATATTTTGCAATGTTACTATAATAGTTATTTACAAAGCCTATAATTACACAGTTATAGATAAATATGGCGCTGCTTCCTTTTCCGTAACATAACACCTTGAATTTAATCTGACCCCATTAATTACGATCATTTTTTAAATAATTTTTTACCAAACACCAAATTTTTTATTTCGAAAATAAGTTAATTTTATTGAAAAAAGCTAGTAAACGGGATGCCCCTAAAAACCAGTCGGAAGCGCTCGCGGAAAAAAAAACTATGGAATTCGCAGCCCGGGGGGTCATTTCTCACAATAATTAAACATCCGATGTGCTCATCTTAAAGTTAATTATTAGCACATCAAAGTGCTTCCCCGCCTTATCGGTTGATTTCGCCGCAAATCCTTCACGAATTTGAACGAATCGCGGTGAATAACCAGCGCGGCGATATAAAACATTCGACCTCCAGAGATAAATAATCAGTACCAGTTCGAATTTTGTAACAAGCAGAAGCATGGTCGTGCCGACAGAGTCGTTCACGTCGAGCAAAAGCAACAGGAAATTCGTGGGCAACGACCAGGTCATCACCTTGAAGGAGAATCATTCGAGGATGAGCGTCATAGGGAACGGTTGCACGGTGAGGATTGACCGAAACGAAGCGCCCCTCAAGATAATAGGAAACCGATGCAACGTGGAAGTGAAAGAAGGCTCCGGAAGTATTTCTTACATCGGAAATAACGGGGAAGTGAAAATCGGAGCTGGCGTTCAAAAGCGGAACGTGAGTTACTTGGGGAACGGTGGAAGGATAATCAGAAAGACCGAACAAAGCGAAGAAGAAATCGTGAAAGTGAAAGAGTTTCAAAACAGTGTAAATTTGACGAACGAAAATTCTGTGCATATTACAAACATTTCAAGCGTACAGATTTGTCAAAATTTTGAAATTGGACGCATCATCAGAGGGGAGGTGATGAAGAGGAACCGCTCTCATAAGAGTTGATTTTTTTTTCAACGCGAACTGTAGACGTTTAATTAATATTAAAAGTGTGCGCTTGTATTTATTTGCGTGAAACTTAAAGCTAAGGCAACTGTACGTATTTTTTTTTAAATTATCACAATGTGATAGGAAAGTTTTAAAAAATAAATTATTGTAGTAGCGTAAACTTAAATTTTTGAATATACATAATTATTTTCTGCTCCTTCGCAAAAATTATATATGTAATAAATAAAATACTAAACAAATTGCTAATAATTTATCTGCTGCAGTAATTATAATGTATGATGTGATAGAAAAGGCGAGACTGATGTAAATATGAAGACAGCCCCCTTAACGCATGTTTAAAATAAAAGATGTGTTCACTGTGTTTAAATCTCTTCATGGGTACCAGTACTTAATTAATAAAAATGAAATAGATATATTTTTTGATACTTTTCTTTCTTAAAAAAAAACTAGTTCTAGTTCATGGATTTAAATTAAACATACAAAATAATAGTCACGAAAAGATATAAACAAGAAACATACAAATCAATTCAAAAAGAAAACAATTTTTTTTCAATGTTTAGGAACCCGTCCTGCAACCTTTTAAACAAAAAGGACCAATTGAAAGTTTTATAAAATGCCTGTTTTACACGGTCATATTTCTTCTACAAATTTGTTACAAAGTGAGAGAGATAAGCTACCACAGTGAATGTTGATTGGTTGAATTGGCACTTCTCACTCACTTCGTAACAAATTTGTTACAAAAATGTGACCGTGTAAAACGAGCGTAAAATATCAACGAGCCTAAATACTTTCTAAAAAGGGCAAGGGATATGGTTTTCCCTAAACCCTAAATGTGGTGAATTCATTTAAACGTTGAATAATTAATTACAAATGCGTTAATCTCGAGACTTATATTTTTTATTATAGAAAAAGAAAACAACGAATTATTATGAAACACACATATTTTATTTATTTTTATATACAGGTACAAATGTACACTCGGAATCTAAAATAATGCTTCCCCTGTAATCACTTGTGACTACTATAACAAGTAGGCGGAAACGCAGACGAGGAAGCACATTCATATACCGGATGTTATTGAAAAAACAGGCCAGAGTGGGCCATGAAATGTGCAAACTTATGTCTTACATAAGGTTACTTTTAAAACAAATGTCAAAATATTTCCACCTATTTTAACGTTAAAACATCACAATAAATGTTCGAAATGTTGTCTTTCACTTGCAAAACATAATTGCATCCTTCTTTTTAAATTTAAACTTTCTAAAAGAAAAACGATTTTTGTTCATTAGTATTCTGGTCACAATTTTAAGAATATTTTAAAATTTGTTCGTTGACAAATCTAGATATTAATTGTCATGTGTAATTTATTTAAGATAAACGCCAACTCTGTCCTGTTTTAAAAAAATCGCACTGTACAATAGTGGACAATAAAATCCGGGCGCGTCATTTCTACAATGTAAACCTTACTTTAATCATTTCTACAATGTAAACTTTACTGTAATATTTTTGACGTTTGGTATATAAGCAAAATGTCACTAGCAATTCTGACGTTTAATACAAATTTACTGTTACTCGATTGACAAAAAGGAAAATACTGACTTTGCCAGGTGAAGTTTGGGCAGAAGGAAGAGTTGCTGCGACATTTCAGTTCATTAAGTTTGGCATTTCAAACCTTTTTTTACGTATTGACAGAAACATAACCTCAATAAAAGCCTGATTTATCAAATTCGGCTAAATAGGCAAATACTTGCCCGGATTTTATTGTCTGCTACTGTACATATAAACACATTTTTAATCGACAAGATATATTTTCAATTTATTTATTTATTTGAAAACAAAAAAATTTTAATCTAGACCATCTCTTACCTTTTATTAAATTTAAGAAAAAATCTGACATGCACAAAAAGAGAAATTATATTTAACTAAAATAATAAATTTTGAACTTATTATATAGTAAGTTTTGATTTGACTATAGTTTCTTTGTTTGTCGTTTGCTAATGAAGAAACTAATAATTCAGTGCTGAAACGTCAAGTAATTTTAATTATCCGTCGAACAACATTATGAAAGTTTATAAAGATATTTTAAGTATTTATTTTTAATTATTTCCTCACGTGAGCAGAAGTCAAATTTAATTTTTTATTTGAAGATCAACCTTACTACGTAAAAAAGAATTCGAGAGTATTCATTAATTTAACAAATATCTAAAATCGTCCTTAACAATAAATCTTTAATACATAACTCTGGTTGTTATTTCCGCCAGCAGATTTATTTTCATCGTAATAAAATTAAATAAGATTTATATATTTTCTGTTTGGCTGCCTACTTGTTATTATGGTCAGTAGGAATTAGATCGCATATTTATATTTTATTGGACATTATTTTAAATTCTGATTGTATGTGTAAAAATCAATGAAATTCCGACAATTTAAAAAAATACACACAAATGATTGCGGAAAAATTGCACCCAAAGCGAAATAAATACTTTATTCCTGAAATAATGTTTGTAAAATGTATATAAAAAAATTATATTATTGTCCTGCGGGCCACATATGTATGTAAAAATGTTAGAGGGGCCGGGCCTAACTTAAATCTTTAGATTGTCGTTTTATTTGCATATTTAGTTTAACCTTGTTAGTTTTTAATAAGATATTAAATAATCTTCAAACAAACTTAAAAAATAAATAGCACCTATTGTTGTCTGCGTTATGTTTTGTTTTACCATTAATAAAATATTTACTTTTTTCAATGATTACACTATTAGTAAACAAAAAAAATAATGATTTATTTATCAGTTTACCTGTAGTTCTAAAAATTTCCCGTGCATTTGTCGTTTTTTGTATCGTATCGTCAACAGGCCAATAAAGTTTCTACAAAATTACAAATTTATATGTAAATTACAAGATTTATGAATACATTTTAAAAAACAACCAGTATAATTAACTACATTTATAATAAATGAAATTTCTTGTCGTTTGCAGGGACGGCTTTTAAATCGCTGTAACATTTGCTTTTATGTTGAAAACTTTTCCAAGATTGATAAAAGTAAAAAAAATTTATGTAAAAATTTGTAACACGGTTTTTAAATCTCTGTAACACTTATTCTCTGTTACGTTGATAATTCTCACAAGGTTAATCAAATTTACAAAAAAAAAACGAAAGAAAGTGCTACTGCTGATAATTTTCCAATATTTTTTCAATAAAAAAATTGTATTAAAAACCTCTGCGGACACGTTTATCTTAATCTGAAGATCTTGACGATTTTTCTCCAATCTTGTCCTGTAGCTTGTAGTGAACCTTGTTCGAAAAAAAATTGAAAAACAAAGAAAAATTATAAAAAGACTTATTCTCCACTTTCTCTATCTTCATTTAAAAATGTATTTTCTGTGAGTTACTTTATATTTTTTTTTTGAAAAAATAATAAAAATAAAAATAAGTTATTTACCTTCCCTTTATTTATTACAATGTGTAATAATGATTGAGGATATTTTGAATTTGGTGCCATAGTTTTTAGTGTATTTCACGTTTAAAAGGTGGCTGCGATGAACAAAATACTGGGTGTCTCATAACGTACGGAGGAGATTGAAAAGATGAATAGAATTTTTTTTCCAATGAGCAAATAAATGCAGGCAAACGCAGGTTCTTGAGGTTTTTATTAACCGAACGTTTTTAACATTTTAAGTTCAAAACAGTGCTATTAAAAACTCACTATCAACTATTTATTTATTCGGCGACTACTCGACTATATTCCAACACGCCCCCTCGAGGAGATGCCGAAATTCCAACTTCTTTTAATCCTAGCATTTTCATACATCTGTCATGTTTCAGTCGTGACAACCCTTTTGTCAATATATCAGCCATCATATTTTCAGTAGACACATATAATACTTTACAATTAATGGACCGATTCTGTTCGTATCTGTAGCAACCGTAAGATCTGTAAACCTGTAACTCAGTTATTAAAATATTGAATTTTGAAGTTCTGTGGAAGGTATGATTTCTTCGAGGTCTGTAGGATTACTTGTAAGTCTCTGTGGTATTATTTTGTAGGCTTACAAGAAATCATATCATACTGACAACTTCAAAATTCCACCTTTTAATAATTGACTTACAGGCGTACAGATCTTACGGTTGCTACAGATATGAGCAGAATCGTTCCATAAATCTCCTTTCTTCATAACTTCTCTAATAAAATTATAACGCATATCAATATGCTTACTACGATTATGGAAAGAATTATTTTCTACAAGTTTCAACGCACTTTGACTGTCTGTATAAATTTCCACGTTTCTCAATTTCTGTAAAATTTTTGTAAATAAATCAATTCTTTTGTAGCTTCAGACATTCCCATATATTCAGCTTCAGTAGATGACAAGGCTACAGTCCTTTGTTTCTTTGATTTCCAAGAAATTGGTCCTCCATTTAAAACAAATACGTATCCAGTATAAGATCTGCGATCTACGCCACAACTTCCCCAATCTGCATCCACAAAACCTGTTAATGCCTTCTTGTCTGCTTGGTAACATATTCCAGTGGACATTGTACCTTTCAGGTAACGCAGCACCCATTTAGCTGCTGTCCAATGTGCCTTACCATAGCAGTGGTAACTCACCACGAAACTAACAACAGGCCGAGTCGTAACTGCTAAATAATTCAAAGCGCCAATTAATTCTCGGTACGGTAATTTTTCTCTCTCTTCATCCGTTTCAAAATCTTTTTTAATAGACAATATCGTACCAGGTTCCCATGGAGTAGATACTGGCTTGCAATCATACATATCAAATCGTTTGAGAAAATCTGCAACATATCCTTTCTGAGTTAAACAAATGCTATTGCCTACTTTCAAAAATTCAATTCCAAGACAATGGGCAACTTCGCCGAGGTCTTTTATTTTAAATTCATTAGAAAGTTTTCTTCTTATTTCAACAATAGTTTCTTCATTGGGAGAAACAATCAAAATATCGTCTACATAAATTCCGATATAAGATATTTCATTTTTCTTCTCCAATTTGAAAACACATAGGTCAGCGTAGGTATGAACAGCACCCATTTTTCTAAAAACTTCGCTTAGTTCTTTATACCAATTCCTTTCAGCTTGTTTTAAGCCGTATAGTGATTTTCTAAGTTTACAAACACAATCTTCACGTTGAATAACTTCTAACATTTTCTTGGCTTTCATTCTAATCTCAGACTTCTTTCCACTGGACACAATACGTTGCAAAATTTCATTTAACATTTTCGGAGGTTCCATGAATATGTCCTCTTCAAGATCACCATTTAAGTAATCCATCGTTACATCATACATTTGTCTTATTTTCATTTTATGATGGACGGCCAATGACATCAACAAACGAATTGAACTCAGTCGAGCAACGGGGGCAAATGTTTCATTGAAATGAATGCCTGGTCGTTGATCTATAAGCATAATTTTTGCACAAATACTTAAATAACAAAACAAACATTTTGTAAAACAAAAAAAAAACAAATTTCTAAATTTCAAGAGAAAGTTAATCTTCTTCGCTAGTGCTGTTTAACTCATTGTCAGTATACTTATATTTATTTATCAGAACTTCGAATACTGCTTAAAAATGACTTATAATTTTTTAATTTTATTGTAAAAGTCTGTAGAAAGCGTCCATGTTCATTAATTAATACTTTAAATTTGAAATAACGAATTACAACATTTACAACTCGGCATCCTCACGTTTGAAATACATGAGGTTCGTTGAAGTTTGAAGTAAAGAGAGTAGTGGCGCCAAATTTAAATTGTGTAAGTCCAGAGAGCCAACAAACGTATCAAAAATTAACAATTCGTTTAACATGCGTATTTATGAAAAAAGAGAACAAAAGAGAACATTGACCACAGAAAAAATAAAAAGAAAGATCCGTGTCAAAAAAGAGGACATGTTTGTCTTTAAAAGAGACATTTGGTCACCCTATGCGTTGTAAATTGTTCGGTTAGGTGCCTTATATCGTTATATCTGAGTTTCAAAAATTAGTTTGATAACTTGAAGGATTCAGAAGATGTTGCCAAAAGAAAAATACGTTTCATCTCTTTCAGGGAATTATAACTCCCTTATTATTAACTTTTGGAAAAAATCTATATGAAAAGGTTACCTTATTTCTTGATGTTCTATTCACCCTTTCAATCTCCTCCGTACGTTATGAGACACCCAGTATATTGTTTGTTAGATTTTTTGATTACTATTTTTAAATCAGAAGAAAAGTGACAGAACCAACGTCATAACAATTTAATGGCGGTAAATTCAAATCATCCTTAAGGTGCAGATAGACATGCAATAAAGCTTGCGCGAGTTCTGTCTGTAACTCGCGCAAGTTTTCTCGCATGTCTATCTGCACCTATAGACTGGCAAGGAAAAAGTCTAGCGCGAGATCTATCAGACATTTCAGCGAGTCTATTTACATTAGCGACATTAGTGTCAGACAGTAACTCGCGCAAGTTTACTCGCATGTCTATCTGCACCTTTAGTCATTAAAAAAAAAATCACGATGTATATTTTTTTGTTAAAATTTGTTTTGATTTTAACTTTTTTGTAACAGGTGAATTAAAACTGGATTTAAACAAAACATCGCCGGATAACGTCGTCTGCCCCAGCACAATGACAGGCGGTGAGGGGGCTTGCAAATACCTCCACGAGTGCCCCGAAGTTCATTATTTAATTACCAACGTACACATCTTCCAACAGTATCATTGCCCCCTGAACGGGTAAGTAACGTCAAACATAAGAACTTTGGGCTGTTTCTTAACTATCATCTGTTTATTATAGATTTGCCGCCATATGCTGTCCACCTAAGCAATGAAGAATTTACTGAATTTCTTTAGTTGTGGAGGAATGTAAGAACGCCAGTTCATCTACTTAATGTCATAAATGTTGCTGCTTAATATTTCTACAATAAGCTAATGTTTGACATGTGTTAATATACGTTATTGATTTTTTAAATTATTTTTATTTCGACTTTATTTTGGATAGTAGCATTTTCAAGAACACACAATGAACGAGGAACACGCAACATCAAAACAAAAACAAGAAAGGGCGACATCTACTTTTCTCTAAATCTAAAAGGTTTCCCGTTCATACGCAGGCAATGTACGACTTTTTTGATCGGCCCTCGTATGTGCACACAATTTTATAATAAAAATAAATTGAAGAGGGGAAATTGTAATATTTTATACATTACATTGAACTGTTCATAAAAGTTGTGTTATAGAGCAAAGTAAAATAAATAGTGATTAAGAAGTTAAATAAAAGCGAAAGTATTATAATATACAGGGTTGTGATGATAAATAATGGGTTAATTCCATATTTTGAAGAATTTTGCAAAACATAGCTCGGATCTGTCAATTTTACTTTATTTTTTTGCCTTTTTCGGGAAATATTTTTTATACTACAGGGGGTCTGCAAAAATCTGAGCGACCTTTAACTTTATTTTTTGAAATGGAGCTTCCTAATTGTTTTCCACAAATTTCTCTTACAACTTACCATTGTTAAAATTGATAATATAAGTTTGACAGCTTTACAATTAAAACTATCTCAACTTTTCTAGCTTATACCGTTTTCGATTCGCCGTTCTAGAGCTAGGACAGAGTATTCTCATCTTGTTTTAACCTCATTATCGAAAACGCTATTAGTTTTTTATAACGATGCCATTTTAGTTAGTAGTTATCACTGAAATAAAATGAAAATAAAATTTCAATAAAAAATTAATAATTTAATATTTATTGGAAATATACAGGGTGTATCATAAGTACCGGTAAATATTGTCACGTTAAAAAAGAAAAATAAATAATAAGTTTTATAATTAAATTTACGTGAATGTCTTTTAATTACTTTTTATTTAATCTAATTTGTTTTAAACATCAATTATTCTAAGAGTCTTTTTAGTTTTTAACTAAACTTTTAATTAAACTAACTTCTTTTAACTTTTACACTTAGGGCCAGTTTCATAATCGAATTTAAAGGAGACTTTAAAATAAAAGTCACTTTCAGATGTCAAAACAAATATGAACACATTTGTTTACACGTCCGAATGTAACTTTTATTTTAAAGTCTCCTTTAAACTTGATTATGAAGCTGGCCCTTAATTAGCGAACTTAATTAATCTTTTAACTTTAAACCTAATACTTAATAATTCTAAACTTATCTTTACTTATTTTAACTTCACTTATAGGGGGAGATAGAATCGTAGATAGAATCACTCGCTTGGCTTTGTTTTTCACGCACTTGACTTCACACACTTTCACTGCTACCTAAACTACTTACCTTAACTAATAGCTTCGGGTTGGTCTCTCCTCTTTTATACATTTTTTAAATCTACGTCACAATTGGTTCTTTCGTTCTGGTGGCTGAGGGTTCGGTCCAAAGTACAAAGTTCTAAAGGTGTCAGCATCAAGTAACCCTTGCCAAATTTGTTTTCTTAAAACGTTCTAATTGCCTCAATCTTAATTGGCACATGTAAACAACACGCTTACATTCCGCAGAGCTTGCATTTCTACGTAAGTGAAATGCGAGCATGTGGAACGCGGCTGTCCTACTAATTGTCAATGGGTGCTGATCCTGCATAATTTTGAAATGCACATAATTGCAATAATTACGAAACGAATTTAAATTTACTTATTTTCCCAGGTAATGACATCGTGACAATATTCACACCACAAGTTACCTGGATACATACACACTCGCAACATCCCCTCAAACTATAAAGTGTAAAGAATTTGCTTCGATAAAATGTAAACTGAATTACTAACTAATTAGTTGGCTAATCTACTGTATGTTTTATATACTTTTGACGATGTCATTCAATATTTATCACACCTTATTAAATTAGTATCAAGTTTCAACTCTCAACATCTTCATCAGCAGAGTTAAGAGGACACTGGAACCTTAATTTTCTGCTGAGTTTTCAACTTAGAATCGCGTGGTACGAATATTTGTTGTAGTACATCCTGTATAACAAAGAAACCATCTGTGGGGATATTTATTGTTGAACTTCTTGCGAACTACTTAATTTTCTTCATTATTCTGTCCTTCTATTTTTATATTTAAAACTTATTTAATGTTGAAATTGAAACTAATAATAAGACGTGACAAAATATGACATATTTTATTTTATTTATTTCATTAAAAAAAATAAAATGAAATTGAGGGCTTCGAGCGTTTTTTAAAAGAGCTGATCATCCTGAAATTATTGAATGAACCAATTATTTTGTTACAACCGCGGATCTCGTTATTCTAACATTTACCAAAAAAGGGACAAAATAGAAACGTTGAATTTTGACATCTAGGGCCAGTTGCTCAAACATCGTTCAACTCTGAACTTGGTTCTATCATTACGGCCTTTACAAGTGTCGCCATGATAATAGAACCAAGTTCAGAGCTGAACCATGGTTCAAGTGTTTGAACAACTAGCCCATAATTTGATGAGTTATTTGAAAGATGTGTACAATTTTGAGCAGAATCTAAAACTGCAAAAAACTTAAATTGAAAAATAAAGTGCCACCCTGCAGCAATAAAAAAAACTGCCTGAAAAAGGCAAAAAAAATAAAGTAAAGGGTCCGAGGTTTTTACAGTTGGTCGGCCGTCTTGAATTATAATATTTCCAAAAAAAAAAGGACAAAATCGAAAGAATTTCAAAAAATATTACTACCCCATTTCAAAACTGGTTAAACTTAATCTGTAATGTTATGTAAATATACCGGGGATTCCCAAACAAATAATTGCGATTGCACTCCAATTGTTCCTTTGTACGACTTTGTATTTATCATAAAATTAAACCCAAGCATGACCCTATCGCATAAAAAACGATTTCGATGTTCAAAACACGATATATAAGCGGCGTGCGAAAATAAACTGGGAAGAAGAAGTTCGTCGTGCTTTCGAAACACGAGGATTATGGCAATCCGTCTAGATTTGATTTTTGCCTTAATTTGTTTAACGCAAGTTGGTGGATTTCCGCAAACTGTGACGGATGCGTCTTCCTATGTCACGTCTTCAGATAAAGAAGGCTACCATCATGGTAAGATTGGACATGAACAGGTCAGTTCCTAATGTTTTCTTATAGCGTTTTCCACTGGCAGCACCGGTGTGCACTCAGGATATCTCTATCTCGTTTTATTACATAAAGCTGAACCGAGATGAAAATACACTCAGTGCACACAAGTGCAGCCAGTGGAAGACGCTATTATTTTCTTTTGGGGTAAATATCAATGTTAAAGAAATCTTTTAAATTTCTGGAAAATAATTTATTTTAACTGGGTCCGTTTTAGTTAAAATTCCCCGGACACCTTAAATGGGGCATTTCGCGTGAATGAGCAAGTGATTCAGGACGCTCGACTTTCTCCAATTCTTTTGAAAACTGTTCGGTGAAATTTCAGATCCGTCTGCGTAAAGGTTGCGGCATCATGACCACAAACGTTCAGGGTCGTAATCACAAGATTCGAAATGTAGGGCAAGTTTAATCATTGCATGAGTGAGCTAGACGGTTGAGGTTTCACTACAGGTGATGCAACTATCTGCATTACTAAAATTTTTGGGAACGTAGTCAAATTAATTTATTTATATTTAAGTTCGCACTTTGGGGAAACCTAATTTTCCAATAAACTTAAGCAAAAATTAATCTTGGACATCTGCAATGCAAAAAAGAAATTAATCAATTTTTGTCTGTATAAAAAGTTGTTTGTTTCAATCAAAGCAGTCGCGCTTTGTCCAATGGTTTCGGATTTTCCTACTGCTGACGTTTCTCAAATGTCTCATTTTATTAATAAACAGTGATTAGATAATGAAATTAAAAAGATCTTTTCAGTTCACGATGCAACGATAATGACCTTCATTGTATCACTCGTATTTATAAAGAATTCATTTTACGTTGCAGCTCTAAATTTTACATCAATTCAAGCATTAAAGACTACTTTGAAAGAAAATAGCTCAAGCACCTCTAACTTTGGTCAAAAATTGCAGAAGAAATGCCAATTTATAGCCAATCATGTGATAAACGTGGCGCAACGGTTTTTACTTGTAACTTTACATAAAAATTTTACACCGCAATACTTCAAATCCAACTAATTTCCCGGATCACCAATTCAAATACCCATTAGGTAAACCTGAAAAGTTTAAGTACCGTTCTTCCCCCAACTTGGAAATAATATCTTCACATTTCCCACTAAAAGGGGAATTTCCTCCGACTCGTGGAGCACCCACTCCACCCCTTGCTTGTTACGCTTTTGGATTTAAGAGTAAACAGAGTAATTACTTAATTTACTACCACCAGTTGATCCTGTGCACTCAAGTGTGAGGAACGCTTATCCAAAGCTTCCCTTGCATTAACTGTCAGGAGCAAGACACGTAACCCGTCCGTGCAAATCATTGTCGGAAGCACATTCAAAGCCTCGTGCATTACTTGTCAGGAGCAATAATCACTCTTCCGTGCAAACCATCGGAAGCACATCCAAGGTCTCCCGTGCATTAATAATAATAATAATAATAATAATAATAATAAATGGTTTATTTCCATTTTCACACATGACACAGAAATACAATTAATGTAAACACAAACATAAATGGAAATCACAAGGTGGCATCTCAGGTTATCCTGCTCTACCGTACCACCCTGAAATAGGCATCATACGTATTTAAAATTTTCTAATAAATACACCAGTAAGGACCACTTCCATTCGTGAACACGTGAACAGAGAAAAACAATTAGAGAACGCGCAGGGCGCGTTGAGGGCCGCTCGCCGCTGGGGGGCTCGCGGCAGCTAGGGAATTGAATTTTCTCTCGGGTCCGTTCGACCTTGACCTCGAAGATGTTCGTTTAATTTGAAAAAAAGAAAAAAAAATTTCTATCTCAATTCGTTGCTCTCGTTGACTACAGTTGGGTTCGCTTGGGTTGGGTTGACCTTGAAATTCCGTTTGACCTTGACCTTTAACTTATCTTTTTTTTTATTCTTTCAATCGCAATTCCTCGCTCGTGTCGACTACAGTTGGGTTCGTTCGAGTTGGGTTGACCTTGAAATTCCGTTTGACCTTGACCTTTAACTTGTCGAAATTTTTTCATTTTGAATTTTTTCGATCGCAATCCTTCGCTCGACTCGACTGCAGTTGGGTTAGCTCGGATTGGGTTCGCTTGGGTTGGGTTCGCTTGGGTTGGCTTTACCTTTGACCTTTAAGGCGATTCGCCGTCGAAAATCAAAAATTCTCCAAGATTTCTGCCAAATTTTTGCTCATGACCTTGACCTTTGACCTTTAAGGCGATTCGCCGTCGAGAATCAAAATTTTTCCCAAATTTCTGCCAAATTTTTGTTCTCGACCTTGACCTTTGACCTTTAAAACGTCACGCAGTCTAAATTCAAAATTGGGTTAGCTCGGGTTGGGTTCGCTTGGGTTGGGTTCGCCTGTGTTGGGTTCTCTTGGGTTGGGTTCGCCTGGGTTGGGTTCGCTTGGGTTGGGTTCGCTTTTGTTGGGTTCGCTTTGGTTGGGTTCCTTTGGGTTGGGTTCGCTTTGCTTGGGTTCGCTTGGGTTGGGTTAACCTCGACCTTTAACTTATAGAAAAGAAATTATTTTAATTTTTCCATCTCGATAAAAGCAATTTTTTCATATTTTCAAATTTTTGGTCGCGACCTTGACCTTTGACCTTGTGGACGATCCGCCGTATAATTCAAATTTTTTCGAAAAATTAAAATTTTTTTGAAAATATACCCCCCCTTTTCCCCGAATTTTCGGTCGCGAACTTGACCTTTTCGACGATTAAGACGATCCGCCATATAAATTCGAAATTCTTTGTGAAATTAAAAATTTTTGAACATTTCCCCCCCCTTTTTGCCGAAATTTGCATTAGCGACTTTGACTTTTGACCTTTGAGACGATCGGCCGTCTAAATTCAAATATGTCTTAAAGATCCCCCCCCCCAATTTTCATCATATTTTTGGTGGTAACGTTGACCTTTAAGACGATCCGCCGCATTAATTAAAAATTTTTGAAAATTTTCCCCCCCTTTCTGCACAAATTTGCAGTCGCGACCTCGACCTTTGACCTTTGAGACGATCGGCCGTGTAAATTCGAAATTTTTTTGAAAATCCCCCCCCCCCAATTTTCCCCGTATTTTTGGTGGTGACGTTGACCTTTAAGACGATCCGCCGCATTAATTAAAAATTTTTGAAAATTTTCCCCCCCTTTCTGCACAAATTTGCAGTCGCGACCTCGACCTTTGACCTTTGAGACGATCGGCCGTGTAAATTCGAAATTTTTTTGAAAATCCCCCCCCCCCAATTTTCCCCATATTTTTGGTGGTGACGTTGACCTTTAAGACGATCGGCCGTGTAAATTCGAAATTTTTTTGAAAATCCACCCCCCCTCCCTTCCTACGACGTTCCGAAATTTTTTAAAAATCCCCCCCTCTTGCCATTTTATTTTCGACTGCGTCTTGGGTTCGATAGCGTCGATTCCACTTGGGTTCGTTCGCGTCAAGTCGACTCGGGTTGGATTAATTTGTTATAAGTTTTTCCAAGTCCGTTCGAATTTTTCGGAATAATTTATTTTTCGTTCGTTTCGGCCCGTCGAGACGTTTCTTAGGACGTGCGACACGCCGCGCCCGTCTTTTTCCGGATTAACAACAAATAACGATAAACAATCGAAAATTAACGACAAATTTCGACGGAGGAAAGTAGTACTCGACGCACGTCGGACGGAAAAAGTACGCGGCGAAAGTAAATAAATAAAACGAAATTATTTATTCGAACCGACGACAATCATTTACTGCGTCGAGCGTTAAATTAATTAAACAAAAAAAAAAGAAAATTCTCGCGGCCGATAATTTGCTACCTACCTGTAGGCATGCAAATTGTGTGCGAAGGGACTTAAGTATCTCCACACCGCTCGGCTAAGCTCTTGGAGATGGGAGGGTTCGACGAAACCCCAAATGCAAAAGGTGGGCAAAAATGATTTAAAATAAAACGCACCAGCTGAGCACACTTGTTTATATTTAGCCAGCTCAATATTTAAATGACTATAACACCAACACGAAAAAGGGGTATCAATAAATAAACAACACGTTAAATTCACTCCGTACCACAGATCTGTGCTTCGGTCACACATACGGAATATACGAACAAAACTAATAATGATTCACAAAGAGTTCGGGTACCGATAAACGAACTCCGCGGTTAATAAGTGTTATAATACCACTCCGCAAATACAAATATATAAAGGGCTACTCCGACCTTGACTTCCTAAGATCCAGCGTCAATGTCAGTCAGCTGTCCAACATCAACAACTCGAAGCGTCCTCCTGCGGTGGTTAGCGAAGTGGGCCAATGTTGCGGTAAATGGAGAAACCGCCAGAAATGGCGTCGTCATGCAGGGCGAGTCTATTCTCAACGACAGGGGAAAGCCAGGTGGCGGGCTCGATTCGTTGGTAGAAACCAACTCCGGGCTTCTCCTGCACCCAAGGGGACGACGATATTTCTCACCCAAATAAAACTCGTACGACAACACGTACAAAACTCATACGAACAACTCATTCGAGAAACTCATGCGAAAAAGCCTAAAGGAAGAAAACATGCGTTACGTTTCGTCGCAGTCAGAACAAAGCAAGACATACCTGTTTCGTATTTCGACGACAGGCTTGGAAAGCTGTTTAGCAAGCTTAAAATTCTCTCCACGTACGATAACAACAGATCTCGGAATAATCCGGTTCCACCACCTTCACAAAAGCCAGTGAAAAGGGGCACAAAGGAGCTATCCTTACAACACAAAATACACGACGCGTACGGGAGAGCTTGCGATATAAGACTGGCCGCGGAGGCATGTCGCGTTCTTCCCCCAACACCGGTTCAGACAGGAGTCGTTACTAGAGAAACACAATTTAATCGAGGAAACGAATGAGACGGAGATATGTAGAATGCCTGAAGTAACAGCGGATAGTTTGGATCATGCAATATTGTGAAATATGGTGCAATGCGACGATTGTCACGTACGCCGTATTTCCTACGCTGATACAGGGTGTACGGAAAATTATTATGAATAACTTGAATGGATTTTTCAACCGTAACAACTCCCTCCTTACCAAAAAGGAAATTTTACCTAGGGGAAAATTTCTTCCATAAACCAGAACAAAAAGGTGAAAAATCTGTCAACTGACACTTCGTCAAGGAGACCTACAATGGGGAGTTTGACTCCATCACGCAACGCCGCAAGAAAAAAAAAAGTGATGAACATACAACACCGTAAAGAAAGCAAACGGTGAACGTACAACACCGAAAAACGACTGATGAACGAACAACACCGCAAAACGATTGCTGAATGAACAACACCGCAAAACAATTGATGAATGGACAACACCGCAAAACGATTAATAAATGGACAACGCCGCAAGGGGAGAGAGGTTCTCCGACATGGGATAAATTTACTCTCATGAACGGTCCATATAAGGTCACAAAACATCTCTACCAAAGTAGAGGTCGAATCCGATAAATGACTTTAAAAGTCCAACACCAATCGGGATCTATTCCAACGAGTGAAAAGGGAAACAGAAAGAGAAAAAAAAAATGTAGGTGAAAAACAAAAAAAAGAAAATTATCTGGCTCGAACACACCTGCTGCAACCAAGATACCCGGGAGATGCTGTAAACGCTAGGTTCGCAAGGAGAGAGGGCAAGAAATGCTTTCACGGGATCCGGCACGCTTGAAATTCCCGCACCTTTGCGACCCACGAATGGACTTCTCTCGACCATCAAGACTGAGCCGATCAATCAAACCAGGGAGGAAGTAGAGCAGAAGAGGAAAAGAAAAGAAATTTAACTCACCCAAAAAGTCCTCAAGTTAACCAACCCAAATGCAAACGGCAAAGGCTCCAGCCGAAACAAAGTCGACAACCTCTCCAGTCGATCGCACTATTCATGGGTCCTTGAGACCTAACAAAACGGAAAGTTTCCACAAGAGTTAAAAAGGTAACGAAGAGAACGAAGAGAATGTTGATTTCCAAAGATGACAATGGGAAATCTCAGATTCCTTAAGTCGCCTTTTACGACACGCGGATTTGACGTCGGGAGTATTCGCTCAGCCGCACCCGCAGGCTACGAATGTTGATTTCCAGAGATGACAGGGGGAAATCTTCAGATTCCTTAAGTCGCCTTTTACGACACGCGGATTTGACGTCGGGAGTATTCGCTCAGCCGCACCCGCAGGCTACGAATGTTGATTTCCAGAGACGACAGGGGGAAATCTTCAGATTCCTTAAGTCGCCTTTTACGACACGCGGATTTGACGTCGGGAGTATTCGCTCAGCCACACCCGCAGGCTACGGATGTTGATTTACTACTCGTCAGGTGGATTGGGTTTAAGATGTTCGCTACTCCAAGTACCAGGTAAAACGTTGCCTTCACAATCCTTCAACTCATAAGTATCCGCAGACACACGACGGCTAATGAGGAAAGGCCCTACGAACTTATCGGCCAACTTGGCAGCAAAATGTTTGGAAGCATCCGAAAGAACGAAATTTTTGCGCCATACTTGTTGGTCCGGTTGGTACACAACCTTACGCCTACGAAGATCATAACGACCTTTAGACTGCTCGTAAGCCTTCTGCAACCTCTCCTGCACGTCCTTGTACAGTGCTGCGAATTTGCCAGTTCGAGATTGTAACTCGGCAGGATCCTGGGGAGCAATGTCAAAAGATTCCTTTTGGGTTTTGTCACAATCGGGATTAAGTCTACCTTTAAGACACATCTCTCGACCAAAATTTAGGAAATATGGAGTTACACCAGTGACCTCATGGCGAGCTGTTCTTAGAGCGCAAGCAACTTTGGGCAAGAAGACATCCCATTTACGATGGTCCTCTGCTACGTAAGCCGTCAGCATCGTTTTGAGGACACGATTCACGCGCTCAACAGGGTTCGCTTTCGCATGATAGAAAGAGGTATACGCAGGACGTACCTGATACGAAGTCAAAAGCTTCTGGTACTCCTTCGACCTAAACTGGACTCCATTGTCAGAGATGATCGTTCGAGGCACACCAAAAACTAGGAAAATATCTTCTTCAAGATGTTGGAGGATTTTAGGTGTGGTGGCCTTGCGAAGTGGAAAACATAAGGTGAACTTACTAAAACAGTCCGTGGCTACGAGAATGTATTGAAAACCACGAGATGATCTAGGGAGTGGTCCAACAAGGTCAATGCTGATTACCTCCCAAGGTCGCGATATTCTGGAATGACCACCCATCAAACCAGCAGGAGCCCGCTGTTCGGGTTTAGTGCGAATGCAGGTTTGACATTTGCGAACATACTTCGCCACGTCGGCGTGCATTTTTGGCCAATGATAGTTTTGGGCGATCCGATTATAGGTTTTGAAAATTCCTAGATGACCACTAGTGGGGGAATCATGACACTCTTCAAGGATTTGTTTACGAGCCTCCTTGGGGACCACCGGTTTCCACTGGTGACTCTCATCAGCCAAACGATAGTAAGTATTTTTGACAAATTTGTAAATGACATTTCCCTCAGTTCGAAAATTTGGGAATTTTTCAGGACATGAACGAATTTTCCTTAACAAGTCGAGATACCAACGGTCCTTAATCTCTTCGAAGTTGATGGCGTCGACAGCAGGGACAGCACGAGACAACATATCGGGCACAACATGCTCTTTGCCCTTACGATGAACTACGCTAAAGTCATACTGTTGTAGGCGAACAGCCCAACGACACAAACGTCCCGAAGGATTCTGCAATTTGTTCAACCACAAGAGTGAATGATGATCCGTAATAACGGTAAAATGCGAACCTTCAACATAAGGCCTAAGCTTTTCGATTGCCCACAACATAGCCAGTAGTTCCTTTTCAGTCGTAGAATATTTGCGTTCAGCACGGATCAGCGAACGGCTTAAATAACAAATGACTTTCTCGCCATCGTCCTGCTGCTGGGATAACACGGCACCAACGCCATAGTCAGAAGCATCGGTCTGGATGGTGAATTCCTTTGAAAAATCCGGGCATGAAAGGACTGGCGCAGACACCAAATGTTCACGAACCTTTTCCCAAGCCTCATCACAACTCTCATCCCAACGATGTTTGGAGTTCTTTTTCAGAAGATTCGTCAGGGGGGCGATAAGAGAAGAAAAGTCCGGAATGAATCTGCGATACCATGAAGCAGTGCCTATCAAACGTCGGACCTCGGTGACAGTTTTAGGTTTTGGCATTCCCAAGATAGCTTGTACCTTCTCAGGATCAACATGGAGGCCATGACGATTGACAACATACCCAAGATATCTCATTTCGGTAAGGCAAAAATGACATTTGTCCTTATTTAGAGTCAAACCGGCTTCAGTCAATCTTTTGTGAACTTCCTCAAGGACTTCGAGATGTTTTTCAAAAGTCTGGGTCACAATAATAATGTCGTCTAAATAGACGAAGACATGTGGTTCAAGGTCAGCACCAATGACACGATCAATAAACCTTTGCCAAGTCGCTGGTGAGTTATGAAGACCAAACGGCATCCTACGAAACTGAAATAAACCACGGTTGGGCACCGTAAATGCCGTGTACTGTCGAGATTCCTCTGCGACTGGGATCTGCCAATATGCTGACTTGATGTCGAGTGACGAGAGGAATTTGGCATCTCTGAGTTTGTCAAGGGTGTTAGACACATAGGGTAACGGATAGGCATCCTTGGTCGTAACTTGATTTAACTTACGGTAGTCGACACAGAAACGAATGGAACCGTCTTTCTTGGGAACAAGTAAAATCGGAGAAGACCATGCACTTTTCGATCTCTCAACGATACCTCGCTCCAGCATGGAATCGAGTTCCTTGTCGACGATGACTTGCCTCGCAGGGGAAATAGGGTAATACCTTTGTTTGATTGGTGGACTATCAGTTTGAATGACATGTTCGACCAATGTTGTGCAACCAAGTTCACCACTGTTGGAATTGGCGAACAACCTATCAGTTAATTCGATCAGCTGCTCCTGTTCGGAATTCATCAGATGACCCCAGGAAGTAACATGCTCGATGGAGTCCACATTTGCACTTCCAAAACACCAGTCTCCTGATCGTAAATCTGGGACAATGCCCATTAGCTTCCAGAAGTCAGCTCCAAGAATTAAAGAATGTGGCAAATCGGGAACTACTAAGATATCAATGACCTTGACTCGATCACGCAGTCGGATAGGAGTGGTAACACTGCCAGGGCTCGAGCAAGGCTGTCCGTTTGCCACGGTGCACGAGGTCACATGTTTAATGAAAGGTAGCTTTAAAGTCTGCAAAATTTCCCATCCGGGCCCACCTATGATAGTACGGGAAGCACCGGAGTCTAACAAGCCAAGAAAAGAAATGCCTAAAATTGACACAGTCAAATAAGGTCGCTCATCGCCTTGGGCATGAGCCAGGACATAATTTAGAATCGGGTTACTTGACGGTGGTTCGATCGGTTTTGAAATTTTAAAACATCGCACTAGCCGACCATCTAATGCGTGGACTTCACGTTTTTTGAGCACTTCGGGCACGAGTTCACGGTGACATTCGGGAGACCGCAGCGGAAGCAGTGCCTTTGTTTGTTAGCAGGACACTCACGTGAGACATGACCAGTCTTTTTACAATTCCAGCACCTGATGACGTTAGAGGTCGGGCTGGGTTTAGACATTTCGGGCTTAATTTGTTTAGGTTCGGTTTTGGTGGAGGGGCCAGCTTGAACATAGGCTAAGTCAGGCTCAAGGGTGAGATTCCTTCGCGGTGGGGGATTGTATGCTTCCACAGCTGATTTGCGAATCTCTAATTGCCTACCTAATTTAAGCAGTTGCGCCACAGATGTTATCTCAACCAGGCCTAATTGTTGCTGGTAAAAAGGCGCAAGATTCTTTAACAAGATTTTGATTTGAGCCGCCTCAGGGACATGGACGCCAAGCCTATTAAACAAGTTGGACATAACCGAGAGATAAATGCCCATGGACTCATCGGGTCCTTGTGTTCGTCGTTTGATTTCGTCAAAAAGTTGGTCACTGTAGTCATGCGGTTGGAACTCGTCTTTGAGAAGTGTCACTAGCTCTGGCCAAGTTTTGCATAAACGTTTGTTTGCTCTCAACCAAATCAGGGCCTTGTCTCGAAATAGGTCAGACGCGGAGGCAAAAAGTGCAGCATCAGAAACATTACGTGCAACTTTCAATTCATCAATGCGTTCTAAAAATGCATTAAGCGATAACAGTTTATTATTACCGTCATACGAAATACCCCATTTCGATACCGGCACTGACTTAATTTCAGCTACGTTGGTCTGATGTTTGTTTTGTCTAGTCGGGATGCAATTGTTCATTTCTACGTCATGTTTCAGATTCATTAATGGCTCGACGCATGAGACAGACATCTGATCGATGTCGAACTGATCTGCGATGACTGACAAGTCAAGTAACGGTAAGGGCGGTGAAGCCGTATGCAATGTCTCACTTGCCGAAGGTAAATCCTGAACCTTTTGTTCAAAAAGGTACGCCATCTCGTCAAGGGTTTTTAGAAAAGCATTCCGTTGCTGAATCTCCTCACTTGTTGTTGGTTGGCTACGTTTAGCCCTGCCAAAGGCGTGTGAAAGTTTTGTAAAGATCTTGTCTTTAGTGCAGACAGTCGCGTCACAAGGAAATGAGTCGATTAAACAACGGATCTCAACTGCTTTTTCATTCAATGCCATAGCATCATCCCCGAAAGGAATGTTATAAGTTGCTGAAGGCAACTGCAAGTCACGTTCGAGTCTTAATTGACGTCTTAGGTTCGCTCTTTTCTGCGCAGCCATACCTTCAGGTTGAACACCACGTGCAATGAGCTCGTAACTAAGCTCTTCAGTATTTAACCGGTCCGGCAATAGTTTGTACTCCATGGCGCAGTATAAAAAAAACAAGACGTTATGATGAAAAATAAAAACAAAGTGCAAAGCTGGTTTAAAGTAAATTTTGAAAATTCAAAAGGCTCGCACGTTGAGGCGCCAAATTTGCTACCTACCTGTAGGCATGCAAATTGTGTGCGAAGGGACTTAAGTATCTCCACACCGCTCGGCTAAGCTCTTGGAGATGGGAGGGTTCGACGAAACCCCAAATGCAAAAGGTGGGCAAAAATGATTTAAAATAAAACGCACCAGCTGAGCACACTTGTTTATATTTAGCCAGCTCAATATTTAAATGACTATAACACCAACACGAAAAAGGGGTATCAATAAATAAACAACACGTTAAATTCACTCCGTACCACAGATCTGTGCTTCGGTCACACATACGGAATATACGAACAAAACTAATAATGATTCACAAAGAGTTCGGGTACCGTTAAACGAACTCCGCGGTTAATAAGTGTTATAATACCACTCCGCAAATACAAATATATAAAAGGCTACTCCGACCTTGACTTCCTAAGATCCAGCGTCAATGTCAGTCAGCTGTCCAACATCAACAACTCGAAGCGTCCTCCTGCGGTGGTTAGCGAAGTGGGCCAATGTTGCGGTAAATGGAGAAACCGCCAGAAATGGCGTCGTCATGCAGGGCGAGTCTATTCTCAACGACAGGGGAAAGCCAGGTGGCGGGCTCGATTCGTTGGTAGAAACCAACTCCGGGCTTCTCCTGCACCCAAGGGGACGACGATATTTCTCACCCAAATAAAACTCGTACGACAACACGTACAAAACTCATACGAACAACTCATTCGAGAAACTCATGCGAAAAAGCCTAAAGGAAGAAAACATGCGTTACGTTTCGTCGCAGTCAGAACAAAGCAAGACATACCTGTTTCGTATTTCGACGACAGGCTTGGAAAGCTGTTTAGCAAGCTTAAAATTCTCTCCACGTACGATAACAACAGATCTCGGAATAATCCGGTTCCACCACCTTCACAAAAGCCAGTGAAAAGGGGCACAAAGGAGCTATCCTTACAACACAAAATACACGACGCGTACGGGAGAGCTTGCGATATAAGACTGGCCGCGGAGGCATGTCGCGTTCTTCCCCCAACACCGGTTCAGACAGGAGTCGTTACTAGAGAAACACAATTTAATCGAGGAAACGAATGAGACGGAGATATGTAGAATGCCTGAAGTAACAGCGGATAGTTTGGATCATGCAATATTGTGAAATATGGTGCAATGCGACGATTGTCACGTACGCCGTATTTCCTACGCTGATACAGGGTGTACGGAAAATTATTATGAATAACTTGAATGGATTTTTCAACCGTAACAAATTAATTAATTAATAATCTCTTAATAATTCCGGCCCGCGAAAACTCGACGGCGGGCGACGACGTTCGAACCGACGATCATTTACGGCGCGCCTTAAACGAACGGCCGGCCGCGATGATCCGTTTGAAAATCCCGCGCCCCAGCTCTCGCCTCTCGTCGACATTTCTTAGGTTAGATCCATCACGTACATCCTCCCCCGAGGTAAGCGGTCTACTGCTTTGCCGTATATTAATACTACACGACAAACAAACAATGCGGCTTTCGCGAATAACGATTTATATATTTATAGTAAAAAAAATAAATAAAAATAAATAAATTAAAAAAAAAAAAATTCACATGTCTCACACAACAGTACGAACCCTGATTAGCTCTTTTCCCATAGCATCTTTTTTAATTTTAATCTGAAGACTGAAATACTGAGTTTTTTTATACAATTAGGTAACGAGTTGTAAATATGATAAATGTTGAAAGAAAAGCTCCTTTCAAAGAGTACAGTTCGATGAAGAGGTGGCGAGATTTTTCCTCGAAACCTGACGTTTAAATTATGAACGTCAGTTCTATATTTTATTTTAGCAGTTAAATACGGCGGACATTCAGTTTTTATAACTTTATGATAAAATACAGCGGCCTGAAGGTATGCTCTATTTCCCATATTTAACCAACCTATATCTTTAAGTTTGTATGTTACGTGTTGATATTTCCGAATTATTATTTCCGTAGATAAAGCGTAAGCATGAATTCTGTACCAGTTGTTTACGTTTTTTATCATGGCAATCTAAACAAGGTGATATTACAGGCGAGCAATAAGAAAACTGCGATAATACAAGAGATTCACATAACATTTTCTTTGTCTCAATGTTAAGAATCCGTCTATGCGGATATAATAATTTAAGAGCATAATATGCTTTTTGAATGCATTTCGAAATATGAGACTTAAATCGTAATGATTGATCAATAATTACTCCTAAATTTTTCACTTCCTTTACTACAGGTATTGGTGTATTATTAATAGTGAGCTTTACTGAATTTATAATTTCTTCAGAAGTACATCCAAACAGCATAACTGCCGATTTAGAAGGATTAACTAACAGCGAAAGTTGTGCAGAATATTCGACGAGATTTTTTAAATCTATATTTATTTTGGTGATAGCTTCATCTAAATCTTTTAATTGGAATGAATAATAAAGTTGCACATCATCGGCGTACATATGATATTCACAAGTTTGTAAGATATTTTTCAAATCGCAGGTATATATACTAAACAAAGTCGGACCAAGAATTGATCCTTGGGGAACTCCAGAGGTAACAGTAGCAGCATTAGAAATTTTGCCTTCATGTTTAACTTTTTGAATTCTATTTGTTAAATAATTTTCAAAAAGTTTTATTGAGAGTTCATCTAAACCAATGTATTTCAAAATTGATAAAAGCATCAATAGTATCAAAAGCCTTACTAAAATCTAATAATCCAAGGACAGTTATGTAACCTTTATCTAAATTTATGAAAATATCATCAGTAATCTTTGATAACGCAGTTGCACAGCTGTGCGAGGGTCTAAATCCAGATTGATGACTAGGCAAAATATTATTTTTTACTAAATGTTGCCTCAGCTGCAGGTTTAATATTTTCTCAAAGATCTTAGAACATGTAGGTAAAATACTTATCGGTCGAAGATCTTTGAAATCAGTCGGATTATCGCATTTAGGTATAGGTGTAATTAATGAGCACTTCCATGAATCAGGAAATACAC
The DNA here is from genome assembly GCA_958336345.1 of Dorcus parallelipipedus. NCBI lineage: Eukaryota > Metazoa > Arthropoda > Insecta > Coleoptera > Lucanidae > Dorcus > Dorcus parallelipipedus. The sequence goes on along the minus strand of OY284483.1, from coordinate 37,357,376 downwards.
CCTCAGTTAAACAAACATTAATGATATGAGTTAAGAACTGAATGATATGAGGACAACATAATTTGATAACTTCAATACTTATACCATCATCTCCTATTGAGTTCGACTCGATATTATTGATAATCTCCTGTATTAAACGTTGATCTACAGTTTCAAATTTGAGTAATGTGTGCACGTTTGGATGCTGATTATTACTATAAAATTGGATTAAATCATCATTATCTATGTTTAATTTTGGAATGCTATTTATGAGATATGTATTAATATTGTCTACATTATTTAAATGATTTGGAATTATAACAATTTTTTTTCCATAAATATTAGCCTTTAGCAATTCTTGCCAGCGTTCCTTCAGATTGCTGTTAGAAAATTTAAAATTGAAATATGCCCTTTTCTCGCTATCAATTACAGAATTACAAAAATTCCGAGTTTGTTTATAATAATTCCAGGCAGCAATATCTCCTGTTTGCTTAAATGAGCTATAAGCTTTATCTCTTAGCTTCATTAAATACTTAGTATTATCAGATAACCAAGGACTATAAGAATGACGATTTACTTTTATTGTTTTAATAGGTGCAAATATATCTAATAGACCATTAATACCGGAAATTAAAACATCTAACTTGTCATTAATGTTATTTAAATGAAAAATAAAATGTAAGGGTATTTCATAAAAAGTTTTATAGAAGAATTCTAAATCGATATCTTTGAGATTTCTACAAGTAATTAATTGTGAACTTGCTGGAGGTTTAGCTAACACCAATTTACAATGTACCATTTCGTGGTCAGAAACATTAATATTAACAGATTTAGAATATGATACTATATCAGGATTTGTAGTTAAAATTATATCAATTAAAGATTGTGACGCTTTGAAAATTCTAGTAGGTTGATTTATTATTTGCCTGATATTTAATGAGCACAGTAAATTTTTTAGGTTTATAGTGTTAGATGCCGAGATATTTAGGAAATCAACATTAAGATCTCCTGTACAAAAAAAGATCTCAGTACCTAATATTGCTAAGTGGAAACTATTTTCCAATTCAGTAATGAAATCGTTAAAAGAAAACGAAGGTGGCCTATAAATAACACCAAATGTATAATTTGTTTTTGATATTGGCACCTTAATCCATAATTGCTCAATTATCTTATCGATCGGCAAAACCTCATAAGTATAATTATTACGTAAATAAAAACCTACACCACCTCCCCGACCGACACGATCCTTTCTCAAGAAATAATAACCGGGGATACTTACCAAATTATTTGGAATTGAAGCTGATAACCATGTTTCTGTGACAGCTAATAGATCGATATCAAAGTCTTCTAAAGTTTTCCTAATTTTATGAAGGCAGGGAACCAGGGACCGTACGTTAATGTGAGCCAAATAAATTCAGAACGCATAATCCTAAAAATTTAAAATAAACAATAAATAATCAAATCTTTGAGAAGTAATACATATTCTTTATTATAGACTTTTTTTTTTTTAGCGATAATTACCAACTACTTTTAATAAATATATGAAAGGAAAAAACATTGTTTTATAATTCAAAATAAACAGTACGTATTTATTATTATTTAATCGTTATTCGCAAGTACAGAAAACTATTGAAGATCGTGAATTCAAATTTTAACTTAAAAAACTAATCCTCACAACAAAATAATAATCGAGCACTTTTTCGTAGCTGTTTATTCGTTGCTGTTTATCGCTTGCGGCACCAAATTTACAGATATTTTTGCAGTTCACCAATGTCCGAGATTTTAATTATCTTCTTATCTAGTTTAAAACAAATGTAACCGGCTGAAGTCCACACATTTTGAAACTTGGACCGCGCTGCCTTTAGAATATTTGCACGAATCGCCGTCAAGTCCTCCGCGACAACAATTCGAGAACCTTTAAATTGACTTTTTTTGTAGAAAATTTGATTTCTAATATTGCGGCAAGTGAATTTAACCAAAATGTGTCAGGAGCAATACACATACTCTTCCGTGCAACTTATTGTCGGAAGCTACCACATATTTATCGGCGACATCAAAGCCAGCCGTTGAACCAGAGAAGAAGTGGAACTCAAGCAGAAGCAAGATACCTTGAGATAGCTCCTACGTCAATCCCGTGTTCAACATCCGTTACTACATTACCAGAGACTTTGTCCTCCAGTAGCCCAGACGAGGAGATTCCAGGCCTGGAGATTCAGACGATTTTCGACCAGGAGAGTCAGACGAAAACCAGCCAGGAGTCAATTATTGATTTTTATGTAGTTCCTTCTTTATTTATTTGGTTGTTAAAGTTTGCGTTGAATAAAATTATAAACCTGAACACAATCACAAAAAAAAAACTTCTGTTTCAGCAAACCCCCAAAATCTACGAAATGCGCATAGACTCGCACGTGTACAACCGTTTCGCCACGACTTTGGTAACGAGTAAGGTGAGGAATTCCGGACAGAGCGCCCAGGAAGCCGTATTCTCCGTCATACTACCGAAGAAAGCTTTCATTTCGAAATTCATGATGTTGATCGATGGGAAAAACTACGAAGCATACATCAAGGAGAAACAGGAAGCTCAACAAATATATGATCAGGTAGTAGATAACTTACAAAATCCATTACCTCTCCCAAAACTAATTTGCACTATTTTGTAATGGACTTGTACAAAATTCCTAATTTAATCCTCAGGCTGTTGCAAGTGGATTGGGAGCAGCTCATGTAGCGACCAGTACAAGGGATTCCAATAGGTTCACCGTTTCTGTCAACGTCCTGCCCAAAAGCCAGGCGGTCTTTCTGTTGACGTACGAAGAACTATTAGAACGTGATGATGACCAGTACGAGCTAATCATCAACATATTCCCCAAACAACCCGTGGAGTATTTACGCGTTAATGTAACTGCGTCGAGCAAAAATTGATTTGGTTTGGCTATTGGAGTATCCTTTGCAGGTTTGGATCAACGAAAGCTTGCCCATAAGGTTTGTCAGGGCTCCGGCGATTCGTTCCGGAAATGACATCAACGATCCCGAAGGCGATTTAGATCCCAGGGCGATTATAAGAATATATAATTCCACATCGGCCACCGTTGCCTTTTCCCCCACTACGCAACGACAAAAGGAACTGGCGAAATCGTTGGGGACCAACTACGAGGAAGGACTTTCCGGGCAATTCGTTGTGCAGTACGATGTGGACAGGAATTTAGATGGAGGGGAGGTAAGTTTTGGGCTTCGCCCATCAAAACTTATTAGGAAAGATCTTCGTTTGCAGATTTTATTGGAGGACGGGTATTTCGTGCACTTTTTCGCGCCCATCGACATTCCGGCTTTGCCTAAACACGTTCTGTTCGTATTGGATACGAGCGGAAGCATGGACTATGACACGAAACTAGAACAATTGAAGACGGCGATGTCGAGTATCATAGCCGAACTGAAGGACGAAGATGTTTTCCACATAGTCGAATTCAATACGTTCGTGAAAGTTTTCGACATAGTTAACACTGATCAAAGCGTTCAGTACGAAAGTTATCGGTTAACAGATATAAATGTAAGTATTACTTATTTACTTATCACTTTTATACTATACCAGTTGATACTAAACCATTTCCCATTCAACTTTCCTTTATCTTTCTCACTGCCCAAATCTCTCACTCCCGTCCTAATGCTTGAATTGTTCAGATTCTTCATTTTTTGGACTCTTCCCTTCACCCTCTCACTTTTTCCTTTAAATCTCAACTTTTGTACGATTTCTTTCTTGGATTTTCGTCTTTCCACCGATCTGCAATCTTGGCAGGCTTGCTTCCTATCCGCTTTACAATCAGAGCTGCTTTGGTATAGTTTCTTTGGGTTTATTGCAATAAAATTTTCAGGAAGAGGATTTTCCTAGTGCGTCCAGCGTAGATGAGGACAACAAAATGAGAGCAATCGAAATAATATCTGGACTGGACAACAGTGGAGCGACTAATATTTACGACTCCTTGAAAGTGGCTTTACATTTGGCTGAAAGAGATAAACAGAAACGCAAAGAAGCCGGGCTACAACCTCTGATAATATTTTTGACAGACGGGGATGCGACTGAAGGTATCACGAATCCAGGTGAGATCCTCAACAAGGTAAGTTATTTCGCCGCCTAAAAATTGTTAGGTACTAATTGGGGTTGATAAAATTCAGTATTTTTTTTTTTTAATTTAGATTACAGAATTAAACGTACATTCCGTTCCAATGTTCTGCCTTTCATTTGGAAAGTATGCGAACCGAGAACTATTGCAGAAGTTGTGTCTACGCAATCGTGGATTTTCCCGTCACATTTACGAAGCAGCGGACGCTTTCTTGCAACTGGAAGATTTCTACCAACAAATATCTTCACCTCTCTTGAGCAACGTCAAGTTTAAATACACGGAAGGCGCTGGTCAATTGACCAAGACGGAGTTCCCCATGCATTTCGCCGGTTCGGAACTTGTAGTATCCGGTACCATAGGTACTCATTATTTGGAAGACGCAATTCCCTAAGTACTTCGGCGATCTTTTTATAGGTAAGGAATTTTCAAGTGTGCCCAAAATAATTGGGCAAGGAGCCAAAGGACCAATCAACCTCGTCCCGGTGATACGGAAACCGGTGGCGCCCTTGGAGAGGTTTTGGGCCTACCTCACCATTCAGCAACTTCTTGAAGATAGGGAGATCGTAGATGACAAGCAGGAATTCGACGAGGAAATCCTAAACTTGGCGAAGAAATATTCTTTTGTAACACCGGTCAGTTCCTTGGTGGTGGTTAAACCAAACGGAACGGATACTGTGGTTGAATTGGAACCAGCTGACATAGGTAATTTCAGTTCAATCCATTTCGAAATACTAATGGCGGATTTCACAAACGTTACTTAAATTTAATCATCCGTTAAAAGTAAACGTTGCCATGGTTACATGTGTTGAAGGTATAGGAATGATTATTCTTAATCAATGATTAAAGTTAAGTGACGTTTGTGAAACCCAGCGTAAACATTTTCCTTAATTGGGTATATTAAGCCACTGTTTTTATACAATTAGTATTTTTATTATTGATAGATTTTAAGGCATCTGTGCTTATCATGGATTAACTATAAGGATTATAGTTATCTCAGGTAAGTCCTGGGAGTTCCCCTGATGATTCAGAGATTCAAGCAAATTAATACTATGTACCTATTAAAAATATTTAAAAGGAAGTGAATTTGCTTGGCTTGCGCACCGATACTTTCTAGAATTTGTTAAGCCTTATATGCTTTCTCACTCTTAAATTATACAGTGTGTTTTTTACGTAAGACCATATGCCCTTTGAACATTTTCAACTTTAATTAATAAAACTATTTTTTTTTAATTCATTCGAGGAGGGGAGTTCGAAAAGTACATCAATAAAGGCAAAAGTTATGTAAAATGTATTTCAGGAAGTGATGCTGGAAGCACGTATGCCATGGAACCTCCACTCTCTACTGAGCCCTCACCATCGCCCTCAGAAGAAACGACAACCGTTTTAACAATGTTTAATCCCGAGTCTACAATTCCAAGAAACATGGAAGAGCTGAAGAAAAATCTGCCTTGGATAAAGGGATATCTGGTAGGAGACTACTTCATTCGTACTTCAAAAGGTAAGTATACTTTTGATTTAAAAGCATAAGGATGTTGATACGTATTTTTGAAATGAAAGGTAGTACGTTTTTATTTTGTTGTAGTATCTAGTAGATTAATTTAATGTACAAAAAAAAAGTGTGGCATTCGATGAGCTCGTGCGTATCACGATTCTTGCAGATAACTACAGTCTGTACAATACCTACATAAGTAAGGTGATTACCCACGTTATCGGTTCGCTTCACAGGTACTCGAACTATTTTAACAAGCAGCGGTAAATAACCTGCGAAATAAATATAAACAATTTATAAGCGAGCGCACCGTAGCAAAACCGTAACTAATTTAACGCAAAAAAGTCGTTTCGTTAAACTACACTAAAATTAAATGTGTTGTGAAGGAAGAACAAGTACTTTTTAATTACATAATCCTTTAGTATAGATGTGGTAAAAAATATACCACAAAGTAATGTCGATTAAACCGCCCGCCCATTCGCTGAGCATTTCTAAGAATTAATTAAATTGTGGCGTTTTCTTTGGTAGCAAGGAATTCTGAATGCGCCCACATCAAAGACAAATAAAAAAAAAGGACCTTTGCTTACAGAGATACTAGATAGTAGATGAATCATTTATTTATTCGAACAACGATTGGATTTTTTCGCAATTACTTTTGCCTAACAAATTATAACATAGTTGTTTAAATTAAAAAATAAGTATACATATCTGCATACTTTAGAGTTACGTTATGAAACACCATCACTACAAAAATAAATTTCAAAAAGTTATTCTATAGATGTCAGGCAAATTACTAAAAATGATGGACAGTGATAGATTCTTAACTTTAACGTTGTAGCAATCTTAACCATTTACTCTAATTTTATTATTTTACAACTTACAACAGTTTAGATCGCGAGATCTAGCGGCCAATTTTTGACCTAAACTTGCAATCAAAATCGACCTGCAACAAATTTTTATATTACTTTACACCGCTTGATAATATTGTATGAGACGAAACCGGTTGTGGTCGTTTTTGTTAAAATTAATGAAATTGTAGAATGACACAATGACAGTATCAAGCATAAATGATTGAGGACAAATTGAATTTCCCGCGTCTCCATCTAGTGATTTCTACTTTTCGTGTGTGGCCACACTGCAAAAAAGTTACCTGTTTGAGTGTGACCTTACCTGGTTACAAATGTTGAAATGTGCAAATTAAGTTCATCTCGCGTCCGGCTAACTCATGGAGGTGGGGTGGATCAAACGAAATCTCAGTTGTCTCGAATCAAAAATGTAAATAAACACTCTTAAAAGACTGTATAAGCAATAAACCAGTACACAAACTGGGAAGTCAAGTTAGCGTTAAGAATAAACTAAAGCATTAATGTGACCAACACAATTCGACACTCGTTACAGCGAGATAGGAATATGATGGGAGAAATGCTCCAGTTACCACTTTCGTGAACTTTAAGGGACGTCAACTTCAGTGACCACTTTCGTTTAAGGTTACTGTATTGAGAAGGTAGCGCCAACTTTCTATCTCTTTTAATTTGGGGTCAGTTAACTTGGCCCCTCCCAGTGAAATTTGCCTGCAGTTTCTCTCCTGGAGGGGTGCAAAAATTTATTTTGGTGGTGCATAAGGGTGCATTAAGGGTGCAATCATTTGGTGCAAGAAAACTTTGAAAAACGTTACTGGGGGGGGCCAAGTTAACTGACCCTTTAATTTGGAGTTAATCAAATTCATTCATAAACTCCTTAGCAACGGTAACTTGTTTGTATCTATCCTTTTTCTTCTTTAGCGTTTCATCGCCTCCTTTTTAACTTGGGGGACCAAGCCGCGGAAATGAATGGCGGTACTTTCTAAATACAGTAACCTTACTTTCGTTCCAAGGAGCGCGCCCTCTCGCGATGTGCAGCGTGATGAACCGCCGCGTTTACCAAACTCCAAAGTGGACGACCAAGGTCGATTTATAACGACGCCACCCAACCTTCCAACAAGGACACACTACGAATATCTATCGCCAGGCAGCTCCCAGTTAACGGAACTCCGGTGAACGTTCGGAATTAATGAGAGGAAGGGAGGGGGGAGAACCAAATAAGAATGTATGGAAAAAAGCTTAGATAAAAGAAAACACGAATTACAAACCGACCGCCACCCAATGTGACTCTAAGGACCGGTTTCTCGATCACAGTTTAACTTTAAACTTCAGAACTTACACCTGTAGAAATAAGAGAATAAATTGAAGATTAAAGTTAAACTGTGATCGGAAAACCGGGCCTTAAACATACCTGCGGTTTAATACAACGGAACAAGCTTGGAGAAGCCTCGAAGAAGGCCTAGGCTCGCCGCAACCAAGTTAACATCCGGGTAACATACCCGCCTTCTTTTTCACTCCAAGGCAATCACCGTTTAATGAAAAATTTATACAAATCGAGAATAAATCTCAGTGCGGTCTGGATGCAAGCGAGTAATAGTCACAACGACTGGCGAAATTTCACATTGGGGCGACGTTCAACGCGAACGGTTCGTGGGCAGAGGGAGAGGTCTGTTGGTCAACGACAAGCCTTTAATATACCCCACTTTCGACATGGGACAGTCTCATAATGAGAGAATAGGGTTGCCCAGACTTCTTTAGCGTTCTAAAGCGACCTTTCTGGTGTTCCAAAGGTCAAAGTACGGCGCAGTTACACTTTCGCCAATATACAGGGTGGTTCGAAAGTTAGAAATTATTTACAATGAATTTTCTCACCGTAACATGAATTAATATTTTTTTGTTAAAAATAAAAGAAATGATGTAAATTTTGGACCAGTTTTCATACTTTCATTAACTTTTGTGAACATAAAAAATGATTGCACAACAAATTCGAAAGGAATTCAATTTCTTTTAACACTTGAGCCTCGTCCGTTACATAAATGCCAGTCAAAGATAAATTGGGTGCGACCGCAGATGTTATACAGGGTGACTGACAATTGTTCCGACAAAAAAGAAACACGATGTCCGAGAGTATTGGAAAAATTATTTCTACTTTAGTTTTCAAAACGTGGCCATCCTGAAAAATCAATTTTTGTCACTTTTGTTCAGTGCAGTGTTGCTAACTTGAAGGGAATTTCCCTTTTCATGGGGAAAATTAAAACTAAATTTAATAAATGGAAAAAAGGGTAGAATTGTGTAATTAGAACTGTTTTGTGGGGAAAATTGTATGAATAGTAAAGAATGTGAGAAATCTACTACTCCTACTTTTTTATTACTAAAATGCGTCGATAATTAAAAAAAGAAAATGGTTTTCTAAATGTAAAGTAAATTAAGAAAAGTTTTTATACGATTTGAATTAGGTATTAAAAATTGAAATTGAGTTGCGCCAGCGCCATCTATGTCAATTTTGTCGCACTGCAAAGTTTTAGGCGCGAATTTTAAAATTATTTTCCTTGATTAAAATCGTCGATCTTGTTTTGCTTTTTTTTGGTGTCATCTATTTGTACTATTTACGATTTTTGTCGAGTTGCACGACATTTTTTAGGCGCGAAATTTTAAATTTCAAAAAATTATTGAAGTTACTAAACAAAGTCGACTTTTAAAGAAAATTTCTCAACTCTAAACTAAATTCGGATGTTTATGTTTATGTATTTTAAAAAAATACAATTGTGTCGCGGTAACGCCATCTATGTGGATTGTGCCGTACTATAGCTTCTTCGGCGCGAAATTTGAAATTTTTCTTCGTGTGTATTTCCAATCATCAATCTTCTCTTGTCTCCTGTTCATTATACTCCGTGTTTCAATCTGTCGTCTGTTTCTCTTTTTTTTTTTGTTATGCGCTACTGCTGCGTGCTACATTTTTTTGGGCGCGAAATTTGAAATTATTAAAGGTACTAAAAACGTCGATTTAAAAAAAAAATGTAATCTGAATTAAATCTAGACAAGTTTTTATGCAGTTTTAATTAGGTATTAAAAAATGAAATTGTATTGCGCCAGCGCCATCTATGTAAATTTTGTTACACTACGATTTTTACAGCGTGAAATTCAAAATTATATCTCGTGATTAAAATCATCGACCTTCTTTTATTTTCTTTCATTCTACCTTCTCGTACCTCTTACTATTCTTGTCCCGAAATACCACATTATTTTAGGCGCGAAATTTAAAATATCTAAAAATTATTAAAGCTACTAAACAACGTCGGTAATTCTTTTAATTTCCCAAATCTAAACTAAACTCAGATAAGTTTTTATACGATTTTAATTACGTATTAAAAATGAAATTGTGTTGCGCCCGTTCCGTCCATGTAAATATTGTCGTACTACGAATTTTTTTTGGCGCGGAATTTGAAATTATTCTTCGTATTTAATGTCATCGATGTTCTCCTGTTTCCCGTTCATTACAGTAGTCGAGTTTTCGCGTTACAAAGTTAAAACGCGAAGTTATAACTGAAAGTAACTTAAATGACATCTCTATAATTCCAACTTTTAAGTTATCGCGAAAACGAAAATCGTTCTTACTTGAAGGTTGTCAGTTCAAATAAAATCATTAAAGTGAAAATTAAAGCTTTTTTGAATTTCAAGAAGTATGAATGGAGTGCTCTGTAATCTATAGTATAAATTCATGAAATCATGACTTTGGATTTGTTGTGGAATAAGATCACATCTAACCAAATTTAAGCAGTGACAGTTCTATGACGTCTTTAACTTTGCTCTTGACCAACGTTATAACTTGACTGAAAGTGAACATGGCGGCACTTCCGGCTAAAGTTAAAACGTTATCCGCGAAAACGACTTTTTGCTGTCAAAGTTGTAACAAAGTTACAACTTTGACAGCAAAGTTACAACTTTACTATCGCGAAAACTCGCCTTTTATAAGTAATTAGCGTCACTTAAACATCAATGTCAAAACAAGCCGCCATACTGTTTGATACCCTTACGGAAATGCAATGTAATTTTGAAATCGGTAGGTATCAAACAAAATTGCAAATGTGAGTTATACTCGAGTTGGATTCTTAAAATTAACATTAACATCATCATTACCATTACCATGATTGTGAACAGTATACATAATTTCGTAAGTTTTAGAGTTTAACATCTAACATAACTCTAACATTACCATTAACATTAGCCGTCCTCCATTTACATTCACTTTACCCAAAATCAAATCAATTTGATTTTGAACTGAACAGATTTTAAAGTAAACAGAGACTCTTAAAGGAATGTTTTGGAACTAAAATTCACATAACCTCAAAATACGTAAGAAATCACATGAAACTGATAACTGATTTAGAAAACCAGCTTGATCAGTACGGGGTGTGGGAGGGGAAACTAAATCACTTCCTCATCACTGATGGCCAAATGAATAACTGCAAATTGAATGCAATCAGTGATTTTTAAGTGAATTTTAATCGATTCCCGTTCAAATAAGCTGTAAGGCTAGTAAAGGCCGATTTATAACTCGATTTTAATCGCAATCGCAATTTTAGTCGTAATCGTAACCGTAAGAATCGTAAAGATTTTTTTTGGGCTATTTTATAACTGATCGCAAGCGGCGTCGTAAAACTGCTGTCATCTGTCTGTTAAGAAGTTAGGGAGCAGTCACACTACGACAATTACGTTCGTGTACAGTTGTACACAATCGAGCACAAACGACTAAAAGTTTAAAGCACTGTCACACTGTATCAAGTGCCAATAAGTACTAGCAACTAAAATTAAAATTAAAGTTGTAACAAGATTATGTTTTCATCAGTTTAAATTAAGAGGAATATTGTAATAAAAGTAAATAAAAGTCTAACAGTTTACTGCAAATTTGAAAAGTGCAGGTGCAGATCAGCTGGCACCGAATAATATTATGATGCGCATGCGCACGCGATTGATTGCAGTGAGCGTCGACTAAAAATTAGAACATGTTCGAAAATTGAACTGCTGGACATTATACGACTGCATTCGATGGCACTTGCTGCCGGCAGTGGGACCAGCGACATGGAAATGCATTCGTTTGAAATTTAATCGCTTGCGCTCGCTTGCTTGCGATTGTTCGGTGTGACTGCCCGCTTAGTCTTGATATCTGACAGTGTAATATGACATTAGTGTTCTGAATTTAGGAGCTATTATTAATTTATTACACGTATACCACACTAAAATATGACCGGCTGTGATCTCGGCCAGATTGCCCGCCTAAATTACTATTTCATCGGAAGTAATCAGATTCATTCGATTATCGATGCATTTCCATTGGTCGATCGTAAGGATCGGATTCTAATAGCGTTTTCGACTGAACCGCTCCAACTCTCTGTCTCTTGCTCAAAAATAATGCGCTGACGTCATTGATCGGACCAAAATTGCTCTGTAAGCGACACACAATAAACAACCGAACACGTTTGGTTACGAATCGTTACGGTATCGGTATTTTGTAGGTTATGTTTGCAACAACGAAAATCTGTTGGAGTAACCCAGGCACAATTCTCTAGATTAATAAAAAACAGGCACAATTCTCTATATTAATAAAAAACAAAGTTCTTTATTCGGCTGGTCACGTTCTTAGTTCAGAGCCATTTTTCTGCGCAGAAGCTGAAGCCATACTCGATCCTAATAACTACATTATTTTTTGTTACATGTTTTGTTAATAGTCGGATAATTTCTTCATTATCTGATAAATCTGACGAAGAAAAAATTTCACATAATTGCTAATTCCATTTTCACAATTGAAGTTTATAGGTTATGTTTTCCGGATCGCTCGATGTTGATCTGCCTCGCTACTCAGATCAAAGCAGAGCGCTCTCGATATGCTACTTCACAGAGCGTTTGGCGCAGCCGAACATACAAATCGCACTTCGAGCAGCAACGACAACCACTCGAACACTCTCAGAGCGCTCTAGAGCAGTCAGTCGAAAACGCTATTAGAGATGAAAGTTGTGGCTTGTGGCAAAGCAGTTACTTACATTCTTAAAACATGGCGGGAAAATTTGAAATTATTCTCTTGACGCATGCGCGTTATGTTACATTCCCAGTTTCAATTTAAACTGAAATTTCAACTAAATGCACATAAATTCTGACCAATTCACGTCGAAAAGCATGCGATTACGCGCAAATAATCGCACCTGAAGTATTTGCAACGCTTAATAGGCAATTTATTTTTAATAATTTCACCGTTGTTGTCGCTATTCATAAGAATTTACGTAGGTATGTTTTTGCCCATGTTACAAGTCACAAACGAATACGTCTTCCAATTAATTCAATTACTACTTACAATTTAAATGTAACGACAATTTCAATCTAGCAAAGTTTTCAGTAACTTACCTCGCTTGAAAACCGCTCCGCCTAACTTATTTCCTTCTGAGCGATTTTGAAATGCAACTACACCGGCACACGCGTGAAAGTTTTAACTTTCGTGAAACAAGGAACTGCATATTTCAAACTGCACTTTACTTTTAAAAAAACAAGAAAACTTTAGTGAATCTCTGTTTATCAAAAAAATTTGACAAAGACGCCACAATGTTGCCAATTGCCAAGTTAAATTTTGAAAATTGGGTTAATTGTAATTCATACATTCTTTTCCATTTCTTAAAGAGATTTTTGTTTAAATATGTTTGAATTTCAAGACGAATAAGTAATAACGTGAAAATAGTTTGATTATACGCACATTAACGTATACACTAAATATGTTGACACCAACGAGTTAAGAATATTAGGAGTCATAACTAACAGTAGTTTCTCGTCCAAACTGGTCACTATGGGCACTTTTCAGAATTCACCAAACTTACGTCGGTAAATTTAACCAGTAAAAAAAGCCGATCAATTCCCGAGGTGAATCAGGGGGGGCTATTCTCAAATGTCGGGTGATGACATTAGACATCGACAATTGTCGAAGGGTAGAGTCGCATGAGTTTTGTTTTTTCTATACTCAAATACTGCTCGACAGTGAAAATCGTATGCGACTCCAATTGTCGATGAAGCGATATGGCAACGTTGTATATTCGTTCAATTGAATAACAGTCAGCTGATAATTTCACAAATTTAAGTTGGCAAATCTGAAATTTAATCACTTGCAGACATTTTTAGTTGATTACATTTCAACAAGTTTTGAATAACACTGACTTATAAGGTCCGTTCATTGTGGAACTGATTTGAACTGTTCAAAGCAGGCACTCATCTAACTTTTTATAAGTAAATATTAAATTGAAATCGGCTAAATTTGCTTGAAAAGCACTAATCAATTAAATTCTTTACATAATTATATTGAAAATATGATTAAATAAGTACACAAACTTTTTCCTCAAGTTTTAAAGCTGAACCATGTCTGCTTTCTACAATGAAAGGTCTGAGCACTTCAATAAGATCCACAACAACGTCTTTTGTTAAAGGTTTTTAAAAATTTTGCATCAGCCATATACACCAAAGGTATTTTTATATACGTGTTTTTATCGTTCGTACATCATAGCTATTTCATTCTGCTCTAAATATTGTATAATAAATAACTCTTCTGTCATTTTGAAATGCACGAAATCGCTACACACACAAAATGAATACAGTAACGACGACAATAATACATTCAGTTTCGTACACGACATATAAATGTAGAGTAGTTTTAACCACTCTACAATATCTCTACTAAAAATGTCGAAAAATTCTCGTATACGACATTTGAGAATTAACATCCGTAGACATTCGAGCAATGTCGTGTTCGACTTAAGTATTCGTCAATTTGAGAATAGCCCCCCTGATCAACAATGAATTTTGAAACGATACGATAATTGAATGAATTTTCTAATCTCTGTGAAATATAGATCCCGCTATAAAGAATTTAATTAAAAAGAAATTACTTGCTTACTTTTGAACGTTAAAAATGTTTTAACTTAATTTTTTTACATGGGAAATATAGATTTGCAAAAAGTTAGGTTAAAAACAATCCACCACTTTCGAAACCCGGTGAGTGTGGTTCCTCACCGGTAGCGTAACCACTCTCTTACCGGTCAATTTTGAAAAGAGGTGAATTCTGGAACGCTTCGGTAGATAACCAACTGAACCGGTGAATTTTGAAAAGTGCCCGATACCATATGGCACTACCTCAAAAAAGACACTGTTTCTTTGAACTGTAGAACTTCCAAAGTTTGTTTCATTTAATAACGATGCAAATTAATTAAAATATTTTTATTTTGGGAACAATACTTTTGATATTTAATGTAATACGTTCTTTTACAGGAGATTTAGAAGTGGACTTGAACAAAACATCAACAGACAGCATCATCTGCCCTAGTACACTGTTGGGTGGCGAGGGACTTTGCAAATACCTCCACGAATGCGCAGAAATTCACTTCTTAATTACCAACGTATTCATTTTCCAGCAATATTACTGTCCACTTGACGGGTAAGTATACTACTAAGAAAAATGAAGCCCTTAGAGTCATTATATTTTACAGATATGCGGCAATCTGCTGTGCATCAGAGTCTCATTTTGCAGTTCCAGCTGAATAAGGCTTTGTCTGCTTTCAAATCGTCTATTTATTATATTTCTACATAATATTTATGGAAAATAAATTATTGCCACATAAATGAAATCACAAATATAACTAGAAGGTATATTTAAATTTCTGACAACTAAATCTAACAACGCATTATACTTAGATGAAAAAAAAAAAAGAGGAAACAACAAATCAGCTTCGGTGCAACAACTCCAAGAACAACAATAACAACACACTTGTCATGTATCTTTTATCCACGAGTTCACAAACGTTATCATATAACAATCGACGAATGCAAGGAATACTGACAATTTTTCACTTCTTACAATAAATATAAATAATATAAATATTTGGAAATATCAGTGGTCACGAATTCAACACAAATTTAAAATAAATAACGTTAAAAGAATCACAAGATTATTCATTAGGATACACAAACGTACGTAAATTTAAAAATTAAAGAAAAGAAAAAAGGTCCACTTCAATTAATTCTAATTTTATAATAGGCATGTCCCTATCCAATTAAATACGGTATGAGATAAACTGCCTGGACTATATATAAAATAGTTTGGAACTTTCTCATAAATAACAGTTAAAAAAGTTAGCCCTCGTACATAACATAAGAAACTGCAAAAGTAGACAGTATTTTTTTTGTTTGAGGCAACACATGAAGCTTTTTAGGCACAATATATAAGAATTTACTTACAAATTACATATAAATGTGTTTGCTGTATGAAAAATCTATGTACACACACGTTTGAGGTATGTTCAGAAAATTCAATTCACTTTTTCTTGCTCCTTTTTATTTATGGTACTTTTGCATTTGCGTTTAAATAAATAATAAGTCGTAAATTATTATAATCACAGCATTACACGCGCTTTCTGTTGAAACACAAAAGTATAAAATGTAGTTTGAATTAAGTGAACATACTTTGATTCAATAATGCAAGAATATCTACAGCCTCACAAATATTATATAAAGCGTTAACTATAAAAAAAAATACTGAATGACGGCGAGTGTATTTACCTCACTAAGTTTATTGGTTATAATATCCTCTCTTTTATTTTAACTAGAACCATACCTGGTGCTCATTTAAAGAGGTTTATGAATTATAGTGAAAAGGCAAATAAAATCAATTCCATTCAGTATTAACATATTTGGATGATGTAGTAAGCACTAATTATAAGTATATTTAAGTCAAACAGAAATGTGAAAGTTATTAACTAGCAATAAATATTTACACATCAATAATTTGCATTCAAAAGCAACTTTTTATTATTTATTTTATTTATCAAATAACGCATTTTGCAAATTTCCTTTTTATTACAAAAATAAATAGACGAGTGTCCAGTAGTGAGTAGATTTTAGATTTTAATTATATTTTCGTAAATAAAATGTGCAAATAATTTCTGAAATATACAGTATTAAACAACATTGCTCTGCTGACGAAAGTAATGGCTAATTTTATTTATTTTCCTTTTTAGATTGCACACGATATCAAACCAAAACCTGTCTCTACTCATACATATGCAATAAATGACGTTGAATTTTATTATATACCTAATTACGTCACGCCCCTAAAAACCATCTTCTTTAACTGATACCTATATGTAATTTTACAAGCACAAATATGAAATTTTCAACACGACATATTCTACAAAATTTCAAATGCTATTAGGTACTCGACATACCTACACGTTGCGCTGGGGGGCGTTTATTTAAAGATCTCAGCCTCGTCCTCATCACTGTAATCATCATCCATATTCGAGTAACGACTGGTGTTGGTTTTCGAAGAGGACGGAGGTGAGGGCGATTCAAATCGAGGGGCCTTCCTCGGAGGCGAAAGCCCATCTTCCACGGAATCACATAAATCACCGTTACTTGAGGTAGGCGAACCATCACGTACAGGAGAACTTGGGGGGCTAAGCGCGTTCAAGATTCTCCCCTTAGATTCATTCCAAATATTCGACAGGCGTTCCCTTCCGAATAACAACAGGAAATTCTCGATGAATTCCCTGGATTTATCCTCCCACTTGGAAATCAAATCGACCTTGCGCTCCCCGATCGTATTCATGACCCTCTTACTCTTGTCTTTCAGCTCGTGCATCTTATTTTGCAAACGAATCTTCTTCTCGCTTAAGTAAGAAATATTTAAGTCTTTGGCCGAATACCCGCGCGCTAAATTCCTGCGAACGTAGATGTCGTAGTCTCTGACGATCCTCGCGACGATGTCGGAAGTCGAAACGCCCTCCGTCCTTTCGGTGGCTACGAACATGCCTTTCGCCTTCCACGGGGCGTAGATGTCGTTGCAATCGTCGGAACCATAAGGTATATCATCGTGGGCGATGAAATCGATTTTGTTTTTCGTGAGGTACGCCTCGTCCACTTCCCAAGGTGCGTCTCTTACCACTTCGTCCACGTATCTGCAATGTCTGACCGCTTCGTAACGTTCTTGCTCGTTCATCACGGTCCTACCTTTCTTACTGTGAGTTAAGGAATCGTTACACACTGAAAGAAACATTTTAAATCAACATACAAGAACGTCTACAAATAGGGGATTCTCGTCTAATTGTTATTTTTAAACTGAGAAGATTGCAGAGGGGGGAATGGGGATAGCTATTTGAAACCGAGACGCCTTAAAAATTAGAAAATAGGCAAGGCATTCTACTCCGAAGTGTTAAAAACACGAGGGTATCTACACGAAAAAATCTTCAGGGGTTAAAATGTGGCTTTCACATACCTCCGACGATGAGGTAGACGTTAGGAAACACGTTCTTCGCTTGTAAGAGCTGCCTCGCATGACCTTGATGAAACAAGTCGTAGATTCCATCAGCATACACCCTCACGGGCCTATTTGCCGTACCATTCCTGGCCATCTCGTACGTGATTTTCGTGGAGTAATCGCATAGCTCCCGCACTCGCAGAGCTTCTGGTTCGTCATTAAAAGGAGCCTCCCTACATATCGTCTGAAAATATATTTTTTTTAAAGTAAACTTAAAATATAGAACTACTTTAGCTTCTTTTTTTTAATAACTTATAAAAACTGACTCTTTTGGCTGTGATCTTTCTTATTCCCCTCTTCACCATTTTGAGTGGTACTCAAAACACAAATTGTAAATGAGGCGCCGCACACTCAGCCGCCTTAACTGGTCGCAAATAGAAAACGTTCCAATTAAATAACGAGTCAGAATTGATCAATTGGTGCATCATGCCACTTCCAGGCGATAAATACGCCGTTTTATTGGATGGTTTAAACGCGAAGGAGTCAATTCGCGGGGCGACCTCATAAATTAGGCATACCTTAGGGTATAATTAACAATAAATGGAAGAAATAACATTTTCTACTGAAATTTAAGAAAAAAGTGCTTTCAATAAAACAGGAAATTGAGCAACTGTAAAGTTTCTTTCAGTCGTTAAAAAATATACTGAGTAAGAGACAATGGTTGAAGGTCACGTGGTCTCTCAATTTGGCCATTGTAAAATAAACAGAATAAATTATTTATGATTTGACGTGAGGTACAGGCGACTTAAAATTTCTTTAATAATTAATTTAAAAAAGCGCATTTAAATTTTTCCGCCAAAAAATGGAGTCACAATGGCGGAAGTTCGCAGTGTTCTGGTAATATAAGGACTTTGACAATTAGTAATATAAAATGTTCAAACAAATCTATTAAGGTGTTTGACAACTAACAAACAATATGTTCCATGTCAAGAAAGCCAAATTATTATATCGTAAGTCCTCACGAAACAACTCACAAGTGAAATTTATAATTATAACAAAACAATAAACAATCGCAAGTGCCACCTCTTAAGAACAGAAGAATTTTCAGAACGTCCCCAAAATTGCTGTTATTCTGAAGGTGAATCAAGAATCACCTTATACAAATAACACCCGTGTGGAACCACAAAAAATGTCGATTTAAAAATCATTAAGGCCCAGTTGTACAATGCCAGTTTAAATTTAAGCTGAAGCTTAAACCCATAGCAACGATTATTTTAACAATTGAAGCATGGTATTCCCAAAGGGTCTAGGTGCCAAAAGCGTAATTCCTAGAAAATTAACGAAAATGATCCTTGTTGTTGAAGGCGCGCGCGAAAGAGAGAGAGTCATCTATGTATGTATAATTATATAAAATACAGAGAAATCACAAATGATTTCAACCCACGTGACCCCGCCGTATAGGCAACACATTGTGCTCTGTTGGTAACAATGTAGTGCTGTATGTTAAATCGTTCGAGAATGTAATGCTTGTGATTTGCGAAGGCATCAGAATTTACATCACCATCTGGGAATGCTTGGCTAAAGTGGTTAAACACAACAGAACACTTATAGTCACGAAAGTCAATGACAAATCCACACTAATTTGAAACAGTAACCTCACTTTTTTTCAGTGTTGCCACTTCTAGAAAACAAATCCTAATTCAAATTGGTCACGTGGGTTGGAGTAATTTATGATTTCCCTATAGCCGATTTTAAGCGCATAACCGGTTAAAAATATTTTTAACTAAATGCTTTCCAAATGCACAGATACTACTCGGAGTTATTCCAGAGCTGCTCCAAGTAATTCATCCGTGCAATTGGACAGCACCTCAGGTAGCTTAAACATATTTAGTTACAAATATTTTTGACCGGTAATTACCGGTTATGCGCTTAAAATCGGCGTATATTTCCACATCAGATAAACACTTAGAACTTTTCTAATGTGTGCAGCAGGACATATAGATCTCTTTTATAGAAAAATACGAATTTAGCAAAATTTGACACTTAGACCCTTTGGGAATATCACGCTTCAAATGTTGTTAAGGGTTTAAGCTTTAGCTTAAAGTTAAACTGGCATTGTACAACTGAGCCTTAGTGGTAAAAATTCTGGAATTTCTAAAGAAATATTATTATTATTATTATTAAATTGAAACCCAATAAAAGACCATTAATATGATGTTGATTTTCTGAAACACAAAATTCTCAAACGAATTTATAATTATTCATAGCATTATTTATTTTAACAGACAGTGAGTGGCGCCATCTCTTGGCCTAGTAGTGAGAAAAACTTTTTACCGCGAGCAACGGCCGGTATTACCAACGTTTTAAGGAGACCTTAAATTTTATAGCGTTTTCAATTGACTACTCTAAAGCTGTTTCAGAATATCTCCATTCCTTATTATTACATGAGGTTAAAATAAGGTGATCGAAAACGCTATAAATTAAATTAATTTTCCTTTTTATTTCTAATATCAGAGACAACCTGAGACGGGTAAGTAGGCTTGAATATTAATCCCATATTAATCCTATTCTAATTTTTTGTTGTTTCTCTCTTGCACTCTAAGGATTTGACGTATAATTGTCTCTGTTGCACCGGAGTGCAACCTCAAGCTAGAGGCGCTCGTGTAGTTCGGTAAAAGCAGCACCGATATTACCGACAGGGAGGACAATTTGTCAATTGACGTTTCCGCCATTGATATTAATTACCGTTCGACTCGATCTTCTTAATTAAGATTAAGTGTTAGTTTGTTGTTTATGTGCTATAACGATTAAAAGACTATTACTGAACTAGTGTTTAAAGTTTCGTGAGTGAAAATCAAACACCAAAAACGTACGTATAAACACATCCATGTTTATCAAATGCAATAAAGTGTATTTGTTCTCTTTCATGTTCTTCCATTAGTCGCAAAGAGCGGAAGAAAAGATGTCGCGTGTTGGGTTTTGCCACATTTGCGGATGTTCAGAGAATGAAGTGTCCAAGTTGTTCTACTTTCCGAGGAACCTTGAAAGGTGAGTAGAGAAGCATATTTGCCTATGTTAAACCAAAATATAATAAGACTAAAGCTACGGTTCTATGGACACGTTTTTTCTATTACAGATCCAAAGTATGGCAAGAAAATATGGGTATACTGTATAGAGGAGAGTCGCTGCACCACTACCGAATTTGCAGTAGACTTTCCCGTAATGCAGTTCCAACGTTGTTTTCTATGATACCGGAGCCAAAACCTGCTGTAGGTGAAAGTAGTTTTCAAGAAATCCTAATGGTAGAAGGTAAACTAACATAAAATGTAATGTAGAACTACACCATGGTTTCTACTGCAAAAAATTAAGATTTAAGCATCTGTAGTTGTTACATGAATATTTTGTTAAGAAATGATAATCATTATATAACAAAAATATTGTTTTACAAATGTAATACCAGCAACTGTGACAACGCTGTTCCAAGAGCCTCCTCTTTTTGATCACCCAGTATTTTGAGAGATATTGTAGAAATTCGTTATGCTAAAATATAATATTTAGTCGACAATTCTGTTGCTTCTTAGTAATAATATACTGATCTAATTTTAGAGTCCAATTAGTATACTTGAGGATTAAAAATTTATATACAGCCTGTTCAGATAAATTAATACACATTTATATAGATCACAAATTTATTTATTGCTCAATTAAAAATTTCCCTATTCATAATGTGTTCGTTGTTTTTTTCCTGCCTTTATTCTACTTTGAAAGTGATTAGCTGTTCATTTTATAAGATCAATCGTCAGGTTTGCTCTTTGACGATTGATTTTATAAAAAAAATAGTATTCAAATCAATAAATAATAACAAAAAGCAATAATACTAATTTGAATTTTTTCCGCGCTACCTAAATGCTTAAGAGCATACGCCCTCCGATACGGTTGACATTACAATTGTCCAGTCCGTTTTTACGGATTAAAGTTGAGCATTGACTTGCCCATCTCAGGTTGTCTCTGCTAATATCCAGGGCCGCGCCATCCATACGTGCGGCGCACGACGGCGCCATTTGCTCCCAGGGTTTAAAAAAAGTCGACATTTTTTTATTTTTTTAATTCATGGCGAATATAAAAACACCACTGCAATTTTAATAATAAAATTTAATCTTAAAAAAATTCAAAACCAACAACATTTTTCTCTATTAGTTACTTAAGAAAAATATATTTTTGAACTTAAAGTTCACATCCATCACAAAACTTTAACAAATTCCAACGTTCACAACTTCAGCGTCCTCTACTGGTGCATTCATTTCACTTTACATTCAATTCTTAATCAATTATGAGAACTATTCGTTAGAACCTTTTAAACGTGATCCCGAAATCTGTTACATTCATTCAGTACGCGAAGAAACTGGCCGCACATCACGTCGCCGTCCTTTAAAGCAGATGTACAATTTTTATAATCGGCGATGAACTTTAGGTCATTTCACATTTTCGGAGAAAACGGATTCGTTTAAGCAAATGTAATCAAGGTATCATTCTTTTGTGGCGATAATTATTTGTTACCAATTAGTATTATGTAACAGGTGATCAATATCTTTTCTAATCGAGTGAACTATGGAAATAAAATCATGTGTCTTTGATTAGTTCATTATTTCAAATGCCACTTGAATTATATATTTATATTATATTCCTATACAAAAGGAATGCAATAAAAATAATTCAAATGGCATTTGAAATAATGAACCAAATAAAGACATAATTTTTCTCCATAGGTCACTTGATTAGAAAAGATATTGATACTTTTATTGTCTCCGTGCGAACATTTTACTATCAGCTGTCTGCCGGTCGGTGCATTTGACCCCTACCATTACTAGATTTAAATTTTTGCAATTTTTTTTTTGTGGACGAAGCGAACATTTCCCACTACTAAATAATCCGCACGAATTAACAAACAATTATTTACACAATCATTTGCGAATTTATTATTCGTATTTCATACCGTTACTTTAGAAATTAATAATAATTACGTGGCATAAAAGAAACTTGCTTTCCCCAGCTGTTATAACTGTAATGAAATCAACTGAGATGTGTGTTAAGGTCGAATTGTGCGCGAGTCAATAAAAAAATTTATTGGGCTATTATCCTGCCGCATTTATGTGGACGCCGTATTTCGTGTCCAGTGCCGGAGCTTGATTTTGGGGGTCATTTTTTAATTAATTATAAACTGTTCACAAGGAATTTTTTAACATACTCTCGGACATCGCTTCTTATCGTGGTTTCAATTTGTCGGTATAATTAACAATCACCCTGTATAATCAAACTATTTTCACATTACTACTTATTCGTCTTAAAATTTAAAAATATTTTTAAACAAAATTCCAGACTTTAATTTCATTGTCAGGTAGAATGTGACTAACGGTTTGTTGAATCTACACAAATGTTGGTATTATCGGCCGTAAGTTGTTTTATTCGCATACAAATCTGTACAGTCATGAGAATTAATTTTGCGACGACCTGCTTTATCGGCTGGCACTATGGAAGTCTCGCATAAGGTTCAAATTCGAACTATTTTATTGCTTCTCATTACAATTCTTTCTGCATAGTTTTGGTCACTGTTGTGTTTTAGGTTTTGTTTCAAAGAAGCGTTGAGCCATTACAAAGTGAGAAAAACAAAAGCAATATTTGGCAAGAAGCGTCATCTCCTAGAGGCTTCTTACAATTTTTCCTCTAAAATTCATCAAGTAGACGATTTACAAAAAAAAATTAAAACGACAGCACTACTCTTGTTCCAATTTTCTTTTGTAATATTCAGAGCATTAAATGCTCATTAAAACCAAATTCTAAAACGAAAATATTGCAATTTTCTTCTTCACATACAAATTTGTAAATAAGAGAAAGTAAAAAGTAAATCAAATAAAACACAAAATTCTAAAACCAAACTACTACAAGTTTAATAAAATTATGAAATGAATGAATGAAATGAATGACAGTTTGGAAGAGTAATAGCGAAATAATCAGTTGATGAATCAAAAGTGGATTTAATTTGATTTGACCAACAGTTTATTAATCTTCCAAACTGTCACACACATCTTGACTTTTTCTATAAAGGACTCTAGCAGCGAATGATATACTGCGCCATCTCTTGCTACTAGAGCGTGTAAGTGTTTTATTCCCAGTGCCATCTCTTGGAGACTGTTACAACTTTTTTTAATGTTCAAAATTAAAAGCAATCCTTTATGTATTAGAGCAAACAAAAGGATTAAAGATAAATAAAAAGAAAAATACTTAAAAGCAAACCAAATTAGTTTATATAACATAAGAGTATATTTCCTAAAACGTTGTACAAATACGTAATTATCATGAGTAATATTTTAAAAAGTAACAAAAGCTTGACATCACATAATTAAAAATCTTCAACAAGATCTGAGCATACACGTACAAAGTGCCCATTTTAAATCGTGATCCTTGAAATTTTGAAATAGGCAACTCATCAACCAAATCAATCCAGAAGTAGAATGTGTTGCCTATTTTCCAATTCTAAGGCGTCACGATTTAAAATCTCCAACAAATAAAATCCACCCCTTTTTGCCTAACATTAAAACTCAAGTCAAATGAAAACATTCCTGATATAAAAATCTCGTACCCAAGTAAATGGCCCATGTTATGTTAATTTAAAAAATCAGTACGGTTCTAGTTGAATTAATTGGTGTTTATAAGTGGCAGTGAGTTAAGCACAGTCTTATTTATTGTGCTACAAAAAATATTTGTGTTTAATTAAGCAATAACAAAGCATGAACTTAAAACATGACGTGATAAGTGCATTTTTTTTTCTGAATTAGTGCCTGTATATTTGAAATGATTATAAATGGAAAATATGAATAAATGCTCAAATGAAGACCTGCGTTATTAAAACTGTTAAGTACTCGTACTTCAATGTTAAAAAAATTATTGCAAAATCTTTCGTTTTTTGGCCATTTTGAATTCACCAATAATTTGGGTTCACTGAATGCGTCGCATTTTTCTAGGGGGTTCCTGAAAATCTTCAGCGTCATCCGAATCATCAGTAGTGCTGCTAACAGTCGGCGAACCAGGTGGAGTAAACGCCTTCAAGATTTTTTCCTTGGAATCCATCCAGATCGAACGCAACTTATTCGACTCAAAAAGCATCTTGAAATTATCGATCAACTCCTTCGATTTTTCCTCCCATTTATTAATCAGGTCGTCCCTTCTTTCCCCGATCGAATCGAACATTCTTTTGCTTTTATCCTTTAACTCGTCCATCTTATTTTGCAACTTGTACTTCTTCTCTTTCAGGTAGGATATGTTGAGTTCTTTGGCCGAGTAACCCCTAGCTAAGTTACGGCGAATGTAGATGTCGTAGTCGCGGACGATTCTGGCCACGATGTCGGTGGTTGATACCCCTTCGGTTCTCTGAGTGGTCAAGAACATCCCCTTGGCTTTTAGGGGCGCGTAGATATCGTCGGTATCGTCGCAGGCGTAAGGGATGTCGTCGTGGGCGACGAAATCGATTTTATTTTCGGTTAAAAATTCATCGGCGAGGGTCCAAGGGGCATCTCTGAGTACCTCGTCGACATATCTGCAATGTCTCACCGCGTTATAACGTTCGTCTTCTTCCATTACGGTACGTCCTTTCATTTTATGGACAAGATCGTCACTGCACACTAAAAAAATTTGATGCAATTAAAAAATAATACTTTCTTATTAAATCAACGTAGGTATTAGGAATAGGTATTCACTGGTTTAAACCAATTTCGTTTTTTCCGTCTGCAATCATAATAAAAATAAAAAAGAAATTTGGATTGGTTAGATAAGAGTCCTCAAGTGATTTTGTTTTTTGTACTGTGCGAGCAACAATGTTTGTCAATCACGTAGTCTCTCATTTATCTTTATGTAGAGTAACAAGTTTCAATGAGAGATCATGTGACGTCCAACCATTATTGCTCGTTCTTAAACAAAAAAGTGAAGTCATCTTAATACTCTTAACTATTAAATAACGTTGACAATTGTGAAACAAATGAAACTGTACTGAAGTATTTGAAAAGGCCAAATCAAAATGTCTGTCGCAATTGTACTGGTTAATCGAATAAATAGTGAGACACAATTAAACCAAGGTGGAATAAATAAATCATTTTCAAATTAATTAAAATAACAAATGAGTGTATTTCAAACAACAAAAACATTTATTAATGAGAATAGACTGAATTTAAATTTAATTTTTTCTCTCCTTGTTTATTTATTTTATTTTTTTGACGAATGACAAACTACAATTGCAAAAAGTGCACTGTAATTGTTTAATTTGATTTTTAAAACATTTTTGTTTGATTGAACAAAATCGTTGGCTCTATGTAAATAGCATGAAAGAGTAGGTAACCAGCAAATTATACCGTGTGATCAAGTAAAACTTGAAAGTGTACTTATCAGGTACACATTTGGGAACGCATTCTTTGCCTGGCCGAGTTGCCTGGCATGCCCTTGATGGAACAGATCATAGGCACCATCGGCATAAACCCTGATGGGTCTGGGGGCTTCCCCGTTCACAGCCATTTCGTAAGTTATCTTCTGAGAGTAATCGCATTCTTCGCGCCTCTGCACGGCTATTGCGTCAGTGTTGAAAGGTGCTGCCTCATAAAAAGACTAAAAATGCACAATTCTTAATCAACACTCCCTGAAAACACAAATTCTTAAAAGTAGGTAGTGACGAAAGTCTACCAGAAGAAGAAATAGAATGACACATCTAAACTTTGTATGTAAATTATAACTAATTACAAAAAAAAAAAAAATGCTACGCTATTTCTAACGTACATGTACATATTATGTATGTATGTTTGGTGAGTGAGTACTAAGTACAATCAAAGAAGGATTGAAAAAAGAAAGCAATGATGAAAAGTGCAACAAATTGATTCGTGCATTCTACGGAACGAAGCACTTTATGTCCTTACACTTACCTTCTTTCACAAAGTGTAAATTAAATTATATTTTTTAAAGCACTCGGGGGCTTCCTTCTTCACATTTCAAAAACTAAACACGGAATTCCCCTGTTTTCTCTTGCCCAAAAAGGTGAAAAAACAAACGAATCAAAACCGTTTTCAATTTTTCTTTTAATTAATTAATTTTTAAAGACATACACATGTTTTCCTTGAGGACTTAATTGTTGGGAAGTCCCCACATACACAGCTAGAACGTAAACACAATGTCTAATAAATATTTCTACTTACTTGTAATTATTTTAAAAAAAAAAACAATTTGAATGTCACTGCAAGTCAATGTAATGACAGCTGTTGACGTAATTTATTGGAATAGTAGGGGAATATCCGACACAGCAATGCCAATTGTATTTTTAAGGTTTAACGTTAATTAGCTGATTAATCAAATTATTTATTAATAGCAGAAGTCACTTCGACGTTTGATTTCTCGATTCGCGGTAAAATATAAGTATCAAGATATATTTTTAATAACGAATGCAATCGGCGAAACATCTTTGAAAGCTATCCTTGATAAGTCTAGATAACAGAGAAGCTTTAAAGTAAGAAGTGGTTTGTTTTTGCTTTATAGAATAGTCAGGGTAAAGATGGAAACTTTGTTTTCTTTCTTGTTTTATTAATAATTAGAAATTTTGAACAAATCGGGGAATACCCTTAAAACTGAAAACTAAAGGTTCAACGTTAATAATTTAATTTATTATTTGTTATTAACGAGACGACCAGAATAAAATTTTCATTTGAGTTCTAAACACTACCACTTCTGTAAAATTAATTTTTATGAGTGGTGAGTAAATCGGGGAATACCCGCAATCAACAATAAAAAAAATAATCAAAAAAAGGGATTGGCTTCTAAACTCACAGTCAAGATTTATTTTTAATAACGAATGTATTAAGTGAAATATCTTTGAAAGCCACTCTAGGTAAAATCTATGTGCATAGATAACAGCGTTTTGTTTTTATAATAGGAAATTTAATTATCCATGAAAATAGCTTCTTTAATTAATTACAAAACGAATGAAAGAGTGTCTAAAGGGAAAAAAATAATGATTATGAAAAAAAATTACAATTTTTTAAGAGCGAAAATGTGAGAAGACTTTGAGTTAACTATTCTTACAAGCACGTATTAACAACCGAAATACATGATTTCCCAATTCACAGAACTTTGCAAAGTAACCTAATTGCTGCAATAATTAAAAATGTGAACATACGTGTCCAGATGGGGGCTTCTTATTACAACATCGCTTACCAAGAACTTATTGCTAACACATTATGTCACTGCCTCTAAATTATTCAACAAATACATAACAAACGCATCTACGGAACAAGTATAAACATACGTATAACAGTCACGTCTCCTGCATTTTAAGTATAGTTTAAGGAACAGGCGAGTAATACAAGAACCTGTAAGTAGATAATAAAATTTAGATGTGTATCAAGGAAGAATGAAAATTGAAACGTAAATCTTATGGTAGACCAACGTCTCAACCAACTTAATTTCTACGCCAAGTTGTAAGACAGTAAAATACGGTGCTACATTAACAAGGAACAGAAATAAAAAGTAAAAAATGATATGATTGCTACAATCGAATTAAAACTATAGTGTTGCTATTTATCTAACTTAAAAGGTGGCTAAGTGTTAATTGTATGTTTTGTAATCAGTCGAATGGCAAGAAGTAAATTCATTTAATTTATACATAATAGAATGAACTGTATTTTCCGTTTAGTTAACGGAAAAAAAGAAAGAAAGAAAATACTGGAATGTATTTACTACAAAGTTCATTAAGATGCAAAAGTACTGACGCACGAAACACCGCGGTTAAAGTACTTTGGATTTAGCTGCTGCTGTCCAAAATACTGCTGATTGTGTAAAACTTATTTAAAAAGTATGACGAATAAACTGCGTCGAAAATTCGTTACATTCTGTACCAAAATATAAACTTCTTCTGCACCCATGGAGAGAAATCAATGTAAAAGGACTTAAAAATATCATCAAATTTTATAAAAAAAAAAAAAATACGGTAGAGCAATATTGAAAAAACAAATGCAATTGCAAAGATTCGAAAATAAATAAATTCAATCGATAATATTGTATTAATTTCAAAAGTCGTAACATTTTAAATCGTGACCCCTTAAAATTAAAAAATTAGGCAACACATTCTCCTTCCATGTGTCTTTAGTACATTATGAAAATACGTTATTTCTGACCTGTTTAATGGGTTGCCTAATCTAAAACATTGAGGTGCCACGACTTAAAATGGGCAACCTGTATAATTCGTTAACTCTCCAAAGGGAGAGCAAACGAAGAGAAATAAAATTCAAAAGCGAACCAGATTTTGACTATTTTTCTTTAATACTTTTCTATAAAAGTTATTTGCTTGAAATCTTTTCTCTTCTTCCCCCCCCCCCGCTTCGCAACTTTAAGATTCTGGTTGAAATTTTTAACATAAAAAAGACATAAGAAGTGATCAAATGAAAAATGAATTAAGAGTTGACAATGCAACTAAACACGCATGTGTATAGTTCATCGAACGTTCCTTCAGTCCCTTTGACGTTTCTACAAAGCAAAAAAAAACGTTTTATTTAAAAAAATTAAAGCGGATGCCTACGGCCTGCTGCATCAAGACACGTTTGAAACTCTATGAATAACTGCTTGAGTAACGTTAAACAACATTGTGTTATTTGTGTTACAATTTATTGACAATTAGTATTGATATGACGTTATCCAGCACATGCATTTAAATTCCAACGCCTACCCTAATTCATTTTTATACTGATCGCTTGTTATTTGTTTAGCATATTTTTTTCAAACAAATATACATATTAACACAAAATCAATTTAATGGTTTAAATTCAATACTATGTATTTTGATGGCCAAAAAGTTAAGACTCATATAATTGCAAGTATTCACAAAAAATTTACACAATTTGTTAACTCCAAAAAGATATAAAATGCAAAAAAACAAACCAGATTTTATTAAAGAATTAAGGACAAATATTTAATGGAGTTGTTTTTAAATGCAACTTTTATTTATTGAAATTCTCCATGCTGTTTATAGATTCTGTTATAAATATGTAAGAAAGATTTTCTTTTCTATAATTTAAAGAATTCTTTTATTGCAGACTAGTTTTACCTAAATAGGCATCATCAGTGCTTCATGCAGATATTTTATAAAACTGAGATCCTAAATTATGTGTAAATTAAATGTATGTATTTTTTGTAAATTGTTATTTGCTTGAAGGTTTCATGTTCCCCTTTCCGTCTTCACAGTTTTGCATTAAATTTTTAACACAAGAACATTAATTTATTCAAAAAACAAAAAGGACTAAACATAGATTCGATTTAACAGCCTAAATTCAACGTTAATTGTGAAATGTGTGATTTTAATATTGTCCAAAATGATAAGACGTTGTCAAAAATGGTTTACACACAATTGCAGAGGTAAAATGTATTTAAAAAGAAATTGTTAACGGAGTTTCCTTACATAACAATAAATTAGTTCTAGGTTTCAAAATAACAGGGTTACAACTATGAGGATCTTGTAAACTATAGGTTCTTTCCAACAAAACAGCGAACTAGTTCGGAACCGTTAAAAACAGTTGCCCAGCGAAATAATGACCTCTTTTAACGGCGGCGTCAAATGTACAATTTTCATGACTGCCTGCTTTTAACAGTTCCGAACTAGTTCGCTGTTCTGTTGGAAAGAACCTTATAAGATATAGGCAGTTTCTTTTTTTTTTTAATATAATACCTGTCAGTGTCAAAATTCTAGGGTTTCAGTTGGAACCCTGCTTTCATCACTAAATGTACAATAGAATAGAAATTTTCTAACATTCAGGTAAACATTTGAGAAATATTATAGAAAAAAAAACGGACAATATACAAGGACAATTAAATTACAAAAAGTTGCACTATTTTGGAGTTTATAAAAAAAACTAAAATTCCTCTATTTCGAAAGTCTCGAATCTTTTTATTTATTTTATTATCATTATTCGAGATTTTTGTATTGGTTTGAATCAAGGTCTCCAATACAATAAAAATAAATACGTTAAAATTGACAGTTTCGCAAATACGACTGTCAACTGTTTTTTTGCGCGCCATCTTAGATTTTCGAACCATCTGAAGCAAAAATAAAATGTCACGATGATACAGCTGAATTAAAAAAAAAGTAAATGACATTTTCCCAATTGTAATTTTGTTCTATTTGGCAATAATGAATTGTCTAATTGACAATATACAGGGTGTTTCATAAGATGGAAAAAAAATGAAATCTCATGAACAGAATCTCATCTTACGTTAAAATGAAAGAATAAGAAAAAATTTCAAATTTTGCTTAGTTTCAGAAATATGCGAGTATGAAAATAAAAAACTTAAGTAATGTATGTATTTACAACATAAACAAGTCTGTTCGGTTGAAGAAAAAATATTGAATACAACACGTGTAAAAGTATTTTTTTTATGTCGTGCTGCTACTTACTTGCGCATTCGGCTGACACCTCAAGTGCGAAAATTTTGTTAATCGAGTGCGAAAATTTTCGCACTCGATTAACAAGACCTACTTAACACATTAGTTGTATAAACAACTATTTCTGGTTATCTAACTTTAAGTTCAGGTAACTCCGAATCTAAGCAAACTTGAAATTTTTTTATTCTTTCATTTTAACTTAAAAAGAGATTATCTACATGAAATTAATTTTTTTTTTCACCTGTTATGAAACACCCTGTATACCTTTCATGACATAAACTGACATATCGTCAAATAATTCTAACCTATTTGTGATAAATCATTTTCACACTATGGAAATATTGAAGAAGAAAAAACGTGTCAACTTTTTATGACATTTCCCGATTTTTTGTAATACAGCCGTATGACACACTTATGCTTTGAATTTTTTTAATCTAATTATAACCAGCGATCAACATAAAAACGAATTAGAGGAGGCATTGGAATTTAAATGCATGTCTTGGCTAACGTCATATTAATACTAATTGTCAATCAATTGCGTCATAAATAACACGCCTAAAATGTTGTTTAACGATAGTCTGCAGTTATTGATAGAAGTTAAAAGTATCTTGACGCATCTATTTTATTATTTTTTTCCTAATAAAGCGTTTTCCTTGCTTTGGATGTTTTCATTTTAAACTCAGGTTAAGTTCGAATAGAAACGTCAAAAGTGACTGAAGGATCGTTCGATGAACTAAGTGCACACATGCGTGTTTGGTTCCATCGCCAACTCTAATTCGTTTTTCATTTGATCAGTTCTTGGTAGAATAATAGATAGGTATTATCCATTTCTTATCTATTTGTTATCGTATTTTAACCAGTAAGATGGCTATCATGTTATATTGGAAAAAATTAATTTGATGATTCTGAGAATTTTAGCATACGTCAAATTGTGACAACTAAAATCAGATTGATTGTCAGTTCTCGGTATTATATAAATTTGGCCGTGAGTACACCTCGTCGTGACGAAAAGAAAATATTGCAACGTTGTCTAATTCAGAGTAACCTTAAA
Organism: Dorcus parallelipipedus; assembly: GCA_958336345.1. Lineage (NCBI taxonomy): Eukaryota > Metazoa > Arthropoda > Insecta > Coleoptera > Lucanidae > Dorcus > Dorcus parallelipipedus. The sequence goes on along the minus strand of OY284483.1, from coordinate 37,325,139 downwards.
ACAGGGTTGGGACGTAGATAAAGAGACGTATAAATACCCATAAATTACGCGTAGATTTTGTAATTAGGTATCTACGTCGTGAAAAATGAATTAAGTACTTTAAAAACTACGTCGTTTTCTACTTCTTCATTTTCAGGTTATAATTAATTATTTTTACACGATTTAATATTTATGTTGATGTGAAATGGATAAAATTGTTGTATACAAGAATTAAAAAAACATGAAAAACAATATTTATTTGAAATACTTCAAATGAACGTTCATTTTGAGATTAGAACTGTGACATTTTAAATAAACTACGTCAATTAAAAATTACATAAAAATTACGTCCAAACGTAATGTAGCGTAGAAAATATTTTTTTACGCGTAGTTTTCCCCACCCTGCCTTAAAATCTAAGTCGACATGACATTCATTGTTAAAATTTATTTAAAGTTGGTTCTTGTACGATGAAAATTGTATCACAAAAGCTTTAAACCGGACACTAAATAGCGCAAAAAACACTTAACGTTTCGCCGTCGTTCGACAGCTTCGTCAGAAGTGAAAAATATAAATTTAGTTACATACATGAGTACCACATTCTCACTAGACTTTCACGGCATGGTGCGATAACAAATAGGTAAGGAATGGATTATATTTTCTGAAGATATTTCTTAGCAACTTAATATTTTGTTTTAAAACAAAAGCATGTGTAACATATCGTCCGTATACAGATTTTATTTTTGCATCACATGGTACGAATACTCCCGTAAGAAAAAAATTGTTGACAATCGTATCTACGAAAATGTCAATCCTAACCAGTGTTGCCAACTATCAACAGTCGTTTTTCCCTCTCATTAGCACAAAAATTCCCTTTTATGCTTGTCGTTTCTTTGAAATTGCAATTGTAGGTTACTTTCATGCGATTTGCCTTGAAATTTCTTCAAAAATTCTTTTTAAAAAATCCCTTTTTGCAGTTTTAAGGCATAAAAATTCCCCAAAAAAAAAAGGAAAATTTCCCTCCTGTTGACAACACTGATCATAACCTACTTTTTCTGACTGTATTACATTGCACATCGAATTTAATATAAAATTATAATAATAATAATAATTTTGTAACCCTATCTTAGTAAATAAACAAAATATGTATTTAAGATTTTCGAAATAGAGAATTTTCAGTCCTTTAAAGACATTTCAAAATTGAATATAGACAGAAGAGTTTTTTGTACATTTTCATAGTCCCCAAAATAGAGCAACTTTTTTGTCATTTAATAAGTAGTGTACTCTGGCCAGAGAGTGAATGAGTATTACTTGGAAATAATAATAAGAAGGTCAAAAATAATTATAAGTAAGATGAATGTGGAATTTTATTTAAAAAAAGAAGGAATTTTAAAACACACCTCGAGTTAGCCTTGGAAACAAAAGTACATATCGTAGATTGAACTGTACAAGGGTTGCCAGAATATAAAATTTAGGTTATGCGAAGGGACTGAATTCAGACAACTTAGTATTTTAATATATCCTTTTAAAAACGAAAATATTGCTTTCGAAACACCTTTTTGTCCGACAACTGAAATTAGCGAGTAAAAGCTAGATCGTGTCCGCACCGCATACAAACATTTTGAGGTTAATCAAATTTTTTGACATATGAGAAATGAATATGCAAGCTACGACATGCGATTTTTTCCAGGGCTATTCGAGGTTACTTGTTACACTTTTTGCTCTAAAAGTAAACTAAAAGCGCCAGTCAGTGTATCTTTTTTTTTACAAAGAACATAGTAATGACACCTAGGCCGAGTTGCTCAGTGTCTGATTAAAGCAGTAATTTGTTAACTGTTGGTTAAATATCAAACCAGAGTTTTCTTTCAAAGTGTTGTTCAGTCATTTTTAACCAACCGATTTATTAACTAAGGTTTAGTGGAATTTTGGCAGCTCTGAAGTGCTTTAGTATCTAATTTCGCTATGTAAACTTTTTTTTATTCGTAACAGTAGTTATTACGTGTGTCAAAAGTACAAGTACGAAAAAATTAAGAAATATTCAAAAAAGAGATAAAATACTGAAGTGTTATGGCTTCCAGTAGTTGTGGAAAGATTTCTCGAAATCTATTAAAAGAAATCATCATATAAAATAATCTTTACGAATTTTTTTTTAAGACAAAATGTTTAATTCTGTTAAACACAAAAAAGACAAAGATTTTAGTATTCTGCAAATATTTTATTAATTGTCTACTGAAGTTTCGCCAAATACATTTTTGAATTTTTCGAAATGAAGAGATTATAGAGTGCACCCTACTAATTTTAAATATCATAAAGAGAATTTGTATGTTAACAAATTATCAGTAATAATGAGAGCAATAATAATAAAAATATGTGAAAATTATTGTAATAATGAGTCTTAGTTCAAGTTATCTTCACGTCTAATTGTTTAGTTTTTTTCGTTATTCAATTTGGAAAAACCAAAAATATATTTGATGAAACGTCAGCAAACGTAAATAATATTTGCTTGTTACTAAAAACTCTTATTTTTAATACTTCCATGAGTAAGAAGACCCCTGTAGTTTATTACAAATACTTACCAAGCAACCGAAATTTTTCCAATAGAATTTTTCTCGTGTTTAAAATCTTTTTCAAGTTACTTTTACGTTAATTATAGTTTAAACGATTTCATGGTTTAACAAATGTCATAGTTAAACTTGGTTTTACCTCTTAATCACTGTCTGAACAACCAAAAAGAAAAATTAAGCTCTAGTTAACGTTAAACATAGTTTAAACCTTCAGTGAGCAACTCAGCCCTAGTGACTCATTATTAATGAATCCACAGAAAATAGTTTGACCTAAATTCAGTAATCTATGACCTAGATTCTAGATAATTATTTATGAATAAACGACGTGAGAGATTATGTAAAGCTCTGAAAATCCAGTAAGACTTACGGCATTGAAACGCTCAATGAAACATGTAATCTTAATATCATACAAAAGTTGATTTGTTTTAAAATAAACTTCTTTACTTTTCACTGCAGTTTTTTTATACATGTAAGTAATACTCTAGAATAAAAATGCTTTCATGCTTTGCCAAATTTAACTTGTAAATGCTTTAGTGACCTTTACATTCCATTGAGCAGTGACCTTCTGAACTTTCGGAGATTATCAATTCATCTCATCTCAGCCAACACAGGAAATTCAAATTAAACGCATGACTAATCACCTGCATGAATGTGATTTCTATAAAAAGAAAGTTCACACTCCCTCAAACCCCGAGTATCTACGTTACAATTTCTAAAAGACAGAGCCAACAGTCCTTTTCAAGGACACCCCCTACGTAAGCAAAAGATTTCTCCACATGCTTAAGGCCCCACTTGATCAATGGAGTAGCACCGTATTTCACCAAGGCAAATCCGATTTGATTTCCACAAGAAAATCGAAAGTGCTTTCACACGGTTTGATAAACGGGGGGGTACTTACCATATTTAGGTGCTGTATTTTAGGGTTGTTAATATACTCTTCGGACCGACTTCTGGTTCTTTTCCTCGACATGGTTTTCACGTTGATATTGACCGTCTGGACGTCTGCAAAAAGAAAAACATAACCTAGAAAAGCCTAAAATACCAAAGTTCCAAAGAAAAAAGAAAGTACGTACGTAATACTGTTGAACTTGACGGGTGTAATTTGCTATTATTAACGTAATACAGAACTCACCCAACATTTGGTGACGTTTTCACACTCCGTTCGCAAAAGCTAGAGCTGGCAGGGCGCGTAATACATAAATATAATTTGACACGTAGCAAGATTTGGCAGTTTATTGCAATGTAGGTTATTCAAGTTGGTTAGAAACTGTTCAAGTACTACACGCTACGGTACTCTCACCACTTTAAGCTCGGATGAGTATATAATAGAAATACCGGCATGAATTGCCTTATCAACCTTATCTGCGTACGTCAAAAACACGTGTATAGGCGTCGGCGACACGTAACAACTGCACATGCACTTGCAGATGCAACCCCTACGTTAGCATTTTCGCTCAATTTATAAATTTTAAGTCAATACAAAACGAGTTAATTACGAAAAATACACTACGTACAAGAAAGTCGAATAATTAATAATTAATATACGAATGATTCATTTAATTAATCGATTTCGCTCTGAATTTCGGGCGTTTGATTGGCTGCGCTCGAGCTGACGTCACACATCGTACGATGCGTTTTACCTGTGAGGAGATCGCCTAGTTCATATAATTCAATTGATTAACTTTTAATCTCGATTAGTAGTCTAATATGTGTAACTTTTTAACTCAGATTTTTTTGCCTAGTTTTCGTCATTTTCCTATGCATTTTCTATGCATATTCTTTCAACTAACAAAGTAATAAAAAAAAGAATACAGCCCAAATGATCAAACATGTGTGGTCGTCTCTCTAATTTTTTTGAAATTGACGAGTGATAAACCCACATCTGACTTTAAAACTGATATATTGATAAAATCAATGTTGTTTTGAAAGTTATCTTGAAGACCTTGTTAATTTCTGTGATATTTTTTGTTCTTCACGAGGTAATTTTTTTAACAACTCAAATTCTTCTTCATCAAGAATAATTTTAAAAACTTGATTATTTATTTTAAATTGAATTGTAGGTATCATTCTCCTTTAAATTTAATTTTAATTTTAATTTTCCAAGTAAACAAAAAAAATCACAGATATATAATACTTTCACTTTATTGAAATACATATAATCATTTCTTCAAACCCAATTACTATAACTTAATTTCATACTACAATAATAAGTATCACAAACTCTTTTAAACGGACACTAAATTTTTATCGGATAAGAACCAGCTTTAATTACAATAATAAGTTCATAAAACTGCAGGCATCCCAACATAATTGGCGTATGGTCATTTACAGACACACTAGCTGCTTTCCCGTTACCCACTTTGTGCACGCAAACGAGCTCAAAAGCCCAAAAATTCGCGAAGCGCACTGTCCAATTGACGTTTCAGTGTTCGCGTTTTACGCTCAATATGTCCTTCCCCTGTAAGGTACTAAATCAACATACTTCGTATAGAGTAGAGTGCCTTTAAGAGGCCTATGGAGGTCCGCCATATTGGCAAAAATTTATTTATCAAATGCTGCTTTTAACACACGTTCGATTTAAAAATTCTAAAAGTAGATCAGTCTGTAATGATACTATCAATGTGGGAAAGTCAATAATTATGGAAATTATTTTATATTAACAAAGTAAAATTATAAAATTTTAAAACTCACTACGGAAAATGACTTTCCCACATTCTTCGTAAAAAACTGATCATATTTGCTTAAAAAAATATACGAAATTATCATTCCTAAAAGTGCAAAATTAAAAATACGTAATATAAAAATTTGCTATGTAATGTGCTGCCATTTTAAGGTTGAAGGAAAACTAACTCATGTAAAATAAATTTGGCAACGTTGTTATCGTAAAACTGGGTGCGTTCCGACTTGTCGCTATGCTTTTAAACTTATTACCTTTACCGTTCCAAAATTCTGAGGGTGTTAGCATTTTATTGACCTACATATATTTGAATTTAGGAGCAAACGCCGGATCTGCAGGGTTATTTTTTTATATTTTGCACCCCACCTAGAGATTTTATTTTGGGAGATATCGAAAGACTGTAAATGCAAAGGTTGTAGGATTTTATGTATTTTATCTTTTAGAGTTATTGCAAAAAAAAAACAAAAGTGCATCGCAAAGTATAATATTTTACGAACGATTTGTATTGATAGTGATAGATTAAAATAGAAGTCTTCAATGCACTACTTACATCTATTAAAAACACGAATTTAATACGTTTCAAAATTTTAGTTAAAACCTTTCTACGAGAAAGAAATTTTTATCATATAAATGACTCGAAGTGTGACAATTAATGCTCTTATAAAAATTAAGAAGGCGAAATTTGCTCTGAGAGAGTTGGAGTAACGTCACTATTTCACCCTAACTCATTCCCTGTTCGCGTATTCGCATGTTGTGACGGATGATGGAATAGTCATAAATTGTCTGCTTCTCAGGTGTGATTTTAATCAATTTGACAAATAAAATTGACACCTGAAATATTTCGCTGTACAAAGTTTATGACCACCACGATCGCTTGACAATAAAACACTGGTCAATATGTCAAAGTAAGACACTAACGACCAATTTTTTCTTGGTCGCGACTATACATAAATATTTAATTACGAAAAATTTCTCTAAATTGTTACCACTGCTATGATAAATAACTAATAGGACAAGACTTTTTAATCTGGATAAAACTACTACCGATCGTAATTTGAAATTGTCATTGACAATCATATGTACTTAAAGTAAATGTTGTTTTAAAAGCTATAGGGTAATAATTGCTTGCATAGAAGAGAGTATCATAGTTACACGAATTCCTCAGAATTTCGGCGTTAACAAAAATACGGTTACTGACTTGGCAATTTAACATAATAAAATAATGGAAAAGCATAGCTGCTGGATTTTAAAGTTTTTTTTTTAAGATATCGATAGTACGCCTTTCTTAATTTCATTTTGCACGGTCTGTTGCTTACATCACATGTCGGCAATTGAGCAATCCTATTGGTTAACTATTTGTTCCAATGCATTCCTTATTCCGATTTGTGCATCACTCTCAACTTTTTTTTGAATATTAAGAAATTTTAAACTGAAATAACTTTTAATATAATTTCCCTCCACAATTTTTTTTTCGTTTTCGGTAAAAATATTTTATTTTTGTTATTTAGAATCATTCAGTGAGCGAGTAAACTGTAACATGCTTTCGTTGTGAAATAAGTCAAAAAAAAATTTTTAATATTTTTACAAGACAATGTTATTTTTTGATTTTTCAAAAGTTGCAACAATATTACTAATAAAATGTAGAAAATTATGCACAATTTATTTCCTATTTGTATATTAAAATATGAGTGTAAAGATGTTGTCTTGAAATGAAAACTTTTTCCTAAAGTAAAAATATTGAAAGAATTTCTAAGTAGTGTAATTAATAAGACATCTATGTATTACATTTTAGTTAAATTTAATATCAATTTAAATTTCGAATTGAAATTAGTATCGATCAAATTCTGTTTGGTTTTCAAATATCAGAAAATTATTTATCAAGAAAATTTACTTAAAGTATAAGCTACTTTTCACAAAACGAAATGTGGAAGTTATTTCATTTTAAAAGTTATTTATTATTTGACAAATTTCAACGAACAAAAAGTGTCTTAATTACGAATATTATTTAAGTAAGAATTATTTTACTACTGGCGTATTTCGCAATTTATTTTTCGATATAAGAATGATTTTTATTCAAATCTTATACCTTTGAATTTCGCGCGTATATAACCAGCAAACTTTTCTTCCTTTATTTCAGAATATAAGAATATTACCACGCGCCAGTTTTGCGACGCGACGTTGCCACTATGTTAGATACGATGAATGTGTGTGAACTTATACAAGACGAGTGTAGATGCTGTTATCCTTGTCCTTCAACTATTGAGCCTGATTGGACTAAACGACAATTATTTCAATTATAAGAGAGGCGTGTTTTCAATCATGCGGGGTTTGGGGGGAGTCCTGGTGGCTTTCGAGTAGTTGATCACGTGATCCATAGTCCTCTTAATAAGAGTGAAGACATAGGCGCCATTTTGGTGCTAAATGGGAAGGGATAGGAGGGAAGTTCAAAATTAGGTGGCGGTGGTTCAAATTAGTTATTTTCTTTCTGTAACTACAAAGCCGTATTGAAATAAAAAGCAGACGGATTGTATATATATACAAACTGAATAATTAAGTTTAATTAATTTAATTAACCTACCTCAAGAAAAAGAACAATTACTAACCTCAAAATATCCGTCGACGTCCATATTGCGCAACATATACGTAGGCCATTTCACAATTCACCGAATGTAATCGGTATATTAAACCGGGACCCCTACCAACGCATCATTAAATATACAACCGTCGACATTTCACCACTACACGTAGTCCATTTCACAATTCACCGAATGTAATCGGTATATTAAACCGGGGCTCCTACCAACGCAACATTAAATATACAACCAGTGAAGTTTGGAATGCTCCGGTGGTTGAGAAATTAAACCGGTAGACCAAATTCTGAAACATGCCCATTTCTAGCACGAAAATGGCTATCGACCTTGGTAAATAAGGTTGAAAATCGCTTGCGACCAATAGAAATTGACTTCACGTATGTCTTCACTCTTATTAAAGGCACTCTAGTATAAGGCGTGTTCTTTTATTCACCGAAGAGCTAATCGCATTCATTGGAATATTATCAAAGCGTATTTTTATTCAGCATGTATGTACCGATTAAAGTAAGCGTCGTGTTCTTATATTCTGCGCTGAGGTAATCTAAAACTCATCGAAGTCATCGAGGTTTAAAGCCGATGAGCCGATGAAGTGGGAGAGGAGATAGAGTTTCATTTGAATTTCATGAAATAGACACGTGAACAGTTGACCATAAAATAGTAGTAAACAACAAATATTTGCTGCGTATTGTTTGCTGTTTGAAAAATGACTGAAGAAAGTGTCAAAGATGTCATGCACTTACTTATCAAGTAGTAGCAAATGGTAAACTAAATTATTACATAAAATTTTTATATTTCATAGCATTCAATAGTAAAAACCACAAGTAAAAACGAAATATATATAAAAAAATTAACAAATACATGAACACAACCTCTTTCAACTTGTCAAACTGCTCATCTATTTATGATTCATTTGTTCTTTTATTCAGCGTAATCAGAGTAATCGGTGATTGATTTGACATTCATCAATGACGTCACACCGCTGAATCGATGGAATAAATCAGATGAAAAAAGAAGCCAGCGCCACCAATGACCATATTCTACATTAGTGACTGTGTTAGTGGTATGAAAATACGAGTTGTTTCAAATTGTTAATGTACATTTGAACCTGAATATTGTAATGTATTTCAATACCAGGAAGCTCAAGTATTATGTACTACAATCGTAAATTGTCATAGGAGTGATATTATTCCCATGCAATGAGTCTCAAGAAATGTTTTCATATCACTAATTCACAAATTACCACGCCAGGCGGCGCTGAACGCAGAGATGTGCATGGCGCCTATAGAGGTAGTGATTTTTTTGTATCTATCCTTGTCGCACATTCCTCTCATCTAGGGATAAAAAACAGTTGGAAATATTATTTGAAGTGACGATTGTCAAAGTTACTGTCAGTGGTTAAGAAAATTGAGTTTAATATCGCACTTTTATCGCGTGACATTTATTGATTCCGCCTTTTTCGTAAAAGAAACATTCTGCACTTCTCAAAATAACAACTTTTTGATTGGTAAATAACTAACTAGACATAACCTAAAACACTTTTAAATTTAAACCAGTGACATTGCGGTAAACAGAATTCCCTAAAACTGTTGTCTTCCTTATTGCACTTGCGACAATTATATTTGTTATCTTTGTTTCTCAATCCTCCCTTACCTGTACGGAGTGTTGATTTAGTACCTTATTCCCCTGCCCCCTCAAGCACCACCGATTATTTTTGTGCTCGAAGCACATGTTCCTTCACCTTGAATTCTGCTCTGATACAGTGTCTACAAGATGACTACAACACAAAATACGTGTTATTGAAAAATAATTACTGTTAAATATTTTAACAAAACACTTAATTTAAAATTAATTTTCAATTTTTGTATGTAACGCCTCTACATATACGTTCCCGTAAGTTTGTACTCGAAGCTCATGGGTTTAAAACTCAACTGTGTTTAGTGCGCAAAATTCAGAGCTAACGGGAAAACGGCGGCAATCGACAACAGTGCTGCCAACCGACCATTTGATAGTTGTAAACATTTTGATAGTTGTAAACAACTTCGGTAGATGTCTCTGAATTTCGGTAGATTTACAGCGTTCTCGATTCACATGCACCGGTTGCACTCAGTGTATTTTTATCTTCTTTTAACTTCATGTAACAACACGAGATGAAGATACTCTGAGTGTGCACTAGTGCGGTCAATCGAAAACGCTATTATTAAAATGGTTTAAATCGAGGTTGAGCTAATTTAAATCACTTGATTAAAATTATGTTTAAAACCACTGATTTTATTCATGCGATTTTTATTTTTGAAAATCATGAAAAAAATAAATGAAAAAATTTTCATGAAATAAACAAAACTGGGTCCAAATTATTTTAAGACGTTTGACAGTTATTCTGCAATTTTTGGCGCAAAGTAAAACAAAAGACGATCGACAAATAAATAAAGAAAATTTATAAATTTAACAAAAATGACACAAAAATTTTAAAAAATAGCAAAAATTAAAAAAATCTTGTTAAGTAAACAAAATTTTCTAAAATTAAGAATTGACAGTTGCGTAACTCTTGTAAAATAAAACAAAAGACGATCGACAAATTTATAAAATTAAAAAAAGTATAGCAAAAATAAAAAAAAATTCTTATTAAATAAACAAAACTGGTTCGACTTTCTAAAATTCGGAATTAACAATTGTGCAATTTTTAAAAATTAAAAAATTGCAATTAAATAAACAAAACTTTCTAAAATTAAGACTTGACAATCGTGTAGAGTTGGCAGCACTGATCGGCATTGTGAATTTGGCGGTTAGTTAGTTACTTTAGTTTTTGTCGGCTTCCGGCTTTAGTGATTTCTTTGTTGCCAATAGTAAAGCTGCAACATCACTAACAAGACGTCAGTCAAAAATTTAAAAATTAATGTTTTTTTTTTTCTTGAAAATACCATTTTTACCCACGGAGAAAACGGCCGCTGAGGCAACTATAAATGAGCGTAACTTTTTATTGGAGCGCTCCACACCAGGATTTCTTGCAGAATATGAAAGAGCACATCAAAATCTATCGATCTGAGGTGGTCCCTGTTCTCTATAGAAAGCGGCCGCCGAGGCAACTATAAATTACCCGTGATTCGGGTAATTGCCCGCACATTGGCAACCCTGGTCGAAATTGACGTAAACGATATGATCGCCACTAAAACTGCAGGCATCCCAACATAATTGACGTATAGTCATTTACAGACACACTGTAGGTCTGTTCCATTTGACAGAATTTCAAGATTTAAACCGTTCAAATTATACGCAGTATGAAATTTATGTTCAATTTTGTGCACTGCTCATGCTCAGTAAGATTTTGAACGGTTCAGAACTCGAAATCCTAACGCATGAAACGAACCTAATGTTACACGATTTAATAATAGCGTTTTCGATTGACCCACTAGTGCGGTCAATTAAAAATTACATGAAATTAAAAAATACACTGAGTCTGAGTGCAACCGGTGCAAGTGAATCGAAAACTGTTTTACCATTGAAACCTGACTTCCTTTAGTTCCCGTATCTTGCAAATCTAAATTGGACTTTTATTTTTAGGTTATGTTGGTTTCAGTTTTATGCTCTTATTTTGGATCTTTGCCTACCTTTTCTGTGCTTTTCCAACGTTTTATTGAATGCATTACCGTTGATTGAAGTATTTACTTAATACTTCAATCAACGGCATTACTCCCAAATGTGGTTCTTTATTTTTTTTTTCGTAATGGATTTCCGGATCATTTTTGAAAATTGCATTTTGCAATTGACAATTAAATTATGACAAACGACAAACAATAAGTTGATTAACAAAACTTAAGATGCGATACCAATCGCTTTTGTAAGACAACGTAAGAACAAAAGAATTAAAATTAGTTGAGTCCGCTGGCAACGGGCTTGACGCTTGGCCGGGCAACTATTAGGTGTGGGTTCGAATCCCCTCCTGGTGCATAATATGGGCTCTATGTGAGAGACAGAGTACTTATTTATCAGATTATGTTTCGGATTCATACCGGCTCCTTCAAACTGGGTTTTCTGCGTTTCCCCAGTTTGTTCGGCGAATGCCGAAGGAAAAATTAATATCAAAGTCGGTCACAGCCGCCACCCTTCCCCGACAAGCTCTAAAGCTTGGGGTATAATCGCGTTGAAAAAAAAAAATACAAAAGTGAACAGAATGACTTCATTTAAAAATAATTTCAACCAAATCACTCAAGATTTAATAGTCTGTATAAAATAAATAATTATTTCGGTTGATTCTTAAATTCAAAAATTGAAGGGCTCTGTGAAACTGGATGGCGAATGGCGAGTTTCTAGCGCGCAAAATTCAAAATATTTCTTCCTGTTAAAAAACCATCAGTTAATTTAAAAATATTCAAGCAATAACAATCATAAAAGGAGTAACTTTATTGTACATACATCTACATTCTAACGAGTGTCTAAATAAAAATCTGGTCAAGTAGGTTGTGGTCGAAAATTTTTTCGTTGCATGCATGTCGTTTCTAAGTTCAACGGCTAAGCTTTCAAGTGTAACGTCAAAGTGATTTTGCATTAAAAATAGTTTTTCTTTTCACAAACTACTAAAAAATGCCCTTTTCAATTGAAGAAAAGACATTTATGATTGAAAGTTACTTTCGAAACGGTCGCAAAATTAACGGTGTCTGGTCCTATTCAATTCAAGACTGTTTGGAGGAATTCCTTGTCCAGTTCCCAGAAATTGTTTTTGATTATAAACAATTTCTAGAGTGTCTAAATCGAAGTGTGGCATTATTTCGACGAACTGAACGATCTTAGAGAACGTATATTTGATAAGTGTCAAGAAATCAACAACTCTCCGGATTTACTGCAAAATGTTGTTAATGGAATTAAAAACAGAATTATTAAATGTTACCAAGAAGGGGGTGGGCATATTCAGCATATTTTATAATAAACGTTTTTAAATTTCACGTTTTCACGTCTTTTACGGCAAAATCACTTTTAACAAGGAAATGATAATTCAGTATCAATTTTGACGTTACACTTGAAAGGTTAGCCGTTGAACTTAGAAGCGACATACATGCAGTGGATAAATTTTCGACCACAACCTACTTGACCAGATTTTTATTTAGACACTCGTTACATATTAAATAAGATAATTAATGTCCAAATGAAAATAATAAACTATGTCCTAGAGTCCTAGCTATGCTAATAAGGTCTTCTGAATACCCCCATAAAAAGAATCGACTCCAGTGTTTTGTCGTAAATAACATACACGAAGGGGTGGTTGCAAATGAACTGTGCAGGTTCAGCGGGCCTGCTGGATCTAAAGCTGAACCCTACGGTGGCTGCAGCTGCCTTCGTTCCAAACTCGTTCAGCTCTATTTTCGCCTTGTGCAACGCGTTAGATAGAAGCACGTGGTCGTTTGTTAGGGTGGAGAAGTTCGCAGAGCTCGAGAAAAGATCGGTTAAACCTAAATACTCTAAAATCTGAAAAAGACAAAAAAAAAGTTTTTCGTTTTGTGCATGATCTCATCAACATTTAAAACATCGATTATCAAAACCTCCTTGGAGGTTAGATTGGAAAGTAGAGTAGAGTATCACTCGAACCCCTCTATCTCTTGCTGCTTGTAATTTTCTATGTATTTGTCTTCAATTTCTTTTTAATTGATAAAATGAAACGACAAGAAACTAGCCAAGAGTAGCAAAAATTTTAAATTATGTTTTAATTTTCTAGTTCGAAAATTTTTAGATAGATGTCGCCACCCAACATCGACATGCTCAATTTTTTTCCTGAAGTAAAACCAATTCTATTTGTTTATTTTTTTTTTCAATTCGTTAAAATGAAACGAATTAACAAACCAAAATGAGAAAACGTTTAGAATACACATACAAATTTAGAATTTATTTAAAAAATTTTAAACATGCTTTAATTTGTTAATTCGAAAAATTTTGGATAGATGGCGCCCACCTACAGTTCTTAATTGATTTTTGTTTTTCAGAATTTCTGTGTGCCCGATGTAAAAGTTGTTTTCATATTTTTAGAAAAAGTAAATCTTTAAAATTGTTTTCCCAAAAGCATTTTTCTCACTTTTAAACTTTTTTGGGAATTAATTTAAGCCAGTGGTTACGAAACCATTTATTTTCAAAGAACTTCTGATTCCTGTAACTACATTTTGTATTTTGCCTAACAATGTTTTAAGGCTTCACGTGCTTGTGTTTAAGAATCACTGATTTAAGTATTCAATAAATTATTAATGAATTCATAGCACAAAACAACCGAAGCTTTATTTCCATCCATCAAGAGCAAATTAATCTAGTCTTCCTTCAGTAATTTACATAAATTTTAAATTCTATCCTAATATCTTACTCTCATCGTTATTTCAAGTACTCATTTACCTACCTGTTTGGTTTGGTGCCCTCTGTACATAGTTATTTAGGGAAAAGATTACAACACACCCAACTATTTATTAAGTAGTTAATTTAAGTTAAGTTAATAATACAAAAACAAGTTTTGTTAGTTTCAAAAGTTTATTAAATTTATGTACAAAAATAGGGAAAGATAGCCGGGAAATTACACAAAAGAAATACAGCAAGCTCAGGTGCAACCGTTCGGCATCACTATTTAGACGTGCTCACTAATAAAAGACAGGGCTAAATAGTGACTTACATAGTGAATAAAGGCTAAGATAAAGCTACTGTTGTGCCCCCCCCGCCCCTTTCGAGGAGAGTTTAAACTTCTTCTTGACAAAATAGAACGCAGTCTCAAAATCTAAACTCTCCATCATACAATATGATCCAAAATGATTTTCTAGTAAGTCATGAAATTGATTGTGCAAGAAATTATGTTGGTAACACCATTGTTTTCGATCGATAATTCGCATTTGAGAGTTTCAGGTTAAATTTAAAATAAATGATTAACAATTGTCGCTTTCCTTTTAAAGATAGGAGCTGCACTGTGCAACTCTGATATGCACTATGTTGGTTTCCTTTTGACTGGAGCTATCAACGTTTACCTCTTCCTTTCCCCTCAAGCATCTACTTTTTGGCTGGTGCAAGCAAGGTTACTAAAGCTGCGTTCGTTTATTCAACTCCGTTAACTCTATTTACTCTTTTCGCACTTTTATCTCACTCTTACTTGTATTAAAACTTATTCGCTCTCACTCTTTAGAGTGCGAAAAGAGTAAATAGAGTGAACGGAGTTGAATAAACGAACGCAGCTTAAAGAGACAAGGTTGCCTAGTAACTTTCAACGTCACTCAGTAGGCCCATTTAATGCATTTACACAAATAGATGGCCTACTGGATGACGCGTCACTCCACGAGTTACCAGGCAACCTTCTCTCTTTAGTAACCTTGTGGTGCAATAAACTCTAATATCAATTTTGCGCGGTAAAATTTAAAATTACAACTACATGTCAATCGACAGAAAGGAGATTAAGGTTATAAGTACTTAAGACGTATTATAAGTTATGGCAAATGAAGAAACTGAAAATCTTACCAGCCACCTGTGCTATTATTTACAATCAAATGTACGTATTTGAGGTTAGGTACTGTCCATCTCGTTCTGTGCGCTCCTCTTTGCGTCCCTTTTTTTACACTTACTTGCGTGATTTGACACTGAACTGCTCCATATATGTACTTCAAAGATGTCATATTTATTTCTTCTTATTATTATTGTTATTATTATTTAATGGCCAAACATAAACTTATTATGCTCATTTAGCCAGTAACATTAATCATTAAAAAGGTGACATATCGATCGAAAGAAAAACAGTAGAATAATCGACAAAGTATTGCCAACATACGTTTTATAAAAACAAGTTTCATGGCTTGCTAGATAATTTCTTTTCGATCATATCGTATTATTTAACAAATCAGGACACTTTTTAACTTGTGTAAAATGTTCAGTTACAATTATAATGAAATGATAAAATTTAAGCAAATATAATAGCGGACTGGGGCTGGGACACGCACAGAAGTATTTTTTTAAATTTAAATTTGAAACTAAAAACGCGGAGCGGTAGATTCGTTCCTTAAAATACAGATATTTCTAAATATAAAAAAATGATATATGAAGGAGAGAAATAACATTAATGAAAATGAAGACTATTCTAGAAATAAATGGATGATGAACACAATATTTCGGCTAAAGTATTTACAGTTGGCCAATGAAAAAATAAATAAAAATAAATAAAAAATGAGCACAAAATTTAAATAAAAATATTTAATTTCTTTTTCTTTTTGTAGACATTAATTTCGTTATTTCCTAGCACTGTTTTATTTCTGTTAAATAAATGCATTAAAAATTAATTTCGTTACACATGCATTTTTTAAATGTATATTTATATAAAACTTTCAGCCTCTTTTACTTTCAACGGAGAAGGTAAATTGATTTTATTTAAAGAAAAATTCCTTACTTTTTCACCTTTTAGTAGCGCCATCTTTGTACATTTACCAGAACTAAAATCATAAGCGCCTAATTAAAAGTATCTGATAAATGTTGATTGCACAAATCTCTAGTAATTTGTAGACAAAATAGAAAGGAAAATTAATATACATATAATTAGATGGAAAAAGTAAAGATATTAATTAATTTCAGACTAATTAAAAAATATATATGCACCTACATATATTGGATTGAGTGGCGCCATCTATGTACGTTTTGTAGAATTAAAATCACAAGTGCTAAGTTCAAAATTCTTGATAAATATGACAAAGTGAAATGCTACGTATTTTCTTAGATCATATTGTTAAAAACAATTTTTTTTTTCATTCACAGATTTCGTTCGCTCATTTTAATATTTACATCAGCCAACTGTAGATATTTTATACCCGATGGTTAATTAGAAATAATGGCAAATCCTAAACTACACTCGAATCATCAAGTTATTTCGGTTTCCTATAGATTCCGATAAATAAAATCGTCTGCGTCCGCTTATTGTACAGCAAAAAGATGAACGGCTTGTTACATTGAAAGACCTCTTCGTCGACCATTATGCGAAAGTCGAACAAAGCGGTGGCCGCGGCGGCCTTTGTGCCGTGCTCGTCAACCTCAATTTTGGCTTTGTGAATCCCCCTACCGAGCGACAAGTGCCGCATATCGCTCAGGAAAGTAAAGTCCGCGTCCTCGTTGAAGAGATTTCCAACACCCAAAGACTCAAGAATCTACAGCGATAAGTTTAGTTTAGACCCAAGACAACCGGTTAAATATTTTCTTTTTACAAAAATGCATGCACTAGTGTTAGAGAGCAAGGTTTACTTACTGGGGTCATCTCGATCGTGTGTTCCAGGCTGAATTTTGGCAGAGATAAATTCACCATCTCGGGGGATAACCGGCTGTTGTTGCTGACGAGGGCTTTGAACCTCTCCGCTGTTAATTTCTTCAAGGTGTTACTAATAGCGTCTTCCTTTACAAACGGAGGTAGCAATATGTACATGCTGACATCTTCACCTTCGTAAGGTAGTTCCAAGACGTGGGCACCCAACTCTTCAGATATATCTGAAAATCATATAGATTGCAATAATGGAAGTAGGTAGGTAATATTATGGAAGCAATATTTTATGTAAGGGTAGGTAATTTAAAGCGTACGGAATCGTTGGTCTGATAGCAATAGTGAAATACATGCAGAGAAAGAACGAGACGATTAACAGAGACAAAAACGTACAATGGGATTTACTTTGGCTAATAACTTGATTTTTCTGAACTGTTGATTGATTTTTTTATTAATTGTTCCCATGGTAGTTATTCGTCTAATAAATATTAGCCAATTTATTAAAAGGTGGGTATCTCCCACGGATATCTCCGCCTTTAAACAGTCAAGTAACCAAAATCAGAAAAAAGAAACATTTGTATTTGAATTTGGCGGCTAAAATTTTTTAATTCCTAAATTTGTAGATAGATGGCGCTACCAGCAGTCTTAAATTTATTTTTGTTTTTCAGAATTTCTTTGTTCTTATACTTAGAATATACTTAAAAGCTTCAAAATATATTTGTTTTGGCCGCTTAAATTTTCTATTCGAAAAATTTCAGATTTATAGATTCTTAATTTACATGCTTTTGTTTTAGAGATTTTTTGTTCCTGATGTAAAAGTGATTCTATTTGTTTTTTTTTAAATTCAATAAAATTAAGGTAATTCTAGTTGCCTCTAATCTCTTTTTAATTCCAATGAAATGAAAATAAAATATATTTTAATTTAGCAGCTCCAATTTCTAATTCTAAATGATAGATAATAGATTCTATAGATGGCGCCACAGAGAGGTTCTTAGTTATGTCTTAATTTAATAAAAAAATTAATATGTTTCAATTTGACGGCTAAAATTTTTTAATTCGAAAAATTTTAGATGTCGCCATCCAGCACTCGACGTTCTTAATTTATTTTTGTATTTCAAAATTTCTTCTTTCCGGATGTAAAAGTAATTCGATTTGTTTAATTTTTTTTAATTCGATTGAAAAGAAAAAAGAAATTAATGAACCAAAATAAGAAGAAAATTAGAATATATGTGTATATGTAGTTAGATGTAAGTAATTTAAAAATACATAATATGTTTTATTTTGACGAGTCTATTCTTTAGTTCGATGTATTTTGGATAGATGGCGCCACCGACGTTCTTAATTTATTTTTGTTTTTTTTATAATTTCTTTATTTCCGATGTAAAAGTAATTATTTGTTTTCTTTTTCGTAACTGAATAAAATGAGAGATAATTTTTAAAAATTAAATTTTCCTGTTCTTTTGAATTCCCACATACGTAAATTACGTACGTACAGTATAAACTTTTCAAGTTTCTCGCTTGCTCGTTGTAAGCGAGTTTCACTGTATTTGCAAATAAACCTTGATTCCCTAAAATCAGTGATAATTCAAATTTTTGTTCGCCACTTCGAATAAGTCACAAATAATTTAATTCTTATACATATAATAAAATATTTAGAAAATAAAATTAGCAAAATCAAAATTTGATGAATTCTCAAAAGAACGCATTTCAAAAATATCTGAATTGGGCGGTTCATAATTTTAATTTGGGGAAAGAAATATAGATGGCGCCATCGATGTTCATCTAGACATGTTTTTATGAAATTTCTTCTTTTAATTATGTACATACAGGATGGTGCGTTAGGCTCTTTACAAACTTAGGCAAATTAAAGTAGATGTAATTTTATGAAAAAGACATCCTATCAACATGGTTCGATTTGCTTCTGTTTAACTTATAACTTATAACGATTGAAATGCATTTAAAAACAAAAAAATTAGAAGACAGTCTGTACCACTACAATAAATAATTTTTGTTATTAAATATACTGCATTTTCAGTCATTGAAAAAACTACATATTTTCATTTGCCAAAGTTTGTAAACAGGCTAACGAATCACCCTGTATAAAAGTCCGTTTTATTAGAAAATTTTGACTTGAAAAAATCGATAATTTAAATTTCCATATTTTTACTACTACGGTGATGCCCTTTCTTTCCCACTAATTGGTTTTTTCCCGTAGGGTAACTAAATAATAAAAACAAATTTAATTTAAGTTTTTTTTTAATTTGGAGAAAGTGTAATAGATGGCGCTACTTATATTCAAATTTGGTTTTGTTTTTAAAAATTTCTCTCTCGCTCTTTCAGATAGGAAGGATTCAAGTTTCAAGTTATTTCCTAATTTTATTTGTTTATAAAATTCCGCGAATACAGCTGACGTAGAGACAAAATATGGAAGTTTATTATTTTCATTCGAAAAATCTTAATAGATGGCGCCGTCGGCATTTGCATTTAAATTAAGCTGGTTTCTTGTTTGTTGAAAATACGTATGAAAATTCTCCGACAATATTTAAAATAATTAAGACAATTTTTTTTGCAACAGAAAAATTTTGCTCGGTGGCAGCTATGACACGTTGATATAACGCGTGATCAATAGCTTTTCTAATCAAGTGACCTATGGAAAAAAATATGTCTTTGTTTGGTTCATTATTTCAAATGCCATTTGAATTATTTTTATTGCATTCCTAGCGTTTTGTATAGGAATGCAATATAAATATGTAATTCAAGTGGCATTTGAAATAATGAACTAATCAAAGACACATGATTTTATAAGATTATTTTAAAACAAACGTCAAAATAATTCAACCTATTTTAATGTCAAAACATCACAAATGTTCGATACGTTGTCTTTCACTTGCAAAACATAACTGCATTCTTCTTTTTAAATTTAAACTTTCTAAAAAAAAAACTATTTTTGTTCATTGGAAAGCATTCTGGTCAAAATTTTAAGAATATTTTAATGTTTGTTCGTTGACAAATCTGGATATTAATCGTCATAAGTAAATTTATTTATTTATTCAAAAAAACGCACAGTACGTTTAACAAACAATCAAAGAAAACAACAAGAAAAATTCCCGTTTTCCACTTGTTAAATTTGATAACAATTTTGTTACATAATGAGAGAGATAGGCTACCACAGTGAATGCTGATTGGTTGAATTGGCACTTCTCACTTACTTCGTACCTAACAAATTTTCCATGAAAAATATCATAGTGTAATACGGCTCTAAGAAAAGTAATTTCAATTTCAAATTTCTCGATCGTTAATAAATTGGTATAGTTAAGGGATTCCCCTTCTATTTTCAAGTGTAGGTGGCAAATGTGCATATTTAATTAAATCATTCCTAAATAAAAAAATGTAGTAAGATTATGAAATGAGTAATGACATACCATGATTGAAGGCCCCTTTGACGTGCATCATGTTGACCAAAGTATTCTTGGACGGTGAAATGTAAAAGACCTCGAGGTGTGTGTCGTTCGGGTTGAATTTGTTTTCCCAAATTCCTTTGAAGTAGGCCGCGTTTACCAGAACAAGATTCGTGGTCTGGTCGATGGATCCGGGAGGTAATAAATTTCTAATCATGTCGTGGGTCCGATTCTCGACCCACTTGTTAATATCGACGCGCGTTTCGTCGGGCCGGTGCAGGAAATCGACATTTTGCAGCTCGTCCCTGAAAATCGTGGGGATGCAATCCCGCACCGTCACTTCGTTGTCCACGTAGATCCTGTTGGCGTTCGTAAATTCGTACGATGCGTTCCCTGCGCGGGTCTGCGTCTTCAGTTTGTCTAATTTGTACGCGTTGAAAATGTCAGTTTTATCCTGAAATATAATATACGACGAGATTAGAAATCGAAAATTTGATTAAAGCGGAAAACACATTGAGGCGGTTGCGGTAGCGATTGCGGTGGCGGTGGTGATGAAAACCGTTTACATGTATGCGACAAGATAGACCTGCCATCTGCCAATGAATTTACGTAACTTTACCGTGATCGCTCGCATGTGAACGTTTGTGACAGCTACCGCAACCGCCTCAATGTGTTTTCCGCTTTAAACCAGGCTTAGCGCACTCCACCTTTGGCGCCACACTCTAGGTTTGAATTTAGCTACCATACAACTACCACATGTGGCGCTGTACACAATAGTTGAAACCGGTGGTTGAAACAGTTATCTGTAATATCAATCTTTGAATCTTTTTAATATGCTCCGGTGATGTACTGCAGGGGGCAGAAACCAGAATATACCGATTTGGTTTAAATAATGCCTGCCTCGATTGTAAGATGGCCGAGACTGTTGGTTATGCAGAATTCTGTAAATTCTGTCTACGTTCTATACGTTTTTATGTGTCGTGGAAAGCATATTTGCGAAGTTAGTTTCATTCAGTAAGTATTTTACCATTCATTAATTATATTATAAAACTTATTGTTGCAACGAGAAAAGTAATGTGATATTTTTCAAAATTTGAATTATGTAAGAGAAAGAAACAGATTCGAGTTTTGCAATTACACACATGAATCGTGTTTAACGACCGAAACTATTTGTTTTTATTTTTGTGTTGTTAGATTTTGGACAATGACTTCATCACACAATACGTGTTCAGTTTTTAACTGCAAACGAAAAAAAATATCTAAACTCACCGGCACGGAAAACGGAGCACCTGCATTTAAAAAAATTAAATTAAAATTTTCATATTTGATACTATGTAACTATTATTTTTTATAGTTCAAATCTAAGTAACACAACTTATTTTAAGTATTTCTTAAAAATATAAACCATTATTAAAGCTAAAAAACTATTTTTGTACCAAAATTTAAAAAAAATGCAAAAATGTCTAAATCCAAGCAATGAAAACTGCAAAGCTAGCTACGGGTATTCTTTTGTTTTGATTGTTTTGAGTAAATAAACAAGTCAAATCAAGTGTTGCGTCCGTTTGTTGTCAAAAATTATGGCTGTAAATCCTGAAACAGCGGCTGCTATGGTTGCATTACTTCAAGACGGAAGAAGTGAGCGATTTGTTGCCCGCCGATATGGAGTATCCAACAATACGGTCCACCGTATTTTTGTACGCTTTTTGGAAACCGGAAGTAACAATAGACGGCCTGGAACTGGTCCCCAACACAAAACTAACGCCCGTGATGACCGTTTTATCGTCTCACAAAGTTTGCGAGATCGTCGTGCTGCAGCTGTAGAAATTAGAAATCGACTTCATCACGTCAGGGATGTCAACGTAAGCGAACGGACTGTTAGACGAAGACTTGGTGAAGCAAATCTTAAAAGTCGCACACCTGCAACAGGTCCAGAACTTCTCAGGCGTCATCGTATAGCGCGACTTCAGTTTTCCAGAAACCATGAGCATTGGGAAGAAACCGAATAGGGGCGCGTTTTGTTTACAGATGAGTCCAGGTTTTGCCTGCGTTCTCCACATGGTCGTGAAAGAGTATAGCGAAGGCAAGGAGAGCGATTTGCTGAATGTACCTTTAGCCCTAGAGTCAGCTACCAAGGAGGTTCAGTTATGGTGTGAGCTGGAATTTCTCTAGAAGCACACACAGAGGTGTACATCGTTCCAAGAGGCTCCTTAACAGCTGTCAGGTACATTGAAGAAGTTTTGCAAGATTTTGTTGTCCCATATGCTCCTTTTGTTGGAGATAACTTTCTATTGATGCACGATAATGCAAGACCTCACACCGCTGGAATTACTCGACGGTACTTAAACGAAGTTAATATCCCCGTTATGGAGTGGCCAGCGGCCAGTCTTGATGCAAATCCAATAGAACATGTTTGGGACATGCTTGGGCGCAGAATTCGAAGTCGTGTTCCCGCTCCTTTAACTTTGAATGAGTTACAACAAGCTCTTTTAGAGGAATGGGCAAGATGCTATTCGACACTTGATTTTAGGCATGCCAAGAAGAATTCAAGCAATAATTCGGGCACGTGGGGGCAACACACGTTATTAAAAAGCACTTTTTAACAAATCGCATACAAATTGTTTAAGTTTTACATGATTTTACGTCGTTTGCCTACAAAACAAAATTTTGTTTTCTTTCGCCCTTTTTTCCATTGTATCAAAAACAGTTTTTTTACGTTAATTAATGTTCAGTAAGTTTTTAAATTACTTACAACAACTGGTTATATTTGTATTCAAACTATAGCACTAGTAAAACTTTATAAAATATTAAAATTTTCAATTTTTTTAAGAAAATGCAGGTGCTCCGTTTTCCATGCCGGAGAGTGTATGTTTACTGCTCCAAATCCAAAGCACAGTTGGGATTTATTTGTGGAGTGGTGGAAAGCCACTGGAAACTCCAAATTTTTACTGAAGGAACCAAGCGATGTGCATTCGAAGATAAGAATTTGTGAAGCACATTTCACACCAAAAGAAGTGTCTGAACTGAAGAGAAAAATTAAAACTTGTATTTCTTCACTCAGTCTGCCAGGTAAAATTTTGCATACATTGAAGTGAATAGTGACAGTAATTGAAGACACCGGTGCAAAAAGGAGGCAGCTCCACCAGTTTCCCTATGGAGCTGTCTCCTTTTTGCACCAGTGCAGTGTTGCAGTTTTGCAACGTTAGTTTATATTCCGTGATGTACTGGTACTGCGTCTCATTTCGTGTTGGTTGGTGTTTAAAGAACAAAGTTTGGGGTTTAGGTATATAACTTGTTGTGTGCCTTGTTACAGGAATAATTCCCGTAATGAAACAGTAAAAAGAAATCCAAAGGAATTTGAGGTGAGACACGTAATCACTACATAACAATAATTGATTAAATTAATTGTTTCTTCTCATAGCTTTGCAAGCAGTGGCGCATTCTTGTTAACCCAGAAGATTTATTAAACAAAGAATTCACAACAATTCGAAAAAGCTATGTTCTCTGTGATGACCATTTTGATGCATCTGTAAAATATGCAGTTGATGATCCAACAATTAAATCAAGAACAAGTCTAAAATGTGGAGTTGTGCCATCATTAAATGTTCATAGTGAGTAATTTAATAGCGTTATTGTGCTACAATAAAAATTCTGGCGAGTAATTTGGTCCTTTCTGACCACGATGTCAAAGTAACGAAAAAGCTGTTCAAAATAAACTCCATTTTTAAATACAAGTAAGAACTATGGCTACTCAGTTTAACTTTAATACAACCTTTAAATTAACGTAACAAATACTTATAATATTGCCTTGGTAAATCGTCTTTGGAATTTCTAATAATTATGGTCAAAAAGGTTTAAATCATTCATCTGAATTTCTTTGGGAGAAAAAGACTTTATTGCTTGACTACATCATCAAAATCACATTAATGCAATTATCTGTCTTAACCCCATGAGGTACATACTAACTCGGGCATATTGAACGTTCCAATTTTCACATGTCCATGTTAGACTGGAATATTATGTTCTTGAAGTTAATTTTCATTCAGACACCCCATTCATACTCGGGGATGTATGTAGATATATACTTGAATAACAAATGTCAGTTAAAAAGAATACTTTTTTTTTACCCACATGTTCAAAACTCATTCGTTCCTTAAGGGATTAAGAGAAGACATGCCTTTTTGAGCAAGATTTTCATGTTGCTTATTTTAACAGGTAACTATCAACTGAAAGGCAATAAAAGCTTTCCAAAAGAGGTTGCTGATTTAAACTCGCCAGGTCCATCAACTCTTTCTACATTTGATTTGCCCGTGCCTCCATTACAAATAGAGGAAAATATTTTACAAGCAGAAACTATCAGTAGGTACACAAAGATTTAATAAAGTTGTATATATTTCTGTATTTTCTGTTAAAATAAAGTTCTTAGTGTCGTATCATTAATCAAGATTGCATGTGTCAATCATTTATGTTGGGCACAGTTCTAAATCAGTTCGGAACTGTATTTCTCATGCGTTTTCACTTTCCTAGTAGTGTAAAAAGTAGAGTGCTTGAGAAATACACACTGTAGAAAACTTTAATGCAGATTTACCCAAATAATCACTGGTTATTTGTTGCCAGCAAAAATAACGTTAAAAATACTTCTGTAAACATGGTAAATTCCTTTCTTTCGGGAATTTCCATGTTTACAGAAGTGTTTTTAACGTTATTTTTGCTGGCAACAAATAACCAGTGATTATTTAGGTCAATTTACATTAAAATTTTTTACAGTGCAACTTCGAACAAATTTAGAGCTTTACTAAAACAATTCCTATAATTGAAATTTGAATGTTTAATATTTAAATATGGCGCCACTGGTTTAACCGCCCCGCAGTGGTAGTAGTCGGCAATTAGAAAAACATAAAATGTTGGAACAGTTGGCTATCTATAATAGTCTTTAATCTATGCTTTAAACTATTGCAATGAACTTTCTAATTGCAGCAAATAGATAGCGCTGTCATAATACTATCACTTCAGGATTAGATAAAGAGATGGCACTTGAAATCATTTGCATTTAAGATACTAAATCAACATACTTCGTATAGAGGTAACGCATTTAGTGATTTTTTATATCTACCCTTGTCGCACATTCTTCTCATCTAGGGATAAAAAACAGTTGGAAGTATTATTTGAAATGACGTTTGTCAAACTTACTGTCAGTAGTTAAGAAAATTGAGTTTAAATATCGCATCCCAAACTTTTATTGCATGACATTTAATGATTGCGCCTTTCTCGTGAAAGAGAAATTCTGCACTTCTTAAAATAACAACTTTTTGATTGGTAAATAACTTAACTAGACATAACCTAATACACTTTTAAACTGAAACCAGTGACATTGCGGTAAACAGAATTCCCTAAAACTGTTGTCTTCCTTATTGCACTTGCGACAATTGTATTTGTTATCTTTGTTTCTCAATCTTCTCACGAGAGGAATGGGATTGTACGGAGTGTTGATTTAGTATGTACTTTATTCATGTTATTTGTAAGTATTTGTGTAAGTATTGTAAGTATATTTTAAAAGTATTGGGATTTTGCATGAAAATTAAAAAAAAAAAACCTAGTTTGATGTAGATCGTTTCGAAAACGCGTGTGGCAATTATTTTCAAAATTTAGGCAAAATTGTAACGATCAATTTTCTAGCTGTAGCTAATAAGTGGCACTTTCATTATAAATACACTTCAAAATGAGCCCAAGAGATGGCGTACCTGTCTACTCATGTCATTTGCAAGCCATATTTTAAAATTTCTATGTTTTTGCATTGTATTAAGTGAATTGTATTACTTCATTTGTTTATGAATCATCATAACATCTACACCAATTAAGGAAAATGAATTGAAATGAAGATCTAACTACCAATGTTTTTGATCATACTTTATATAAGCATTTACGTACTATTTTGGTTAAAGGTAAGCGTTCACAGGCTCGCATCGCACGCGTCGCACGCATCGCATAAATGATCTTTTCTATAGTTTTATATGACGCTGCGTTAACTAGGCCGCATAGCAGCGATCGCATTACTGAAAATGCGACTAGCATTCTCGAGAGAGCAACTTCTGCGATTCTTGCGATTCGTGCGGCTGACGTCATTTACAAATTCGGACTAGTGCAAGCAGTCAGTTGAATCGAATCATAGGTTTTATTAGGGTGATATTATAAATTTTAAGTATTATTGTTAAGACAAAATATGGACGACGCAGTATTAATTAGTTTAGTAGAAAATTATGAAGAAATTTATAATTTAAAACATTCTGTCACGAAAAATGCTGGTAGTGCGAATGATACGATGCTTGTATGTTAACGCGCACGCCAAATGCTATGCGATTCTTGCGATGCGTGCGACGCGTGCGATGCGAGCCTGTGAACGCTTGCCTTAATATGTCAAAAATTGACAAACTACAGTCGAACTTCCATAACTCGAATCTCGAGGGACGGGAAAATTTCTTCGAGATATAGAAATTCCGACTTACAGAAAATTTCAAGTTGTGGAGGTTCGAGTTGTGGAGGTTTGAGTTGTAGAGGTGCGACTGTATTTAAATTAAAATCCCACAATTCTTAGCGTTTCAGTTGACAGCTTCTGAGGGTTTTGCAGTGCAAAATATTTTGATGCTTTGTTTTATTGGACGCGAACGTGAAGGCAATTAATTAATGCACTGCGGCCACTGCGGGTGTTTTTAGAACCTGGCGGAAAAATTGGAGCTTCCTGTTGCTGCGTACTTTCACGTCCAATTATCACACTTGCGGGAAGAGTTCACACGAATGAGCTGTGAGTTCACAGTGAAAGTGCGCCAGATTTCAAACGAGAATGTCGCACTTAAAACCTGTGCAATATTCTCATTGTGCTAAGCTTTAAATCGTCTGATTTAATTATGTTGTTATACCTACTCACTGCTAGAGGAAAACATATTTTTAAAAATCCCGCCTTAAAGTGTAGCCGAGTATGATTGGTTGTCAGTGCCTTTTGATTGGTTAATTTACGCTTCCATTCATCGAAAAGATCGCAGATCACTGTTGCCAATCCGTGGAAATTTCGTCGATTCGTGGTAATTTTTATGCCTTAAAATTGCAAAGAGAAAGCGGAAAGTTTGAAGACAAAATTACTTACATATTAATGCAAACCTTGACGAAATGCACAAAAATAGTTTAAAACTGCAATCAGAGGGAAAACACAAGCATAAAGAGAACTTGTGTCCCAATGTGACGGAATAACGATTGTTAATACTTGGCAACATTGTCGGAGTTATTTCCCAGTTGCCTCATACTCTTGCTCATCTCACGCACACATCCACGGTGGGTTTTTGACGATTATTTACGCAAACTATCACCAATTAACGGAATGTTGTCGCCGTTGTTTGTATTGTAGACCAAAACAACTACTTCAAAATTTTCAAGTACGATCATTCAAAGAAATTTCGAGCGCGTTCTTGCCCGTCATTGGGAATTACCCATCATCTCAAGAAAAACAATTGCATCATAATACGTGACACACGTGTCCTCAATTAAACTGAAATCGATTCCGAAACTGGGGAAATGAACCGAAAAATAAATACGTAAATAAATAAATAAGTAAATAAACGGAAGCCATTACTCAACTGACTTTCCCATTTCAAGCTTTTTATTTATTAGCGTTTTCGATTCACCTGCACTCCTCGCACTTATAATATTTCCATCTTGTTTTAATCTCATGTAATAAAACGAGATGGAGATAATCTGAGTGCACACTACTGCAGTCAATCGAAAACGCTACGAGACACAGAAAAAAGGAAAGTGGTTAACGCTTTTTTCTTCCGAAATTATAAAAGTATGTAATTGCATATCCGCGTACTTAATGATGCATGGCGTAATTTATAACTGGTTTGACAATGGAATTCCCCTTAGTTGAAAACCGTGTGGTTAACAAATTAAGAAAAAAGAAGTTATTTTTGCTCGAAGCGAAAGATTTCCGGACGTGTTTGTTTAACGAAATATTTGACAAGCGACGTGTTTAATGATGATGGGCACTTTTCAGAATTAACCGGTTACTCCACCGGTAGACATTTTAAAATTCTAAAATCCACTGTAAAGCTATAATATGTTATTTTAGCTATAATAAGTTATTAACTTACTATAACTGTATTATTATTATATACTTATTATAGCTATAATAACATGTTATAGCTTTACAGTGGATTTTAGAATTTTAAAATGTTTACCGGTGGAGTAACCGGTTAATTCCGAAAAGTGGCCGATGTGAGTGACCAAATTTGTCTTCTGGTTTTCTTTTCTTTTTTTAGTTGGCAATTCCGGTCAAACATGTCACGAAACGTCAAACGTCATGCAATTTCTTAATTGGGAGATTGGAAGTGATTTAATTGATGAGATGAGGAATAACCAAAGAAGCCTTTTCGATGTCAAAAGCGGCTTTACAAATTTGATAAAAGGAAGTCAACCGAAGCAAAGAGAAGAAAATCACAAGGAATGGAAATCGATGTTAGAAAAATGTCGGAGTTGGAGGAGACCTAAGAGCAATTGAAAAGAAACGCAATTAGCTGAAGGAATATATGTCACAGCTCGCAGCTGGAAGCCTAAAAGGAGAGAAGAAAAGAGGAGAGCCCAAAAAACATGGATTAGAGGAAAACTGAAGAGAACGTAGATAAAGGAAAACTTAAAAAAACGTGGAAAGAGGAAAATTTAAAAGAAGAAATTGGAAAACTCAAAACATTTTTTGATGCTCTTGCTTGATGACTTGTTTGGTAATGAAGTGATGAGGAGTCAAAAAAAATTGTTCTTTGTTCTTTTGTAAATCAGAAAACAAAAGAATAGGCAGATGTTTGGAGTTAATAAGAAATAGAAATGGCTTTACAAATTTTATATAAATAGAAACATGTTTACTTGGTATTGTTTCAAACAAGTCACCAAAATGTTTTGGTAAACAACCAAAAGAGGTTCTGAAGAGCGAAGAAGTTCTGAAAGCTGAACGCCAGAACTGAAGCAAACAAAAGAAAATTAGGAGTAAATTTATCCTAGAAAAATATCGAGATTGAAGAAGATTAGAAATGAAACTACCCAAGAATAAATTGGAAGACTCAAGGCAATAATTGAAGAAACTGAAGCAATAGGTTATAGTAGACGCCAGAAGGAAGAAAGAAAGAAAAGAGGAAGGCCCAAAAGAACATATCAAATACCCAGGAGAATTGCTAAATTTGCACACCAAATACCATACCAAAAGAATAGCTAAATTGGATAGAACACACAAGAAAAGACACACAAAGAAAGATCCGAAAGAATGTGAAGAAAGGACATGTATCCCAGACACCTAAGAGAAAATTACTATTAACTTTTTCATGTTGAAATTGCCCTTCTAATCCCTTTAGTCTTAATTTTAAAAATCTATGTAAAAGAGACGACTTTTGTATTCCATTCACTACGAGTAAATATTTAAATCTTCTTTTAATTTATCTTCAATCACAGTTCTTCTATTTCTGCATTTTATGTGTGCGTCACACTATTCTTTTTTATTATTTACCTGAAGATACGAGAAGGCTTCAAACATGTCTGCAAAATTTGAAAAAAAAAATAGCTAAAAGAAGGAAGTTGGAAAATCAACAGAAACGAACAGAAGAAAATTAGGAGGGTCAGAGAAGAATCTCTCGAGATTGGAGTGGCGTAAAAATGAAACCGCTCGAGAATAATTGAGGAGGCAAAAGGTAATTGAATACCACTGAATACCGCAGGGAAGGAAGAAAAGAAGAAGGTCCAAAAGAAAATTGATAAAGAAAAACTCGCTCTAAAACAGCGTAGTCAGAGGAAATAAGGACAAAGATGACAAACAATTAATTACCAAGAGAATCACTAAATTGGATACCACACGAGAAGGGAAGCAGGAGAGAGCTATTGGAGGATGGAGAAGATGAAAAATGAAACCGTCTGAGAATAATTGGGAAGGCAAAGACAATAATCGAAAAAATTGAACTTAATCGGAAAGATCGTGGATAGAAGAAAGTTCAAAAGTATGTCGACAGAGAAGTATACGCCCATAAACACAGCCAAAAGATAAAAACATCTAAAAAGGGATAACATCCAAAAAAAAAGAAAGAAGAAATGCCCAAGAGAACGTTGAGAAAGGGGTTAAGAAAAATGATGCGTCTCTGAGGTAGAAAGACTATAAAACAAAAATAAGAAGAGAAACAGAGACAGACGCTTTTCTAGAATTCAATCACAGTTCTCTTGCTCTCCCTCTTATTTTGTGTCTCCTTAAATTTCTTTTGTTTCTAGTTGTGTGAATCTCACCATTCTTGGGTTTTCTCTTTCCTGCTCCTATCCCAAATTAATTGAAATATTATTGTCCATTTTATTCCCCAAAAGAAAAAAATAGGGGAAAATCCCCCAAATTGGCAGTTCTGCCTGTAGGTAAACATGTTATCTGGAAATAACCGAACCACTTAAGCTGAGTTCGTTTATCCACATGATGCAGGAATGGAGTAAAATTAGAGTGAGAGCGAATAAGTTTTAGTATAAGTAAGAGTGAGACGAAGATGCGAAAAAGTAAATGGAGTGAACGGACGCAGCTTTAGTTCATTTTTTTGTTCGCTTGTTTTTGACACCGTCTCCAATTTAGTGATTTTGTCAATAGATCTGGTGACTTTCTGTTGAAATTTCAGACAGACTTTAGTACATTCAGACAAGTTTGAAATTTAGTGATTTAGTGACCGGTTCAGTGACTTTTCCCGCAAGCAGTATTGCCAACTATTGACAGCTTTTCCCTCACATTGGAACCAAAATTCTCTTTTATCCCTTTCAGGCCTAGTGGTTCCAAGTGGGTAATTGGCAGCACTGCTCAAATCCTAATGAGGTTTTTCTCTTTTTAAATATACAGGGTGAGCCAAGAAGACCTGTCGCCCGCTTGAATTTTGGGGCGTAGTGTATCTGGCGTCTTTTATTAATTATAGTTGGCAACCGTCTTAATTCTTGAACAATGTTGACAGTTACTCTCGCTTTCAAAGGTTTTTATTCAATATTTTCTGTTCTCCTTGCATGTTTTATAATTACACCTTTAACATACGAAATACAGCCTGAAGAAGTTGTGTTACCAACATGATCAATTCATCCAATTTGCGGGAAATGTAAACAGGCGACAATTTTTGTGGCTCACTCGGTATAAGTACGGTCTGATCTTTTCCAAAGGAATCAATCGACCTTGTTCTTTTGTTTTAAATATTTTATCACATAATAATTCGTATTTTTCAGAAATGTCATCGATTTTACTAGGCTCATCAACATCATCTTAAGCGGGACATTTGTAATTTTTTTAATAAAAATTATTGCAGTGCGCATCTTAAATACAAAACTAAGGATAAAATAAATTTGTAACTTACCATATTTGAGTCAAGTCCTAAAACTTTCTTCAGGAAACTTTCCGTTTGCCTGGCCGAAATGAAGTAGGCCAGCAGGAGCGCGTGATACGTGGAATAGGGCGAGAAGAAGAGATTTTCTTGAGGGTTCAACTGGTTTATGGCCTGCAGGAGGTTCAAGGCGAATTCCTGCTCGCCCGTGTACAAATTATTTTTGGCGTTGGGGTGAGGATTACGGACGTCCTTCGTCGTCAGGCATTGCCCGTTTATGGAAACCACGGCCGTCGAAAGAACAACGCACAAGCACACCACGATTTTCATCCTGTCTATCTGCAAGTCAACAGAACACCATTTGAAAATATATCAAGGGTGATTAAAAAAAATCGTCCGTTCACGTTTGAATTACGAAAGCGACTGATCGCGAGTTGTCATCGCACCGGGGAAAGTAGTACAGGCTCAATTCACTTTCTTATTTCGTAAAAGAAGACAGAGGTGCGCGCTGGAGCAAACGAAGAACGATTCGGAGGGGAATGGAGCGAGTCTTTACGCCATGCATGCAAACGATGGAAAACCCTGACATTAATTCTGCTGACCAACATTAAAATTTACGGTGGGTGGATACACACGTTCAAGAAATTCAATGTCAGGCGTTTATCGTTGGAACTAATGCGCTGGATAAGCTCTTTTATGTTCAAGCAAATCTTACTATATTTACGTATGTACATGATATTTGCTCTTATCACTATCCAACTATCTCAAAAAAAAATAAAATAAAAGTAATAAACAGATCGCAATTGTTACGAATAACTTAAATATGAACGAAAATTATTGAAGACAGTTTGAATTTCCCGCGTCTCTATCTAGTGATTTTTATTCTTTGTGTGTGGCGTTAGCGAAAAATAATGAAGACCAACATTTGAAACATCACTTACATTTTATTATTCACATAATTATTGATACTTATTAGAATCATTATTACATTAGTCTCGTTGGCCATATGTAACTATTTGTGTCTTAGGCCGCATGTCCATCGGATCGGGCCGACCACAATCAGGTCGATTGGGATCGTGCAATAGAAATACATTTACACGATCTTTATCGCACGATCCCAATCGACACGATTGTAGTCGGCCCGATCTGGTGGACACGCGGTCTTAGTGTGCGCCTATATGCATTTCAACTTTACAAAAAAAAAAAAAATGAAAGGCGGGAAATTTAAACTCACGTTGTATGTATAGTAGAGATTACGTTCCGTTTTATTAACTTCTGAGGATTTTCGAAAGCAACAAATAAACCTATGAATATGAAAAGGAAAACAGATTAGTGCCATTATCAGAGGAAATGGCTTCGCCAAAGTTTGAGAACGTCACTTCACCTCAACCGGATATTCATTGTGCAATCGCAACGGAAGGACGTGTGATTAACTAACTGTATCTACAGGGAACCTCACCGTGCTTTTCTGATCGAATAAAATTAAATTCGAAATTGTACACGGAAACCTGTGAATTACCTGCGATTTTTCTAATGATAAATTGACGCACGTAAGTCTGAATCAGATAAATTCTGTGTAAGAATAATTATTGTCTTATTACGTAGGTTACCTAGTTTTATTGGTATTATTCTATTATTTTTTATGTGTTCTACGGACTACTCAACTTTT
The DNA here is from genome assembly GCA_958336345.1 of Dorcus parallelipipedus. Lineage (NCBI taxonomy): Eukaryota > Metazoa > Arthropoda > Insecta > Coleoptera > Lucanidae > Dorcus > Dorcus parallelipipedus. The sequence continues at coordinate 37,291,671 of OY284483.1, read as the reverse complement.
TAGCTCGGCGACCTCCCAAGAGTAAATTTAATACATATTCTGCGGCCCTCAAGCCAAGCCAAGCCAAGAAAAATAAAATCAACGTTTTCAGGCCGTCAAGCTTAAAAAATAAATCAAATCAACGTTACGCGGTATACTAGAGCTTAAAAGAAAAACAAAAGACGACATTCCGCGGCCTCCAAGCTTAAAAGAAAAATATGTACACTGGTGTCGAAAAGTTTTAAGACGAAAAGCAGTAAATCTGTTGGAATTTGAGCCTTATTGAAACAGCCCGTCTGAATTTAGAACCTTCTGCATTTGAGCCTCCCCGTTTCTCTCTCTCTCGACGAGTGGTTGAGCAGGGTCATAAAATTCATTCACGAGAGCAGGTAATCTGCTAATTTCTGAACATTTATGTTGTCATGCAAATTCTATTCTATTTTATTTACTTCATGCGCACTAGATTAAAAGTAAAAATTAATATTTATTATTCAAAAAAATTCAAATTATTAACATGTTGGTAAACAATTTACTTATTGATTTTCTTTGCTAATTTATATTACATAAATAATAAATAAAGAAAAATAAATTCTTAATAATAAATGTTAAATGATTGACACTTGTTCTTGCATGGAAATACAATAAGCATTAAGTACGGAAATTCCTGGTAATGGGAACTGCATAATTTATAATGTATTATGACAGTAAATATTAATAAAATTATACTGGAAACCGTAACCAATATTTTAAACTTTTCTATTTATTTAACTTGCCGCCGACCGTATCATAAAAGCAGGTAGCCGGCTAAATGTTGTTAAGGTTCATAATTGCAAAGCACGGATATTTGTAAGGCCAGGGGTGTTGCTTTTCGTCTTAAAACTTTTCGACATCAGTGTACATTGAAAGTTCCGCGGCCCAAAACTTAAAAAATAAATAAAATCAACGTTACCAGCCCCAAATACAATGAAGCTTAAAAGAAAAATAAAATCAAGATTCCGCAGTCTGCGGCCCTCAAGTTTAAAAGAAAACAAAAATCATGGCCCCAACCCAAGCTTAAAAGAAAAATAAAATGAACGTTCCGCGGCCTTAAACTTGAAAATTAAATAAAATCAACGATACTTGGTCCTCAAGCTTAAAAGAAAAATAAAATCAACATTACGTGGCCGCCAAGCTTAAAAGAAAACAAAAGACAACATTCTGCGGTCTTCAAGCTTAAAAGAAAAATCAGCTCGACGTTCCGAGGCTCAAAATAAAAAAAAATCAAATCAAATCAACATAACCCGGTCCCAAGTTTACAATAAAATAAATAAAATCAGCGATACGCGTCCCTCAAGCTTAAAAAAAAAACTTTAAATCAACATTTCGTGGCCGTCAAGCTTAAAATAAAACAAAAGACAACATTCCGCCTATATTCCGGTCTACAAGCTAAAATAAAATCAACGTTACGCGGCCCCCAAGTTTCCGTGATCGACAAGCTTAAAAGGAAACAAACGTCAATATTCCGCGGCCCCTAAGTTTAAAAGAAAAATAAAATCAACATTCCACGGCTTGAAACTTATATAAAAATGAAATTAAATCACCGTTACCCGTCCCCAAACGTTCAATAAAATAAATAAAATCAACGATATAAGCTTAAAAGAAAACAAAAGTCAACATTCCGCGACCCCAAGCTTAAAAAGAGATAAAATCAACGTTCTGGGGGCCCAAATCTGAAAAAAAAAACAACGCTCAAGCTTATAAGATATATAAAATCAACATTCCGTGGCCGTCAAGCCTAAAAGAAAACAGTAAACATTTCGCGGTGTCCAAGCTCAAGAAAAATTAAAATAAAATCAACGTTCCTCAGCCCAAACTTAAAACTTAAAAGAAAATTAAATCAACGTTACGCGTCACAAAGCTTTTAAAAAATAAATAAATCAACTTCGAGGTTAAAGGAAAATTAAAATCAACGTTCCGTGGTCGTCAAGCTTAAAAGAAAACAAAAGACAACTTTTCGCGGACTCCAAGCTTAAAAACAAAAAATTTAATAAAATCAACGTTACAGGAAAGAAAAAAAATTTGTTTAATCCCTCCTGTCTTTCGCTTGGCGTTATTTCTTGACCTTCCCTTGTATTTTATTTTTCACTACAAGGAGGCGCACTGTCAATCTTTTTTTAGTTGTCGTCTTGATAATGTAAACTATATTTTTAGAGCGTTTACATTTTAATTTTTGTTTTAAATTTTGGCTTTCTCTTTCACTTAGCGTAACTTTTTGACCGTCCCTCGTATTTTCTTTAGTAATACATACATGAAGGCTCACTGTTTTTTTTTTAAATTTTGTTCTAAATAATGTAAACTATATTTTTAGTGTCCTACGAAGCCTTACAATAAATAATTCAGAAGAGAAAGAAAAATATTACATTTTTAGGCCTCATTTTACAATCGTCGGATAAGTATTATTCTTAGAATAACGTGACGTAGGTGTGACGTAGATATGGAGAAACGTTAAAGGATATTCAGCGAACAGTTATTCCGTCCTTATTCCACGACTGTAAAATTGGGCCTTAATGTTTCTGTTTAACTCGCCTTGCATTACTTTTCGACCTTCCCGTGTATTTTCTTTCTCACTACAAGAAGGCTCACTATAAACAATTTTTTTTAATTGTAAACTTTAATAATTAAACTAGATTTCTAGATTGTTTACAGTTAATTTATTTTTTTAATTTGTGCTAAGTCATACTGAATTTTTAAGAGTGCAAAAATAGCCTTATTTTTTGACCTTCCCATGTATGTATTTTTTTACTATTATTTTTTTAACTCGTTTTCCATTTCACTTCGCGTAATTTTTTGACCATCCCTCGTATTTTCTTTATCAATACATACATAAAGGCTCACTGTTAGTTTTTAAAATTTTTATTTAAATAATGTAAATTATATTTTTAGTGTTCTATGAAGCCTTGCAATAAAAAATTAACAAGAAAGAAAAAATATTTAACTTTTTTTAATGTTTTTGTTTAACTCACCTCCCCCTTCCATTCACGTAACTTTTTAACCTTCCCTCGTATTTTGTTTATCACTAAATACATGAAGCTACTTTTTTTTGAAATTTTAGTTTGAATAATGTAAATTAAATTTTTAGATTGTCCTGTCAAGCCTTCACAGGAAAAAAAAGTCTTACTATTTTTGTTCAACTAGTCATCCCTTCACTTGGCCTTACTTTTCGACCTTCCCTCGTATTGTCTTTTTCATTAAAAGAAGCCTTCCTGTTAGTTAATTAATTTTGTCTGGTGTATAAACATATTTTATTTAAAATTGACGACGGTGCCTGACCTAATTAAAATACATAATAATAACTTAGATGTTAATTGAAACAATGTTATTCTAACACACGAGTTTTTTTTTAATTTTAAACCTGTAGGAGATTAAATGTGTTTATAATTTGTTTATTAAAAAAAATTCCAAATAATTTACTAATGACGTCAGTTAAAATTAACTTTCAATTATTTTTCTCCATTAATAACAACAATGTTTACTAAAATGAAAAGACCCGTTAGTAAAGAAAACATTTTTTCATTTTAGGAATTGATCGAATCGAGTTCGACACTTCCCCTTCACCTGCGAACATTTATTATACAATTTTACATCGAAGATCACCGATTTAAAAATCGATTGATTCTTCGTGGACAAGAAGGTGAGAGAGTCCATCAATATCAACATAAAATTCCCTGCATGTTTTAAATAGTTCCTGCTCAAAATGAGACCCAGATTCCAGATAGATAACAAACAAACAAGTAAACGTGATTTCACAGTGATTTTCATATAAAGATAAATAAGAGGTATAATTACATTTTTGCCGGAGCGATGTAGAATAAAACAGAAACCACGTTAATTTCCAACAAACAACGAAACTCCTTCGACCTCCACACTCACTAACGCGAACCAGGACAGTGATTTCAATGTTACACGGGGAACAGAGACGAAAAACCAATGTGTGTTAAACTGTAGAGTGCCTCTGGCTATCTCTTGAGTTTAAACTCGCTTGATTGATAAGAAATTTGTAAATATTGTTAGTTGACTTCATCAAAAAAATTCACTTGATAATGATAACCGTAATGCAAGAGCGTTAGAAATAGTTGCAAGTTTTACTTACAGTTACTTTCATTAAATAATAAATAATTTAGTGAACTTTGAACGCAAAAATTATGTACTTAAACATTTCCGCTGGATTTGCTGCGCTAAAACAGTTCGTAGACAATCGTGCAGTTTACTTATCGATTTTAATTTTCATTTAATTAATTACTTACTGCGCAATTAATTTGTTATAACAATAACAGTAAATTTTATAGTGTAAGTAGTCTGCATTGTGCCGGTTCTGGGCCGCGAAAGTTTGAACCCCAAATAAGTAACTGGGGCCCGTTCAGGAACTGTATCGCGAGAGCACTTTGGGCGTTTAAAATGAAAAACAAAATGTACAAAATCACTTACTTGAGAGAGAAAGAACATTACCCAGAGCGCGCTCTTTTTACTCGGAGCGTTATTCCTGAACGGACCCCTGTATTTACAATTAAATTCTAACATTTTTCTACCGTGTAATATATTGGTAACAAAAAAAAAAACTATGGAAAAATTATACGGGGGACATGTAAAAACAAAACTTGTAATAATTTTAAGATATGTCTTGTCAAAGGAACTAGGCTTATTTAGACAAATTTGATAAAAGAATTAAAGATATGAGAGAAATATCATTAAATAAATAATATTTATTGACTCCGGTGGCCTCGTCATTTCAGTTTCACAAAAGTTTCAAAAAATAATGGCGTTTTCGATTCACCTGCACCGGTTGCACTCAGTGTATTTACATCTTCTTTTAACCTCATGTAATAACACGAGATGAAGGTACTCTGAGTGTGCACTAGTGCGGTCAATCGAAAACGCTTTAAGAGTATCTACTAACTTTGCTAGATGAAGATTGGATTGCGACATCTTGTGGCGACATCCTTTTACGTTTTGACACTTTTGATTTTGTGACGGAAACGTAACATTGTCTGCAAAAGCCTGATTTACCAAATAGCCATGTTAAATTCTTGCCCCGATTTTATTGTCTACTACTGTGCTTCTTGCATCAAGCCCACCGATAACATCAAACCTAAAATAAGTTTAGATCTTAACCACTGGGGGGAAGCACTGATAAAACTCTTAACAGTTCGCATAACAGCATAACCAACTTCAGTTAAATTTCTCAGGATTGCAATTCGGTATCTTGGAAAAAAAGTTGTACCAACTGGAGTGCGTTCAAAAATGGCGCACCCCGGGGTAAGAATGATACCTAGGCGAACCTCAAGCGTTCAAAAATGAATTAAAGGAAACTCCCTAAGCGTTCAAATAAAGACTCGGGCGCACACTTTGAGTGCACTCCTCGTTCCTCGGTCGGGGAAAAATTTACCGTCATGCGCAATGTGAAGCAAGCGTGTGAAAATCAGTTTCGATTACTTAATTTCTTATTATTAAATCCGCAGTAAATTCTGTTAAGTAATCAAAATATTTTATTAACCGTTAAATACTACAATCACTGACAGTGATGACTGATAATATGTACATTTAACTGTAACTTATCCTCACATGACACACCACATGCACACCAAGCGTTCATATACGGTGTGCACTCTACTTTGAAACCTCGCCGGGTCACACCTCACACCGGGGTATTCATTTTTGAACGCAACCCTGCAATTGCAGGCAGTGTTGCCAACAGAATAAAATGGAAACTCTCAATTTGCTACTCTAAAAATCACCAAATTTAGACAGTTATAGGCGGGTAGCAAACGGCGTCACGAGCGCCACTAGATGCAAGTTATTATAGGAAAAGGAAAGGGAAAACGGTCGTATCAGGGTTGGCAACACTGCTGTCAGCTGACTGTCAGTACTATCACTGGAGTTACGAGCACGTTACGAGGACGATCTTTACCTTCCATACTTTAAAACAAATCGAGAAAATACTAGCAAACACATTCAAATCTTCTTCGAAATGATATAAATGGATATAACGGTTTCAAGTCGCGTCCTACAATTTCTGTCACAACCACCACCAGGCGGCGCCACCAGGTAGCTTGCTAGGGGCCTATACGAAAAATCTCCAAACTTTTATATTGAATACCAGAAAGCATTTGTGACAAAGCGAATTTTAGCGACGAACAATTATTCCTACATTTTTAACGCGTTTATGTTATGACGTCATTAAAAACGATATTCGTCAAAGTGGGCTATTCCATCGCATGTTTTATTGTGAACTGTCAATCAATCAATTTATTGAGGTTGTTTTCATATTTAAGTGAAAATGAATGTAGAAATGGCTATTATCGTAGCAAATGAAATCGTATTTGACGATGACAATATTATAATAGAGAGATTGTTACAAAATATTAACAAAATATCATCTAACATAACATATCTTCTAAATTCAAACTGTTTCAAACTACGAATTGTACGATATATTGCGACTTTTCACGAACAATGGATGACAACTTTAAAACACTCTTCTTAACCATCATCCAATAGTTCTACAAACCGCGTTCAAAATATATAACAATGACGTCACGTGTTTGTCGATAAAGTATTTAGTTCCATAACCACTATAACCTGATTCGTCGCTAAAATTCGCTTTTAATTAAACAATCTGTCGCGGTCAAGGGACGCACAAAAATTAGGGGAAAAAAGTAACAAATGAAAAATAAAAAACAAAAATGAAAAGCAATAGGAAATACAAAATGTCAATGACGTAACTAAAAATGAAAGCAAACTGAAAGGAAAAACAAATTTGAAGTAAATAATGAAACGAGACCATCAATGGAAAAAATTTAAATGAAAAAAAAAATCAAATGAAAGGCCGAAGGGAAACGAAAACCAAAAGCAAAGGAAAAATTAGAAAAAAAAAAAAAATTAAAACCAGCAACAAAAAATAAAATGAAAAATCAAAAGCAAATATTGAATGAAAAGAGAAATTAAAATGGAAGCCCAAAGACAAATGAAAATGGAAAAATTTTCAAAAAAAGAAGACAAGAGAAAAGCAAATAACGAAATGGAAAAAAAGCAAACAAAATTTAAAATAGAAAATGAAGCATATGAAAAATGAAAGTTGTTATAAACATTACGATAGTCTTTTGTTTTTCTGTCTTTTTTTCGTAAAATTTAAAATTGTCATTTGTTTTTCTTTTGAAGTTACCGTTTTCTTTCTTTTCTATGTCAATAACATATTTGCATGTTTTTCTTTTTTGTTTGTATTTGTTATTAATGTTATATGTATATCTGGAATTATATTGCGTGATTTTAAAATTTCTTTATCAACTCTTGCCAACTCAACAGCTTAAAGGAGTGCAATGACGTACCTACTTTCACTTAAGCTAAGACATGCCGCCCTGATCTCATGGCAAGAGTTGATAAAAAATTTAGAAAATCACTCGGTATGATCAAAATTTTTCTGCGTTCCTCGTCCATTTCGACTAGATTTCTCAATTGTCAAAAAAGTTCTTGGTTTTCTTCATTTTAAATTGTTTAGCATTTTTCAGAAATTAAATACATAATCAAAAGTTTATTTTCAATTTTTTGCGTATTTTCTTTCTTAGATGTTGCGATTGTGATTTGTTTTCCATTCTCTTTTTTTTTTCTTTACGAATTTTAGTTACCATTACGTTTATTAATCATTTTTTTGTTTTTGAGCTTCCACGAAGTAGTCAAGAATAACCGTTTGAGTTGACGATATTTTTTTACAGCATTTTTTTTTTATTCGGCTATTTGCAACACTGCCACCGGATGTATGTTTTATTGGTTTATTTGACATAACCTGAACGGCGACAAAAAAGTTAAAAAGTCCCGCGTCATTGTAAAATTCACCAGGTTTGAGATAAGTCGCAAATCACCTGAGAAAATTGAAAAATATCACCAGATCTGGTGAAAAAGTCACCGGGTTGGCAACACTGATTGCAGGGCTTTCAATTTCCAATCCGTTGACCTGAATAAAGCCTAGAACACAATGGATTTGCATAAAACATAAGACATAAGCCGTAAGAAACACATTTGCTTTGTTCTCGTTACGGAGCTATTGTGTTACAGCGCACTTCTTTAGGTAGGCCGAATTACTGTTACGGCTTATGCCTTATGTCTTATGTTTTATGCAAATTCATTGTGTACTGGCCTTAAGTAGGCATTGGGCGCGTTCGCCAGTACCAAGCAGCGTTCGTCTGTGATTGGCTTATTTCAAAAAAAATTCAAAAAATCTACCAATTGCAGATGAATGCTGCTTGAGCGATTGTTCTGATGAACGCGGCCATTCTTAGGTGGTGATGTGACGCCATCTATTGTTTGTTCCTTTAGTGAATGTCAAGCCATATTTATTTAAGCAAACGCTTGATTAGTTGAGTGAGGAATTTTCTTTTAATCGGGGCATAAAATAGTTACCTCCCAATTGCTGAATTGCTACTTTCAGTACCAACTTCAATTTCAAAGTAGTTGACCTGAATAAGTCGGCATTCTTAGGTGGTTATGTGGCGTCACCTATTGTTTGTTCCTTTAGCGAGTGTCGAGCCATATTTATTTAAGCAAACGCTTGATTGAGGAATTTTCTTTTAATCGGGGGCATAAAATACCTGGCTACTCGCCGGTCCCTATCAGAATTGGACAAAGAAAAAAAATGTTAAAATCTATAATTATTACACATTCAGGTATAGTCCATATATCAATGATTAATAAACACTGAATTATGCGCATATGCTGTCGCTTTTAACCACTTTTTAAATATTTTGCTATTCCACAAGCACAAATGATATTGAAATGATGGATATGCAATTATGTTCAGTGATTATATTCTACAAATGAAGTTAAAACCAATGTTTAAAATAATTGTAAAATAACCACCGTGTGCTTATGAAATACGTCTTCAATCAGTGATTTAAAAGCAGTGGTTAAGGAGTTATTATTAAGCACAGTGTTAATAAAGTGACAAATAACCACTGCATTATGTAATACACCTGATTATTTTATTTATTTAAATGTGAAGATATCCATTTCAAAACATATTTGAAAATTGCATGAGGTTATACTTCCAGTGTAACAGGTGAACACAGTGGGTTGCATAAATAAAAGTCAAACAACTTTAAGTTCAAACAATGCAACATTTTTTTTAAAGAAAACTGTTTTCCCATTTTTTTAATGAACGATGGGAGAAGAAGAAAATCAAATATATAATTACTTTTACACCAGTTTATTCTCGTAAAATTTACAAAAGTAATAAAATGTGGCTCACGAGGTATATACAAGAAAAATATAATATTTGATATTGCTTAACTTACTCGCTAATTATGGCACTTGATTCACTTAAGGCATAAGGCAAGAGCTCCCCTTAATTATCCAAACTAATCAACAAACAGATTTCATTTAATTTATGTACAGTTTTTAATTCATCATTCAAGGCAACCGTAATTTAAACAAACTTAACATTGCTATACATTTAACGTAATTTTAAATTTATGCAACTACAGACACAAACACAGGGTATAGGATCTAAGTCGACAAGTCAAAAGGTCATATTTCGTTAATGTAAGAAAATTCGGGTTGCTTAAACATGTTCCAGAAAAAAAATTCTTTTATTCGAGTATATGATTAATTCAAGAAAGGTGGTAAGGTGACGTACGTCTGATGCGTGCTGGTCTCGATTTTGATTTCATCCTTCACCCTCCCATCATACTCCTGCTTGACTTCATGCATTAAACTAGTTTCATACTTCGGCGATATGTTCGCGTACCTCTCCGGAGACCCCGTCATGGCATGATTTACGTACTCGATTTTTGCACCAATCGAGTTCTCATCCGTGGGTGAATGCGATTGCAACATGGAATATTCCCTGCCCAGGGGCGGGCTCTGATTCGCCAGAGGAGCCCCGTACTCATGAGCACGCATCGGCGTCCCAAACAACTGACTATCGTGGATGTACGAGTAACCGTTTTGGGGGGAACCGAAAGTCGAGTAGGACCCCGAAGGGGGGTTCAAGAGATTTATGTGCCCCAAGTCATACGAGCTCTGGTAGCCCGTCCAGGAATCGACGGGGGTCGGGGAATTTAAGCTGGCCGGTTGCGAGAACGTGTTCATGGAGTTATTGAAGTTGGTGGTGATGTTGGAGCTGGGGGAGTTCGAGCTGATGTAGCCGGTTTTTCGGGGGGGCTCGCGCTTTCTCCATTTCGCCCGCCTGTTTTGGAACCAGACCTGGACTCTGGATTCGCTGAGGTTCAGCTTTAAGGCGAGTTCCTCTCTGGCGAAGACGTCAGGATAGGGGGCCCTTTCGAAAGCCCTTTCGAGTTCTTCCAGTTGGAATGCCGTGAATGTGGTCCTGAAAAATTGTGCACAAATTTTGTAGTCGAAAGTCAGGGTCGTAATAAATTAGTTTTTTTTTTCCTTAATATTGTCAAGAATATTATTTCAGGATATTAACAATAACTTCGATTTTTTTGATTAAATTAATAAACTTCAATGCCAATGTCAAATGTGACTTTGACGCTGACGTGAGTTGGACAACTCTTTCTGCTCTATTTTGGGCTTCATCAGCAGAAGAGTAGCTCGCGAACTCTTAAGAATCTAAGCGAAAAGAATATAAAAGGAAATATCCAGAAACAAATTAGTAATTCAGTTCAAAACTTAAACTTTCTTAAACATATCAATATGTTTTAAAACCCAATTGGAAATTAAAAATCTCTTAACTTAATCAATACAGAATTTCAAAACAATAGTGCCTTCCAAATGAGGAGTCATACAACCCACAAAAGTAAGAAACAGATTCTTACATTATCTCTCCATACTGTTAAATAGAATAACACAGATCTTATTTAATCAATCTATGTATAGTCGACGATCACCAATAGTTCATCCCCCCCCCCCCAACCGAGCTCTACAGTTTATCGACCTATTTTAAGTTTTCATCGACCCCGTTGATGTAAAATGTCTTCTCTTTAAGTCACACCTGTCTCGTTACAATGTTTAGCACAACACACAGGGATTCAAAACTGTGTGTACGTTTTCAACTGAAAATGAAACATACGGTATATATTATGCATTTAAAAAAGGTTTTGTATTTATTTAAAAAAAGCACATCTTTAAAAATTTTAAAAACCCAAAGCAGTAATTCGTGCAACATTCATTCAAGAATATTTCCATTAATTCAAAGCGCCTTATTTTTTTTAATGATGAATGAAGTGATGAGTCACGTGTCGCCATGTGATTCAATCACGACCAACGTCACTTAATTATATTAAATCATTTGGTGCATCACATGCAAATTATTGAAGCTATTGTTCCTGATTTTAGTGTGTCAATGAAGATTACTAATTTAATTCGAAATCTGTATACACACGAAAAACAAATGCTGTTTTGTTGGGGGGAATACATTTCACAGTTAAATGTACTTTATTAAAAACAACATCGTTAGTTTCGGCCCATCGTTTGAATAGCAAATTCGTCCCGCGTGTACCAGCATGGTGTAATGGATCAAGCAACTGTTACTTTGTAACACTACAGCGGTATCATTTCCGGTAGGTACGCATATGGTACCCAAAGACAAATCACATCTCAAAAAAAACCTAGATAATATGTATATTCAGAAACATACAAATTTTCAGCTTTTGCAAAGTATTCCAATAGAAAATCATTAACAATTAAATTTACATATATATATACAGGGTGTTTCAGAAGGAACTGTAAATATTTCTGATGTTAAAGAGATGCGAAAGTAATATTCGTTGTCCAATTATATTATCAATGGATGTGATGATATTGCACAGCCTTTTAGAACCGATCATAATATCCGTTAATTAAAAGAAGTGTTCAAAAATGAATCTTATAACAATATAGAAAATGTGCATTTCATTTATACGGCATGTAGCAGAAAAAGTGGTAAATATTTGAAGAGATTGAAGTAAACGAATCATTGTCCAATAGTCCGTGCATGTGAAAAGGCAACTTTTTAAAATTGATTGTAATCAGATCGTTAGAGGAAATACTGATTTTATAATAATATAGAAAATGTGGCCTTTAAAAAGTTATCGACAATTCATATGGCTTGTTTCAAGGGAAATTGTAAATATTTTTGGGGTCGAAGCAACAATCACTCTAATCGTTAATGGAAGTGAAGACACGCAGAAACTGACTGAAACGAAAAGTATTAAAGGACGTCAATAAAAAATACAGCCTTTCAGAGATTATTAATAAATCATTTTGTTTATACAGCGTGTTTCAAAGAAAATGGTAAGAGGATATAGTAACGTTCATCCATTTCTGAGAGTATAAATAACATTTCGAAGAAAATGAATAGTCATATTGATTGATTCATAACATAAGCTAAGTCGAACTTTAGGAAAATAAATATTCTAAATTGTTGTGATCTCATGGTCAACCAGTGCTGCCAACTCTACCGATTTTTCAGTAGATCTTGAACTCAATCTACCGATCTATACCGAATTCAAGGCAATGAAGAAATCAGGCATAGGTCGACTTTAGCGTCGTTGTGTTTTTAAAGGCGATCAATCATTGCCTTTGCTGGACGACCTCTTTAAAACCAGAACTGTAAAGGCAATAGTTGGTTGCAGTTTCTTTCTTCTTGTCGTTGAAGAAGATTCTGGGTTTCTAACAATTCTCAAGTCCCAAATTAGGCAACCAAACTCACACTTAATACTAAAATGCCCCCATTACAATACGAAGATGATCAGTGGCGTAAAAGAATTAATTTATATAATTTTTAATGACTTACAGTGTCGCTAATCTGCACGAAAATAAAAATAAATAATAAAAGTTTCTTAATTTTCTGTAGAAAAATCTAGAAGGGGCAACTGCATCATTGTCATTTTTTTAAATTTATATTATACGCAATTTTTACATGTATTTTTTATTAATGCATTTATTTAAATTATTTCAATGTTTTCCTGTATTTCTGTTATTTTTTTCAAAGCTTTTTCCAGAAGTTTAAATTAAAGGGTCTCGTTCAGAAATCTTGTTTTGCTTTTACTGGTATTTTTCAGTTACGTCAGTGGTAATTAAGGGTGCGTTACGATCTCTTCTCAAGCATGTGTGCACCTTATTAAACCATATCAACAAACCTAATTGTCTCATTGATTGCGCAATATTTCGATAACAAATTAGGTATGCACTAAAAAGGAGAAAAGATCCGTGAAACCTATGCAAGAAACAAATGTGATAGATTCTTTAAAAGGGACATCCGGAGTAATAAATAAATTTAGTTCGGCGTTTAACGCGAAGCTTGAGCTAATTTTCTCTTTTTTTAATTTTTGAATATTTCACAAAAATTTATTTATACAAAGTGGTCAAGAATCACTGTTTGAGTTGGTAGTACTGAATTTTGTTTTTAAATAGTACAACTGGAGTAATTTCCGGTTGTTGACGGCTTGACACAGACAGCCATCACTTTGACAACGTCACCTTGACATTCCAAATTCAAATTAAAACGCTAATTTTTATTCACATAACCTATAATCTTGTCGCTATTCAGGTTACGTCAAATAAACCAACGAAACATTATCCGGTTGCAATGTTGCAAACAGCTGAATAAAGAAATGCTCTTAATTGTGTTGCCAACTCAAACAGTTATTCTTGACCACTTTGTATTCTATTTATTCACTATTTGTCACCACATCGCAGTAGACCGTGATTTTAAGTTAGTACAGTAAAGCGTTTTCAAATAAAAAACCTCTCTAGCAAGCCATGGACAAATGTGACGACGAAAATGCGTGTCTACGCTTGTAGTAGGGTAGGGTTACATAACCCTACTTTTGGAGAAAGAAGACTTTTCAGATATTTCAAAAGTTGTACATATTTATAAAATGTCACAAAATCGTTTAACCGGACACTAAATCGCGCACTATACACTTAACGTTTCACCGTCGTTCGACAGCTTCGTCAGAACGACGGTGAAACGTTAAGTGTATAGTGCGCGATTTAGTGTCCGGTTAAAAGATTTTGTGATACAAATTTCATCGGACAAGAACCAACTTTAAATATTTATAAAAGATGTGAAAGTGTTCATTACGAAAATAGGATTTACCTATAAACGATTTCTGCTCTAACATTGAAACCATTTCGCAGTACAGTATGATAGGAATTAAATTTTAACAACGCCAAAATGTATCTGTCAGTAGTGCTTTCCATTTTCCTGCCTGGGCAACTCAGATCTGCTCTGTGACACGACGCCATCTGTTCCATTAAAAAAAGCGACGTGCCGTCAAGTTTCGTTCGAGTTCCTACCTCTTTCCCCTCGAGGACCACCTTTTGACTAGGGGCGTGAAGCTCCAATGTCAATTTTGTTGATCTTGAGGTCATGCGAAGCCTCTATCTGACGGATAATATTATATTAATAATATATATTAATAACTAATATTTGAATAGTTGAAAATTGTGCTAATGGTTTTTTTGCGGAAAATATTTAAAAATTGATCAAACTGGTTATGTTGAAGATGACAGTTATTCGCGCGTAAAATTTTGTGTTCCATTTGCGAACTCTTCAGAGCAGCTCCGAGAAGCCCAGGGTTCTATGCACCATGGACATTACGCTCTAAAATGGAAAGCAACTAGTGTCACTTGATAACGCAAACATGTTATGAGCTAAAACATACATTTTTGGTCTTTGTCTTTTCATGGCACACAGCGAGAAGTTTTTTTTATTGAAAACCCGTTAGGTTGGCTACCATGTTAAATTAGACGAATTTAATTTGATGTCATTATAACATACGTCAAATTATGACAATTCAAATCAGACCAGATTAACCGGTGTTATGATGAAAAGGAACTATGGCAACATTGCCTAATAACGTTGTCAAAATTTAGCTACATTCGTGAGTATTATCTATTCACGTTCTTTTTGCATTCTAGTAGGCCATGTTTTTTTTTCGTTAAGTTACGTACATGAATTTTGATAGAACTCAAAATCACTCAAAATGTGACAAATGTAAAATTCTGACACTTTAATGTCAGATTCATCGACTATATTACTTCTTATACTCTACAATGGCATGAAGAAAGTAAAATAATAGCATTCAAACAAATAATTACTGTGACTTTGTAATACTAAGTCAAAATGATAAAAATCATCAATGTTTTTCGGCGTCAGGTTTCAAAAATATAACCATCAAATTAAAATGGAACGTGTTCACTTGGAGGTACCAACAAAAATGTCACCATAACACGGCCTACTCTGAATGCAAAAAGAACGTGAATGGATAATATTGTCCGTTTTTTTTTTCCTGTAACATCTGTCAAATGTCTCTAATGTTGATACCTGTTACCAGTGTTGCCAACTTAGTGGTTTTTACACTAAATTTAGTGGTTTTTAATTTAAGTTTGTGATTTTTTTCTTAATTTAGTGTTTAGTCCTTTTTTTGGTGATTTTTTAAAATAAAACCGTGAAATCTTAGCTGCATTCGATTCACACGTCGAATCAATTCGTTTAGATCAGTTTGGATCAGTTCACAATCGTGAAATTAATGTGATCCTTGATAGCGAATCGAACAAGTTTATCTGAACTGTTTTGTTTATCTGTTGTCGCCACATAACCGACACATAAACTTAGTTTATCGATCTAATGATCTAAATGATTCTTTAAATAAGCAGGATCACTTTGAAGTGATTTGGATCACTTGAAATTATGGTGGGGGTTAACTGATCTGGCAGGAAACAAACGCAGAAAAGCTGTTTGGATCGATTTAGATCGATCCAAATCGGTGAATCGAATGCTGCTATAGTGATTTATTGTAGAAGTCAATTTTTCGAAAACGTTGTTCGAAATGCTGACATTGAAGCCAAGCAGCTTAAGTTTTTAGTTTTTTATTGTTGTGAAACTTTGTGTTGGTATTATTTCTGTAGGTTGTGTCGATTCGCGAAAATCAGCAACCAACAGATGGCGCTTTTAATAAGGAAAACAAAGAACTGTCATTAAGGCTTGCTCTTGCTCCCATTTATTATTATTATTATGTTGGATGAAGTCTTTGCATAGGCATAATCATAAGCATGCTAGCCACACAATACGTATGTTAAGAATATTTATTCGTGTGGTAGTGTCACACACAAATTACAATTCAATTTAATGTTTTTTATAGGTTAACCAAATGTCATTCCAATGATTTTCTTATTATAGGGCCCTTCGCAAAACTTCCACTAGGTGCCAGCCACTCCGTGATTTTCTCAATTGTTAATTTTCAAGCGCGCGTTTTTCCCGTATAGTAATGTTACTGTTTTTATGTTTATTTTTTTAACGTGTTTCATTGTATAAATTTAATAAAATGTTAATGAAAGCTTGTGGCAGCATACTTATTTTGCATTTAGTGACTTTTTAGTGGTTTCCGATATCAGTTTTAGTGAAAACTTTTTTCGACTGTTGGCAACAGTGCACGTTAGGAAATTTCAAGAATTTCTCTTCTACATTTAGGCACCATTTAGGGATAAAAGCAGGGTTCCAATAGAAACCCTAGAGTTTTGACACTGCCAGGTATTATAGAAAAAAAAAAAAAAAACCTATATCGTATTCTCACTAGATTTTCATGGGATACTGCAGTGACCGATGACAAATAGTAGTGAATGAATAGAATATGTATATCTATCAATTATTATAAATTCTAAGGTCTCAATCTAATTTCAACTTCGCACCTTAAAAAAATCACATCCACCTCAAGAGAAAAAAGTCTATCCAGAGGGCTCATTAATTTTGCCTGCAAACGGGCCCCCTTTTCTTCTTCGTACACCTTTGAATTGCAAATTATCAAGAAACAGACTTGAAAATGACAACGGCCGAAATCGATCCAAGTGACAATCGCAAAATGTTCGATAGAAGAGAAAATTCAATTTTGGTGAACATTACAAATTTTGGTGAACATTGGTGAGATATAAGAATCATGAGTAGGAAGAAAGGGGGGGGGGGATAACCTACACGATTTGCTTGAACCTAAAATCTCCGATAATTAAAATTTTTTTTTAGAAAGAAAAAACCTAAATGTGTAACTATAAAAACGAAAAATAAATGAAAAATAATTTATGTAATAAAATAATGAATAAAATTATGAATTTTGGAAAAATCTGTTAAACTAGTAATTTTTGTTATTATTTTTAAACAACAACTCATAATCAGATAAAAAACTGTCTATTTTTTATTTTAGCTTTATTTTTTGATCACCCGGTATTATTAAATGGAATTTTTTTTGTCTAACTTCAGTAAGAGTTTTTTTTTATCAATTTCATTCAAATAATAATAAACAAAACAAAAGACGATCGACCCTCAAGCTAAGCTCGTGCCCGTACACTGTTCAAAATATGTAACAAACAAAAAATAATAAGTTGTATGATTTTATGAAGCTAGACTTTGGAGAAAGAATTTTAGAAAAATTCTGTGGAATTAGAAATGTTTCTTGTTATTTTAAGTAACAGGTGTTCTTTTAAATTTAGCGTCGGAGTTGGCGGTGACAAGGTTTTTATTGTGAACGCACCACAATTTGTGACACATCTGTTATCTGTCAAGCCAATTTCTTTATAATTTTGAAATTTAAATTGGTGCTTTTCGAATGAAATGGTTTTACTCGCAAGTTGATGGTGAGTGGCAGTATTCAATTCAAAGTTGTTTTGAATAATTCCGTTAACAATTTCTCGACAACAACTGTCATTTTGACGATGGTTTATTACAATTAAATTTTCATAGCCAACTTCGACGCCAGATTTAAAAAAAAAACACTCTTTATTTGTGTAAGATATTGAAGAATAGTAGTATTCAATTCAAAGTTGCTTTGAAGAAAGCCGCCAACAATTTCTCAATTGACAATTAACTACTGTCATTTTGATGATGGTTCACAATTAAATTTTCGTAGCCAACTTCAACGCCAGATTTAAAAAAAAACATTATTTGTGTGAGATGTGTGAAATATTGAAGAGCGTCATCTATTGCATTTTTTAATAATCTGTTTAACCATGTGGAAGGCGAGTAATTCTTTGTTTTGTCACTGTTTCAAATTGTAATTTTTTTCAATTTATGAATCTACTGAAATGTACTCGAAAATCAATTGTCTTTTGTTTTTATTTCATTTTTTAATATTGCTGTTGTGTATTTTTAAAAATTTTGTTCGTCTGTTTTCTTTGTTTTGTCACCTTTCCTTCCATACAGTCTTTTTTTTAAATTTTATTAATCTATATGGTGTTTTCTATACTTCAAAAAAAAAAACATGCCATTAAATTACTTTCAAAGTCGGAGGTATAAATTGCAGTAAAAAATAGAGGCCCCCAAGTTCGACCCTTGAGGGAGTGAGTATTTTAAGTAACGGGTATTCTTTTAAATTTGGCGTCGAAAGCATCGGTGACAAGGTGTTTATTGAGAATGTGAATGCACCACAATTCCTAAAACATCTGGTATCCGTCAAGTTAATTTCTTTGAGTTTTGAAATTAAAATTGGTGCTTTTTCGAATAAATTCGTTTCTTCGCAAGTTGATAGTGAGTGGCAGTATTCAATTCAAAGTTGTTTCGAAGAACTCCCGTCAACAATTTCCCGAATAATTTAAACAAACTGGGAGTGGCAAGCAACTTTCTATTATATTATAGATTTCGAGTGTTCAACAAAATCCTACCTCGAGTCAGCCTTAGAAACAAAAGTACGTATCGTAGATTTAAACTGTACAGGTGCTGTGATTGTCAAAGTAAAAAAATTAGGTTATGCGAAGGGACTGAATTCAATTTATTTTATTTTCAAAATAACTTTTTACGTTGGCCACTTTCGCCAACGAATAAGTATGTGTCGTCCAACAGCTGAAATTAACGATTGACCGGTTACGAACATTTTGAGGTTAATTAAATTTTTTGACATATGAGAGACGAATATGCAAGCTACGACATATGATTATTTTCCAAGGCACTTGTTAGTTATTCTTAAAATTGTGCCATCGCTGTTGTTTTCAAAATTCAATAGGATAAAAATTTTACATTACGTTACTATGAATAATATCCCAATTTAAAAGTGATACCTAATAGAAAGCGAAGGATAGAAAATTTCAAGGGTGACAAAAAAACAGAGAAAAAAGGCCCACCTTGTCTTTTTCTTTTTGATTCCGTTATTATCGTTTTTCTTTTTGTCGCTTTTCTTTTGCGACGGAGCCGTCGTCGTCCCCATTTCCGTCGAAGATAAATTCTGAGGCTGAAGCAGCACTATATCCTCGTTTTTCCTTTTCACCCCCGTCCCGTTACTGCTAACACTCTCAATTCCCTGCTGGAAAATCCCTAGATCCTGATGCATGGGTGAGTTTTCCAACTTCTGCGGCGATCCCTTGTACTCCAGGGGCGAGCCCATATTCGAGAACATATCGTGCTGCTGCTGTTGCAACCCCAGCATGACCTGTATGGAGTGCACGTTCAGGTTGTCCTGGTTTTTGCCCTGCAAGAGCGTGGAGCTGAGCGAGGGCAGCGGCTGGTTGGAGTAGTCGGAAAAATTGGCATCTTCGAACGGCGTACCTTCCATGGCATCGATTAATCAGAATTGCGTAATAAAATTAAGACCGAATCAAAACAATTGGCCTAATTCAGGCGATTAAGTAATAATAAGCGGAATTGGATACGATTTTAATACACTGTTAGATTAGTACTGAGTTTTGCCATTATTATTTGATCCAATTTATAGTTAACGAGCTTAATTGGAGGCCGGCGAAACGGCCAATCGCGTTCGTTTCCTAAAGGGTTGCTTCAGATGTTATTGGATGGCCGAGTCGAGGAGGAGGGGCTTCGGCTCTTGCAATAAGCGCGTTAGCAAAGGACTTACTTCGAAATGTGAATTGTCCTGAGTTCTGGAACTTCAGGCGTCGTTACTATTATGGCATGGTGGTCACGTGCGTTAATGCACGACATGCGGGTTTTCTGGTAATTGCAACTCTCTCTCTGTGTGGGAAACGACCGCTCTTGTACAGGGTGCACACATTGTAAGATGAATTTGTTTTTCAAAATATAGGTAATCCATTCCTTTACTATTTGTTATCGGAGTAGGCCGTAATTTTAAGTTAGTAGGTTGGATATCAAGTTAAATTAAACAAATTTAATTTGATGTTATTACAGCATACATCAACTCATGACAGTTCAAATCAAATAGATCAATTCTCAACTTTATGCAAATAGTTGACAACAGACAATATTGACTTTGACAATCCTTGGAAGTAAATATTGGCAAATTTTTGGGTATAAGTTAACTAAGCTGCAACTTCACACGTATCAGTCATTTTTGATCGCATTGCAATAACTTGGTAGGTACAGCGGCGAGCATGAAAAACGGGCCATGTCTTAAAGCTAAAATACTCAAAATCTAGATTTGTGGTCGTACTTTTCGATTACAGAAAACTGTAATCGTCATTGAAATGTCACTATTATGTGATCGATGAAAACAGTGATTTCTTAAATTTTTTATCGACTCTTGCCATGAAATCTGGATGGCATGTCTTAGCTTAAGTGAAAAGTACGTCATTGCACTCCTTGATGCTGTTTTACAGTAAAGCTAAGACATGCTGTCCAAATTCCATGGCAAGAGTTGATAAAAAAAATTAAAAATCCCCTGGTATATCAAACCACATATTCTACGTTATTATATTTATTATGATTGCGGGAAAATTAAGGAATTTGTTTAAGGATAGGAGGGAAAAAATTTTCATTGAAGTTATTAGATTCATTAAAGCATATACAGTTGTGTGTCAAGATTTTTTGTTTTAATTTACTGAAGTTGTTAATTAGAATTAATATTTTTGAATAAGAATTTGTAATCAGATTAAAATGTAAAATCACTTTAAAAAATAAACCTTAACGACATTATTTTTTGTTATGAAATAGACGTTTTTTTTTATTGTTTAACTTCACCAAGAGTTTTTTTTTCATCCATTTCGAAGCTAACAAAAGCTCGTCCCTTGTAGGTACTGTTCTGAATAATGAACAAAAAAATAATAAATTCTATGACTTTGTGAAGAAAAACATTTAATTAGAATTAACAATAATACTAATAATAGTTGATTCAAATTTATACTTTTACACAACAATTTATAATCAGATTAAAAAAAAAATTACTTCAAACAAGAGATCACCCGGTATTATTAAAATTAAAAAGCAAATCAAACGTAAAATTACTTTAACAAAAAAACCTTAACGATATTATTTTTTGATCATCCGGTATTTATTAAATGGGCATCTTCTTGTCTAACATCACTACGAATTATTTTCATCTATTTCTTTCAAATAAATAAAACAAAAGACGAACAATCATGACAGCTAAGCTCATGCCCGCGCACTGTTCAAAAAAAGCTAAAAATTAAAAACAAATCAAACGTAAAACTACTTTAACAAAAAAAACCTTAACGACATAATTTTTCGATCATCCGGTATTTATTAAATGGGCAACTTTTTGTCTAACTTCACTAAGAGTTTTTTTTTTCATCCATTTAGTTCAAATAAATAAAACAAAAGGCGATCGATCCTCAGAGCTAAAACAAAAGCTTGTCCCTTGCACCGTTCAAAATAACGAACAAAAAATAATAAATTCTATGACTTTGCCAAGATCACCCGGTATTATTAAAATTAAAAAACAAATCAAACGTAAAATTACTTTAACAAAAAAACCTTAACGACATTATTTTTTGATCATCCGGTATTTATTAAATGGGCATCTTTTTGTCTAACATCACTACGAATTCTTTTCATCCATTTCTTTCAAATAAATAAAACAAAAGACGAACAATCATGACAGCTAAGCTCATGCCCGCGCACTGTTCAAAAAAGCTAAAAATTAAAAACAAATAAAACGTAAAACTACTTTAACAAAAAAAAACCTTAACGACATTATTTTTCGATCATCCGGTATTTATTAAATAGGCAACTTTTTGTCTAACTTTACTAAGAGTTTTTTTTTCATCCATTTAGTTCAAATAAATAAAACAAAAGGCGATCGATCCTCAGAGCTAAAACAAAAGCTTGTCCCTTGCACCGTTCAAAATAACGAACAAAAAATAATATATTCTATGACTTTGCGAAGAAAAAAATCAATTAGAATGAACAATAATATTAATAGTAATAATTGATTCGAATTAATACTTTTAAAGATCAGATTAAAAAGATACTTCAAACAAAAAAAGTTTTATTTTTTGATCGCCCGGTATTATTAAATTTGTCTGACTCCAGTAAATGCTTTTTTTATCAATTTCATTCTAATAAATAAAACAAAAGGCGATCGATCCTCAAAGATAAAGCTCGTGCCCGTACATTGTTCGAAATAACAAACAAACAAACAAAAATAAGTTGTATGATTTTATGAAGCTAGATTTTGGGGAAAAAAATTAGAAAAAATCTGTCGAGTTACAAATGTTAGTTGTTATTTTAAGTAACAGGTGTTCTTTTAAATTTAGCGTTGGAGTTGGCGGTGACAAGGTTTTTATTGTGAACGCACCACAATTTGTGACACATCTGTTATCTGTCAAGCCAATTTCTTTGAATTTTGAAATTTAAATTGGTGCTTTTCGAATGAAATGGTTTCCTCGCAAGTTGATGGTGAGCGGCAGTATTCAATTCAAAGTTGTTTTGAATAATTCCGTTAACAATTTCTCGACAACAACTGTCATTTTGACGATGGTTTATTACAATTAAATTTTCATAGCCAACTTCGACACCAGATTTAAAAAAAACACTCTTTATTCAATTCAAAGTTGCTTTGAAGAAAGCCGCCAACAATTTCTCAATTGACAATTAACTACTGTCATTTTGATGATGGTTCACAATTAAATTTTCGTAGCCAACTTCAACGCCAGATTAAAAAAAAACATTCTTTATTTGTGTGAAATGTGTGAGATATTGAAGAGCGTCATCTATTGTATTTTTTAATAATCTGTTTACCCATGTGGAAGGCGAGTAATTCTTTGTTTTGTCACTGTTTCAAATTGTAATTTTTTTCAATTTATGAATCTACTGAAATGTACTCGAAAATCAATTGTCTTTTGTTTTCATTTCATTTTTTAATATTGCTGTTGTGTATTTTTAAAAATTTTGTTCGTCTGTTTTCTTTGTTTTGTCACCTTTCCTTCCATACAGTCTTTTTTTTAATTAAATTTTATTAATCTATATGGTGTTTTCCATACTTCAAAAAAAAAAACATTTCTCCCTCGTTATTATTAATCTTGCATACAATTGAATGTCATTAACTTACTAGCATAAAAATGCCATTAAATTACTTTCAAAGTCGGAGGTATAAATTGCAGTAAAAAATAGAGGCCCCCAAGTTCGACCCTTGAGGAAGTCCTGAAGTCCCAGAATTTTAATGAAGATATTTCATTAGCCGCCACCCTCTATGTAATCTGCCCGTCGAAAAGAATTAGAATACTTAGTAGACAGGAGAAGTCTTTAGGGTAGAAGTTTTATTAACCCGAAGTTTTAATAAATTCAAGTAAAAGACGCAGGTTGTTTTTAAATCGGGCGTTTCGAAACTTCACTGAGATAATGTTTTGAGTTGACTATGAGCAATGCAGTTTTTTATTTCAATTAAAGTAGGTACTTATTGAAAAATAGAAAAATAAAATAAATATAAATTTTTTTAAACAGAATTAAGATATCGTATATTGCGCTAGTATTTCCAACTCTGTCTCATGTAAAGGGTAAACGAAAACAACTGGCGGAGTAGATAAACTGTCTAAATGGGTAATTTAATTAAGGCCGATGATTATGAATTGCCGTCCAATAAGAAGCCATCAGCAGAGAGAGAATCCCGTAATAAATGAGCGTGTACGCATTTGTTTCAATCACCCATAAGTGAATTTATCAATTTACCCAATTTTTGCCTGTTAGCGACAATAGCTATTAGTGCAGCTATTAGTATATTAGTTTAACAGCCCAGATTCTTTAATGCAATCCAGCTCAATATTGTCCAATTGTTGCTATTAAAACATTTCACACAGTACACATGCAGCAGTCAAATACGAACTTTTATTCCGTGGGGTTGCACGCACTTTTTTCCCGCGGTGCCGGTGGTTTCTGTGACTTGCGTTTCGGCTGTGATTTGACTTTTGAGTGCATACTTACCTAACACCCGCAGAAACTTTATTCCTCGTCGACGTTTCTAATCAATCTCTATTAAATTAGCAAGTTTTTTTTTTGCGTTTTGTTTCCGTGTTTTAAAACGAACGTGTTGTTCAAGTTAGTAAATTTTGAATGTCTACAGTAAATGCAGGACGCCCTCTTTGAGTGCAACGCAGAAAATAACATGTCTGTGCAGTACCTACTTTTTTTTTCGTTGTGTTATAAGAACAGTGAATTATTATAGTAAAATTTTTAAAAAATACATATTTAGGTGTTTATTTATTTAAAAAAATTGTTTCTTTGTTGTTCAAAATATGTTGGTTATGTTGTGACGTTGCGGCTGCGTTCGATGAGTTCAACAAAACTCAGCAAACTAAAAATGAAGAGTCGTTGAACGCCTTGATGCTCGCAGCGATACAGCAAATGTTTCGATTTGCAAAAGAGAGGTTAGAAAACTGTCAAGCAATTTCAAGGTGTGGTGTTCAGCAACATCCAGACTGGCTGTAGTGCTAGTGTTATTTGTATAGTCTTGCGTCACACGTTTGGAAGACTGATTATCCGATTCTATTTCAATTTTGATAAAACGATGAGTGATCGCGAAAGAGAGGTTAGAAAACTGCCAAGCAAATTCGAGATGTGGCGTTCAGGCTATTATTTTGTAGCTAACGAAACTGGTGTTGTTTTACGTGTCATACGTCACGAGGACTAATTATTAGATTCTATTTAAATTTTGATCAAACAATTAGTGATCGCAAAAGAGAGGTTAAAGAACTGTCAAACAATTTCAAGTTGTGTCGTTCAGCAACATCCAAATTGGCTACTGTTTTTGTTGCTAGCGAAAATTAGCAAACATTTTGTTAGTCTCCATTGAACGTAACTGATTCTACCAGAAATTATTTGACTTATTTGCGAATTATGAATTTTGCTAGTAGACGTGCTTAGAATTTTAGAACTGGCGAAACTTTCACGAAAATTATGATGTCAACATAAAAAATGTTCTGTGTTGTTCAAAATAAGTTGATGATTTCGTTCTTTATCACATAAATTATGACATAAAATGTTTCAAAATAAATTGCCAATGGTTAGTTCCTTGTTCTTCCTCTTTGTTTTCTTTTTCGCCTTCCTTCTCTTCTTCTTCTTTTCATTTTCGTATACGACAACGAAGCTACTTCAACCAGTCACGATGTTAATATTTGACACTTTTTTTTAACTTAATAAGTTGGCAATGATCACAATGACGTAAAGAAATAACCGGATGACATTATGATATGACAGATGACAGTTATTTGAATTAACGATTTCATAAACTTAGTTAACTCTAAATGTATTAGTTAAAAATAAATGTATTTAAAAAAACCAATCTAAGGGCCGTTTTCATAATAGAACTTTAAATTTAAAGTGACTTTAACCTATAAAAACACATTAGTTTTCCTATGCTTAAAGTGACTTTAAATTAAAGTCTCCTTTAGCACTATTATGAAAACGGCCCTAATAACCGTGTTTGTAAATTTTGATATTTAAAGCGTCTTGTGTTATTTTATTGTTTTGTGTGAATCACAGCCTAGTAAATTTCTCATAATAATGAGGTAATAACTGAATTAAAAAAGCTATATAACATTCTTTGGTGAATTTAAAAACAAAAAAGTTATTTGTGGATTTGATAGATTTTCGCTTTTGGAGTGTACCACGAAAATGGAGTAACAAATAGTAGTTCATTTTAATCATTGAAACCGCAGCCTAAAAAATTGACTCAACAACGCTTGTTCGGTTTCTAACTTCCGATATTAACTGGGGTACTTACAAAATAACCATCCAATTTGGGACACCCTGTATTTTAATGTAAGTCACGCTTTGATTTTAGCAATTAGAAGAGCATTCATTTTTGATTGGGTACCGTTCTTTCCAACTTATTATTTTTTTTTTACTGACTCTCGTAATTTACTTTTGTTTCATTCATTTTGCCCTTCACCCTTCTTTCTAATAATGGCAGATAATTTGACGTGGTTGGCAAATTTTAATGAATTTCCTTACTTTTAAAGAGATACCTCAAATTTGCATTTTAAGACCTTGAATAAAAACAATCTGTATCTACGTGGTCTGACCAACAAATTACGCGTCTAAAAGCAACAATGTTCAATTACAATTTATTTCTCTGTCGAGTTTCTTTACATTTATAGTTATTTTGAGTGTGCATGCATTTGACTGTCAACTGAATAAGAAGAGATTTTGGTCCGTTCAACTTTTTTTTATTATTATCGTTTGGAGTTGGCCTTGACTTGAGATAGCAAGAAATACTGTACGTCTTTACTTACATTAAAACGTCAAATATGGTAAGTGAAGTCAGCTGGTTATGGCTGTAGCATCGACATACGCTTACCGAAGCAAAAGCAACTTCAAACGTGAGAGTTTTTGAACGCATGAGATTTTCAATGCGTCAGAAAATGACGAGCAATTTATCTAATATAAAATAAAGTGTTCCAATGTTGTGTTCTCTCTAATCTATGTAGTAAGCATGTACAGTAGACCTCGGTTATAACGGCCTCGGTTATAGCGATCCACCGTTTATAACGAACTACAATTCAAGTCCCGTCATTTTTCCCTATTTAACAATGTAAAAATTCACCGGTTATACCGAACTCGTATATAACGAACCATCGGATATAAAAAACCTGAAAAAGCCAAAGTTGATGAAATTTTTATCGGTTATAACGAACTTGGATTACAAAGTAATAAACTGAGCCATAAAGTAATAAGGGTAGAACATTGAATCTTTTTTTATTCGGTGGGTTTTCGATGTAGTTTTACATTAAAACTAGAAATGAGTTTTTCCCGAGATATGAGTGAAAACTAACAAAAGAAAGTTGCATTTTCGTTAATATTTTTTTTTAATCAAAATAATTTGTTCGGGAAGATGTATTATTTTTAAATCGAAAAGGTATTAATTAGCTTTGCTCTGTTTTGTTGATTTAAATTGACCAAATACAGATTATTTTTTTACTATATGCCGGTCGTATAAAATATAAGTTAAGAAAATTATACGACGAAATGATGTGACGTGACAAGCCGCAAGCCTGTTTCACGAAAGTTAGAAGGAGATAGTTACATAAAAATTCTTTGACTTATCTATCGATCATCGATCGGCATATAGAGAAAAAATGAACTGTAGTCTATGAACTATGTGCCAATTCTGAATTAAACTACATTTTCTTTGGGAATAAAATGCAAATGCCCATAAAAAAAAACTCAGCCTTTCCGATCTTGATAATATAGGTTTTTTTATCGATGAAATTTCGTCTACTTTCTTTCATTTTCATTTTTGGGACACGTTGTATAATGTTGCATTTTTGTGTCATTATCGCTTATTACGGACTTCGGATATAACGAACCAATTTTGATGATCCCTTGAGGTTCGCTATAACCGAGGTCTACTGTATTTTAAAGTAGTAAGTCGGTCACAGCCGCTACAGTCTTTTCAAAATGAAACGGAAGAAAAAAGAGAACGTTTTCCTAGTACAAAAGACATTAAACAAAATTTGTTAAATTAACTGAAGAGTATAGGATGATAATACCGAGTGATTTTTTTAAATTTTTTATCAACTCTTGCCATGAAATCTGGACGGCATGGCTTAGCTTAAGTGAAAAATACGTCATTCCACTCCTTGATGCTGTTTTACAGTAAAGCTAAGATATGCCGTTCAAATTCCATTGCAAGGGTCGATAAAAAAATTTAAAAAATCACGCGGTATTTGTGACAATTAGGTTTTTTAAAATTAATTTTATGTTTTATTTGTTGATGTCTGACGTCTAAATAAGTCGACATAAATTCCAAACTGTAAAATATAAAGACATTTACGAAATAGTGCAGAAAGAAATTTTCTTGCCATTGTCTTTAAAGAGATTTCTCTTTCATTAAAAATTTTTTACCTACATATTTTAAATAATAATAATATTAATTATAATAATAATTTTAGTGACTGGCAGAAATTTTTTTTCAATAATCAATAATTATAGTACACAGTTTGGAGTAAAACATATTAAACTATCTCGTATAAAATTTTGCGTTGCGATTGTCTTTTTATAAAAAAATGCAATCTTCTTAATAGACATTTTACATAAATAAATTCATATCCATAAAATAAAATTAAAGTTTGTTAAAGTTCAATCATTAAAAATAATTAAAGCTGGTTCTTGTCCGATCAAAATTGTATCACAAACTCTTTTAAACGGACACTAAATGGCGCATAAACACTTAACGTTTCGCAGTCGTTCGAAAGCTTCGTCAGAAGTGAAAATTATAAACATGTTGTCAAAATAAACAAGGTTGTCAACGGAAACTGAAAAAGTAACTTGTTTTTTTTTTTAAACTGCGAAACGTTAAGTGTTTATGCGCCATTTAGTGTCCGTTTAAAAGAGTTTGTGATATTAAGAATAATATAAAATAAAATAGAAAGGAGGGTGGCTTTGTTTGAATTGGCTTCCATGGACGACGGCCGCGGAAGCCTTCAAGTTAAATTAAGAAGCCTCTACAGGGTAGCTTTGTTTAAATGACAAAATGACTGAACTTTTGAAAAGTACTAGATCTTGATTCAGCAAAATATTTCCACTATTTTTATATGTACTACAATATTAATGCGAGAAGGCAGACACAAATACAACAAACGTTTAGTAACGTCAAAAAGTGACAGAAAACTGTTTTTTTTTCTTTGTCAATTATAGAATATGCACGGTTTGGAATAAAACATATTGAACTATCCCCGTATAATAACTTTGTTTTTTAAATGTTTGCGTTGCAATTTTCTTTTTATATAAAAAATACAATCTATAAACAAGTATTTCTACATAATAAGACATTTAAATTTTTAGATAAATTCACAACCTCAAAATAAAATTAAAATCATTAAAAATACATAATATAAAATAAAATAAATAATATAAAATGTTACAGGAAGGTGGATGGCTTTATTTTAAATGATAAAATCAATTCAACTTTTGAAAAGTAATGATTTGATTCAGCAAATTGATATTTATATACATGGTACGACAGTCAAACCTGACGTTTTTAGTTTGAGTGTCACCCAAGGTAGGAGCGAAAAATTTGGAAGAAAACGGTGTAATTCGATTCCACAAGTGTGGAAGTTTTGTATTTATGGAGCAGTGAGGCAATGAGCATCGCGCCTTGGTCATAGGGACGTATTTCAAAAACGGTGATTCCGTTACGATCACGCAACGAAAGTTCCGCCAGCATTTCAATGTTCCTCCCACACGGAATGCGATATAATGTAGGTGCAAAACTTTTGCACTACGTCTTCAGCTATGCCAAGGAGGAGGGGTGGGTCTGGTCGAACCATCAGAATCCCGGAAAACATTGAAGTCGTGCGTAATGCGGTGGAACAAAATATCCGTCGATCTGATATAATTTTTCGCACATGATGATTTTTTAAAAATTCTTTTCTATATTAAAAATTTCCGGACATCTCATGTCTTCTTAAAAAGAGAAATATTTTCTTTGTCGAAAATTGTCTGTGTTATCCCCTCTCAAAAAAAATGTCAGGTTTGACTGCCGGACCCTATAGAACACCCATATAGGGGAAAGTTGCCTACATTGGACCGGCTCCTAAATTGGACCGCTTTTGAATAAATACAAATAAACTAGAAACTTCAATAACAGTAAGCACTACATGTACCTCAGATGGTACTGTATTAAACAACGTTTCTGCAAGTATTTTTTTTTTCAATACCGATAGATACTTCTAGTTGGTTTTAATTTAAATTGAATTGAAGTGGTCCAATTTAGGAGCCAGCCCAATATAGGCAACTTTCCCCTACCATAGTTCGGAATAAAACATACTGAACTACCCCTATAGAATAACTTAATTTTTTCTTTTCATATAGAAATAACGCGTTATCGAGAAGGTTCTGAACTTGCCTTTATTTTGGGTCTGTTCGAACAGCGAGTTCCGACTAATTCCGAACCGTTCAAAACATGCACTCATCAGAGTTGTACTTCTCAAACGAGGTGTCAAAATAATTCACTACTTCCAAGGCCAACTGAATTGATCAGAACCTGTGGGTCGAACAA
The DNA here is from genome assembly GCA_958336345.1 of Dorcus parallelipipedus. Lineage (NCBI taxonomy): Eukaryota > Metazoa > Arthropoda > Insecta > Coleoptera > Lucanidae > Dorcus > Dorcus parallelipipedus. Next base: position 37,261,534 of record OY284483.1, on the reverse strand, counting down.
ACCTTTTATGACGGCACGTCGTAACTTGCAACCTTGAATTACTGCGAGCTGTCAACAGCGTCAGCTATTGACGAAAATGAGCAACCAAGAGATGGCGCTTTTAATAAGGAAAACAAAGAACTGTCATTAATGTTTTGCTTCCATTCATTATTATTATTATTAAGTTAGATAAAGACTTTGCATAGACATAAGCACACAACACGTACATAAGAATATTTATTCGTGCGGAAGCATCACACACAAATTGTTCAGTTTAATGTTTTTCATAGGTTAACCAAACGTCATTTCAATAGGATAGGGCCCTTCGCAAAACCTCCGCTAGGTGTCCGCCACTCCGTGATTTTCTTCAATCAAAAGCTTCGAGGTATTTGCAATAAAATAAATATTTAATTTCGTTAATTGCGTTTTATTATCCATTTCGTAGAACATTGTAATTAAATGAATATAAAAAGTTAGGTTACGACGTGATCTAGCAAAATTTGCATTTGACATAAGCTGACTTGATAACGGTTTTTTTTTTAAACGCACTTTACAACCTATAAACAAAAACTCCTACATTTTAAACACATTTTAAATTAATAAAATAAATTTGTTATAAAATTAACATTTGTCTAACTACATAATAATAATATACAAATAAAAGTTTTATATACATAATAGAGAGGAGGATGACTTTGTTATAAATGATTAAACGACTTCAACTTTTTAAAAGTAAAGAATTTGATTCAGAAAACTATCTCCACTACATTTATATTGCAAAATATTGAAGCGAGAAGGCAGAGGCTAATGCAGCATACGTTCAGTAACGTCAAAAAGTGACAGAGAAGTTGTTTCTTTGTCAGTTATAAAATATACACAGTTCGGAATAAAACCTATTGAACTGCCCCCGTATAATAACTTAATGTTTTTGATAATTTTTGCGTCGCAAACATAAAATCTATAAATATATAATTTTTCTGCTTCAATCGTTGAAAATAATGAAAGCATGGCTTCGTTTAAATAATGAAATGGCTTCAACTTTTGAAAAATAATGAATTTGATTAAACAACTTTATATTTATATTATACATAATATTAATTGAGTTAATTATACTCAGCTGAGACAAAAATAAATCCTCATGCCAAATCTTAGATTTTCGAATATACAGGGTGTTACAATGAGAATGAGATACTCGAACCCCTTGATTAATCCAAAACTAAACGTTATTAAGGATTTCGAATTATTTGAATGCATTTTGGACCAAAACAATACTTTCATTCTTGTAATGTACATTTATGTGGGTTTTTTTGAAAACGCGCATAATATTATTATTAGGGTCAGCCAGAAGAAGTTTCCGCCGAAATAAAACGTGATGTTATCCGTTGTAAAAATAGTATGTAATGAAGAGACGACGGAATGCAGCTAGCAACACTTGTTGAAGGTCTGACGTATCCAATTGAGCCAATTAAGGGAACATTACTGGCAATTGAAGTTAACTCGCTTAATTGATAAAGTGTAGGGGTCAGTCGGGAGACTGTTGGCAATCGCCCCACACTAATGCGGGACACGCAATCATCTCGTTGCTATTGTAAATTTATCAGTGTGACACAGGAACATCCGCCGACGGAATGATGTCTCCAAAAAATTATGAACCACATCCCTTACTCGTATATTAAATATTTCACGTTGTATTTTAAAAGTATAACTAAGAGAAAGAGTAAATATGTTTGTAACAATTTAAATTAATTAAATTAAACTTACACGTCTCAAAGTGTAGGTAACAATTATTATTGTTGAGTCATCAAGAAACTAAATAAAAGGCTTGATTTTATCTTTCTTCCGCCAGTTGGTCCACCTAATTCACAATGCGTGGGAATCCCGCATAGTTCTGAAATCTCGATGTAACTTTGTGCCCCCCGATCCTTGCGGCATAAAATTTAATATGATCTGTGGTCGCGTGCTACCCATATACGCTCACCATCCCCTATGAAGTTACACCCTCTTCGAGTGGCGCGTCATAATAGCATATGTGCAGACTTATGCTTATAATTACCTACATGCATTAACGCATAACATATTTTAACGGTACAAAATCAAGATGCGAAAAAATGGAAGCTTCATTTTACAACGTCACATCTTAAAGTTACAGTTTCGTTACATCCTGTTAGTGAACGTTCTCTTTGTATTTTTCTTATTGATCTACGACACTTTGTTTGTTCTTTAACATGTATTTCAATCCATGTATGTACTATGTAGATAGAAAATCAATTGAAGCAAAAAGTATTTGATAATAATAGGACGAGGAAAATAATATTTTCAACTAGTGATCAACTTCTACAGGGTTTTCAACAATGTCCGAGTCTCACGTGGTCACCCAAATTAGGCAACCAAACTTACACTTATGGTAATAGTTAAAATAAAATACTCCAACCATAATAATAGAATAAAATCAGTGGCGTAACAGAATTAATTTTGCCTGTACTTAAATAATATTAACTGTAATTTGTGAAAACAACAAATAAAATTTACAAAACTTGAACGTCGGGATTATGACCAATTACAACCACGCGCGCCTGTGTTCAATTTAGTTACTTTTTTTAGTGACAGGAAAACATTTTAGCGACAGTGTCGCCAATCTGTGGAAAACAAATCTTCCCAGAAAATCACGTGAGACTTAATATTTTTGAAAACCCACTGTACAAGCTTCGTTGAACAAGACGTCACTTTCGGTGCTCGTTGTGCAGTATATCATTTTTAAACGCTGCAGTTTGTAATATACAGGGTGTCCCTAAGATGTTGGACGGTGCTTAACCACAGATTCCTGGGCTCAAAATAAGGCGATTTAACCCAACTTATCCGTATCCAAAAGTGCTTCGTTAAGCCGGTATTCTGTTTCAAGGTTCTTGGAAAAGAAAATCAATTTTGCTCCTAACAAAAGAACGCTTGAATTAATTTCGATTGTACATATCTGGGTGCGAGGGTGCACAGGAACGTAAATCACATGATGGTTTAGTAATTTGCATTGTAGTGGTCAGCTGGGGTTGCCCCGACGTAGATCTTAACAATAGCTTTTCTGTAGGTATAGTATAATGTATAACATAAGTAGGTATACTTTAATGAATTAACTGAAATTAATTAGAAAATTCATTGTGTTTCATTACTACACGTACAGGAGGAACTCATAGGTCTGCTTAAAGATTGCCTAGAGCAGGGATGGCGAACCTTTTTTTTATCAATGGGTCAAATTTAAGTTAAACATTTCGTAGTAATGGACCGCAGGTCAGATATTTTAAGTCACTTAAAAGTAAATCATTTTTTCTCTGTATAAAACGCTTCATTTTACCTGCAATCCATCGATGGGAATTTTTTTACTTTAATTAAAGAGCTCTTATTTTATTTTATCTATTTTATTCATTAGATGCAGCAGTGGAATGCATAAGTAGGTACTCACAAAATTTCGGCTGGATTGCAATGGGGCCCCGAGTATCCTCTGTATAGCTATTTGATGAATAATTCTGTTTATGGAAAGCAAATGGAAAATGTAAGAAAAAGATGTGACGTTAAATTAATAAATACGTTTGATAAATTTAGCAAGCATAAAGAATATGAGACGAGAAGGATAATAGATGAGAATAATGTACTTTTATATAAAAAGAAAACAAAAGTAAAACTAAATAAACCCATTTATGGTGGCTCTGTTGTACTAGAATTGTCAAAATTACTAATGCATAAATTTTATTACAACATACTAAAATCAAAATATAACGACAAAATCAAACTGTTAGGAACAGATACTGACTCACTTATTATATATGTTGAAACTGATGATATTTATAAAGATATAAAAGAAAATATACAACATTTTGATACAGATGATTATACAATTGATTGGATGCCTAAAGAAAATAACCTGTGAGCAAATAAAAATCAGATTAGAGCAGGCGGTGCAAAGAAAATGTATGTCTGTGATTAAATAAAAAGTCAATAAATTTGACAGTTCATGAATATATTACATTAATTAATTCAGTTAATCACAGACATACATTTTCTTTGCACCGCCTACTCTAATCTGATTTTTATTTGCTCACTTTTTAATAAAGTACTTGGTTTATACAATACAAAAAAAATACGAATACAAAGGAATACCGATTGTTGGTTTAAGATCAAAAATGTATGCATTTAGATATGATTTTATGAAAGACAATAAAATAATATCAAAAGAAAAAAAAGTATGTAAGGGAATAAAAAATGCAATATTGAAAAATTAAATTTCAAATGTACAAAGATTGTTTATTTAATAATGAAGTAACAACAGAAATAATTTATAATATTGTATCTAAAGATTTAAAATTGTATACTTAAAAAACAACTAAAACTGCATTATCACCGTACGATGATAAAAGATGTTTAATTGATAATATTAACACTGTTCCATATGGTTATAATTTCACCGGAGTAAATGATGGACAATCAACACAAGAGAACAAACATCAATGAAGATGTAAATAACCATAAAGAATTATTTGAATTATTACATAATAAAAATAAATAAAAATGACATTGTAATTGGAGAAGGAATAATATCTGATTACATATTCCCAATTTTAAAAAACATAGAATTTGATTTAACAAAATTACCAGACTTTATTCAAAAAATTAAAGATCTTTTTATAACAAAAAATTATACTCTTGATAAATTAATTGATATTTATAATTCTATTCCAGAAGAACAACAGGAATTGAAAAATCTATTTTATCTTTAATTAATAAATACAAATGATTTTAACACAAAATTTATTTTTTAAATTTGAATCTAATATAAATCAATTAAACATTTAAAAGATAATAAAGTTATTGAAACATTAATAATAAAACATATTGCTATGTTATCTGGATTCTTGCAGATTTTAGCATAAATTTATTTGTTGCAAATTTTTTTGTCTTTGGCCCCACGTTGGGCGCCAATTTTATGCAGTGTTATGGCCCCTAGTTGGGTGAAGCCAATTTTATGCGGTGAAATGGGACATTTTTCAAAGTTTCTGATAATTGTTGCAAATTTTGCATTCGTTGTTTTTCTCAGGGTGATTTTCGTCAATATTCTAAATCTTATTTTTGTTTATATCTTATTAGTTTATTGCTGTTCTTAAATTTGTTGATATCGGTGACGGCTTCTGCTCCTCTCCCGATGCAGTGTATCTCGTAGGCTGGCTTTTTTCTCGTGGAGTGTGTTCGTTATGTGATAAGTTTCGAATGCAAATGGCACTCACGAGTAGGGATGTTCAGAATCGAATCGATTCTTTGCAAGCGATGCATCGAAAGAATCGAATCTATTCAATTTGGTGTGAATCGATTCAAGCATCGAATCGGAAAGGTGTGGACATACAACCAATTTTTTTATCTATATGTTACTGGCAGCCCAAAATGATAAAATTGTGGGTAGGGAAAGTCCGCGGCATAAAAAAGAACATTTCAAATTACAGAAATTTCTTTAACCATTAACGAGCAAAAATTTGCGTTGCACACTTGAACAGTAGGTATAGGTGAGTGTAGAACAATAGCTCCTAAAATAAGTGAAGTGTGGAAGCATTTTATTACTGATAACAGCAAATCTGTTCGTTGTAAACACTGTAATGGAACTATAAAATATGATGCTGCGACATAAGTTTTAATTTCAAGAATAGAAAATGGTGATCTATGTATTGAATCGAATCGATTCTACTGGCGGATTTCACAAACGTTACTTAAATTTAATCATCCGTTAAAAGTAAACGTTGCCATGGTTACATGTGTTGAAGGTATAGAAATGATTATTCTTAATCAATGATTAAAGTTAAGTGACGTTTGTGAAAATCCAGCGTAAGTGTTTAAATTGAATCGATTCAATTGAATCGATTTATTTAACTGTTTTGAGCATCCCTACTCACGAGCCCTTACATTCAAAATTACCGCGTCAGTGTACGTGTCGTGTGTGCGTGTGTGTGTAAGTAAAGAAAAATGCTCGTTGAAAGTGATAAAAATGAATGAACGTAAACAATACGAAGCCCGTTTTGTATGCGCACTGGTTGCATTAGTTAAAATAGCTCAGACGCGGCGCCCCTCACTGATCCAATTTCCGAACTCCGCGCTGCCGCTTACATAAAGTCCCTAGATAGTATAAAGTACGGCAATAGGGAAGCCATTTTCTGGCTTATTATGCGCGGGAATTTTAAAATGAAGATTTTAGTTGATTTTCATGACAACGGAAAATACACGTAATTGTCAATTTTTTAGAGCCAACCTTTTAGCACAATTAACCATTGTAAATCGATAAAAATAAACAAAATCCAATAACCGTCACAAACCACAAAACCACTAGAAGCACCACGGGGCACGGACGAGTACTTTCGAGCAAGCACAAATATTTTACACGTAAGTCAAAACTGCAATATTTCCGTTACCTGCAAAAACTACTCCATTTTTTTCTATCAAAATTCAAAAGTGTTTTAATAATCTTATCTTCAACGTCTGTAGATTAATGTGGCTTATTTATTATGGTGTTTTTAATATGATTTATTTCGTATTTCTAATTCCTTTTGGGAGCTGACATTTATCAACTGCCAAAAAATCTAAAACTTCTTCGTCTCCATGACAAATATTTGTTGATTCAACTCAAATACATAAGTCTGCATCAAGTCTGTTTGTGTCACGTGACACAGACGCCATGTTTTGGCTAGTTTTTAAAATTTGGTCCTAAACTGTGTATTGCCGTACTTTAGTAATCTAGGGACTTTACCGCTTAACAGTTTTCAACCAACGTCCGGCCGTCAATTCCATTAATAAATCGATTATTCTAATTCTAGCTTTAAATCCTATCTAATTACAAAAATTCTAAATAATCTACTTATTATATACATGTAATTTAAAATCGCCTATTTCTATAAATATTTACACAAACTTAGTATATTTGATAAACCCTTGAATTTAATAATTGTACACAAATAAATCCTGTAAAACATAACTTATACATTACTCCAAATTTCTTTTTACTATTTACAAATTATTTCATTGAAAAGTCTTTTGTTTAGCTTATAAACACCGCAATATGCAATGGAAATTTTATGATTTTAATAATTATAGGGAAGTAAAATGTAATTTACTAAAAGAAAATATTAGAGATGAAAATAATTTTATTTGGAGAATAAAAGGTCATGGATCTGTAGAAAATTCAAATAATTTTATAATCGAACTTTCATTAACAGTTGATAATATACTAGTAGATTTCAAAAATGAACTATATATAGATTTAACAATTTTTTATGAGATATAAATGTCCTTATTATTATCAAAAGAAGGTTTATTTTCTTCATTAATGAATTAAATGTACGGATATAGTTCGGAGATCTGTTTCATTTCTCGACAACTGACGTAAATATTATTAAAATTTTGAACAAAATAATAAATTTATTCATATTAAAACAAGTTCATTATAGAAAAAATAGAGTTAATTCTTGACGCTTCACTTGCGCCTCACTCAAACAAAACAAATTCAAATTTACCGCTTCCAAAGATAGCCAATCACACATTAGGTATGAGCAAAGTACAAAAGTCACATAAAATACCCTAATTTATCCATTGCACACAACGAAAAGCACGTAAAATCAATCTGTACAAATTTAAAATTGCTAAACGCTAGCAAATTATTTAATAATCTCAACCATAGCGCAGTAAACCATAAGCAATTTCAATAATAATAGTTGGTACGTTGGTAGCACTGATGATCCAATTTGATTGAGCGGGAAATCACAACGGCATTTTTAAAGTACTGTGTATTTATAATTTCTCCTTAATTTATTGAGAATGGAAGAAATGGACGAAGTCTCGCCGGAAAGCACGTTTAGCATTTTAATCGCCACGGACAATCACCTGGGTTACGGCGAGAAAAAACCCGTAATAGGTAATGTTTGAGGTTATGTCACCCCGAATATTTCTTATGCCCGTTTTGCACAGTCAAAGAAATTGATGGACTTTTTGTCCTTGAATTTATTCATGCGTGTACATAAAATCGTCGTGAATAAATCGACGACAATAAATTCATGAATAAATTGCCAAATTAGAACCAGCTTTACAGTTGGGATTAATTGAAAGACGACAATAAAAAGTTGGAGTGTGTAATACAAAGTGACATTTGTAAATAAATTCAACGATTTCTTCATGAATAAATTTGCAAATAAATCCATCAATTTCTTTGACTGTGTAAAACGGGCATTAGATTCGTTCGTTTGTTCTGCACTTTCTACACTTTTAACTCCTGTACTCTACTTTTCTCACTTCTACTTACATTATATTATATACATCTCACTCTCTCATGCGCTGTCGGTGCAAAAAGGGTAGAAAAGTGCAGAACAAACAGAACAGGCCTATTAACTAACATGCACTTCTTCGGCAGATCAAGATTCTTTCAAGACGTTCGAGGAGATCCTGCAGATTGCGAGGGACAATAGGGTTGATTTCGTTTTGTTAGGGGGCGATTTATTTCACGAGGCTCAACCAAGTCCGTACTCTCTCTACAAATGTACAGAGTTACTCCGAAAGTAAGTTATAATATTACTAAAATAGGAAATAGATATATAAGAGAATTTGTTGGTAATTAGGTCAAAAAATACAAAAACATTTAAAACTTAAATAGGAGTATGCACCATGCACTTTAACCAAGGTTATTTTAATATTAATTGTAAAGTACTTTCCAACTGGTCATGTAACTAATATGAAGATCCTCACTTGTATTTTGTGTTATTTTATTTATTCTTTAAGCTGAGGAATACTGAGAAGACTAATATAAGCAAAATAGATTTGTTTCATACGTTTAGGTATTGTTTTGGCGATGATCCAGTTTCAATTGAATACCTCTCAGATCAGAGCGCCAATTTCAGGCACCTAAGAAACCCTGTCGTTAATTACGAGGACCCCAATTTGAATATATGCCTGCCCGTTTTTTCTATACATGGAAACCACGACAGTCTTGCAGGTTTGCTTTCACATAAATCTGTCTGAGGCCCAGTTGTAGGTACAATGCCTGTTTAAATCTAAACTAAACAACTAAACAGTTGTTGTTAAAGGTTTAAGCTAAACTGGAATTGTACAACTGGGCCTAACGTGATTTAACTGACGGTATAATACTTTCAGGAACCAAACAAATCTCTGCTTTGGATATACTTGCATCGCAAGGTTTAATAAACTATTTCGGACGATGGACGGACTTATCCGAAGTGGAAATTAAACCAATTCTATTGAAAAAGGGGAATACAAAGTTGGCTTTGTATGGGTTGTCTCATATTCCTGATCAGAGATTGGCTAGACTGTTCAGGGATCACAAGGTAAGTGATTGTGTATAATATTAACCAAGTACAACAAATAGTATAAATAATAAACCAGTGAATAGCCAATAAAGGAAGGAATCCAGGGGATTTAAAGTCGTCTTCAGAAGGTAATGCATAATACATGTCAAAATATTGGAGTCCGGGTGTTACCAGTGGTTTGCTCAAATTGTCAAATTTCCTCAAAAATTTACTAAATATTTAGTGTAAAAAAAGATAAAGAAACAAAACAAAGTCACCAAACTTTAAAAGACACAATTTTAAATTCTATGACCTTCTGAGGATGTCTTTAAATTGGATCACTTCATCTCATAAAAAATAAATATTGACCATGGGTGGATTGTTGTTTTCCTTGCGTAGGTTACAATGCCTAGGCCCGAAGACGAAGGATGGTTCAATCTGTTGGTTCTTCATCAAAACAGGGCAAACCGAGGAATAAAAAATTACATTCCCACAAGCGCAATCCCAGACTTCATGGACCTCATTATTTGGGGCCACGAACATGACTGCCGCTTAAAGGCGGAGGAAGCTGAGAATTTCTACATTTCACAGCCAGGTTACACTCTAAAATCAGATCGTTTAGTCACGTCACTGGTTTGTTCATTCCAGGCAGCTCGGTTGCCACATCCTTGTCAGAGGGAGAATCCTATAAGAAACAAGTCGGCATATTGAAGATTCACGGCGAGTCATTCCAGATAATTCAGATTCCGCTGGAGACAGTTCGCCCCTTTTTGTTTTCGACCATCGAGTTGATAGATCCGGACTCTCCTGGATATAGTTTTAAGGATCCTGTAAAGCAGTCGCTGACCAGGGTAAAGCAGAAAATTGATGAAATGATTTCTGAAGCAGAAGGAAGACATACAGGTATTTCTTTGTTTAATGTAGAAAGATATTTGTTAAGTATTAATGTTTAATTACTTCACTTTCATTGTAGATCCCGATACTGAACCACCTTTACCGTTAATACGATTAAACGTGAAGTACCACGAAGAACATCAGTTGTTCAACGCAATACGCATTGGACATGAATATGAAGATAAAGTCGCAAATCCCTCTGAAATGGTGAAACTTTCGAGGTTGAGACCGAAACAGCGAACGCGCGCCGAGAAACTCGAATTTGGTGAAGACTTAGAAAACGTAAGCACAACAAATAAGTTGAAAAGAAATCTAAAGAGCGCCTATTTTGATTCAGGTGGACGACTGGGCTACGCGAGTGGAAGATGTGATTGCGAAATACTTCGATGACAGTGAGACTTCCCATAAAATGTCCGTGCTCTCGGTCAAGGGCATGATCGAGGGTGTCTCCAGGTATATAGATAAGAACGACACCGACGCTGTTAACTTAATCTACGAGTGAGTAAACGTGCTTTGCATTAAAATACTCTTAAACACGCATTATTTTAATGTAGCCTTCAGAAGGAAAAGATGATGGAAAAATTAAAAGCCAAGGATCCGAACGAAGATCAAATCGAAGAGTGTTTTAAACTCATTCAGAGTGAGAGAGTGGTGAATGAAAACAAGGAACTCGATGAGGTGCGAAATAAAACATGGTTCCGTTCACTTGATTTAAAATTTATTTGTTGTAGTTACTGAAGGCGCTGGATAGTGACGCACGACCTTCAGCAAACTCTACAGATGCAGCAAAAAATAATGATGACGATGATCTAGATTATTCTAGCGATGTTGAGATTGTTCCTGTGGAGAGACCAAAAAGGGGGAGAGGTTCTCGAGGTGGAAGAATGAGCGCAAGCACTTCCAGAACTCCTCGCAGGAGAGGTTCAAGAACTAAATAAAAAAATTCATTCGTTCATTCCTATCGAAATATAATTTTGTTAATGTGATGTATATGTAAGAATAAAGTTCTTAAAATTTGTTGGAAAAATACTGATTCTTTTTTCGTTTTGTTGAGTGTTTTTGGTAAAATTTTTGGAATGTAAAAATTTAAAATCAAGAAAAAAATTTGAGTGCATTTTTTTTAATCATTCCTTTCATCCTAGGCTAATTAAGTAAATTCGAAATGAATTCAAATTGTATTTACTGAGGCTGGGTTCCTCAGTCCTAGTTTAACTTTAAATTCCATAGGAACAATTGGTTTTATAACCTGTGAGCAAATAAAAATCAGATTAGGGTAGGCGGTGCAAAGAAAATGTATGTCTGCTTAAATAAAACGTCAATAAATTTGACAGCCCATGAATGTATTACACGTATTACATTACTTAATTCAGTTAATCACAGACATACTTTTTCTTTGCACCGCCTACCCTAATCTGATTTTTATTTGCTCACTTTTTAATTGCTACCAATGGAATAAACAGGAGTTTAAAGTTAAACTAGGACTGAGAAACCCAGCCTTAGTATTTCTTAGCGTGTTCTATTAGCAGCTAGGCAATGTTGACTACAGTATAAATAATTACCTAGTAGCGTCACTTAAACGTCAGTGTCAAAAAAAAGACGCCATACTGTTTGATGCCCTTACGGAAATGTAAGAGCGTTTTGTTTTCACAAGGCGGAGCTACTCGGTGCATCAACGCGTTACTTTCTTTTCATTTGGGCTTCGAACACTGGAGCGCGAATAGCGGATACTCCCCGCACCCCTCATGCACCTGCTAAATGGTAGGTGCACGAAGCTTCAAAATGTTTGAGGTTATGTGACATGTCAAAGATTGTTTACGTTGTTTGTAAGTTTGATTTTTTCGCCGGTAAAGTAATCTGAACTCACAAGGTAGGTGCATATGATTGCTGAAGGTGTTACTAACTGTACACAATTAAATTTAACCGATTCTGAAAGTCAAAGAACATGACGTAAAATAGAGTAGTGTCGGCCATGAACGCCGCCATTGGTAGTCAAGCTACTCAAGCTCCTATTTACTGTTCTTGGTGTGTTCTTTTCGGAGCTGCACCGCGTTTCGAACCCGAAGGGCTTGATGCCCATGAAAAGAAAGCAGCCTAATTTGCAAATCGGTAGGTATCAAACAAAATGGCAAATGTGACAGTTACACTCGGGTGACGCTACTGTGTAGATTCTTATACTGCGTGTCGACTTTCTATAGAAATTTCAAATAACTTCCAGTGAATTCAGACGTCAAAAATTTTGTAATTTCATAACCAGTCCAGTAACTTCATTTCAAAATAATTTTAACTAAACCCCTCAAGGTTTATAGCGTTTTCGACTGACTGCCCCAGAGTACCCACTCAGAGTATTTTCATCTTATTTTAACCTAGTGTAATAACATGGGACAGAGATACTCTCAGAGTGCTCTGGTGCAGTCAGTCCAGAACGCTATTAATCTCATAAAATAAATAATTATTTCAGTTGATTCTGTTACAATCTGTCGTTTTGGTTTGATATCTGTCATAAAATAATTAATAGCGACCTTCACCAACCATAAAAATTGAGTTCTTTACCGACAATATGTGCAACTTTTTTATGCGTTTTTCACAAGCACAAGAAAATGAGGAAAAAAAAAGAGGATTACAATTGATTCTTGTCCTCTTTTTTTGGACAAGAATAAACATTATTTGAAAGTTTTCTTTTCTGTCATCGATCGTATTTTGTTTATTTATTTATTTTTTTGTGTCCTTCGAGGAAGAAAACGAAATTATTCTCATACTATAAACCTTGTAGTGTTATTTTTTTACGAAGAAAAAAGTCGAAATTCGAACGCTTTTTATATCGCTTTTAATTCATTCTTTCACGCAAAAAATCGTCATCAATTTGCAAAGGTGTAGAGCACAAACCACTAAGTTACTACAGACGTTTAAGTTAAATGACAGACTCACGGACCAAGAAATTACTACGCTTCCAAACACGAGATGTCAGGGTGATAGTTTTTGCCACAATTCACAATTGATGCAAAGTTGGTAGTACGGTAAACGATCTTGTTTTATTCTGTTTCCATGGAAAATTTGAAATAAAATTTATGAATCATGTGTCAAAGTCTTGGGTCAAAGTTATTAGACACCAAATAAGACGCAATTATTTAGCTAAATATAAAGGTGTTCTCGGTATTTTCTTTGTTTCCGTGTTATTACGTTTTATTTATTTGATTAGTATTCTGCTTTTAATAACTCATAAAGGTCGCAATGGACAATCATAAAATAGATGTAATTTATATGTATTTTTTGACAACACGTAAGTTAAAACGTATATTTTTATGACAAGAAAGCACATGAAGAGTTTTTACTTTTACGTGTAAAATTTAATGAAATTCTTTCTTAAGCCCGCAATACATGATCATAAATTACATGAAATTTACATGTAATTTATGACAAAACCTATATTTTAACGTGTATAGCGAGCAAAAAGAATTACATGAACTTATACATGTAAAATTGGCAACAAAGAGCAAGTTCTATTTCTCAAGGTTTTTGACGTGAAATTTTAGTAAATTCTAGTGACTTTAATTGTCGCTGTTGGCTTTAGACGAAAGAAGAACGACTTCACCTTGGTATATGTTTATAACATAATCTACATTAATCATACGTTATGTTACTGGTTAAATGCTGGTTAATCCAATCGGTTAATTTGTAGTAAATAAGAAACATGTGGACACATGAAAATACTTCACTTCTTGTACAGTTGTATGAACAGAATGAATGTTTATATATGTTTAATAATCTTAATTATAAAAATAAAGTGAAGCGAAGGAAAGCTTTACAAGAAATTACTATGCACTTCAACAATTTGTGCAACATTCCCAGCTGCTCAAAGAAAATAATATGAAGTTAGAAGCATCAAAGAGTCACCATTGTCACCAACATTAACATTCTGAATTACTATTTAGCAGAACACCCTTTTATTAATATAATTGAAACGTGTATTGCAACTTACAATTCATCAATAATTACACAGATGATTACATGAATTTTTACGTGAAATTATTGGAACATGTATTGCCTGCTTTATACAACAAGGAAAAACGTTCAAATTTATGTTTTGTCAAAAAATACATATAAATTACGTACATCTAATTTATGATCGTCTATTGCGGCTTTTAGATAGTAATGCCAAAACGTGACACAAAAATTCATCAAAGACAATAATTTTTAACGAACCATCAAGTTATTTAACAAAATGACTTACTTTTCTGTTAACGAATGATTATTTTTATGAACGTTTGAACAATTAAATCTATATACAAAGAAAGTTGAAATTTAAATTTCGCGAGCTAAGTCCATACTTTCGCTTTCAACCACCAGAGTAACAAATCCAGCCGCTTACTATGTGCGTTAAGCATGTATAGATATAAGTGATTTGTGGTGTAGAGTCCCTATATTACTATACCTACACCTACACCTTTGCAAATTACCCTAAAACCAGATTATTTAACGTCAACGTGCATCAGTTAATCGCGTGAACCTCCAATTTCTGGCTGCCAGTTTTAAGCATTGCGTTGCCGTTCTAGATTAGGTTTAAATTCAATGATAAAACGTTTGATTATAAAACACAATACGCCCACCCCAAGGGTAAAGCTAAAAATAGCGAATCATTTATTTTAAGCATAGCATCGAACTGTCAAACAGTGTTACCAGATAAAATTTGGCTGGAGGAGGCTGTAATTTTGTATTTAACTATAATTTTTAATTCTGAACATCTTCCTGTACATATTTTTTTAAAATAAGGGCACTTTATTCTTAAGCTGTTTCCATTTTTCGGTGTCCAGGCTGTATACCGTAAAAGATAAATTTCACCTGGCATTTTCCAATTTGATTTGAAGGAATGCAGAAGCGTTCTGCATCAATAAAATTTAATAAAAAATCCATTTGTTGCAGATTTGTAGATCTCTTTTAATAAGTACTACAACAGCGCACTAAGAGAGGGCAGCACTTAGAATTAGGAATTTATAATATTTTGGTTATAGAAATCTGCGCCAATGAATTTGAATGATTGAAATATATATTTGAAACAATAAAACAGTTTGAAATTATTTTTATTAAGAAATAAAACTAAAACTAAAAACTGTAAGATATGTAGAAATGATAGATTGGGTAGATGAAACCCCAAACGATAGAAATTTAGATTTGGCAACACTGACGTCAAACGCGAAATGTCGACCAATCAATAATAAGTGTTTGTTACCATGGAGTATCACAAAGTAACATGAGAAAATGTTAATTATAGCTCATTTCTTTTCTCGATCATACCGCATAATCCATTTTATAGGTAATTTAAATTTGCCCGCCAAAAGCTTTCAATGTCATTGGCTGTTCGACATCGTAGGCAAGTTTAAAATGTCTCCTCATTCCGTAAGTTTGGTTTTTATACATTTTTTTAGTGAATTATTTTCGATTGACTGCATCTCGTTTTATTACATGAGCCTAAAGCAGATTTTATACAGGCGCAATGCATTGCAATGGACAAGTTCTAGAGAATTGCAATGAAATGTTCCAAATTTTGAATATAAATATTTATGGTGCATCATATTTGAGTAGTCATATTGCGGATAATCAACAATTATTATTCACACACATTTGCTAATGCACAAGCCCATGCGGACGATAAAAATTGCAATAGAAATTGCATCGTGTAGAGCCTGCTTAAAAAGGCCGCTTTACAGTTCGCAATCATTTATTGCCGGCAATGAATATTGCAGCGATTTGTATTGCACGCATGCGCGGTGTTGTATTTTTATACAAAGTGCAAATACCGCGCATGCGTGCAATTTTCATTGCCGGCGATAAATAATTGTGAACTATAAAGCGGTCTTAAAACAAGATGCAAATATTGTCTATTTTAAAATCAAAAAAGCAACAACCATGCAAGTGAATCGAAAACGCCGCTTGTCTGCTTTTAGTAACTTTTTAAGTTAAAGTTCTTTTGTGAAATACTGTTGGCAACACTGCTAAATCATAAACACGTGCAATACCGAGTGACTTTGACAGTTAACGTGTCAATGTCAACAAGTTATTTAACAATTTTAATCGAAAAACAATCATAATACAACTAAATCAAGAATTTATTTACACTGGAACTCGCATAAACATAAATGGACCTAATACATAATTGTATGATCCTTGGACCAATAAGCTTAGACCTAATCGAGAAGAACCTGTATTTAGGCAGCCTCTCGGCCGCCCTCGACGGCCCCACCCTATCAAAATGCGAAATCACTCACATTCTAACCATAGACACGTGCCCCCTTCCAAGACGCATCTTAGAAAACAAAAACTTCGTAACTAAATTCATACCGTTAACCGACCAACCCAAGGAAGATCTCCTATCGCACTTCGACGTTGCACTGGACTTTATAGAGGACGGTCTTAAAAACGGGGTGGTTTTCGTGCACTGCTACTTCGGCATATCGAGAAGTGCTTCCGTGATCACCGCTTATATAATGAGGAAGTATCAGTTGCGTTACGACGAAGCTTTACAGAAAGTTAAATCTAGAAGGTCAATGGTGCACCCGAACAAGGGATTCCTTTCCCAGTTGAAGCTGTTTCAAGAGATGGGGTACAGAGTGGATAAGGACTGCATGAGTTTCAAGATATTTCGTTTGACCATCGCAGCGGATAAAGTTAAAAAAATTAAAATCCTGCCGACCGATTACACCGACTTGATCAAATCCGATCCCGGTAAGACTCAAACACAGCCCGAGCCTAACGTGTACCGTTGTAGAAAGTGTCGTAGGATATTAGCGACAGAATCGAATCTGATAGTGCACAAGGATAAAGCGAGCGATCAGCCTTTTTGCACTAAGATTTATTTCGTTGAGCCGATTGCGTGGATGAGCGATATAAGTCTAGCTGCGCAAAGTAAATTATTTTGTCCTAAATGTAAGAATAAAGTCGGCTCCTTCAGTTGGCTTATGGGATGCCAGTGTCCTTGTGGATGTTTGGTAGCGCCCGCATTTTATCTTCTTCCTTCTAAAGTAGATTGGAGTAACGTCGTTAAAAATGTTGAAGTTACAGTCTAGAACACGAATGGCTTCGGCATGATACTTTCCCCAAACACTAAATGATTGTGTGAAATATTAAAAAAAATAAAATAAAATGCAGGCCTCGCTAGATTTAATTGCTCTATTTGGCTCTATTGTTCAATGTAGTTAAAAAATTACTGCATGGAACTATACTCTGTCCTCTCAATGCGCGAGTACAAAATAGTTTATACGATCCGTGTTGGTCTTGAATTATTTATTTATTTATGTATAGTAGTTTTCCTGTCTACAATATATCAAGAATTATATTTGAATTATAGACGTATTTTATAAATGAAAAAAATACTAGATCTTTTAGCTTTTTTAAAAAAAATAATAAAATTGCCATCTATACAATATATTATGATGTACATTTTTATTTCATTTATTTAATTTATTGATTGTGAAAAAGATTAAAAATTTATGTTCGAATAGTAAAGAGAAAATACAGTGCAATTGGGAAAAAAGTACATATTGCACTTTTATTGAAAATTTATTTTGTGATGTTACTTCGAATTAGGTGTGTACTTACTTTGCAAATGTGATTTTAATTATTCATGTACTACTTACGTGAAAATTAATTTGTAATAAATACTAACAAAAACATAATCATTGTAAATTCTTGTTACTTTTCTGTAGGTTTTAAAATTATACCCTTTTGAAACTTGATAAAAGAAAACATTGAACAAAAACCTTTGTATTTAAAAAAAAAATGGTGCCATACCTTAAAACTTATCAACAAGATGCAAAATATGTTGCTGTTCTTGATCCCGCCATTCTTTATCACCTTCATCCCCCAAATTACCAGCATACTCTCTCATGACATGTCTTATTGTCTTCAGAGAAGCGCCTCGGAGATTTAAAATTTGCATGACCCTCTGTTTAATAGAGGTAGGCCCCGCAGCACACACTTCAACTATTATATAGTCGACTAACTGCAGAGTAAACAATCCCCCTTCGAGTCTCTTCAAGTAAATACTGTCTTCGTCCTCATTTTCATCATCCAACACCGTGTCGAGGGCTTCGACCTTCTCCAAATACTTAAAGTGCAATTCCATCAGCCTGTCGACCTTCTCGTGGTCGTTCTCGGTGAATTTGCTTACGAGCCTCTGCCTCTGCGAACCCCTGCAATTTCTTAACATCGACGCAATGATCGATGTAACGTGCTCTTCATGCTCTTCCGCAGATAGCACGCGTTTCCTGTTTCTGCGAGGCGTCTTCATGAATAACGGGAATATCGTTCTCAGTCCTAAGATGTCGACGAATTTGTTGCAGTTGTCTTTACCATGCGGGCCAGACATCGCATAATCTAGCACCTTCAGCGAACCGTTCCGCGAGGTTTTCTTTTCTCTCAGCATTAAGTTCATCAGTTGAAGGCCCTCGCCTTTCAGGAATTTCTCGCGATTTGTCGGGGACATAAGCGCACTGCACAGTGAATTGAACAGGTTCTCCATCAACTCGTGTTCTTCGGCGTTCGATGGATCATGTCGCTTGTAAAACGCCAATTGTTGCAAGAGAGTGTCTATACCGTCGATGTCACCTAAAGCCAGGCGGTTTTGTTTGTTGTCCTGCAGGAGAATCGACAGTAATTCGCTCGCGTACAGTTTATTTGCGTCAAACGGCGATTTCACTTTTAGCCTGCGAAGTATCCACTGAAGCAGGCCTTGCTTGACGGCTTCGTTGCAGATTTCCGGCCTCAATTCGGTGAGGTTCTCGATTATTGCTAGGGAATTATGCACCCCATCGGATTCTTCTTTTACGGCTTCATCGAGGCGGTCGAGGTTTTGAACTAGTAGGGCTATTACTTGATGCTCTAATAACGAATCCATCAAGGCTTCTGCTCCTTCTTCTGATTCATGTAGAATGTCAACGTCACTCATTTCTTGCAAAAGTTCAATTGTTGCAACCTCCAAGAGAAAATTATGTTCAATTAATATCAAATAAACTTTACTTAAGCTTCAGCTTAAATTTAAATTGGCATTAAATAACTGGGCCTTAATATTTTGAATACTTACAGCAACATCTGTATTATCATGAGACAAGAGTTCAAGTAAACTTGGAATAACATTTAACTTCACCAGCAAAGGATAATAATCAGGTGCAGTGGCGAGCACTCTCATTTCCTGCAAAATCTCGTGCAGTTCAACTTCGCTTTCCATAAACTTTTCGGGGGCGTCCGGAAATTTGATTCGCATCTCTCGATTTTTCAGGCATCGCTTTTCAAAATTCAGCACGATTCTTTTGATGGCGGCTTCGTCAATTACTTCTCCCTAAATTTTGCGTTGTTTTTTTTACAGCAAATCGTAAATAAATCGTAACTCACTTCCGTCTGTTCCGTCTCCACGAACTTCAGTATTTCCTGCCGCTCCTCCTCGGAAATTTGGTCGAGCGGCTGCAGGGAAGGTGTGGGAGATGTCGGCCTGGTCATTTGGTTTGCCTTGGCCCTGGCTATTCGCCTCATCTTCCTCTGGCGCTCGTTCTCATCTTCGGGTTCTTCTTCGGCTTCTACGGGTCGTTTAACAGCTTGCGGTGGCTGCGAGAAGAATGTCGTCAATATTTCGCAAGTAAAAGTCAAATGTGTACTTACTTTGTACGATAGGAGTTCACCTACTTCCATTTTAAAGAATTGTTTTTAGGAAAGTACAATTTCTATTCATAATAACGTAAACATTGAATGCATGATTGAATGTTTGACATTTGTCGCACGCGGAAGAGGTTAAATTTGACCTGTTATGCAGTGCTGCCAACCGATAACGGACTAAGCATACATTTCGGTAGATGTCGCTAAATTTCATGAAAAAATTTAAATAAAAAGCTGCTTTTTTTCGCTGTAAAGTCGTGATTCGAATAAGGTAATCCAGTGCTGGGATCACGATGAGTAGAATTCTATTTTTGTGACGTCACGAGAAAAGATAATCGCCTTGAAAAATGAAATCGCCACGAATAGTATTGTATTATTTTTATTCTACAGGTTGTTAAGAAGTAAGGGGTGTAGTAAACTCAATCCATCATGATCCTAAACTCTCACGTAAAGGCCAGCGCTAGGCAACGTGACGTCACAAAAATAGAATTCTATTCATCGTGATCCCAGCACTGCACTTTAGTGCACCCAAAGTGTGCATCCGTTAAATGTGCGTTGTGATACGCTGAAAATTGACCGCCAATTCAAATTTCTTTCCATTGTTTTCGAGTTTTCTGTTACTTCTTGCAGATATAAAAGCCGGCGTTGTAATATTACAGAGAATTAGTGTTTTAGTTTTAGAAGTATGTAATATTACAACGCCAGTAAGTAACAGGTTGTAAATTTCTACTCGTCATTAATGAAATAACTTGCCAACAATGAAAATAAATTTGAATTGGCGGTCAGTACTCAGTGAATCGCAACGCACATTTAGCGCATGCGCACTTTGGGTGCACTAAAGTGCAGGATTACCTTCGAATAATTTTTCGTTAACCGCTCTGGATCTGAATACATTTCAATCCAAACGGATCGTAATATTGGAAGATTGAAAGAGTAAATGGGATTACCGATCGGGACTGAAATTTCACGATGATTCATTTGCAAGAGAGCATTGATCTTTGAATCTAAACGCGTTATGTTGCGTTTGGATCAAACGAAAGAAAGCAGCTATATGTTGAGTTCGGAAATTCACGCGGTGCAAGCTCGGAGTGAAAAGTAGAGTGAGAACGCAGCTGTTTTGTTATATGTAAAAGTGAGATAAAAGTACTCGAGGAGTGAATCGAGTGAGCGCGGTGGAATTACCGAACCCAGCAATAGTTGAACATTAAAAGCTGGATTTCCTGCTTTGAAGAATTGGGCATTTGGCATTGAAATCGGATAAATAGAAATAGTGTTGTATACAAGTTATTGAATTCGGCATAACCTGTGACTTTGTTTTGATCAGACACACCGTCTGATTGGTCGAGGGGCATATCATGGACGCATTCTTGAACAGCTGACTTGCCGGAGTCAAATAATTGTTCATTTTGCGTATTAATAAGTAGTTTTGAATGAAAATTAATGTGATGACTTATGTCATGACTAATTCTTATGCTATTTGTAACACCATTTATCAGTTTCGTAAACTTTTGTCCTGTGGGAAATGTAAACAAATTTAGAGGTTATGTCGGCTTCAAAGTTTTAATATTGGATGCTATTTCTATGCTTAATAATTCATTGGGTATTTGGCGACTACTGTTACATTGGTTATCGTCGATCACGTGATCACTTCCCCTACTCCAAAAAGTATGTTCAAGTATTTTCAACTTTCCGTGGGCAATTTTGAAGATGCATGCGTGTTTCTGTTCGTGTTGTTGTCTTTAATAAGGTTAATTTACAGGAACAATTTACGTCAAACATATATACTTCGTACCCCCCCTTTAATCGCCAATTTTCCAAATCTTCAAAGCAAGAAATCCAGCGAAGTCAAAACTGAGAGGGAAAGTTGGCGCTACCTTCTCAATACAATACAGTAACCTTAAGCTATGGTTAGATCTGACATTTTTATCTAGACATAAGTGTCAGTTAGATGTCGGACACAAAGTTATTTTGAGGGTGTAAATTACTACAGAAATATGTCCGACAGAAAGTCTTCACTGTTTACATTACTCTCCGACATAAATGTCATGCAATAAATGTCAGATCTTTTGTCATTAGTACGTCATTCGTACATAGCGCCCCCTAGCAGTTATATCAAAATTAAAGTCATGTTATTTTTCTTACCAAAAATATGTACGGTTGTAAAATGTCCGGAAATTAATTTTTTGGACAGGACACGAATTTAAATGTCAGACACTGTCCTGACACTTATGACATTTACAATTTTAAAATGAAAATCAACTTCGAATTTTTTTAAATGTAAATAAAGAACTGCCGCTCCTGCACATATTGTATGTACTTTTAGCAAACAGAATGAAAATTCGAAAAACATATTATAAAAATATTATTGCACACAAATTGATGTTATAGAATTAGCGGGAAAATGTAAACAAATAATGTAAAACATTTTTAAAATTAATGCGGATTCACATGTCACGGACAGTATCCATGACACTTTGATGACAAATAGTATTTGTCCTGTCCAGAGTGGTCCAGACAATTGTCATTTTTGACATTTGTTCGAAAGACATTTCACTCACTCAGAACCCTAAAAAAATGTGAATTTTTAAGGCAATATGTCAACTCTTAGACTAATATCTTCATGTATTTAGATTTTTATGAAAAATTTATTTAAAAATTGGTGTTTTCAATTCACTACTATAGAGCTAGGACTCTCACGCCCGGTAAAAATATCTCCATCTTCTATTATTACATGTGATTAAAACAAGATGAACTTTGAAAGTGCTCTAGATCTCTAGAACAGTGAATCGAAAACCCTCTAAATCAGTCTTGGTTTCCATAGTAAACGGACACGTTTTTTCACTCTACTTATGTGTAGAATGAAATAGAATAAAAAGTCCAAGTAACAACACATGTCTTTTTGAAAGATAATAGCGAAATGCAAAATGTGTTAAGAATCAGAAATGAAAAAGATATATTTTTTGTTATATGAAGATGCATTCGAGGAAAATTGTGAACACGCCCCGAAAGTTAAACGTAAAAATTTCGAATGGTGTAATAATTTAAAATAAGTGTGCGATAAAGGCAACATATTGTGCGAATTCAAAACTGCGAAATTCAATTAATGAAAGTATACTACGGCATTTATTTACAAATTACATTTGTAATTATAGTGGCGCCATCTGTATTACAATATGAAAATCTCCTCTTTTGGCAACGTTGTTATTTCAAAAAAATTTCCTACGGTATTTTTGATTTCATGTATTCCTGTAACTAAAATGGTTAAATAAAATATGCCTGCACCAATTTCATCAAGGTATACTTAAGCCAATTCTGTAAAACATTCAGCATACCATCGCGCATATGCAACGCGCATTATTATTTGATTACAAATGGGATGACAGTGATGACACTTGTCAAAAGTGCGGAGTTCTTTTATCGCAAGTAATGTATCAGAGTATCTAATAATTTTCGATTATCCGCCCCTCCCGTCCCCCAAAAACCATCAAAATTCCGGTCGCTCGTGATGCACGAAAGCCCCCAACCGAGGTCGCGGTGAAATTTCGTTTTGGCCGAAAAGTCACGTTAGGTTAGATGATGGTTCGTAAAATATATTGAAACGTGCAGCGCCCGTCGACAGAAGAAGTAATTTGCGTTTGTTTTGTTCGTGTAATGAGTGAGACAGTGCCTATTTTAGTTGATACAAGTATTGTTATAAACGAAGTGAACTGCCCCCTGTCCGAGAGCTTATCGGAAAGTATTCGGTTGGTACCCGAGGTTGCATTCGAACCAGCATTGGATTCCCCGGGAGTAAACAGAGAATCTCAACCGCTCTTGGGCGGCTTTGATGTCTCTTTTAATCAGTTTCCAGGTTGGATGGAACATCATTGAAGGCGACCATCGCTTAATTAATTTAAATTAAAAACAAAAATTGCAGATGATCCGGTCTTCAGTGACTTGGTGTGGCAGGCCGAGGTCGCAATCGATAATGGTATTTTCCCCGAGCGTATATCACAAGGATCAAGCGGATCTTATTTTGTT
Source organism: Dorcus parallelipipedus (assembly GCA_958336345.1). NCBI lineage: Eukaryota > Metazoa > Arthropoda > Insecta > Coleoptera > Lucanidae > Dorcus > Dorcus parallelipipedus. The sequence continues at coordinate 37,237,688 of OY284483.1, read as the reverse complement.
AAAAATCCCTCCGGAGTAAGTCAGTTTTTGTTTGCACTTACTTTCAGAAAGTGAATCTAATTATGTTGCTCACAAACAAAAAATAAAATAAAAATTGAGCACAATGCTGATAAACTTGTTTATTGTGTTGGTAAGAGTATTTTGGTGGCCTTGGAATTTTTGTGTCTCATTCAGCTTTACTGCAAATCATATAACTAACTGTCCCCTGATTATTTATGATTTGTTGATTAGAACGGAATTAACTGGGCTATACTTAAATGAGCCGGCTAATTTTGACTATAATAATCGATTGCCTAAATTTGTTTTGTTGTTATCAAGATAATTTTAAGGTCAATTAAATAATGAAATAAAAATAAGCGTTTCGTTAAAAAGAAAGTTTATAAATAACATAATCTTTGCGTGTAAAGTGTTGTAAGTTATGAAATATTGTGATTTCTCTGTTCGGTTGACTGCTTAGTAAACACCAATTGCTTTCTGATTATTTAAGAAAGCAAATGATTAAAAGCAAATAATAAAAAGGAAGAGTTTACTGGGGATGAGACATTGTGGAGTTTCACTGTTGCATTTGGTTTAAACTCATACAGTAATTTTTTCTTTTAATTTGCATGGTTGATATTTAAATTAAAATGTTTTTTTGAATGTGATCACGGATCTTGTAAAAGCTTTCACAATTGAGAAACAGATGGGACGAAAATGACGTCAAAAAGAAGTATCAAGGGACAAAGACCACAGAGCCTTCGAGTGACTAATTCAGTTGTATAATTTTCTTTTTTATGTTGTAATGTTGGTTCAGTTACAATATATCCAAGAGTACATGCAGTTTCTTCATTTGTATTTTAAACAAAACGTGTGTTTTCTTCCAACAATTTTTTTCAGCTCCTGCAGTTTCATTATTGCTTGTTTGCTTTATGTTCTCGCACACTCAGAATTAAAATTGTTGCGAAATCTTCGGTGTTGCATTCATTTCTTGTTTTGCAGAAAGTCATCGGAGTGTACAAACCAAAGGATGAAGAGCCCTACGGTCGTTTGAATCCGAAATGGACGAAGTGGATGCACAAACTGTGCTGCCCTTGCTGTTTCGGGAGGTCTTGTCTAATACCAAATCAAGGATATCTGTCAGAGGCGGCCGCTTCTCTTGTTGATAGTAAGCTCAATCTGAACGTTGTACCAAAAACTAGGGTAAGTACGCATAGAGTTTTGATTGCACGGTTTATACAACCATTACTTTGAAGCACAAACGTGAAAAATGCAAACTTTTGTGACTTTTTTGTATTTTAGGTTGTAAAACTTGTATCAGAGACTTTCAACTATCTCCGAATAGATAGGCAGAAGGCGAGAATGAAAAGGGCCATAATGGAACAGTTTCCGAATGTAGGTTTGCGTTTCAATAGAATAGGTCTCCCGCCAAAGGTAACACCTCCGCTTCGCCGTGCATAATCAATAGTGTAAGCCTGAGTTTTAGATTGGTTCGTTCCAATTGTTTGTAGATGGCTATAAGGACGCGGATTACTGGCTGAGGAGATTCGAGGTGGAACCGTTGCCGGCTCGAATGAGCAAGAAGTTTCAGTTACAATTCGAAAGACTGGTGGTATTAGATTATATAATACGTAACACTGATCGTGGAAACGATAATTGGTTAATTAAGTATGAGCAACCTAGTATAGTCGCTAATAATAGTAACGGCACTCAAGTTGAGATAGTCGAGACGACCGATTGGAACTTAGTGCAGTTGCCAGAGATTAAAATTGCAGCTATAGATAACGGATTAGCATTCCCTTATAAGCACCCGGATAGCTGGAGGGCTTATCCTTACCATTGGGCTTGGTTACCCCAGGCTAAAGTACCATTTAGTAGAGAAATTCGAGAACTTATCTTGCCTCCTTTATCCGACATGAATTTCGTTCAGGTAAGTACGTAGTCTTTTACCGAAACAAGAGTAAACATAATTTATTTTCAGGATATGTGCGATGATTTGCATTTACTATTCAAACAAGATAAAGGATTCGATCAGCGTCTGTTCGAAAGACAAATGTCTGTGATGAGGGGTCAGATACTGAACTTGACACAGGCTTTAAAGGACGGTAAATCCCCTGTTCAATTAGTGCAGATGCCGGCCGTGGTTGTGGAAAAGTATGTATGGCAGGTTTCAAAAGAATTCGAAATGAACTGTAGATGTTGCAGATCTCACGGCCATCATCACACGTCACGGTTTTTTAATTTTACACAACGCTTCCAAGATAAAAGTCCATTTTTCTCGTGGTGTTAACATTGTATTGTATATATTTAATCAGAGATCTAAGATATATTGTATACTATCTGCTATTTTATTTAATATAAGTCTTAATATTGTTGTATTTTTATTTTATTTTCGACACGTAGTTTTATTTTGGAAAATAAAATCATCCTTGCAATTTTCTCTTTTTGATTCAAGTATAGAAGCACATAAAAAAGATACTTGGTATCTTTTAGCTCTAAACATTAGTGATGCACCAATTACAATTTTTACTAATTGTAGATATTAGGTCTGTTCCTATTTCACTTTCTGACCATCTCAAAACCGTCAGAACCAGTTTTCCACCGAAATAATGATTGGCTTTGACAATTTCATCAAGTTTAAAGCTTTGAAGAGTGTATGCTTTTGACGGTCTTGGAATCGTCAAAAAATGACCCATAATAAACGAGACTATATATTTGTGAACCAATGAAAAAATTGTATTTTTCCAACGACTATATTTACAACATAAAACACAGCATACGATCAAAACTAATATTTAGGTACTTTTGCCACTCTAGGATCATCGTCTCTTATCACTGTGTATTTGATTTTGTATCGGCGATTATCTCCGTCTTTTGCATAATACATGTAGACACCGGAAGTGCCTAAGACAATACCGATGAGGGCCATGAAAGAACTTCCCATAACCTCTGGTATTTCGTGCCAGCCCCTTTTAAAAAGAGCGACCATTCTTCCAGAAGACATATTCTGCAAATATAAATATAAATTTTTCAGTATAAATTACATAATTCATAACAACTTCTAATTAAATACCACCACTTATCAGCCAGCCACTTTTGACAGATCGTACCAACATAACGTGAATATAACCATTATATCAGCATGTGAGTGAAGTAGCGAATATCTGTGAGTAACTTTGGCTCATGTATCCGACAAGGATGTCACTCGTAGCCTATGTCACGTGATAAATCTGTATAACTCATAATCAGCGTTGCCAATCAGGTGATAAAAACTCCGCTACATCTCCCTCCAATCTAAGCTGCATTCTCGCTGGTGCGTTGCGTAGACCCAGATGTATTTATAGTTCCCTTTTACGAAATAAAACTTGAAAATCCCTTTTGCAGGAGAAAATGTCCATTAATCCCTAATTACTTGAAAAATCAGAAATCCCCTTATATGCCCTAGGTTGGCAATCTTGTTTGTAGATGTCGCTGGCTGGCGTCACTGCCGTCGACGACTAATCAAGATAGACTGGTAATGCCACTGCAAACTAGGACAGTTTGTTTGAAAGCAACATCAACAGATGTTGCGGCGGGAAGGAAACGACAATTTTGACGATTTAACATAAACGTTGATTCATCAGAAAACAAGACGTTTTCTATGTTTAGAAAATTTCTGTTTAGTAGATCCATCATTTGTTCGCAAAACTGGAGTCTTCTATCCGGATCATCTTCGATGAGTTCCTGGAGGATTGCCATTTTATAAGGATGCAATTCTTGCGCTTTAAAAATTTTTGCCACTGACGACTGGCTAATTTCGACTTCCCTAGCTATCTGCCTCATGCGTCAAATTTAAGTTGGCAATCTTTCACTGACGTTTATAATTTTTAGTGTAGAAGTGTTTAATAAAAAAGACGTAAAATAAAATGAATAACATATTAACTTCCTTCGTATTATTAATCCAATTATTATATTGCGTGCCGTACTTTGAAGGTAAGTCTTTTCATTCATTAACCTCGGCTTAATTTCGAATTGAACGTGTAGGTTACTGTGTTCGTTTCCTATTGGCTGATGGATGCTTACCATAAAAAAAAAAAAATTTTCAAATCTCCCGTGTTTTTCAGCCACAAGACAGAGATACGTTACATGTGGCTCGGTCATCAAACTAATGAACACCGATTATCGAGTGCGGTTGCATTCGCATGATGTGAAGTACGGGACCGGAAGTGGACAGCAGTCGGTGACGGGTACCGAAGTTCAAGAGGATGTTAACAGTCATTGGGCTGTCAAGGCTGCCACGGGGAAATCATGTCCGCGAGGTGAACCTATAAAATGTGGATCGCTCGTGAGACTGGAGCACGTAGTGACGAATAAGAACTTGCATTCGCATCATTTTTCTAGTCCTTTAAGCGGCAACCAGGAAATTAGTTGTTATGGTGAGAATGGAGAGGGAGACACGGGTGACCATTGGCTTGTTGTATGTTCAGGTAATGTGGTTAAGTTTGAAAAAGCAAAAGAAATTCTTATAAATGAGTGCTGATTTACAATAAAATTATTATCCATTCATGAAGTCCTTTAGACTTTAGGATGTAGAATAAATTGAAAGTAAAAAATTTGATAAAACAAAATAGATCATAAATGTTATTTTCATTTATTTTATCTTTTCAGGAGATTCTTGGTCGAGAGATGACAGCGTGATGCTTAAACATGTAGACACCGAACAGTATTTGTCAGCATCAGGACGGACATTTGGCCGGCCCATAAATGGCCAAATGGAAATTGTTGGACTACGCTCTGCCAGTGGTTCAGCACATTGGCAGGCGATGGAAGGTGTGTACTTGCACGCATCTGACCTGATGGAGAAGCATATACACAGCGCACACGTAGAACTCTAACTTCGTGCAATAACATTTATTTATTATTTATTTTGATTATAGTTCCTTCATTTACAGTTATTTACTGATTACGTACTTCCTTACGTAACTTTAAGCACAGTTCAAATTTCAGATGTTTTCCAGAAGGGTGTTTTAAATAAAACTAGTCAAAAACTATAGAAATTTTATTGCTTGCCGTAATCTGTATGATTATTTAAATTTTTGTAATCAAGGTGATTATAGAAAACATACGCAGAAATAAATTGTCAGTTTGACAGATGTCAAGTACATTTGAACACAAAATATGCTTTAGATATAGTGTGATTTTCAACTCTTATAAACAATCAGAACAATTCAAATCAATCTGCATGTGTAAACATTAGGTATATTTCATAAAAAGGGGAGAAGTTTCACAATCTGTCAATGCTGTATTGAATAACAAATTATTAAAAATGAGGAAAACCTCCTTTAACAATTTTATTTATAATTCAAGCACTTGCTCGTTTGAAATTATAAAATTGTTCTAAATATCCCGCAAGTTCGACCACACACTGATAACCGGTCATGGCAATCTGGCAAGTTGCCAAATTTAGGCGATTTTTGATCAAAATTTGATCATTAGAAAATTTTGTTTTCCCATAAAAATACATTACTTATTTGACGATGTTTAATTTTACATTTAACGACTAAATACCACGCGACCATTTAAATTTATAATTAGAGTAGGCTATGAATTTTGAATTAGATTGGCAGCACTAACTGTTGACAGCTTAATTTGAGTTTGAATTGTCAAAGTGACGCTTCAAAATGTTTAATTAATTGCCGGAGGCGCACACTTTGAACATTTGCTATGGTTGTCACTAAAACAGTTTCACTTCCTTTAAATTAAAATGACTGAACCCGATGAGAATCCTATAAACGTCAAAATATTTACATAACCTATAATCTACACAGCGAGCGTGTTCTGTGCAGGTGCACAACCGTATAAAAATAATTCCGCCTACTTTAATTATGGTACTAATTGTGGTACTTCATATTTCCAAATAAAATATTCCAAACTGACGATTAAAAAAAAACTTGACATTTTGTGTTGAAAAAAATCTGTCAATACTACATTAGCGAGAATTTATAATTTACAACAATCTGGCAAAGTTGCTTGAAGGAAATCGTTTCCGTTCAGAGTTGCCAACATGAGGAATTTATCCGATTATTTTGAGAAGAGAAATTCTCGAATTATCATGCCTTTTGCACTGTGATCAACAATGATTGAAAATTTGCTTTTAAAATATTTCCAAAATACAGTGTGTCTCCGGATGGAGTTGACAAGAGGATAGGCAAGCATAAAAGAACAATTTTCACAGACTGGCACGCTTTTAGGAGTATAATTAATACGATATATAACGCGTGATCAATATCTTTTTAAATCAAGTAACCTATGGAAAGAAAATCGTGTGTCTTTGATTAATTCATTTTTTCAAATATCATTCTCATTTCAATTATTTATAGGCGTCACTAAGTTTAATTCATTAACAGAAATCTTCGTTCATAAGAGTTTATTGTTACATTATGAACAATTAAATAACAATCCAGTAATCTTAGCGAATGTTATTAACAATTTAAAACAGAGAATTCGCTTGTATTTACAAGAGTACGGCGGACGTTTTACGCACCTTCTATGAACTAACATGTTATCATAAAGTTCCATCGCCCCAGTAGGCTTTGGATGTGTAAGGGCATGTCTTTCCTTGGAAAATTGAATGACGTTTATAATTGATATGTGTCTGATGTGATAGCTGTCACATTAGAATATTGGAATTTTTCGTTAATATGCACGTTTCTTTAGCCTGTAGCGTTTTGACATATGTCAAGAAATGACATGCGTTCACACTTCCAAAGCCTACTGGGGTGCCGGGGCTTTATGACCACATGTTAGTTTTTCGTTGCTCTTGGTGCGTGCTTTCACTTTGTTAGAAATGTAAACATCAAATCCTAATTTATTTAAAAAAAAACATGTAGTACATAAGAATAGCAGTTAGATTCTGTCCTGTGTAGGAATGCAATATAAATAATTCAAATGCATTTGAAACAATGAACTAATCAAAGACACACGATTTTATTTCCATAGATCATGTGATTAGAAAAGATTGATCACTTGTCATTTTGATAATAAAATATGGAATGATACGTGATCAACTGATCAGCAATGACTGGAGGTTTGCGTCTGAAACATTTCAATTATGTTTTCAACTTTCTAGTTCTAAGATGTCAATAGTAACTTCCACACAGCGTCGTACGTTAATTTACTTGTTTGTTGGGGTTGTTTAATGTGATGTTATTTCCAATATCAATTTAATGTGAATATTCCAGACGCAAACCTTCAGTCATTGTTGTTCACAGTGTACTACTGTTTCACAAGATGTCGTACTTTTGCAAAACTAAAAGAAATTAACTTTGTTTTGTTCGATGGAGTTTTTTTTTTTGGTAAAACTGCAGTTTAGGTTCCTAAATTTGCGTGTACTCAGAACTGTTAGATGCTCGTGCCGTGTTGCAGTTTAATATGTAGTTAAATATAAGATTAGATTTATTAAATTGTGTTTTATTTATTCCTTTCTGATATAAAGTTTATTAGTGTTATTTTATAATTTTTTCCATAATACGAAAATGACTGTTCTGAGTACGCGCAAATTTAGGAACCTAAAGTGCAGTTTTACCTTTTTTTTCGTTTTAACGCGTTGGCAACACTATTTCCGTTAAGTCGTGTGATAAGTCGCATAACTTATTCATAGAAGAAATGTGAAATATCATTGATAATGATGGTGAAAAAGTTAAGTTCGTGTAAGTATAGTAACTGTAAGGATAAATTTTCTTCTAAAATAGTTCTTCGTTCTTGGACTTTTAGTTTGGAGAGGTTGGCATCTGCTATATTGTCAAATGTTGACCAACGTAAATGTCAGTGTTGATTTATGTCTGTTGAAAATGGACGAGAGGATGCTTGCATATTTTTCAATCCTTAGCGTGCTTCTATTAAAGTGAAAGTAAATATGATGTGATAGGTTTACGTTAAATCACCAGAAAACATGGACGTACTTCCAGGTAGGCCAGCTTCAATTATTAATTACTCTTTCTATTTTTAATATGTATACAGCGGATCAAAGACAAAACAGCGCAGTATATCTTGTTTTTGTTTAATGCTACAACAAATCCATTGTTTCAGAGGGTGTCAGTGCCCCCGTAAAAAAGGGCCCGGGCCTCTACGAATTCTTAGTCGAAGCGGAACTGCAACAGTACTTCAGCTACTTTAAGTAAGCTCCAATGAATATCACAAAATACCTCACATCACTGATGATCGTTGCTTTCAGGAACGATTTAAAAATTACGCATCCGTCGCAGCTGAAGTTCACGACTGACGCTGATCTAGTAGAATTAGGAATGTCGAAGCCCGAGATGCGACGTCTCAAAAAGTATTACGAGAAGCACTACCCCAACAATTACTTATCAAAGTTTAAAAGACTGATACTAACCGCAAGGAAGCAGGAGTCGTCCACGCATGATATTCAACCGAGTGCTAACGAGTATTTGCCCAATACCAAGTCCCCGCGAGTACCCAGTAAACATATTATCCCAGCCTCGAATATATCTGTTAATAAGGAGCTGGGGATGGGGGAGTTCGGTGTGGTTCAACAGGGTGTTTGGTGTAATGAAGGTGAAAGAATACAGGTGAGTTTTTGAGTATGCAAATAAAATCACCCATTTACAATGAAAGTAGATGCTACAGTAAATGTAAATGGTGTAAGTGAGATAATTTATTTACTTAAATATTCTGGAAAAAATAATTTTCTAATGTGAATCCAGAATCAATTGCATTACATATTTACACCATCATATGGTGTCATCATTTTCTAATTAATATTTCTGTGAAGTTAAATGTTTTGTTAACTTATTTTCTTTCTTAATTAACATTTAATGTAGACTTCTTCATTTATTTTCTAATAATAATTTGGCCTTTCCTATTTACAGTGATTACAAGTTAATGTGTGTTTGATTGTCGTTCTAAAAATACTTTGCTATAACTATTTATAGTTAAGTGCAGTTATTAATTTAATTGAGAAAAAGAAAGAAAAGTTCATTGCTGGATGTTTCATTGAAAATAAGTTTGACTTTGACTTTGAAATAACTCATCCTTGATAATATTAAAATGTAATTAATATTTTGAGAGGTATAGTCTGGTAGACCTAAGTATAATCAGTTGATATCTCCGTATACATATTTGTGTAACTCAAGATAAGAACGTTTCTGTGGAAATATTTACTTAAGTTGTCTCATCTTGTCCTTTCGTTGCTATTTTTAATAATGTGAATTATCATTGTAGGTAAATTGAATTTGTTTAACTACTTTTAATAAAAAAAGAGACATGATATTTTAATACATGTAAAAAATTTCAACCGACTGACATTTTGCATGAGTTTTATATGCACAAGACGTACTTGAGGAACGTTGTTATGTTACAGTGAAACACTTCAGTGTGGAATACCAATTGACTAATGAAATTCTAATTATCCTTATTCTTGGCATTTTAATTAGCAAAACAACTTGTGATTTTAAGAATCCTCTGAGCAGAGTTGTTATATGTATGTATAGAGAAGTAAAAAGAAATATAGGTATTAAAATTTAAGAGAAAATGGGGCCCAGATTGATTAAGTTGGTACTAGAATTGAAAAAGGCAAACATTCTCATCAACAATTATATTTTTGTTTTTGTAAATTAATAAGAAGATTAAACAAATTATAATGAATATGTATTATACTTATAGAAAAATATCAAAAGTACTAAATCTAGTATAAAAATAGTAAATTAATATTCGCGACCTAACTAACTGTCAACGCGAGAGGTCTCTGTTAATCGCAACATGGCCGATGAGAGGGTTGAACAACATTGCAGCCGCGTTAAATACGAAAATTTGATTGGTGCATATTTTCTGACGTTTCCAATATTAAACCAATCCGTAAAATGTTGTTCACCTTTTTCCACCAGAGGTCGCCTACTTCGTTTGATTTCGCAAATAGTAACTCTGACTTTGAGGTAAAAATAAATTGCGCCATCTATCGGACTTGATTTTTTTCTTTGCAGAAATCGCCACTAGATGTCAGCTATTTTGTTGACGATCGTTACAATTTATTTATTTTATTTAATTTACATAATTTCAATGTGATTTTATAAACACCTCGATAAATTAAACAAGGGGAACAGTTGCAACCAGGTTCTTCACATGTAATGTGTACCACAATCTTCTAGTTTAAGAAGTTGATTAATGACCAATTTCCTCACCATGTTTAATCTAAGGTTAATTTATCTAACAGTTGGAATGTGACGTACAGTTGGCCGTACACATACTATGTGTCACATTCTAACTGATAGATAAATTTAACCTCGAGATAAGGCGATGAAGAAATCGGGCATAAGTTACTATAGTCCATTCACTTTAAGAACGTAGTAGGTGGCGCTACGAGCTGAAGAAGAATTACGCAAGAGCAATTGTAAAAGGGCTTGCAATTTTAAAGCTCTGACAAGAACTTATTTTATTGGAGTATAATTGTTGCTCTATGTTATAAAAACTCCTTCAACAAAACACGAATACGAATACAAAATAATCTAACCTCAATGTCAAGATTCAAGACGCCAACTGTTGTTTATATAATTTTCATGCTCTTTGCTCCTGTGTAACCGTGCAATGTGTTTCCATCAATCATAAGTATAGAAGGTTAAGTCCTTTCCAACGCTATATTCTTATCGTGAATGGAGTATACAATAGTAAGTTGTATGAACCGCAAGGATGAAATGTAACTGGAAAAAGAGCTTCAGTACTTGCTAGAATAGTGGATCACCTTTACTACTTGTTTTTAGAAGTGTTACCATTATCAAAGCATAGTAACAAAGCGTGCACTAGCTCCACCTTTTGGTGAAATTTAGAATTTGTAGTTACAGTGATTTTGTAGCGATTCAGAACAAAGCTTGGCTGTTTTTCATTTTTTGTAAAAAAAAATACTACAATAATTCTAAAATGGTGAACCACTTACATATTTATTTTGGAGGTATTATTGATTATGATTAGGCCATAATGTTGCAACATTTAATACAATCGAAGCTTAAAGTGGTTCCATCTATTGGTGTAATTTTATTCTAACGAGCTCATATTTTGAGATGCAAATTAAACTTGGTAACAGACGTTAATGAATTAATTATTTTGTTCAATTGGAAGTCGGCAGTAGCTCCATTCTTAAGTAAAAATTATCAGTTGTCGAATGTAATTCTGAAATTTAACGGTGGCGCCATCTTTTGGTCCAAATTAGAATAATATAATAATTTTGATGCGAATTAAAATTTGTTAACAGCCGTTAATGAAACAATTATTTTATTATTTTTAAACTTACCCGTTGAAGTCTTCAGTAGCTCCAACTTCCAGTATAAATATCACTTGTTGTAAATATACATTTGCATGAAATTTGACACAAATTAGAATTTATGTTAATACGTCATCATATAACAATTGAATTATAATGAGAACTTAATAGCAGCCGATAATGAATCAATTATTTTTTCAGTTTTGTACTTATCGTTGAAGTCCATCGTTGTAGCTCCATCTTTATCAGTTATCGAATCATAGTCTGAAATTTAATGGTGGCGCCATCTTGTCGTACAAATTCGAATTTATCTTAAGGTTTGTTCAGCACTTTCTACACTTTTTACTCCTTTGCTCTACTTTTCTCACACCTACCTACACCTATCTCACTCTCTCAGAGCGGTTGGTGCAAAGAGTGTAGAAAAGTGCAGAACATACGAACACACCTTTCATGAAATAATAATAATAATTTTTAAGCAAATTCAAACTTGGTAATAGCCGTTAATGACACAATTATTTTTTCAATTTGAACTTGTACGTTGAAGTCAGTCTTCAGTAGCTCCATCTTTCAGTAAAAAATATCACCCGTATGCATTTGCATGAAATTTAGCAGGGGCGCCATCTTTTGGCACAATTTAGAATTTATGTTATTACGTGGTATACTAATAATTTGAATGCAAATTAAAACTTGGTAACGGCCGTTGATAAATCAATTATTTTTTTCATTTTGAAATTATCCACAGGGGCTCCATCTTTCAGAATAAAAATTAACACTTGTCTGCATTTATGAAACTTAATTGTGGCGCCATCTTTTGGTCCAAATTAGAAGTTAAGTTAATACGTAATAGTTAACTACATATAATAATAATCTTGATGCAAATTAAAACTTGGTAGGTAACAGCCATTGATGAATCCGTTTTTTTTTTTTTTTCATTTTGAGGTTATTGTATTTCTGAAATATCTGAAATTAACAGTGACGCTATCTTTTGGTACAAATTAGAACTTATGTTAATGCATAATTTGTTTACAAATAGTAATTAATAAATTTTGGATTTACTATTGAGTTCACAGTGACTCTATCTCTTTTAGCATCTTGTTATAATTTTGGGCCTTTGTTTTTTTTAAGTTTTTAAGTTTTACTGCAGTTCCATCTCTCGGTAGAAAACAGCATAACAGTTTCTCCCTTGCAAATTAATTTAAAATGAACGTGATTTTGTATTTTGAAATATATTGTTGAAGTCCAGCAAGGACTATAGTTTAGTAAAATCAGATTGAAAAGTAAAGACATATACAAACACAAGCTGGGTTATACCAGGACGCGCTGTAACAAATCAAATTGACCACGTGTTGATAAGGGGGGAATTTGAGTAAAATTAAATTTTGAAAATAATAAAGTATGTAATAGTATTCTAGACACAAATGTGCTCATTAATGAATGTGTTCCAACATTTTCATGAAGTCAGAAAAATTCTTAAATCTGTTTGAAGTAGATGATGAATTGATTCTATTAAAATATATTTGTCCTTTAAATTAGGATTTAAATCTTTTAAGCGTCACCAAGTACATTGATTCTTTTTAATATTTACATATTTTATAGTTTATTAATTTATTTTGTGAAAGTTTCCTCTTCAGAAGTAGAAATCTCTTGTTCTTTTAGGTAGCTATAAAATGTTTGACCCGCGAGAGAATGCAGACCAACACCATCGAGTTCTTAAAAGAAGCCGCTATCATGCATTCGATAGATCACGAGCACATCGTACGATTATTTGGCGTGGTGTTAGACACAGGTAGCCTCATGCTCGTCACAGAACTGGCCCCGTTACGTTCCCTCCTGGAGTGTTTAAAAGAGCCATCCCTGCGTTCCAGTTTTTCCGTACTTACTTTGTGTGATTTCGCCGTACAAATTTGTGATGGCATGCAGTATCTAGAATCAAAGCGTCTTATACATAGGTAAGTACTTGTGCTTTTACTTTCATTGACTACCAAAAAACAAACCTACTTTTAGGGACCTTGCTGCAAGGAACATTTTAGTATTCTCGAAGAACAAAGTGAAAATTTCCGACTTTGGTTTAAGTCGTGCCTTAGGACAAGGCAAAGATTACTACCAAACGAACTTCAACGTGAATCTCAAGCTCCCGATAGCCTGGTGCGCGCCTGAATGCATCAGTTATTTGAGGTTTACGTCTGCGAGTGATGTGTGGGCTTACGGTGTGACCTTGTGGGAAATGTTTTCGTACGGTTTTCAACCTTGGGCGGCCTTAACCGGCCAGCAAATCCTCGAGGCAATCGATGAGCCGAATTACCAGCGCTTAGAACAACCCGACAGTTGCCCTCAAGATTATTATCAGTTGATGCTAGATTGTTGGAGGCATGATGCAGTCACCAGGCCGAGGTTTTGTGATATTGCAACGAGGTTAGTCGATTGTAGGCCTGAACAAGTTCAAGCAAAGATTTCATCGGTGGATGGGTCTCATTTGTTGCCCATACGAGTCAGCGATATCATTACCGTACTTGATAAAACGTAAGTACAATCGACAGCTTCGGTTGTAGACTAAAATATAAATTGTAGGTCGCATGTCCCATTATGGAAAGGCGTAACAGCAGGTGGCAAAACTGGCCTGTTCGATCCCATCGGTGTAGTTGCATATCTGGGCAGTGATCTTCCGACGTCCACTTTTTTACGAAGCGATTCAACCCGCACTTCTGCTAGGAGAAAGTTGAAGAGTGAGATGATAAGTGCCCCGCAGGGTGATTTTAAACATACGGGACATGTCGGACTTGACGGTGCATATTTCGGTGATCTAAGCTTTTTAAGTGGTGCAAAAGTCGATGTGAGTTTTTTTCTTATAGTTTTAATAAGAATTTTACCCCATTTTTTTTTAGTATGGAAGAATACCTACACAAATAGTAGCACCGTACAGGCCTCAGGAGGATTTGGAAGCTGCACCTTTACTTGAAGACCACGTGGCCCTCCCCCCAGTTCCCATCACGGATCATGAGTACCACGAAATAAGCGATGATGAAACAAACAACAGCCCCAACTTAGATTTGGGGCCTTCTCTGATGGCCGAGATGGAGTTGGTGTTTAATTCGTTGGGCCAGCCCCCGCCTTCACCGGCTGACCACGAAGGTTCGAACAAAAGCAACGAGCTGAGAGAGCGAATGAACAAACCTCGTAAGCAGGCAAGCGTCAAGCCCATCAGTGCTCACGATAAGAAGACCTTGGACACAGCTATTGCCTTGGCGAAAGAATTCAGCACTAAGTCAATGGGGGCTCCGACCCCAACCACACCGGTGTCCCCGAATAAACGCAAGTTCAGTTTTCGCTTTCCCTCGGTCACTGATCATGAGAAGCCGGCTGAGAGGAGGAACTTTTCGGAGGAGGCGCAGTCGACACCTGACTTGCAGGTTAGTTGTATTCTGTTCTTTTGGGGAAATAAGTTACGTTCACAACAAGTAATTAAATCGGATGAAGGTATTTTCCTTGTTTGGAAATTTTTCACATATTTAATTGAACTTCATTTTATTTTGTGACTAAAACAATTTAATTTGCAATTAAATAAAAAAAAAGAATTGTTGTGAATGTGGCTTAACATCATAGAGTAATGAATACAGAGAGTGACTTTGCTTAACCCGAAACTTATAGATAATGCAAATGAAGTTTTGAGATCTGTTTCAGTATTACTTCCATTTGCACATTTGACAGTTACTGGACGTGAAACATCGTACCTCAATTGAATTTTCTTTTTTTTTAATATCAGCCTTCGAGAGCTTTGCCATTAAGCATCGCACTCCATCAATTCTTTACTCTATGCTTAAGACATTCGAATAACTGCCAAAAAGCTAACTTTCATTTAACCTTTACTTTTTTTCTTACCACCCCGTTTTTATTTGTCATTTTATTTCGTTGAACATGTTTTGATTTCCGTTACGTTACGTTTTTTTTGCCAACTCTTTATTTGACGAAACCCACATATTTGTGCGCAGCAACGCCTGCGATGTTCTCTAACGTCCTTAGACGATTACTCAACCCAGAGCATTCGCATCCCCTTGTGGGACAAAGCCTCCGCTGAGTTTTGCTTTGCGAAATCGCGCGAGTTACTGTCGAAACCGTTTCCCGTCCAGAGGGGCTCGTACAATTCCTGCAGGGATTTGAACGCGTTCTCCAACGACTTCGACGTCACCAACCACCAAATGGTGATCGAGGCTCAGTTTCACAAGATGTCGATTGGGGCATCGTACTGCGAGAATGTCCTCCAGTATCGAGATCACACCCTAACCAAGTCGGAGAACATGTCACGCAAGACTTACGCCAGCAGGTTTCAACGCAATTTCCTGCATGAAGTCCGCCCTCCACCCCCATCGCCCTTTAACGTCCGCAGTGGAAAAATCTGCGATGACAGACAATCACTCTGCGCTTATAACCAGCCTTACACCCCAATTGAAACCTACGACAATGTATTTGTGTACGGTGATCACACCTATGTGAATAAGGTTGATGAAACCAACCGACCAAGAGCCCTGAGCTTCTCCGATTCTCAAGAAATAATCCCCAGGAAGAGCACGAGGACCATAAGGGACCGGAACAGACGGCGTCAGTCTTACAACCCCCGTGCTTACGCTGACTCCAGCTCGAGTGAGTCGGATTGCATCAGCGTTGGATCAGTCGATTTGGATTTTCGCAGGCGTAAGAGGAACACCCGGTTGACCTCCTCCAACACCAGTATTCGCTCGGAGATCGGTTTGAGGCCAAGGAATAAACTGCACTTTCTTAAACCCGATTCGATTAACAAAGCGCATGGGAGATCGCCCCCACCTTGTAGCAATGTCCTCAGCGGATTGAGCCCCACTTCGGTCTCACGTGTTCCACATAAAGCGTGCACTTCAAGCGATTCCAGCCTTTAATTTAGGATTTGTTGTAAATGCGTCGGTTTCAAATGATTGAGGATGAAGTGCATGAGAGAAAGAGTTTTTTTTTAAGTATGCGTTTTCTAAAGGGATGGAAGTAGTTGATTACTCCAGAAGTATAGGGAGTGCAATTATGTTTATAGTCTTGTATGTATGATAAAAAAAAGTCTTTATTTAATCTTTCATACTTCAGAATTGAGTGACTCGATTTATTTAATTTTTTTCTTAATTACAAGTAAAATAGATTATATCAGCGTATGCAGTACCAGTAAAGACTTGTATACTGTAATATGCTAAGATTTTGTAACCCTTATGCGTAAGCTATTATTATAACTAAAAAAAAAAAAAATCACTAGAACACCAGTCGATGTTTTTATCGAATGTAATTTTTCCTTTTTTTAATTAAATAATTTCGTGTAATATATTGAATATCATAATGTGAAAGTGTGTTAGGTTTTTCCACTGATAAATAACAAAAATATTATTGTTGATGACTTACAGAATGAAACATGTTCTTATAAATTGTAATAGGGTACTCGCAGCGGTTAAGGAATCCTATAGGTTCTATAATTTTGGGATAATATTTTGCCACAGGTTAAAAAGATTTCTCAAAGAAATGTGATTTGAACACGATAATAATTATTATTAAAAATACGCAAATTTTTTTTTAAATACATACATATAATTACTTGACTAAGAAACGCGATCTCATTGGTCGGCCGTTGGTATGACGTAGATAATCTGTAAACAGGGGTGCGTTCGAGAACTTCACTTTAGAGTAAATTTTACAAGTGGGAGTGGGGGTAATAAAGTAAGGCAAAGTTACTTTTACTTTTCAAACGTCTGTTATTTGCATATTACGTCAAATTACAACGGTTATAATCTGAATCTATGATAAGCAAACTGTAAGTGTTCTTTAGGCAACGCTTATGGTCAAGTGGGTCGTTATAAAGTCGAGATTGGGCAGTTTGGGGCATGTGACTTCCCTTCCTGCTTAGATTTCTCATTGTGCGCAAGACCGGTTAGTATTTCGTTAGATACGCTGGAGTGCAAATGATTTATTTCTAACCTGGTGCCATGGAGTGCAGTTGATTTATTTCTAACCTGGTGCCATTTTGTGCCTGGTCCCTTAAGTGTGTGTACTTGTGAGGGGAAACGAACGAAGATCATGTCCGAGACTTGAAAGGAAGTACTCTACCTGAAATACGAGCATATTCGTTTGGTTTTCAAAGCCTGATTTCGACACTTAAATCAGGCTGTTTCTTTTCTGTCATCTGTGGTTGTATTTGCGGCCAATCTTCGTCGATAGGTATATTAAATCAAATTTGCGTTTATTTACAAACAGATTAGATTTTGGTCGTTGCTCTTTTATAAATATAGACAAGTGTAATAACTGGGGCCTATTTCATAATAAAATACAAGCTAATAATATTAGTATTGAATAAAACGTTTAATGATCGGATTAAGGACGAAGTAAAAAACTATAGCTGACAGTTTCGGTTTACAAACCGATACTGTCAGCTGAATGAACGAATAGTTTTTTACTTCGTCCTTAATTGAATCATCAAACGTTTTATTCAATACTAATATTATTAGCTTGTATTTTATTATGAAATAGGCCCCGGTGGCATCATTAGCGGTGGACCTTCTGATACGGGAAAGTCTAACGTTAAGAAAACATTCTTCTACACAAACTCTTTTTTTTTTGTTTTGGAAAGAGGTTGGTGTTCTTCTACCTACCTGAAGGCAAAGGAGACAATAATTAAAAATAAATAAAAGTCACCAGTTATTACACTTGTCTTCATTTATAAAAGAGCAACGACGAAAATATAAACCAGCTTAAATTAGTTAGGCAAAATGTTAGAGTTCCAACGATAAATACGAAGTGCGGGGCCTGTCACTCGTTTACAAGAGTAACAGTCAATTATAAAACTGAAAACTCTACATGCACGCATCAACGGAGTTTGGTTGCGCCACTATAAAATTATTGTAAATATTTGCAAGTTCTTACAAAATAAATCAAAAGATCCAACCTTGTGTTATCAAATCAATCAAATTTCACTTCGGGTACCAAGGGTTAGGAGTTACGTCATTACATATCTCAATGTGGTGTCTCCCTCTTGTGTCGTTGGTAGTCAAGTACAGGTTGGTGAACGACCAAGGCGGGCCTTACCGGTGCGACAAGAGTTTTCTACAGCGGCACCAAAATTTATCAGCGAAGATTGGCCCCAAGTAGAACCACAGATGACACAGAAGAAAAAGCCTGATTTAAGCGTCGAGATCGGGCTTTGAAAAGCAAAAGAATATGCTTGTACTTCACGTGGAGTGCGTCTTTCAAATCACGGACTAGATCTTCGTTCGAGTCCCCTCACAGGTATACACACTTAAGGGACCAGTCACAAAATGGCACCAGGTTAGAAATAATCAATTAACTGCACTCCAGCGTGTTTAACGAAATACTAACCCAGTCTTGCGCGCAACGAGAAATCTAAGCAAGAAGGGAAGTCACTTGCCCCAAACCGGCCAATCACCGATTTTCTGGAAAAATCGACACGAACGAACCAAGAATGATCCGCGGTGTCACAAGAACGGACCGCGGTTTTGACGGTCATCTTGGAACATTCTAGTTACATGTAACGGAAAAATACATTGTAACAGCTTTGAGTGGTAAACAGTAAAGTATTCTAAACTTCCTGTGCAAATTTAATAACGAATCTGAAATGAAACATTTAAATGTCATTTTGAAAGACATCGGATATTATCTTTGGATCTTTGGCGGGAAAGTTTAATATTATGGTTGATTTTAATTCATTTTGTAATGTTTCAAACATTCGAATTCGTATTGCATTTGTATCAAGGTTGAACTGATTTTAATCAAGCGATTTTTATTTCTAATAAGCGTCATGCACATCTCTGCGTCAGCGCCGCCTGGCGTGGTGATTGTGAATTAGTGATATGAAAATATTTCTTGAGACTCATTGCATGGGAATAATACCACTCTTATAACAATTTACGATTGTAGTACATAATACTTCAGCTTCCTGGTATTTAAATACATTATAATATTCAAGTTCAAATGTACAATAATAATTTGAAACAACTTGTATTTTCATACCACTAATGCAGAATATGGTCATTGGTGGCGCTGGCTTCGCATATGCACGGTCCCTATAATCATGATTAAAAAAAAATTAAAAAGTCTGACCATTCTGCAATTGTTGACGTAAAATAAAATAAAAGACGATCGAAAAATAAAGAAATTTTACAACATAAAAAAAAATTAAAAAGAGTCATTAAATAAACAAAACTGGTTCGTCTTTCTAAAATTAACTTATGTTAAGGTTGAGCTGATTTAAGTCATGTTTGCTGATTAGTCATGTCTGACCATTCTTATTTTTAAAATAATGATTTTTTAAAATTTGTTAAATTAATTAATTAATTAAATACAACATTTTGTTTTTATTTAAAAATATCAAAAAAATCTTTTTTTTATTTAAATGTGATTTTTTTTTAATTGTGATTTTTGTCAACACTGACTCCTATATTATGTTTTAAATACATATCACAGTGTTCCATTAAAAAAAAATTATCTTTTTCTGTGATTTTTTGCGATTCGCTTTTGTTTTTTGGGGTAACACTAAAAGATAATACTTATAAAACCCTTCGAGTTTTGTATTTAAAGTTTTTCTCTAGCGACTAAAGCCTCTAGATAGAGTGCACAACATATAAAAAAAACTGTACCTTTGTAACGAGCGTCTAAATAAAAACCTGGTCAAGTGGGTTGTGATCGAGAATTTATCCATTGCATTTACATAGCAGAATTACTAAATGTAGCCTACTTGACCAGGTTTTTATTTAGACACGAGTTACATAAAATGACAACAAAACCACAAACAATAATCTTGAACGACCATTTTTGTAAAAGTTATCGAAATGTGTTATTCTCGAACGAACCCCAGAGATGTTGTATGAGCGAGTTTGTAAATTCATCGGTTGACAGTTCGATGTAATCACGTCTTCATTAAACCACAGTCTATACAAGTCTTTTCACTGGCGCTAGTTTCGCGTACAAAATTCTTGGAAACTCGATTTTAATTGTTTGCGTCATTTAAGAATCAACGCACGAAAGAATGCACAGTGGTTGCAAAGATCAAAGGTACAGAAGCGGACAATAAAATCCGGGCAAGAATTTAACTTGTCATGCATATTTCGATAAATTAGGTAAATCAGACTTTTATTGAGGTTATATTTCTGTCAAAATAATAAATAAAATTTGAATTAAACGTCAGAATTACTAGTGACATGCATTAAACGTCAAAAATATTAAAGTGAGGTTTACTTTGGGCACTTTTCAGAATTGACCGGTTACTCCACCGGTAGACATTTTAAAATTCTAAAATCCACTGTAAAGCTATAAGATGTTATTTTAGCTATAATAAGTTATTAACTTACTATAACTGGATTATTATTATATACTTATTATAGCTATAATAACATGTTATAGCTTTACAGCGGATTTTAGAATTTTAAAATGTCTACCGGTGGAGTAACCGGTTAATTTTGAAAAGTGGCCATTGTGCAAATGGCTTGCCCGGGTTTTCTTGTCTGCTACTGTACCGACGCCAAGTGAAAAGACTATAGACTGTGATTAAACCACTTAAACCCATTCGTAATCATCAAAACCATCAAAAATAAAACCAAGGATTCTTATTTTCATCGATTTCAGCAAATGCTTTAATCCATTAGTACGTAAATTCATCGTAAATTGTAAACATTACAAACATCGAGAATATCTGTGACGTCACTGTAAGATACAATACATCAGTGATTTCGACATTATCTGAAAAGAATGACTCGATTTTAATTTTCCGTATTTTCAGGTATTTATTTAATAACAGAGTGGTTCGCATTAATTGAAAATTGTCACTATTATTAGGTTTGTTCCAGCAATAGTCCGTAACTAGTTCAAAACCGTCAAAAGCAGAGGCAGTCATCAAAATTGTACATTTGACGACGCCGTTAAAATCGGTCATTACTTCGGTGGGCAACTGTTTTTAACGGTTCCGAACTAGTTACGAACTATTGTTGGAACAAACCCATTGACACTTAGTTGTCACACTACACTTACATAACCTCACTGTTTACAAATAATCTACGTCACATACAACCACGTGATCAATTGAGCGTTTTGGCGCAAATTTGATTTGAATGAGATTTAAACGTTTTTTTTTTCTTATACCTACATATCAGAATTTAATTTTAAAAAAATGTAACTGCACATTTTAATATCCGACATGAATGCAATTTTTCTAGCACATAAAAATTTTTTGTGCAAGTACCCTATTGCCTCTCATCTGGTCATGTGAAGGGATGCAAATTTTGTAAAGTGCGTTAAAAAAAAAATCAAGTAGTCTTATGTCAAATTCAAATTTTGCGAAGTCACGTCGTAACCATACGATTATATTATAAACTTAACCCAACTTTTTATATCCATTTAATTACGATTTTCTTTAATGTCAATGAAATAAAACATTTATTTTATTATAAATACCTCGAAGATGGAAACAAAACCTTTGACAGTTGACAGCTCACAGTCTTTCAAAGTTGCAACATACGTACTAAGCTACGACGTGACGTCATAAAATAAAAGCAAGTTCAGAGCCCTTTCGATAACGGATTTTTTTTTGAACGCACGTTATTATTCGTCGCTGTACAACTGCATGGCTTTTCAATTCTTAATAATCGTTACAAAGTTACAAACAAAATGGCAGAAAATCTATTTGGAGGTGGAAAAGGCTAAAGTTGGACTGTTCGAAGGACCATCACCAAAAATCAATTTTTGCATATCTTGTATCATACAATATCATGAAACTCGTAAAAAATAAAACTCTATTGCATTTACCTGTATATTACTTTAGACCGTTACACACAAAAAGAGATACATTTAAATCTTAGCAAAAAAAAAATCTATTTCTATTCTTTATGTTGCGTCACGCTCACAAATATGTGGACCCCGTAACTTTTGCCTTCTTTTGTTTAACGCATCAAATTAACATTTTCAGTTGATTTTTTGATTTTAATTTCTCCTCTCCTCTCCCCAATTTGTTTTACAGTCTAAAGTTACAGAAGAAGCCCAGCGCGCTTACCAGAGCCTAGTGGAGAACCCCTCCTCGGACATAACACAGGTTTCCCTGTCGGTGAGTATTTCGAAGGACAGTCTTTGACTTTTTGTGTTACAGTTAATGCCCGTCAACAATCCGCTGAGAATGTTGAAATCGGGCCAGTTCCCCGTGCCCAAGCCCAGAATGAGAACGGCCACTCTGCCGAACATTAACAGCAAGACAGAGCCGAAGCCTGCAACATTGGAAAGCACAGATGGAAATAAATCAGGTAAAGATTTGTATCTTTCGAGTTACATTAAACTAAACTTCCCGGGGCAGATTCCAACTTAGAGCTTCCAAAATATCAAGATCCCCAGCAGACTGTGAATTACTCATCCGGAAACTTAGTCGAAGATCAAGAAACCCCAGAAAAAACTGACGAAAACCCAATTCCCTTACCACCTAGAGATCGTAATAAACCCCTCCTGACATCAAAGCCGAGGCACACTAGAAAACACCCCCTGATTATTCCGCCTTCGAGCCTGCAAACGACTCTGAACAAATTCTCAATCCCCACGCCCCCATCTACAGCTGCGGATCCATTCCATTCTCCCCCGGAACCCATCTACACCAACTGCGAGGAAGGTAGAGATTATGATTTTGATGCGCACATTGAGTCAAACATGGCTGTACTAGATGAAATTCCCCCAGACCACGATTGCGTCGACTCTACATCGGATAATCTCATAAATTTAACGAACGAGGAAAACATTCAAGCTCATCATGTCAGCTGTGAGGACTTGCTGGAGTTCGCAGACACGAAGCCAACTTCGAAAGCCAGAGGGAACGATTCGGATCACGTTCGAATCTTGAGGAAGATCTTCGGTGATACCGTAAGTCTCCTTCGAATAGTTTTCTTGGCAGCGCAATCTAATTGAAACAAACAGGTTCCGATGGAGACTTACAAGCAGACACTCGAGCACACGAAATGGAACGCATTAGAGGCCATCAAGATCATCAAATTGCAGAACGTCGTGCCGGGGGTGGACTTGGATACGTGTTCGATGGCTTTGGAAAGTACTTCTTGGAACGTAACTAAAGCGGCACAGTGGATTCTTCAGCAGGACGGTGAAATTATGCAAGTATAATGTAGCCTTAGTTACCAACATCGTGTAATTTAAACAAAAAAATTATTTATTAAGCCTTGCCAGTCATGGTTATTAATTAATTATGTATAATTAATGTTTCGTGTTTATTTATTATAACATTTATTACAATAATAAAAGTTAAATTTCACAATTTTATTTACGTGGAATCTAATAATTGATGGTAAACAATGAAAAGAGAGGAGTTTGATTAAATCAAACGCTGTAAACAAAAATTACACCTATTAATAAATAAAATGTAGCAACAATTGAGTTTGTATAAAATAAATACAATTGTCAAGGAAGGGTTTTATATCATAATTAATGTTTACATCAGGAAGACTAAATTGTGCCGGACCTACAATCAGTCGTTTGTTACGAACGCAACAGATTTTGCACTTTTTTGTGCAGACTTGTCTGAAATTAGCCGAAATCAAATTATGTTAATACTGGCACATAATACTGTGTTATTGTGCTTTAATTAAATAATATATAACAATACAGTAAGAGCAAATTATATCCGTAAGTCCCCTGCGATTATTAAAGATAACATTCTTGCATGCAACAGAAAGGCTGATACATTTTGGCTATAATCATAATCACAATATTTGCTGGAATTTGACAAGTTCTTCAATTACTTCGTCATTTGCGTGTGGTTACGCTCATCACTTGTCAAATCATACGATTAGTTTTTCTTTAATAATTAATAATGAACCCTGTACTTTATTTGTACAAGTTTCACACGTTCTATGGTTTTATTCGGTAACCGTGTATAAATGGCAGGCCGGTCCCGACTTCCTGTTGATAGTCGCAGTACTGTTGGCCGAAGAAGTTCAGAAGAGTCATCTCCTCGATGTTTATCCTCTCTTTAAAGAAGTGCCAGCTCGCAAAAGTGTAAGCCACCAGGCAGACGGGGTTCAACAGAATAATCTAGGCAAAAAAAATATCTGTACAGATCGATTGTGGGAAGCAGAGCTTCGGTTCATCAGTGCTTCATAAGTGATAGAAAGTCTAATTTTTTTTATCACTTACTTTACCTGATTTATTTAAATCAGCTTAATTATTATGTCTTTCAACGCATTTTGCCGTGCATTCAATTAAATTCCTAAATAAATTCAATATTTTTTACTCCTAAAGGTTTTCAGCACTGCCAGCTGTCCATTTATTTGTTTGTGCTAACTTTGATGCTAACATAACCTCCAATACTTGGCAAACGCGTTCGAAAACATGAAGCGCAGGGTAAGCTTGTGCATTCAAGCAGAAGGACAGAGGACAGCATTTTCGGCATCTGCTTTAAGCTTTAGTTTTGTTTTGAAGTGAATTAATTACGTGTTTCTCTGAATTTTGCTTTTACTTTACACATTTTTATGTGATGTCATGATTAGATCTCATCAAATGACACTGACAGTCGGTGTTATCAACGTGTCAATAAAAGAAATCTCTCAAGAGATACCAAAAGATCCCCTTTCAACATAGGAAATCTCGAAAATTATTAGATTCAAGAATAAATAAAAAAAATGTTAAAAATCATTAAAAATACATAAAGTTAAAGAAAACAGAAACAAAACGCGGTCGATTTTGCAAATAATTCGGTAGATTATTAATAAATTTTAAAATAAAACAACTTGAAAGAAGAATGGTGACAAAACAAAGAGAACAAAATTAAATTAAAAAAATATGAATAAAAATAAAAGACAATCGATTTTGCAACACATAAATATATAAATAAAAAGAACGACGAGAAAGCAAAGAAATTGAAAGAGTAGAATTAAAAAAAAAGCGAAATAAAATTTAAAAAACAAAAGACGATCGATTTTACAACACAGTTCAGTAGATTAATAATAATAAAAAAAAAACTTTAGAAGGAAAGATGACAAAACAAATGAACCAAATTAAAAAAATGTATAACAAAAAATAAAAAGACAACGAAAGAGAATTCAGTAGATTCATAAATTAAAACAAACGAAAAAACTTTCGGCATGTTTTAACAGATTGCACTGATGAATGTCTTTTTTTGTCACCGTATAGTGTTGCCAACTTAGAGATATTTAGGGATAAATTTCAATGAGAGGGTTACGGGGGAATTGAAATTAAAAATTAACATAATCCTGTATATCATATAATTCTTTTTTTAAATGAAAATATTTTGTAACATTTAAATTCCTGTTTAATCATTTTGAAATGCGCTGTTGATTGCCTGTCTCACTGATCTTGTCTGAGCATTTGATAGCTGGTGAGCTGACCAGCTAATATAAAAGTTTATTTTCATTTTTGCATTAAATTTGTTGTTGTTTGTGTTTTATAACGATATTTTTTGGAAAAATTCATTTCACGTTTTATCTTTAGAATTAATCGTGAGTTTTAAGTTTGATTTCTTCGTTTCCTTTTTTGCGTCAAAAATTAAACAAAGGCATTAAAAATAGTAACTAGCTCTTAGGAAAAAGAAAAAAAAATTAGAGATATTTAGTACCAATCTAGGGGGTTTTCAATTAACGTCTAGGGTAAGGGGTATTCGTTGATATGTTGGCAACATTGGTCCAGAAATGGCTGTCAGTGGAAACTCAATGCTCAACGGATGGTGGTTTTTCAATATAATCAGTGAATCACCCGCACAAAAACAAATGAAAAGAAAACTATTGGCAACTTTCAACAGGTGGCATTGCCGAATGTCCTACAATAACACAATAAATAGTTTTAAAAACATACATAAGGGTCGTTTGACACTTTGAGAAACTTTGCGGAGCATATTCATATTCTACAGGTGACCATTTTAAATTGCGACCCTTGCAAGTTTTAGAAAAGGTAAGTCATCAGTCAAATCAGAAATAATTTCGTGTACTAAAATCACGAAAGTAGAATGGGTTGCCTATTTTCAATTCTTAAGGCGTTACGATTTCAAATTAATTAATTAAGGGCTTTTGTATTCGAGCTGTCAAAGTAGTAAATTATTGGAGCTGTTATATTGTGGCACATTAAATTTAAATGCTCTAGAGCACTCTCAGATTATCTCCATCTTGTTTTAACTTTATGTAATAACACAGGATAGAGATACTCTCAGAGTGCTCTGGAGCAGTCAGTCGAAAACGCTATTAGCATAACCTCCAAAACTGCAAGGCTGGTACACAGTATGTAAATCTAATCAAAAAGTCATTAAATTTCAATGCGATGGGTCACTTTTTTTTGACCGCAAGTTTACATAACCTCATTTTATACTCTGCAACATATGCGAATTGTTACATAACTAGGGCGTGCGTGTATCGGGTGTTCAATAAAATCCTACCTCAAGTCAGCCTTGCAAAGAAAATACGTAACGTAGGGTTGTGTTCACAAACTATAGCTCTGAGAGCGTTTTGGGAGTGTAATTGCGTCTTTCTCACTCACGATTTTTAACATATTTTGCGTCTCGCTCATCTGTTTCAAAACGTTTTTTGTTTACATTAATTCCAAAACAACGGACGCACTTCTCACATCCCACTTTAAGTAAGACGCTTAAAGTGCGTCCGTTGTCATGGACATCTTGTCAACACAAGTTATCTTAAAACAGATTGAACGAGATGCAGAATATGTTAAAAATAGTGAGTGAGAAAGACACAATTACACGCCCAAGATGCTTTCGGAGGTATCGTTTATGAACGCAACCCAGGTGTTGTGATTATCGCAAGTACTGTCAGAATATAAAATTTAGGTTATGCGAAGGGACTAAATTCAGACAATTTCTTCTTCTTCTTCTTCTTTTTTATAGAGTTTTTGGTTTACGGCTAAAAAGCCATTTCAACCAGCCACATGATTATTAAGTAATTGCTAACGTAAAGGATGTCTTGTTGTAGGATTCTTTTCAAAACAGAAATATTACTTTCAAAACATCTTCCGCCAACGAATATCCGTCGTCCAACAACTGAAATTAACGATTAAAAGCTAGATTTTGTCCGCATACGAACATTTTGAGGTTAATCAAATTTTTTGACATATAAGAAATGACATACGATTTTTTTTTTCCAAGGCTAACTCGAGGTATTTTTTTGTTGAATACCTGTTACATAAAAGAGCAATTTTGGACTGTCAGGGACTTCCTGATTCTTTTTTATGAAATAAAACTTGAAAATTCCTTTTTTAGGAAAAAAATCCCCAATGTGAAAAAAAAATCTTAAAAATGGATTTACCACTTTAAGTTGACAACACTACTAACAGTTGTTGCCAACTGTCCACCAATCATGTATTGCGTGTCGCCAACTTCATAAAAAAAGTCACAGCTTACTTTAATTCATTTGAAGGCACGACTTCTATATGATAAAAAAAAAAAAATAATTACTCAAAAATTGGAGTAAAGTTAAAGGAGTCAATGATCAATGGATGAAACTCGGTTCAAAAATTAGCATAAACATTTTATTTAGCAGAAAATATTACCTGCGTTCCTATCGACCAATAAAACCATCCGACGTAACTGGGATGCCTAGCTAAGTGGTACACACCATGGGTTACTAGCACGTGGTCATCGGCTTTCTCACACTGCACCTAAAAATACGAACTAAAGTTACACTTTAACACCGGACATTCTTCGCTGAAATTACTTGCCAGGTGGTTAAAGTTCGAGCTTGCCGTGAACATGGCAAGTTTCCTCAGAGTTTCGCCCCCAATGCACATCATCAGTCCTATATTTGACAACCATTCGATAGATTTCATACCTTAAACACAATGCTTGTATAAAAACACCTAATTTTCTTAGAATCCTTGATGACAAGGATAAGCGATAAGATCACGTAATGTCAGCTGAACCAATTTAAAATCATCCACAAAGGTTTATCTATTGGGACATTAAATTTTCTAAATCCAGCTTAAGACATGACTTTTTAATTCCACGGCTTTCTGAGGATGACTTTAAATTGGCTCCGAGAGTTGCCATTATCATGTAGATTGTGTTACCAACTTACTTGGAAAAAAATAAAATTCCAATAAGAATTCGAACCAGGAAGTGATAGCTGCCACCGCGTACTCACGGCTGTGGTTCAGAACGAAGGAGTCGGTCGAAACTAGTTTAGGTTGAATTAGGGCTATGGATAGAAATTCCGTGTAATGAAACATCGCCATTACGCACATGTAAGTTCCGAATACGTGCAAGTTGTTCAGGCCATATAATCTAAGAAATAAGCCAACTGCAAAAACGTAGCCCAGGAATATCGCACGTATTGCTATCTGGAATTACAATCTTTTATAATGAGTGAGCAGGTATAAAACACATAAGGTCTGTTTGTTATCCTGCACTGGTGTACACCAATGCATACTTTTTTCGCAATTTACTCTTTAATGCAACTTTGAATGTTTGCGTGGTAGTCAGTATGAATGAGTATGATTCGTATTGACACATTATTAAAGAATTCAGGCTTCATTAAAGCATATTTCGTAAAAAAAAGTGTACACTAGTGCACACCAGTGATAACAAACAGACCTATACTGTTGGTGGTTGGAGAATAAAAAAAAAAAACAGAGCAGGTACCTGTACAATTCACCAATCACCAATGAAATTATGAGACTCTTTAAGTTAAGGTAACCACTTTTAAAGAGAAATAAATCCAATTAAAAGACAATAATTATGATGGATATCAAAGTAATATTAGTTATTTATTTTTACCTGGTAATTTGAGCTACGATAAACACACCTGGCGATCACATTTACGCTTACGTAATGCAAGAGAGGCCCCAAAATTAATCCCCCGTATATTCCCTGCAGAAACTTATAGGTTATGTTATGTGTAAATAACGCAGTGAAACTTATGAATGTGCCGAGGAAGCAGTACAACGAAACTTTCGCTTCGTAACAAACCATTTTAACTTCAAAATTGAGATATTCTCAAAAATGAACGACGACACCCGCACAAGACATGTTAGCAGTGCTGCCAACACTCAAAAATTTTCCCAGCAATTTTTTAAATTTTCCGTTAATTACTTTAATAAACTGCTATTTTGCAATGAATTTTTGCTGCTTTCCAAGGGGGGAACGTACGGCATGGGTGAATGCAATTATATTTGACGAAGTTACCACTTTGCTGTAGGTCAGTTTGTGAAATATGGCGGTTTATTGGTATCCGTTGTCGTGAAGTAATTGCCGGATTTTGTGTTTGTATCTGAGAGTAGTACGAATCTATGTGTTTATTTAGCAACTCTGACTAGTAGTATATACATTGATACGCTATTATAGACTTCAGTTAAAAAGTGAATGATTTCTAGGTTAGTTTCGAAATTTTTCCATGTTCAGTGGCGCTTCAAGCAGTGTTGCCAACTTACCGGATTTCCGCTTAAATTTAGGGGATTTTAAGGGGAAATTTAGGGGATACATTTTTTAAGGGACTTTTCAGAGTTTTCTAACACTAAAGAAAAAAGTAATACTTAGAACTAATTTTTTAGTTACATAAAAAGCTATAGATATGACTACATGAATATTTTATACTTGATATCAGTGTTGCCAATGTAAGAGATGATAAATAAGATTAAGGGATTTCTTTTAAAAAGGGATTTTCAAATTTCATTTCGTAAAGAAGCTGGTAGCTGACAGCCCCTCGACAACTCAAAGTTGTTCTTTTATGTAGAAGGAAACCCACTTATAATAAAAAGCGACCATCTATTGACCAACGTTTTAACTGATAGGTAGTCATTTCTGGATGGTAACAAGAAATGCTTGTGTTGTAAGACATTTAACAGCGCGATTTGTTAAAACATGCCGAAAGTTTGTTTTTCATTTTTTTACGGAGGTAAGAAAATAAGAAAATGTCATTTATTTGCAATAAAGGACGAAATGAATAGTGTTGGTGTGAGATATTGTACTGCATATTGCAGGTTTTTTGTATAATCTGTCGACCTTGTGGCAGGAAGATAATTTTTTCTTTTATCACTGTTTGTTTCAAATTGTTTCTTTTTTTAATATGTTTCAAATTGTTCCTTTTTTTAATTTTTGCTTCTACTGACATATTGCCCTTAAATCGGTTATCTTTTGTTTTTGTTTGTTCAATGATTTAAACATATTTTTAAAAATTTTGTTAATTTGTTTTCTTCGTTTTGTTACCTTTCCTCGCAAACAGTTTTTTTCATAAATTTATTTGTTTATTCATTTGTTTTTATTATCTTTTTTAAATTTTATTATTTATTTTTTTAATTTTATTATTTTGTTTTCTTTGTTTTGTGCTCATTCCTTTAAAATTGTGTTTTTTAATGTATTATTAATCAACTGAATTGCGCCGGAAAATCGACCGTCTTTTGTTTGTTTTTTTCACCTTCATGTATTTTTTCAGTGAATTTTTTAGGTTTTTTTTTAAATAGAATTTTTTGACAACTCCTAAATATTATAAATAAACTTTAAAATTTGCAAATAAAAATAAATATTAGGGGAATATGTCTTTTATTTGGGAGATTTTTAAGTCTGAGATAGGGGAAATCGTTAGGTTGGCAGCACTCGCATCAAGTGTAATGTAATAGCGTTTTCGATTGACTGCAGTAGTGCGCACTCAAAATATCTTCATCTCGTGTTATTACATCTGGTTGAAAGAAGATGCAAATACACTGGGTGCAACTGGTGCAAGGCGAATCGAAAACGCTGTAAGTAAGCTTCTTTCAAGTACTTTCAGAGATAGAACTCCAGTGTACAGAATACAATTGACGTTTCTCGAATTTTATTTATAAAAAAAAATAGATAAATTTAATGTAGTAAGTGGGTTATAAACAATAATGAACCGCTGATTTGTGGACGTTCCAGAAATATGTAAAACGCTTGTGTGCGCCTATGACTTATGTACCGCGGCCATATTTAGTGACCATATTAGACGAGAAACTAATGTTAGTATGACTCTCTCAGTACCTCCATGCTGCTTGCATAGTATTTTTTGAAACAGAGTTCTGTTTAATACATCTGACAATTAGGCAACCCAAGATACAACTTTGTTTGTTGTGCTGCAAGTACGTACAGTGGAGGACAATATGACAGGTTACTGAAGTTGCTTGTGTTGCTTGTTATGTGAATGACTTGTATACATCAATAAAGGAAACAAATACATCAAAATAAAGAAAACATATCTATCAATAATTTGTGAGTAATAACAGCACAGTGATAGGCGCTTGGCACTTTTATCATAACCTTATCAATAGCGGCAATCACTGACATGTTAAACTATATTACACATAATTAACTATTTAATCTGTTTTATCTATTTAAATAACGATACAATTCGTAAACAAACAGTTATTGAAATGTGAATAATATCAGTTGCTCGGTTTTATTTTGCATCTCACTCACACAGTGTCATCATTCCATTATTATTATTATTATATCATTACATGAATGGTGAGTGTGGTGGGTAGGCGTAATAAGTTTTGATGGGTTGACGCGATAGTGCGTGTGTGCAGTTTTGAACTTTGTTTATAACAATTTATTTCGCCCGTGAATTAAGCGCTACTCTTCGCTAACGGTAAGTCCTTCGATTTTACGCACGAGTTTCTTACAACTTACAGTGACACGTATGTGAGAAAAACATAAATCGCATTAACGAATCAGTATCCTCCCACTTTCATCATCGGGCTTATACAGGGAAATCAATACGAAGCTTCTATTTTTAGGAAATGACTTAAACCGCGCACGTAACCTCCCACAAACGTTCTCTTTTCTATTTTTAATATTAAGAAAATTCGCGTTTACGTTGTCCCGTGTGTAGTAAATGTGCGTGCTGTGAATAAATTAATTTCAAGTTGGAGGACGAGCGCGTTATTTAACTCGAATCGTAAGTTATCGTCGAATTAAAAAGAATCATTCGATCGGGTGGTTACAGTGTCAAATAAATAGTTGCACAGTGTCAAATAAACAGTTGCTATCGACGTAAAGGTGCGTGCGCCGGTGTTAAATATTTCCAAGTTTTTATTTACGCTTTTCTTTACCGTTATCATGTTTAATGGGGTTCATTTATGGAAGCGTATAATTAATGAACAGGAAAATTTGAGAATTAGTGCTGACCCAATTATACTTGGCAGTCATGCCTGTTTAAATGTTTTCCAAGTTGGGAGGTGCCGCGCCAAAACACGCCGCGTGCAGTTGGCAACACTTTAAGTTTTCCGAAAAAAATGCAAATTTGGTTTAAATTTGATTTCAGTTTTGAGGAAAATAAAAACAATTGCACCGATTATTGTGTTCTGTAATAGGTAGAAGTCAAATGTTAATTGACAGGTGGTTTGACGGGATGTTTCGTGATATATGTACTTGATGCCGACGTTCGACTACATTTTTTTTTTTCAATTTGGTCAATCTAAAATGGACTGTTTGTTTGTGCGAAGAATAACTATTATTGTATTAAAACAATTTTAATATTACTAATTAGTTACGATTTAAAAAAATGCACTTTTAATTGTGAGGTCATTACGTCACATTTCTGTTGGTTTTTTTTTGTGTTTAAGTCTGGTTTTTGTCGTTCACGTTATTGCAGGACGTTTTATGCTATTTTATAGCGTTTTCGATTGACTGCACTAGTGCACACTCAGAGTATCTTCATCTCGTATTGTTACATGAGGTTGGAAGAAGATGCAAATACACTGAGTGCAACCAGTCGAAAACGTTATTATTATGTTGACTGTCCAAATCAACGAGTAAAGAATATCAGGAGTGAGTTATACTAACATTAGTTTCTCGTCCAATCTGGTCACTAAATATGGCTGCGGTAAGACGTAGATTTTTACAAGATTCTGGAACGACTACAAACCACACAGTTGACCTTTGTTTATACATAATACACTTACTACACTAAATTTAACAAAATAAGATCCTAGAAATGTCAGTTGTATTCTTGACACTGGGGCTTGCTTATCATCGAAAAATTCCAAAACTAACCTAAAAGTCGTTCACTTTTTAACTGAAGTCTGCAATTACCTATCGATGGCAGGGTTGCCAGATTTGGCGATTTATCTCCATTTGGGCGATTTTTGATGAAAACTTGGCAATTAAATGTGTGACTGAAAGTTTTATATGTTAATGTGAGCGGCTGCTTAAAATGACTATTAAGGCTGAAAACAAATTAAATTTTTTTGTACTTTAATTAATCGCTAGAAGTTGCCGATTTTTTCTGAATCGCTGTAAAATATTCATTAGCAAAACATACTTTCGAAATGGCAAAAAAATTGTAAAACGTATTAAATACATATAGCTAACCTTTTTAATTATTAAATGTCATATTCTGAAGGAATAAAATAATAATAATAATGTTGCTGCCAACATATCTTTTTTAAGTCAGTTTCATGCCAAACTAATAAACCAACCAATATTTTTGCATTGTTTCTTTCTAAATTTATATTCATTAAAAAACTTGCAAATTCAAAGTCATTAAAAATACTATATTTTTCTTTTTCTTTTTTAAACCAAGTTTATTGACATTCTAATGCAATGTTAAGTATTTCTTCCTTAATTCATCCATCGTTACTCTCGAGATAAAAATATTGTGTAGTATTTAGTTCAATGAACAAATTTAACAGGTGTTCACAAAACTGACCGTGAATGCTTGCCAACAAACACAGAAACTCGTTATGAAGTGAAACGTCTAAAATAAAATCAAGTAAAATGTCTTTTTTAAACGTCTCGACGGATTTAATTTCATAACGAGTCTTAAATGAGGCTCTGGCAGGAAGACATTGATGAGTTACAAGTATATGAAGAGGAAATCGTTTTTAAAAAAAGAATCTTGCAATGTTCGCGTTAATGTTATTTGTTCCTTCACAGATTATGGCTGACGTCGAATTTCCAAACCAACACACGACCACCACCGTGACGACCAACACTGCGGTCCAAACGAACTTGAGATTTGACACTTCGTACCTGAAGACATTACCTGGAATTCTCAAATGTGTACAGATGGTAAGTATCAACTTGCTCTTCGTGCCTCATTTCTTCATGAAATAAACAAACAATAATTATGATTTTCAAGTTGAAAAAATATTAATATTTTAAAGACTCTAGTGAAATGTATTTAAACTAATCAATAAATTATTATACTGTGATTTTCTTCTAAATTAAAGGTTTTTCTATATCTATTTTTATAATAGGTATTTATGTTTACTTGTCTGTACGTAGGCAACGCATTAAACAAATCTGCTAAGTTGGTTGCCTACTGAAAATACGTAGTTCCAAGGAAGGTATTTTTTTTATAAAACGTGATTGATGTATGCAATGAAAGAAGATTATAGGACTCACTCTTAACTTCTAAGATCATGAAAATATTAATAACGTGCCTGTTTGTTAAAAAAATTATAATAAATTAAATTAAATTAAAATTATAATTAATTAAATTTTTCAACAAAAGTGGCTCCATAATATAGGCAACCCAAGGAATACATGTGTTTGTACGGTTGCCTTTAACAAAGGCGGTAAGATTAATTTCCTTTTTAGAAATATGACTTAATTTCTGATTTACAGAGAGTATGCAACTTTCCTAATTCCTTGAGTATTTAAAACAAATTTCCATTTTTTCTAATTTCAAAAAATATGCGTCAGAATTAAAGAAGAACGTTTATTGCGATGAAGCGGATAATTAGCGCGACATGACATTTCGATTCGAAGTTTGTGAAAATTCAAATCATTTACTCTTCGTAACTTGTCTAAAAAAAATTAAAAAAAAATAGATTTTTTAAATAAGCAAAAAGCCTTAGTACAAGCAACCCAAGGAATACAACAGTTTGTGTGGTTGCCTATACTAAAGGCGAAAACAATATATTTTTTAAATCAAAAATTGACATCTTTCAGAATTAATTGAGATTAAGCAGTTTTCCTGATTTTGAAATGTTTAAACAATGTTTCATTTCTTCCTGAGAAAAGACCATAATAGATGTACAAAAGATAACTATGTAATTTCTTTTTTAATTTTCACGTGTATTAATACAGAAAATTATTGAATTATCTTTAAAAATTGAAAACAATTAATTTTCATAATATGCCTGTTCGTCTAGAAAAAAAAATAGATTAGTTTAAAAACAAGCAAAAACCTAAGTAGAGTCAACTCAATGAACACAGCAGTTTGTATGATTGCCTATACTAAAGGCGATCAATTTTTTCCGTCAAGAAATCTATCGGAATTGACTGAGATTATGCAATTTACCTAATTTTTAATTGTGCAAAAAAGAAAATAATAGATGTGCAAGAAATTGCTAATTTAATTTTTTTAATTCCCAATTTAATTTTTTTAAAAATTTTCAAGTGTATTAACGCAGAAAATTATTATCTCTAAAAATTTAAAATAACTAATTTTAACATGTCTGTTGTTGACAAAAATTATAATTATTATAAACTGAATTTTTTTAATAAACAGGAGACCTTAGTATATGCAATCCAATGAACACAATCGCTTGTATGATTGCCTACACCTGAGGCGGTAAGATTTTTTTTGTTAAATATAAATTTTTTCACAATTCACTGGGATTATCCAATCTTTCTTACTAATAAAAAAAATCACATATATTAATGTAGCAAATTAGTAAATTACTTGCAAAATTATTATGTATTACCATTATATGTTTAAAAAATAGATTTTGTTAAAGGAGTAGCATTAGTGTAGGCAACCCAATCTACAAAGCCGTTTGAGATGTTTCCTACAATGAAGGCAGTAAGAATTTAAAAAAAGGAGTTTGCTTTTGTTAAAAATTTTGTTATAAAGCAATTTTCTATTTTTCCTCAATTTGTTTGTTTAAAAAAATAACAAAGTAGATATTTTCAACAAAGAAGCCTTAGTATAGGCAACCTCATGAACACATCCGTTTATATGATTGCCTATATTTAAGGCGGTAAGGATTTTTTTGTTAATTTATGCGATAGGTAAACTTTTTTATAATTCACTGAGATTTTTAACTAATTTAAAAATGATTCACCTAAATTATCTTCAAAATTAAAAATAATTAATGACAAATATTACTAAATCTATTCAAAAAATAAATAAATTCTCTCAATATCATTAAAATATTTATATTTACTTGTAAGTAGGCAACACATTAAACACACCTGCTAAGTTGGTTGCCTACTGAAAATACGTTGTTCAAGGAAATTATTTTTTTAAGAAACGTGACTGATGTACGCAACCCCCATTTGACAGGGATGCGTTATTTGGATTACCTATATATCAGAGAGACAGAGGTACTTTTTAAAAATGGAAAAATCATAAAATGCCCCAATTTAATGGCTACAAAATTTGGACGTTCTTTAATTTATGAAATTAAACGTTCCAGACTTTAAATCTTGTCGGCTTCATTTGTATACAAGCCACGGGCGTAATGTCTCAGCATTCGAGAGGAGGATGGTTCTCGACGGTGTCCATGGGGGCTTTCTGGTTCACGGGCATCATGCTGGCGTTCTACTTATTCCACGTCATAGAGAAGTTCTATAAAATTCCCTGGCTCAAGATAGAGTTTATCTTCTGCACGACATGGACCTTCCTGTACCTGATCGCAGCTTGCCTGGCAGCTACCTTCATCATCGAGGGCTACGTGGTGGCCGGGGTAAATTAAAACTCGCTTCCACTTGTTTACCTCAAGTCTCACCGTGTTGTTTGTTTCAGTTCTTTGGTTTTTGTGCGATGGTGGCGTACGGATTCGATGCCTTTTTGAAATTCAGGGCCATCCGGAACGGGGAAATCGCTCAGGGGGAACGTGTTATTAACAAGCAGAGCACGAGTGTGAGATCTCCGACGTACTAAATTAGATTAAATTAATACTTACTCACTTCCTCTTTAAATTGTCTAATTAATGTGCTTGTTGTTTGTTTCGTTTAAGCAATTAATGTGTTCATCTTTTTAAGTGTTAAATCACTCAATCAAAAATTGCAAAATGTAAGGGGGAACAATTTTCTGTAGTGAAATCACATGTGCCTTCTTAAAAAGAAAGTTACCCTTGTGCTTTTTAAGTGGGACAGAAATAGTATGTAGTAAAAGTTTTTGTAAAATTATTCCATTTTGCTATTAGTCTCAAAAAATCTTTTATATGACTAACGACTATTGATATTGTTAATAAATAATAATAGCAACATGCATTTTATAATCGGGTGAAGTTAGAAAATTGAAATTATTTTGAATGCATAAGAAAAGGGCATTTTGTTTTTAGGGGAGAGTTTTCATTTTTTATTTAGTTTTTAGAATAATAGTTTCGAATCTGTTGTAGTTCTCCAATGGGAAAATTTGGATGTTGTTTCAAGGATCCGTTTTAAAAAGTACAAATAAAATGTCTTTGTATTTTGTATGGTAGGAAAAATCTCTACCCTGTACCTTAATCTTAATGGTAGGTAGAATTGGCTCATTGTTAAATTATACTTAAGATTAGTTAAGAAATTGAAACACTTTGTTGTTTTCACAACGCAACACAAGCACTTTTCCTTTATACATATACATACATATATTTTTTTATTAATACGGCCAAGCTAAATTTATTTTATTTTAACCAATTAAAAAAAAATTGGTGGGCTAATAATATGTGAGTAGTCCACGTACTTTCAATATTTAGGAAACTTTAAAAATTAATTTAAAATAGGAGTGGCACTCGAGATACAAATTAAGTTTGGCCTTCACTTAATCAAATGAAAGTCTTAACTTTGTTGATTTTTATATTCTAACCAGGCTT
Organism: Dorcus parallelipipedus; assembly: GCA_958336345.1. Taxonomy (NCBI): domain Eukaryota; kingdom Metazoa; phylum Arthropoda; class Insecta; order Coleoptera; family Lucanidae; genus Dorcus; species Dorcus parallelipipedus. The sequence continues at coordinate 37,199,695 of OY284483.1, read as the reverse complement.
GTCTAAGACCAAAAAATCTCTTATAATTATAATAATGTTTGTACATACTTTGGTTATACATATTTATTGTCAAAGGGTTCAAATGAATTGTGAATAAATAAAAAAAAAACTATACTTAAAGCCCTCCTCCTAACACGCAGTATCTTTGATTATGCTTCTTTTATTTACATTCACAATTTGATTTGTACCACCTGATTGTACTTACTGTTTACAATTTACATCGTAATTATTTTATTATATATATTGAATTAAAACAGTTTAAAACTGAACGTTGTTTTAATAAGCGTTTAATCTTGAATTATTTTATTTGGAGGAACCATCACGCGTAGGTTTATTAAAAGAAATATAGTTGATTGTATTTTTAAGGCGGCGGAATTAATTAATGCGATGGGAATTTAACGTTGCTGCGCTTTTTAAAATGGCATCGCTTAATAAATAATTCAGAACCTCTTGGAAACTGTAATTGCTCTTAATTTATTAATCATTTTCGTAATTATGTTTAATTACTTATTTAACTCTCGGTAATGTTTATCAATAAATACTTACGTGTAAACATTTGCTTTTTCCCATCATGTGCGTCTTGTGGATTATATTATGGAGAAGTGGAACTGCATTTTTTTTTGTTTATTATTATTAAATAAAAGGAATAATGTGGCTTGAAACAGACGAAATACTTCAGTACATTTTCTTAATTAATTCGGCGATTTTCAAACGTCTCATCGATAAAATTAAAGCAGTGACATTTATTGAAATTCTTGAGATAAAACTTTTAAGAAAAAATAATAATGAATAAACATTTTTAATACCTTGCATATCATATGTTTCCTTTTGATTTGAAAATGACACGCATGTCTTGCGCGCACTTATTTTAAATCCATGCTATCCTATTATTCGGTATTATCTATAGGCTTAGCGAGCAAGTGTCCGCTATATGTATTGTTTTTACAATACATATAGTCATTTCTATCTTGTTTCCAGCTGTTTTCAAGTTTCAACGAAACAGTCGGTATATAGTAACAGAATGGACCAGGGTTGCCAATGTGGGGGCAATTACCCGAATTACCGGTAATTTAAACAACCTTGCGGGTAAAAGAAAGGCGTGGGTAAAAATGGGTATTTTCAAGAAAAAAATTACAGACTAATTTTTTTGAATGACTTCTTGTTAGTGATGTTGCAGCTTTACTATTGGCAACAAAGAAATCACTAAAGCCGGCAAAAATTAAAGTAAATAACTAACCTCCAAATCCACGTTGCCGATCAGTGCTTCCAACTCTACACAACTGTCAAATCTTAATTTTAGAAAGTTTTGTTTATTTAATGAGAATTTTTTTAATTTTTAAAAAATTGCACAATTATTAATTCTGAATTTTAGAAATTCGAACCGGTTTTGTTTATTTAATGAGAATTTTTTTATTTTTATTTTTTTTAAGTTTTATAAATTTGTCGATCATCTTTTGTTTTATTTCGCGCCAAGAATTGCTCAACTGTCAATTCTTAATTTTAGAAAGTTTTGATTATTTAATGAGACTTTTAAAAATTTTGTTATTTATTTTTATTTTTGTTATTTTTATTAAATTGATAATTTTTTAAAATTTATTTATCGATCGACTTTTGTTTTATTTTGCGTCAAAAATTGCACAATAACTGTCAAATAATTTGGACCCAGTTTTGTTTATTTCATGAGAATTTTAAAATTTTTTTTTAATCACGATTTTCAAAAATAAAAATCGCTTGAATAAAATCAGTGATTTTAAACATAATTTTAATCAAGTGATTTAAATTAGCCCAACCCCGATTTTAAACCATTTTAATAAATCTACCGAAATTCAGAGACATCTACCGAAATTGTTTACAACTACCGAAATCTACGCTTGCCGCTTGGTCAGTTGGCAGCACAGTTGCCGATTGCCGCCCACAGTCCCACCAAATTGATATGATGGGCACATTTCAGAATTAAGCGGTTAGTCCACCGGTAGACATTTTAAAAATGTAAAATCCACTGCAAAACTATAATAAGTTATTATAGCTAAAATAAGAATATAATAATAACATAGTTATAATAAGTTAATAACTTATTATAACTAAAATAAATTACTATAGCTTTACAGTGGATTTTAGAATTTTAAAATGTCTACCGGTGAAGTATTCTGATTCAACCCTTTCACATTAAGTTTTCATTAACTAATTTGTTGCAATAATATGTATTTGTTTTGTATTGATATATTTATTATAATCTGGATGAAATCATCCAGATTTCTTTCAAAATTCATTTGTCTTGCCTCCAAAATTCATTTGTTGTTTAACCTTCTGACGTTAAGGATAAAAAAGTAAATAAATACTGATGGGTAAAAGTAAATGAAAATAGAAAATATAGAGCGCGATTAAAAATTAAAAAAAAAGACAAATCAATAAATTTATTAAAACAAAAATGTATTGAAATAAAAATTAATAATACAGTGTAGTCTCTATAACGTGAAGGTCCCCTAACATGAACACCCCGTATACAAACATATATCGTAAACATAGGTATAATTAAATTTGAGAAATGAGAAAGAAGTCTTTTCACTACAAAATCTTTAATTATTTCTTTCTAAACCGGTTTCGCCTATTCGGCATCTTCAGTAGAACATTTAATAAATATTTAACGTTATCTTCTATATTCTGGTTTTTATATGTGCAAATGTGTGTAACATATTTCTGTAAATGACTGAAAATGTAAATAAATAAATAAACAATTTGTTAGCAGAAAAATGTTCTACTGAAGAGGCCGAATAGGCTAAACCGGTTTAGAAAGAAATAATTAAAGATTTTGTATTGAAAAGACTTCTCATTTCTCAAGTTTTTATTAATAAACTACATTTCTCAAGTTTTTATTAATAAACTACAAAACAGCATGGAGTACATAAATAATATAGGTATAATATAATTAATTATTTAACAGTATTTATTATATGTCTTATAAAATTACAAATAAATTCAGTTGGAAAGTCTCCAAATGGCAGAAGATATTCGAATGAACCAAAACAAATAGCTCTGCATAGTGCATATCTATTCTTTAGGACCAAAAGTGTTTACTTACAAAAACTATTTTTCCTGCCAAGCAAACGTACTTTAGAAAAAGTAACTACCAACTGGTGTGTTCAATCATTTTATTCTAAATATGATAGAATCAAAACTGAAATACTACAGAGAGTAAGCACGACAGTGTATTTTATGCATTGATGAAATTTCACTAAAAACTAATTTATATTTTATAATTTGAAAAAAGATGAAATAATTGGATTTCACCAAGTTAACGGCATAAAAGCACATGAACCTGCTCAGTTTGCCTTAGTGTTGATGATAAGAGGGATTCGTTAAAAATGGAAGCAATTTGTGGGTTCACAGTTTTATGCAATGTGGATCAAATTATCATAGATTTCTTTCAATTCAATTCATTTGTTTCTTTGCCGTTAACTAAAAATAAGAGAAAGAAATAAATTTAAAAATATAATGGTATTTGTTTTAGTCATCGTGGTGGAAAATTTCCAACTCCCAAGTTAGAAGACACCAATTCCATCACGGCTTAAAATTTTATATTTTAGTGAACCATTTTCGGAACGATAAAAATTACCTACATTGGATGTAAATGAGAATCATTTTTTATTTTGCTGTCGTCTCATGGAAATTGTTTTTGTTTCTGTTTTCAAACCACTTCACATTCCTTTTATTTTATTAGTTAATAAAGCAGCCCTTGACTTTTTATGGCATTGTGAAACTGAAGCAGTACTTAAATTAGATCAACGTGAAATGTAATTTTAGCTAATGTTACGTGAGGTTATAAGCAAAACATAGCAACTATTTGTCAAGCGTCATTCATTCAAACGTCATTCGTTTTAGAAAGTCATCCCTTTTTTCTATATCTTTTTTCATTAAAAAATTAAGAATTTTCCAATTGGCTACTCGTTTTTTACATTACCGTGATGGAAAGTATGAAATTTGATATTAGAAATGTCAATTCCACCACGGTTTGCATTTTATTTTAATGTTTCTATTGCGATTTAATTAGCTCATTTTTTTGTAGTAATTTATGTAAATATTCATAGTTTTATATAATCTGGACTAAAAGTTTTTTTTTTTGCTGTGTAGAACATTCTCAGAGTATCTCTGCCTGCCATTTATTACATGCGATTAAAACAAGGTAAGAGTCCTTTGAGCTAACGCTAATACCTAGATAAATAGTTAGTGAACCGGTTGGTGTCCAAATACATAATTTTTTTTATAAAGAGATTCTGGAAATGAAAAACGTATGTCGTAACTTACAGCAATCAACGTCAGGGAAATTTACGTGAGATTAAAACAATTATTGCACGAGGTTAAAGCGAGATAAGAATACTCTGAGATTGATTCCTTTAGAGCAGTGAAGAGAAATGGCTATAGTTATTTTCCAAATAGATTTTTGATAAAAAAAGGAGGCCTTGAAAATGAAAACGTAAGTCATCAGCAATCAACCTGAGGGAAATTTGTTGCCTGAATTTTTTTCATGCAAGTACTGAACGCTAATAGTCAATTGCTTTCAATATAAGCGTTTCATTCAGAACAGAAGTAAAAACATTACGAGACTTGAACAATATCAAACTGCCAAGTTGTCATTTACAAAATTCTCAGATAAACACTTTGTTTTCCATAGCCAACTACTATCAAACATTATTTGGTTACTTTGTACAAGTGACATAGTATACATATTTTTATAATACCTACATTTTTTTAGCTTACCGTGGTGGAAAATTAAAAATCTCAAATTAGAAATGTTAATTCCACCGCGGTTTCCATACTATTTTGTAATAATAATGCTCTGCTAGAGGCACCGGTTAGGCAATTTTTTTTAATGTTGTTTTACTGAAAGTATTTTTGTTTCTGTTTTTCTGTCAATCAATTCCCAATCTGTATTTTTCTTTTACAACATCATAGTTAACTTTCTTATGACGGCAAAGAAAATTAATTTCCATTACAAATACATGTTGTACATGGTTATTATACGAATGCCAACTACATAATTATTAGGTATATAAATCTCAACTCTATGTTCAAATCATTATTGAAAAATATTTTAAATAATAAATGAATCAAGTAAGTATAAATTGTGATGCTCTTCCAATCAGAAGCGATTGCTGGCGATGGCGTCTGAAAGGTATTTAAATTACAATGTGCTTTTGATGCGCATGGGGAATCTATACAAAATAGACGAAACTCAAGGTGTTTTAAGCAAAATACGCCAGAATTTGATAAGGTTTGCCAGCGTCTGTGTGGTAATGAGTTTCTTTGTTGGTTTAGTAGCTGAAATTAGAAATCAGGGGGCGTTTGAATTTACCTCAAACGCAATGTCTTACGCATACCTTGGTAAGTTATATACATATTTGCAACTAAAAATTAAATTAGACATTCAAGTGGTGTCCATAACTCCTCTAGGTGCAACCATAAATGTCATGCAGAGAATTCTTTATTATTATTTATACGAGGACGAAACTGCAGGCCTGGTGGGGGCGATGAACGCGTTTTTCAAACTCAAAACGCAAACGCTTTTGGAAGAAAAAACTATGGAACGCGCCATCTATATTGCGAAAACGCTGACGTTGGCTTGGCCCTGTTGCGCCATATGCTTCATTTTCTCCTTTTCTGTTTTAAAGTTTTTTGGCAGCGGCGCAGAGAGGTAAGATTTTCTTCTCTTTCCTTTTCCAACCCAAACGTTTAATCTGCAGGAATTTGGCATTCCCCGTGGCACTTCCGTACGATTGGAAAACGTCCCCCATCTACGAGCTTACCTATTTCGCGGAAGTGGCCCTCTTTTTGGTCCTGGTTTACTTTCAGGGAACCACGGATGTCTTCTTCTTCGCTTCAGTCGTACTGACAGCCGAGCAATACAAATTATTAGGTGATTTCTTTTCACAATAATACACAAATGAATTTTAATGGAAAATGTTTCAGGTTGGGAATTCAAAAACCTGCTCTTCACCACTTTAATAGCAAACGGAGTACCGAAAGATCGAGTTCTGAAATTCAGCGAACAATTCAATTCGGCGTCGAAAGCGTAGGTGCAAATACGAAAAATAAAAAAAAAGTCCACGGAATTATTTTATTTTTAGAAGCGCCAAGGAAGACTTTTTCGTTTACAACAAGGACATACTCGAAATGTGCGAGACGGACAAGTTCAAAGCGGACATGTTCTCGAACATGAACAGGCTGATTGAGTTTCATCAATCGTTGGGGACGTTCAGCGCCAATTTGGATAATTTCTTTTCGACGTCCATGTTGATATTTTACATGGTTATCGGATTTACTTCGTTGTTCATGAATTTCATAATGATTGCGGTCGGTAAATGTCTCTTCTCGAGCACTCAGTATACTTGTACAATTTCGTTTTCAGTCGAGAGACATATCATTCATGGTAACATTCGCCCCGATTACAGTTTCCGTTTTGATCGACATTTTCTTCCCCTGCTTGTTTTCAACTATGTTATCTTCAGAGGTATGACATACTTGTTATTTTTCTTTTAAATATCTTATAGGCTTTTATAAGTCGCAAGAAAAGTATAAATACGTTCCTCTTCTTCATCTGCTTATGTTTTTACGCGTCTTGATGGAAAATCGAAAGTCCCAGGAAGGGCTTATTATACAGGTATCTGTAAAATGCGCGGACATTTCTTAACCACAGACTTCCGTGCTTAAAGACTATTTAACCCAACTTATCTATGTCCGAAAGTACTTCGTTAAGCCAGTGTTCTACCTTGCTTTAAAATCTTTGAAAAAAAAATGTTAATTTTACTTGTAACAAAGGAATCTTGAACCGATTTGAATGATTTTTGGTGTGAGCACCCACAGGAAGGTGAGTTACATTTTTAGATGATTTTGGTATCGCCTTTCGATATGGGTTACGATTTAGTTACAAAATAAAAACGAGTATAATGGCAGCGCATTTTCTTGAAACTAAGCTTCCGAAACAGTATGGAAAAGGCAGCGAGCATTCCAGCAACTTCTGGGGTGTGTTCGGAAAGTTCCGGAAACTTCGGCTGACTTATAGATGGCGCGACAGCCACAAAATTCAATTGGCATCACGAATGTAACAACATTCACTTTGTTCATTACCTTTGGATTGAGCAGAATTTTGTATCCTGATCCACAGAATAGAGGCCGTGTTTATAACACATTGCAATTTATTTCATATATTATGGAAATCACGAAAGATGAGCGTTACGTCATCAATTATAAGCGTCCGGCGCTAGCGAAGACTGTGAAGTGAAATTAATGCTTGTATTATATTATGCTTATTCACGATGTTTCCGGTTCCTGACGGTACAAATGTCAAACTGAAAATTAAAGTTATCTTTCTAACCTCAAAAAATATGTTGCAAATCTATGTCGTGCCAGTGAGTATATAATAGTTATTTCTATAGATACTCACTGGTCGTGCCAAGGCTGCATTTTACACTAGCGATCTATTGCAAATTACTAAAACCATCTGAAAATGTGGCTTACCTTCCTAGAGGGCCTCATACCAAATATCATCGAAATCGGTTCACGCGTTCTTTTGTTATAAGAAAAATTAACTTTCCTTTCAAGAACTTTGAAGCGAAATAATGGCTTACCGAAGCACTTTTGGATATAGATACGTTGGGTTGAATCGTCTTATTTTGCGCCCAGAAATCTTGTCCACTCACTTAAGAGACACTCTGTATAATATTTCACAAAATAATAACAATTAGAATATTTCAGATGGTTTAATTTGCTTGCTAATGAAAAATAACAAAAAAAATCGTTGTTCTTTTTCTCTTTTTGGTGCCTTGGTGGAAAACTAAAGGTTCGAGGTAAAACGCGTGATTTCCTCCACGGTCTAATTAATTTATTTTTACGAGTTGTTCCTAAAAACGAATTACAGAAAATAATAATCAACGCTTTTAACTTTGAAGCGTTTCGATTGAAAGTCAAAGTGTTTAAAGCAATGGCGTTCGTTCATTTGATTTTAGATTTTCTTTTAGTCAATAAGAATAAATTAAATTGTTTTGATTTTATTTTTTAGGTGGAAAAACTACAACTTGAGGTGTACGAGATGCCCTGGTATCTGTGCAGTAAAGAATGCAGAACAAATTTGAAATTCCTCTTATATAAGATGAGCGCGCCGTTTTCTCTAACAATGGGAAAGTTTTTCTACTTGAACCTGCCTTTATTTGTGTTGGTAAGTTACAAGTGTCATCCTCTCATGAAATTTCAAACAATCGCCAAGTACCATGTGATCATTTAAATTTATAATTCAAGTAAGCGGGATTTTTTTTTAATACGGTTGTGCACCTTGCCAATCGACTCGCTGTGGAGATTAGAGGTTATGTTAATATTTTGATGTTTATAGGATTCTCATCGGGTTCAATGGTTTTTAATTTAAAGGAAGTGAAACAGTTTTAGTGACAACCATAGCAAATGTTCAAAATGTTCGCCCCCGGCAATTAATTAAACAGTTTGAAGCGTCACTTTGATAATTCAAACTCAAAGTAAGCTGTCAACAGTTAGTGTTGCCAATCTAATTCAAAATTCATAGCCCACTATAATTATAAATTTAAATGATCGCGTGGTACTTACATTTAATAAAAATGTGCGAAATGTACTTACTTCCTTTTTTTTTTCTTTGCAGATAGTAAAAACTCTAAATTCATATTGCATCGTACTCTATCAACTAACCCAGCCGAAATGAACAAATCTACTTGGTTTCATTTGTTTCTGGATAATGTGAATTTGTTTTGTATTTTTGCACTCTAAAAAAATTTGAATTTTGTTTAAAGAAAAATTAAATTAGTTCACAATCCCTCAACCCCAATTCATGACACTTAATTGAAATGTTTTTTTTTTTTTATTTTGTGCAAATCAGTTTTGATTACAGCGGATTCCTCGAGCAGGCTCTATACAGCTGTTCCAGGCCTAGTTGGGCCTTCGTCAGCAGAACCGTAGCTCGTGAACTCCACTGCAAACCAAACCGATCTGTCCTAGGTTATTCGCCAATGCGAAGTGAAAGTAATGAACATTTTAAGTACCGATCGCTTTTTGACCTGACATTGCAGTAGGCCTGAAACAACTGTACAGAGCCTGCTCGAGGAATCCACTGTAATCAAAACCGATTTGCACCAATTTTTTAAAATTCTCATATGCTTTGACAGCAAGCATGACCGCCTTGCATGGGATGACTTATTATGTAGCGAACTGGCTTCAATTTGTCAATCCTACTGCAATGTCAGGTCAAAAAGCGATCGAAAGATGTCGCTGCTTAAAATGTTGGTTTTTTTTGTTTTGAACAATGTTATACCACTAGCTAGAAAGTGCTCAGTTTTTGAAAAAATAGAGAGGCGCCGTAAAGTTTGATTGGTTCTCGCTACGACCAATCGCATACAAACCTGAAGGCGGGGTTTTATAAAAATTTGTCTCGTCTGAATTTTTAATATTCACAATACTCTAAAGTCTAAACTATGCATATGCAAATAATATATTGCAAATAATTGACAGTCTGTTACTTTGCGAAAAATTCAAGCTAAGTATGTTATTGTAAAATAGTAAGTACACAAATAAACACTGCATTCAATTATTTGTTTCAATTATCCAGTTGAATATTTCGTCAAGTATTTCACTTTGAAGTTAGAGTCATAATATTCAGAGTAATTTTGTGAATTTTTCAGGGTAGTTTGAATTTGGCGCCTAGTTCAGTATTTTTCCATCGTGAGAGATGTCACATGTTGCGCTGTAGGTGTATATTGAGGCAACCTCCGACGACTAAGTGGTAGGTAGACTGGGCAAGCGAGCTTTAAAATGTAGCTAACAAGTTCACAGGAGTGAATAAGAGGATCTGTTTACTAAGACTAACCTAGTGATTGGTTACTTTCAAATTGTAGTCGATAATTTTCGGCGGATGTCGCGGATGTAACGCAACAGAACTCATAGGCGTACATACTAGTTTTATTGCGTGTATTTGTATTTAATGAATTAATTCAATGTAATTAACTAATTAATTAAATTAATAATTCTCTTTCGTAATGAATAATCTATTTTTATTTCAATTAACAAGTACTCCTATATTTTTTGTAATATTCGATTTTTACCTCTATTTAATGAACGCCGCCTATGTACATTAGGGTTGAGTAAACAGTACCCCACCTTTCTTTCCCTCCGTAAGATCTGTTGATGTTGCTTTCAAACAAACCGTCCTAGTTTGCAGTGTCATTACCAATCTTGATCAGCCGTCGACGGAGGCAACTCAATTGTATTTTGTTGTTTTATTACGTCTCCATTTTGTTACCTTTTACAAGAATAAAATATTATTGTCAATGTCTCTAGAATATTAAACATTTTTATGAAAATCAATTCTCCACTTTTAGGAAAACTCATGTCTATGATCACGTCCAATAGACGTGGCGACATTTTTCTTTTACATATAGTGCATAGTTGCGTCCACTAGATGTCAGCTGCTTCGTTGATGATTTTTTTTATACCGCGCCCCTTAAATCACTTCTTAATTTTTCTGGTTTTTATATTACACATTACTTAAATCAAATGGGAGTAAAAATATAGTTATTCCGCTTTATAGTAATAAAATCTACCAATGTATCGTTTGTAACATATTGCAGTGATATTTACCTACATCCAGAAGTTTATTCATCGTAAGCTGTTTCCGACAAACCTCGCATCTTACAAAAATATCCAAAATAAAAACATTCTTCAAATAATATTCCTCAAATATACAAAATACCCCAAATTCTTCATATAACTTCTTACAAATTACAACGATCTTCATCAAAATATGTCTTCTCACATCAAATCAAATGTCTCTGTTTCGTACAGCGACAAATTCCAAGTTAGAATCATAGAAGACAATCTACCATTTTTTAATCTTGTTGATTGGATGGATTTTTCTACCTGGATGGAGCGGATACACGAGAACCGTCTAGGTCTATAACATCCCCTCACAGCGAGACATTGGCCAATCCAGAGGAAAGGAAAAACATCTAAAAGAAATAAAAGATTAATTTACATGAAAGATGGTAGGAGATTTAGAGTAAAAGGTCATAAAATTCCAGACAAAGTAATAAATTATCAAAATTTATGTAACAAACATTTATACAGTTAGTTTAGTTAAATTAATATTTAGAATTTTGTTATAATTGTTATTAATCATTAAAAAATAGAATTGAAATGTTAATAAAATGAAATACTTACTTAGTTTAGATTTAAGTTTGAAATATTTAAATTAATTGTCAGATTGACGTTTTGTGTGACAGGAGCTGTCGGATTGAGTGAAGGATTTATAAATAACATGGAGGGGTTGATCACCTAAGAGAATCAACAAACCGAGGTGTAATGGAGAGGATATATACACAAAACGTGAATCTTTCAATAGCAACGATAAAAACAATATAAAAAAAATTTTGCTCTTATAATTTTGCTCCTATATTGAATATAACTTTAAAAAAAATTAATCTATTTTATTCATCTATCACCAATTATCAGAAGTTAATCCAGGAATGTTTCACTACGTAACATTAAAGTAAGTTTATTTTTGATTTGGAAAAATTCTTTTGATTTTAAAAAAATACACCACATATAAAACGTCTTGTCATTCATCAATCACTTAAACTTTCAACACACATTTACAAAGAATTCTTATTATTATAGAAAAGTTATTATTTGTTTCGCAATAGGGCGTAACAGGTAGCAACACTTGGCAAATAAGGCTTTCTCTGTAACAATAATAATGTAACGATTTTGCATTTTCTATTATTTTTTATTTTAATCAAAACACGAAAGAAATAGTTAATAATCTAATTTATTTAAAAGTAACACTAATTAACACTAACTTAAGAATAATTTATTTATAAACTAATAAGTAATTTATGTTAACAGCCGAGCGAATATTTATAACGCGACTTCAATTTCGAACTGTCCACTTGCTTAATTAATGTCGAACTGTCTTCGTTCGGCTGCGTGCATTTTTATATATGCCGGCTCTCTCTTCGAGAATGGCCTGGAGACGGGCGGTCTGTTCTAGCTTACTCCGCCGACAGAATTCTCCAGTCGTCTAAGGCGCGTCGACTAGGCGGCGATGGCGCAAAAGACAGGCTGACACCGCCATCGTCACAATAAGAATTTCTAAATCAACATCACACTACATTTAAACTTCATAAAATTCTAAAGTATCAAAGGATCCTTATCGCTTGTTTCGCGATTGGGCGTAACAGGTAGCAACACTTGGCAAACGAGGGATTTCTTGTATATCTTTAGGATTTTAAACATACATTACAAAATTAAACATTTAAATTACTTACCAATTTATCTTCAAATGAATTTTCTTCAAAATTATAATATATAACTGGATTACAATTGACATTGAGAGTTCCCACCCTGAAATGTCACTTTGACATTATAAATTAAAATTTCAAATCAGACTACTAGACTACGTAATTGTGTGGTGGATGTGGTACAAAGATAAGATTAAAAGAGAAAATATACAAGTCCAATACTTACCACATCTGCATAAAAAGCAACACTACAATATGTCCAAATAAATTTCTGATAAAGGTAGGCCATGGAAGATAAATTATTACATTATTTACATTAAAATATTGTCTACTTCTTGAGTAGTTAAGTAAAACTGAAGTTTAATTGGTCATATCTTACAGCTTGATATGTCACTAACTTCAAAAACTGCTTGGTGTTGTAGATTTTTACACTCCATGACCTACCTTTATCAAAAATTTATTTGGACATATGGTATATTCTACTAAACACAGTTGTGACATAAACACATAAATTCGTTCTTAACTCAGATACAAACACAATATCCGGGAATTATATATTACGACAACGGATGTCAACAAACCGCCATATTGCAGAAACAGTTGTTCCCAGGGTTGCCATCTCTTTAAAGCTAATGTATAGAAGATTCTATTTAAAAAAATAGGAGAATATAGGAGAACATGGAAATGAGAAAATAAAAATATAATTTATATAATATATTTATAATAAAAATATAATAACAAGTACTATACATTCATTGCTGCTACTGTTTCCGCTTTCATCATCGGCCCTTTCATCAGTTTTCTTATTGTCATCGTGATTAATGCAATTCATATCCATTTATACTCCCAACAGTGAAACAGTAAAATTTCAGTTTTTAACCGATTGTGAACCAGCCACAACGATATTGTGGTGAACCTGCCACATAGCCATGCGCAACGACATTCGGGTATTCACTACTGATGTACCGACGTAAGCATATATTGGCGTCACAATGGGCGCGTTCAGCGGACACAACAGTTGACTAAAACCAGAAACATGTTTCATTTATGTTGCGTTTAAACAAGTTGGGGCTGTTGAACGCTATTGTTATTTATCAATCGACATTTGACATCTGGGGCGTGTTCGAAAATACAGGGAGTAAGTACCAACAGAGTGATTAAAGTGAAAAGTAAAATATACAAAATGAGTTATATGAGAGAGACAGAATATTATCCAAGAGTAACGCTCTGAGTTTTCGAACACGCCCTTGGAGTGAGGTTTTCATACAAAAATTTAAATTGCGACATCCTACGATCTTTTTTTTGACTTAACATTGCAACAAAATAAAAAGAAATAATTGTAGGCTATTATAACATTTTATATTTATATTTTTATTCATACAAATACCTGTAAATGTACCATTTAGAACCAGCTGTTTATTAATAAGTATTATTCATCATAATTATAAAAACTGAAAAAAGCTGACCATTCGAAAGAGGTTAGATTATGTGGCGAGAATAAATAAATGACTCACTGGCACCGCACTCACCGTAAATTATTTCTGGTGAGTAAATTCGACAACTGTTGGCAGTCAACACAAGTAACCATTACCCGTTCAGCGTACCAAACAAGTCAACATACTCAACAGTTGTGTCCGCTGAACGCGCCCAATGTTATAATTAACAGTTGCGTTCGAGAATTGTACGTCGGATGCATCTGGAGCGGTATGATCTCTCTTTAGGTTTTTCAGTTTCTGTTTTATTTTGTTTTTACATCAAATACGAAATATCCAATAAAGTTCATAACTCCAATTCCATTTATTGAGTAAATTGCGATTTAATTTTATTGTATGCAGTTATGTATGCTGCGTTCGAAAATTATACGTCGGATGTATCTGCAGCGTATTATCTCATCTTTCTCACTCACGATTTTTAACCTATTTTGTATTTCGCTCATCCGTTTAAAAAAATCTTGTGTTTATAGTATTTCCATGACAACAGGCGATCTCTCACATCCCACATTTAAGTAGGGTATGAAAAGATCGCCTGTTGTCATGGAATAATATAAACATAAGATTGGGCGCGTTTAGCGAACAGCAGCCGCTGAGTTGCTTACTCAGCAATCGTTTGTGATTGGCTATTACCTTAATGTGAACCAATCCGTTTAAAAAAATGAGCGCGTTTAGCGAACAGCAGCTGCTGAGTTGCTTACTCAGCAATCGTTTGTGATTGGTTCACATTAAGGTAATAGCCAGATACAAAATAGATTAAAAGTCGTGAGTGAGAAAGATGAGATCATACGCTCCAGATGCATCCGACGTATAATTCTCGAACGCAGCAAACGTATGTTGTAAAGTAGTGTGTGTTATTAAATACCTTAAAGTTAAAAGTGTTGTTACTAATCACAACCTTTACACCGATCAACCGATGTGAATGGATGTGATTGTAATGCAGATGCAGCTACACTACACTGCAGGCAACAATAGAAAACAAACAACACTGTCTATAGCCAGTGTAGCCACATAAATTGGCATCATCACTTAAATTTCCCTAACTAAGAATTAAAAGAAAACCGTTTCTTTTTGGAAGAAAAACGCAACAATTTATGACGACCATAAGAAAGTTTGTTCCGTGAAAATATAGGAGATTTTTTCCTATATCTAATGCTTCATAGAAGGTAGGAGATTTTGTTAAAAAATAGGAGACTCCTATTAAAAATAAGAGAACTGGCAACCCTGGTTGTTCCTGCGGCAAAGTGGTAACTTCTGTCAAATGTGTTGTAATCAGGGAGTCTAAATTTAAATCAGTTTGATTTATCATCAGCATACGCTTCGAAAGAGTGGGGTCGTAACCGGTATATGATGCATAGATAACAGTGGGCGATCTCGACAACGCTGCGAGTGCACGGAGCCGAACAATGCGCTACTGCATCGAAGCTCGCGGAAAAGATTTGCCGTTTTCGCTTGGTCGACTAACGCGCATAAAAAAACTGATTTAAATTTAGACTCCCTGGTTATAATTGCATTCTCTCACTGCCGTACCTTCCCTCCTGTTGAGGCTACATTTACATTCAATTTCGTGCCAGCACGAATTCGTAACACGAAAGTTTGACATGTGCTTTCTTATGATACCATTTACATTGGCCAATGTAGAAAGAAAGAAAGAAAAGAAAGAACATGTCAAACTTTCGTGTTACGAATTAATGCTGGCACGAAATTAAATGTAAATGTAGCTTAATTCTTATGTCGTTGCAGGAAGTTTGTCCGAGTGCTGCCATCTGGTGGGTAAACCTATACTTACAAATCCTCGTGGCAGTTTCAAATTTCCGTACTTACAAGTTTTGCTTCGTTTTCTAATTTTGTTTTAATACGTCTTATAATGCGTCTTCCTTTCTTGAAAATCACCAATATTTAAAAATTTGAGTAATTTTTGTGAAAAAATCCGCTGTTTCTTCCTCTTGTTCGTTTAACTAAACGTTAAAAACAAAAACTGAATAAATAAATGTTAAAAATAAAAATATACTTATAAACAAACAAATAACGTCAGAAAGGTAGAAAATCTCCAAAGTGCAAACGTGAAAATGTCGCCCGTCGAGGTTAGGCGTAACAGGAGCGCCGCATCATCTTGGCTTCAGGGCAACGAGATAGGAATATGGTGGAGTTACCACTTTCGTTTCCACGGAGTGCGCCCTCCTGTGGTCTCTGATGCGATGACACACTGCATTGTCAAAATTCAAGACGCTCGGCCAAGATCTGTTTATAACGACGCCATCAAACCTTTTAACAAGGACATACCACGAGGACGGTCGCCGAGCAGCGCTTACTCAACGGAACTCCGGTGAAACGTTCGGAATGAATGGGGGGAACCAACTAAGTGTATATAAAAAAAAAAAACTAGGTAAAAGAGAACGCAAATTACGAACCGACCGTCGCACGATGTAACGCTAAAAATGTACCTGCCGTAGATACAACGGAACAAGCTTGGAGAAGCCTCGAAGAAGGCTTTTGGGTTTTGTAGCAACCAATTTCGCATCCGGGAAATAACTATTCACTTCAAAACAAACCCCGTTTAATGAAAGGATTAAACAAATCGAGGGTAACTCTCAGCGCGGTTTATTTGCAAACGAGTAATCACATTAGTAGCATTCCTTTCGCAAACTAGAACAGTTCTGAACAGCTCAAGTGCACCAAGCCCTTGTTCCATTCACTAATGTAGGTTGCGTACTAGAACAGTTCAGACGAGATTCCCCTCACTCCGCATGCACCCATCTTATGAGGTGGTGCTCGACGCCTTGTGAGTTATGTTGTGTGATTTGAATTTTGGGTTCCTTTCAGAACAGTTCAGCGTGTATGTTGAGCTCGTGAAAGGAATGCTATTATTGACTCAAAGAAATTTACGTTGGAGCGTCGTTGAACGCGAATGGTTCACGGGAAGGGGGAGGGATCTATTGGCCAATGACAGGCTTGTAACGTATCGTACTCTCGGCTTGTTTGACGTTCTAAAGCGGATTTTCCAGACCAGTCCAAGTTCCGAAGGTCAAACTTCGTCGCAATTACACTTTCGTTAATATACAGGGCACTCGAAAGTAAGAAAATAAACTTAACGAAGTTTTCACCCGTAACACATTAACAGCGACAAGATTGTAGGTTACGTGGATGAAAATTAACGTTTTAATTTAAATTTGAAATGTCAAATGGCGCTTGTAAACTGACGGCTGTCAGTGTCAAGCCGGAAGTTACACCAGGGTCTCGTTCAGGAATTGTATCGCGAGAGCACTTTGGGCGTTTAAAATGAAAAGCAAAATGCACAAAGTCACTTACACGAGAGAGAAAGAACATTACCCAGAGCGCGCTCTTTTTTGTCGGAGTGTTATTTCTGAACAGGCCCCAGTTGTAGCATTTAAAAACAAAACACAAACAGTGACTTTTGACCACTTTGTATTGAATTCAACTGTGCCATCTATACAGGTAAAGTGGCGCCATCTATCTTATCTTTAATAATTAATGACGAAAAGGCGGTTAGTTAAGGTACAGTTGGTTTGGTGGCATTGAATTTTCAAAAACAAGACGCCGTTGATTATTTAGTGCGATGGTAATTTCGAATTACGTAGGCATTCCAAAAATAAAGTAGAAATAAATAATACAGCGATTGTCATAATGTAGATAGTTGTCATCTCATGGCACAGTTGCATTACCTAAAAAGAGACATCTATAGGATTTAATGTACCTACCTAATTTAAGACGTCATTAATGACGTGATACAGCGCGGTAATTTTAAATTACACCAAATATTAATGATCGCGCGGTAGATTTGTGCATCAGACAAAATCACCAAAAATGAATAAAAAATTCTTCGAGGATTACATCAAAGTACTTAAAGTTTCATTTCTTTAATTATTTTAATTAAGGAAAAGTATTGATATTAACAGAACTTTAACCCCGTGCGCACTGAGTAAAATTTTCTGGAAACTTCGTGAAAAAAGGATGGAAGATCAACAACCCGGACTTCGTCTGTTTCTAGATGGCGACACCGGTGTGTAAGTTTAGTCCGGTCGATTTTGATAACCCACATCACTCCGGTGCGTTTCCTAAGCACGCAACAGTTCCGTGTTGGTGGTGATTATCAACATCTACGCATGTAGCTGGAAGGTAAGGGAGCAGTTATCTGTTGCTTTCCGACTTAAACTCGAAAACGAATTTAATCCCTTAAATACCCCCAAATAACGCAAAGATAAAAGATTTTTTCCGCAAGGTACAGAACAATCTTGAATTTTTTTTTAAGGAATTTTCTATTTAATTCAACTATTTGAAATTTTATTGAATAAAAAATGAAATGAAATTTTTAAACTTGAACGTTTTGTATGCACAAGTTTTTTTTTTACAATACACAAGTATTGCATATGTATGAATAATTTATTAGTAACCTCGACCTTTAAGTTATAGCTTTCTCACGAAATACTGATGAACTGATAATTTCGTGCATTTTACTACGTGACCCCAAAGTTTCATACAATTTAAGAAGCAAAATTTTATTGTTTAATTAATTAGTAAATAATATTCTTAATTTATTACGAATTAACATTTTCGGCATAAATTTTTCACTTTCATTTTCATTTGTCAAACTCGTTTTACTGTTTATTTATTTATTTTATCTTTAAAATTGAAATTCTAAAATTTAACTTTCACTTGAGAAACTGGGGATTGAATGTTTTGGTTGCGAATTTATTAAAAAAAAAAAAAGGTAACAAAGTACAATGGAAACTCATTTCACAGATTTGGAAGACTGTATAAACAAATAAGTTGTAATTAACACAGAAATTAAACAAATGCGAATCAATGTATGTATTGCGTACTCCAAACTGTCAAATCAGATTTGCAATTGTTTTATTTGCTTGTATGACTGACTTTAATTTTTATTTATTATTATTGTTATTATGTATTCTGAAAGCCGTTGCTTTGATTAATTAAATTTGTTTGTATTGTTGCAAACGTTTCACAGCGAAGCTTCAATCTAATAAAGTTTTACGCGTAATTTATTTATTTAATTTTAATTGTTGTTCTGAAACACATTTAATTAAACTATTAAATTACCTAACTTCGGCTATGTATTTACTAATTAAACTTAATTAATTTACATGATTGTGTTTGTATTGTTTCTTAAGTTTTAAGCGAACTATTATTTTTTTAAACATTATTCTGAAGACCATATTAATTGCTTTAATTAATTAAACTATTAAATTAGTTAACTTCAACTAATAACTAAGTAAATTTAATTAATTTACTTAATCGTGTATTATTTATTTATTAATGTTTTAAACGTTCCTCAGTGAAGCTTCAAATTAATAGTTTTGTGTAGAATTAATTTTTTAAAATTATTATTCCGATTGCCAAGTTCGTGGTTCTAATTTATTACGGTATGAACTTAATTAATTTAATGAACTTAATTAATTTACTTGATCAAGTTTGCATTGCTTTAACATTAACATTAATAAATTAAATTGATTTTGCACGGAATGTAATTTATTTATAATTGTTATTCTGGAAGCTACGTTCGTGGCTTTAATTATTAAACTATTAAATTGGTTAACTTAGATCAATGACTAATTACATGTAATTAATTCGCTCGATTATGTTTGTATTCTTACTATAGCTTCGAATTAATAAATTAATTAATTTTGCCCGGAATGTATTAATTGTAAACTTGGCTTCTGAAAGCCACGTTCGTTGCTTGAATTAATTAAACTATGAGCCATTAAATTATGGTCCGGTATGTCAGTCACAGTTTAGCTTTAATCTTCAGTTTATTCCCATAATTATCAAAACAATTGTTTCTATGGGAATAAACTAAAGATTAAAGTTAAACTGTGACTGAAATGCCGTGCCTATAAAGTCGTAAGTTAATTAATTAACTTGATTATGTTTGTATGGTTTCAAATGTTCCACATTATAGCTTCAAATTAATAAATAAATTAACGATTTAAAATTAATACATTAAATTAATTTTACGCGGAATTTATTTATTTTTAATTGTTATCTTGAAAGCCAAATTTTTTACTTTAATTAGTTAAACTATGAAATTAGTTAAATTAATAACTAATTAAATGCAATTAATTTGCTTGATTGTGTTTGTATTGCTTCAAATGTTCCACTGTGTAGTTACAAATAAATAAATAAATTAAAATTAATAAATTAAATTGATTTTGCACGGAATTTAATTTATTTATAATTGTTATTCTGGAAGCTACGTTCGTTGCTTTAAATATTAAACTATTAAATTGGTTAACTTAAATCAATGACTAATTACATGTAATTAATTCGCTTGATTATGTTTGTATTCTTACTATAGCTTCGAATTAATAAATAAATTAATTTTGCCCGGAATTTATTAATTGTAAACTTGGCTTCTGAAAGCCACGTTCGTTGCTTGAATTACTTAAACTATAAGCCATTAAACTATGGTCCGGTATGTCAGTCACAGTTTAACTTTAATCTTCAGTTTATTCCCATAGTAACAATTATCAAAACAATTGTATCTATGGGAATAAACTAAAGATTAAAGTTAAACTGTGACTGAAATGCCGTGCCTATAAAGTCGTAAGTTAATTAATTAACTTGATTATGTTTGTATTGTTTCAAATGTTCCACAGTATACCTTCAAATTAATAAATTAAAATTAATAAATAAATTAACGATTTAAAATTAATACATTAAATTAGTTTTACGCGGAATTTATTTATTTTTAATTGTTATCTTGAAAGCCAAATTTTTTACTTTAATTAATTAAACTATGAAATTAGTTAAATTAATAACTAATTAAATGCAATTAATTTGCTTGATTGTGTTTGTATTGCTTCAAATGTTCCACTGTGTAGTTACAAATAAATAAATTAATTAAAATTTCTAAAATAAATTGATTTTGCACGGAATTTAATTTATTTATAATTGTTATTCTGGAAGCTACGTTCGTTGCTTTAATTATTAAACTATTAAATTGGTTAACTTAAATCAATGACTAATTACATGTAATTAATTCGCTTGATTATGTTTGTATTCTTACTATAGCTTCGAATTAATAAATAAATTAATTTTGCCCGGAATGTATTAATTGTAAACTTGACTTCTGAAAGCCACGTTCGTTGCTTGAATTAATTAAACTATAAGCCATTAAATTATGGTCCGGTATGTCAGTCACAGTTTAACTTTAATCTTCAGTTTATTCCCATAGTAACAATTATCAGAACAATTGTTTCTATGGGAATAAACTAAAGATTAAAGTTAAACTGTGACTGAAATGCCGTGCCTATAAAGTCGTAAGTTAATTAATTAACTTGATTATGTTTGTATTGTTTCAAATGTTCCACAGTATAGCTTCAAAATAATAAATTAAAATTAATAAATAAATTAACGATTTAAAATTAATACATTAAATTAATTTTAGGCGGAATTTATTTATTTTTGATTGTTATCTTGAAAGCCAAATTCTTTAATTAATTAAACTATGAAATTAGTTAAATTAATAACTAATTAAATGCAATTAATTTGCTTGATTGTGTTTGTATTGCTTCAAACAGTGTAGCTTCAAATTAATAAAGTTTGGCGCGAAATTTATTAATTTTTTAACTTATTATTCTGATTATCATGTTCATGGCTTCAATCAATTAAAGCAGGAAATTAGTTAAACTATTAATTAATTAAACTTAATTAATTCAGAAAATTGTTGCACGTCGGTTTTGATTGCAATGGATTACTACTCCGGACAGCTGTTTCAGCCCTACTCGGGGCCTCGCCAGCAGAAGAGTAGCTCGAAAACTTTTAGGTCAAGAATCGACCGCAAGATGTCGCCACCTAACCTGTTGTTTATTGATTCACTTGATTGTATTTGTTTTCGTGCGAATTTGAAACCTTAATTAATTTGACAACCTAAATTAATTAAGCAATCGAGAATTTCATTTTGTAAACTGTTAATCGAAAATTAAATTATAAGAAAAAATCAGTTGAGTGAGATTCTAAATATAAACAAGATTTCTATTATTCTGCAAATTTAATAAATCTGGAAAATATTTTTATTAATGATTATGTGCGTCTTCAGTTGAATATTTTAATTATTTAAAGCGGATGCTTCATTTTAATAAAACTTTGAACCAGCGAAAAAAGAAGAAGAAGAAGGAAAAAAAGAAATTAATCGATGTCTAATCTTGCCTGGATAAGATGAGATGAAGTGGAATTAGGCCACGTTGGGGACTGGATGGGGGAAAACACGGCGCGTCGCGACGCCGCCATTCCGACGCCAAAGCCATTTCTTTTTTCTAACGCGGGCATGTGAAAGCACTTTACGTACTTTTCTGCAAACGAATCGTGCCCACTAAATTTAATAATAATCCAAGCACTAAGCGCATCCATCATTCTTACACTTAAATCTTATGTAATACCTACATATACAGGTGTCTCAACTAAAAGTGTCCAAAGAAGTAATTTTAATTAAAAAAAATGCTGGCGGCACATCCACGTATTTTAGTAATACTTTGAGGCGAGCGATTTCTAATATGTACCTACATATAAAACACGTAAATCATGAAATATCCATAAATCGATACTGGGCGTGGAAGAAGCACGGAGCTTGAAGCTTATCTCAAGTTAATTGGAAGCGACCTCGATTTAAAACTGTTTACACTCGCTTCATAAAAAAAGCGTTCTTCGTCTCCTTCAATAACCGAAGAGCAATAACCATCAAAGGCGCGCATTCATTTTGGATTATTAAAAAAGAACCCGTTTCGCTTTCAATACGACATAAAACACAAACAATGTGCCTTTTAAAGCTGTCGTGATATAACACTTTTTTTTTCCCTCGCAGATGACGTCCGATAATGACACGGAACCCCTGTATGTGGTCGGTTTGTACGCCGCGTTTTCTTTCGTTTGCGTGATGCTCCTCGTCTTGCTGTTGTATGCGGCTTGCGCAAGAAAATTCAGGCTGAACTGGTTCGAGAAGAACTTGCTGGAAAACGCCGACGATGGCAAGCAACTCAAGGAGAGGTAAGTGTGCCAGAATTTTTTTTAACCGAAAGGCAATGTTAAAAAAATCGCTCCTTTTTAATGAATTTTTCGAAAAGATGAAAAATACGTACGTTTCATAAAACGTAGTTAACCACTCAATCAAGTTAATCGTGTGAGATTAAGCAATATCATTGGTGGAAATTTAAACTTTCCTCCAATGCAAAGATAAGTTGAGATGGGCAACTGAATAGTAAAAATTGTATCGGCAAAACTTATTTGGACTACTGTAATATAAGATGTGAGTAGATGGCAGCAACGACACAAACCGCGGTAAATTCAAATAACCATTTATTGTATTTTATCTTATTTAATTTTTTAATACATATTTATATAGACTTTGAAGAACTGTTTGGTTGGATGTCAAATACAATATTATAACATTAACAAGCACTTACGCAATATGTAAAATATTATACGTATGTATATGCAGTGTTGTCAAATCAAACAGTTCTACAAATCTTTATAAATAAGATACTTCAATGTTAAAGTCATATTTTATATAAAAGTAAACACCAATGAAATAAATTACTACTAGTTATTTATACCTTCAAATCACTTTTATTATAAATGCAAAGATTACAGTTAGGATTTCGATCTTCATCTCGATTGAAATGTGAAGATTCTGATTTCAAATGTTTCATATATTCTTATTATCTTAGAATTGGTATATTTAAGGATTATGTACTGTAAATTAAAGTTGCGTCATACATCTTCCGTATAGGTACAATAAAAATCAAACTGACAAATATAACTCATGAAGAATAAAAGTTAAGTTAATCTAAATTAATCAGAGTGTATTTATCCCACTTTCTGATGGATTAGAATAAGAAAAAAACAACAAAAAATTATTACAGACAACTGAAATATGTACAAAACCTATAGAAAATTCATAAAGAGATTTAAGTAACAGTAAACGTAAATTATTCAGAAAATGTATTTAATTCGCTTTTTGCAGGATTAAAATAAGAAAAAAATTTAACAATAGTACGTTATATTACAAGTCATGAAAGTGGTACTTTGCAGACGAGGATGTTTGTTGAAGAATACGAGGACACATACTTCTTCAAAGCATCCAAGTCAAGCAGCAACACTTTCATGGCAAGTGATGTACTAAATTTTTTCTGAAATCGTTGTTTAAAACTTTCAAAATTGACTTCTCCCACTTTTCAATCAAGTTTGCGTGTTTTGCACGTCGTCACCAAAGCGATTTTGCAAAGTAAAATCGACTAGTCTTGAAAAAATGTGAAATTTGACCAGTCAGGGAAGGGACACTTTCAAGATCAAACTGAGTCTTAAAAGGATCCGCTTTCTAGACGATTTCAGAAAAAAAAAATTATTATATTACCTACTACTTAAATATACAAACATAACTTATAAAGAGACTAACAGTAACAGTCAATGTAAATTATTGAGAATGTATTTTTCCCAAAATGAAATAAGAAAAAATGAACAGATTATTACTTTCTACTTAAATATGGGCAAAGGTTTGCATCTTTCTATTTATCTTGATGTTGTCTTTCTTCATTCCATTAATTCTTTTACAGTACCATGGAACACCAATTTTAATTATTGCCTTAATAATCGACGTTACTATTGCTGAATGATGAATGGTACACGTCACAAATGCGAAGGAGACTTGATTTTTTAATTGAATCAGTAATAATAGGAGTTAATTCCTTCTTCTTACATTTTAAAACATTTTCCAAAATAGTAATTCCATGGCAATTGTTGCATGAGCTTGGCAAATGTTCAATGTTCCACTTAAAAAAAAAAACTCATGGTACCTATACTATTTATATAATGTAATACTGATACCTGAAGGCATGGAGAACTCGGAAACTACAGCAGATACATTTGATTCCCTTCTGCATGGATTTACTGTAGGAACAGCATTAATACATAATTTCCAATTTATCAAATCTGAATAAGAATCAACAGTAAAGTGATTATTGCAAATTCTATAATTTTTAAGAGCCACTGGCATATAAACCATGCCAATTTTTTCCTGTCATAATTTGGACCTGAAATATTAATTAGCAATTACTCATTTAGTAACAAGAGCTTTCAATTATGCATGTCGGGATGCACTGTGATGATTGCCATTTTATCATGGCATCATCACAGTCAATTTCATGCACTTGAAACTAGGACTGTTTCAGTTATTCAAAACAAGAAAACCTCTACTTACTTGGCCGGATTCGATGGAAAA
The DNA here is from genome assembly GCA_958336345.1 of Dorcus parallelipipedus. Classification (NCBI taxonomy): domain Eukaryota; kingdom Metazoa; phylum Arthropoda; class Insecta; order Coleoptera; family Lucanidae; genus Dorcus; species Dorcus parallelipipedus. Next base: position 37,174,649 of record OY284483.1, on the reverse strand, counting down.
CAATGTAATTTTTCGACATCAGTGTCCGAATTTCCACATATCAAACAAAACAAACGTGTAGTCATTGTTAATGCGTTAATTTTTACTCTACAACGGAACAAAAATTTTATTACATAAATATAATTACCTTCAGCTATTAGTTTATACTTACAAATTGCAAGTAATGTTATTATTTCGTATTACTTTATTATTCCCAAAAGAATGGCGACACAATTCACGTGTGAATTCCCATTGCGCATCAAAATCACTTGCAACAGAGTCCTCTTTGAACAAAATCACAGATTACTGGTAAAAAGGAGTAGCGTCATCACAGATTACATGAAAAGAATCCTTTAATGACAGATACCTGTTTTAGCAATTTTAATAATTTTTATCACGACTTTTATAATTCATGAAGCGCCATCTTCCCTTATCTTACAGCTTGTGTGACAAAGCAAAACTAATACAGGTTCTCGACGTCAAACAAGGATGGATATATCAGGTCGAAATAGAACCATATTTTGTATTAAGAGAGTCATCTCAACCAATGATATTGCTTAATCACAGCATTAACTTGATCGAGGGGTTAACTACGTTTTATGAAATTGGGCCTATGTCAAGCAAATGGTCAAGAATAACAATCGAAATATGAATAGGTGGGTTCAACAATAAAGTGTGATCGAAAAATGACGGGAAACAAAAAGCGATCGACATGGTGCTTTTGATTTTTGTGAAGCAGTTCTACAACAATTAATAAAAAAATATAACGGGTGTGCCAATATGGATGGCGAGCGGCGATATATATATATAGACAACGGTAATACCTAGAGTTTCGGGGGAAAAAAATTACAACCAAAGTGACTAAGAGATATTCATTGAAAATATTTTTAAGTGTCAGATTTGACCACAAGGGGGCGCAATCAATGGGAGTTCCTCAACCGAATAGTGGGAGTGTTCCATAAGATGAGCTTTTAGATGAGTTTCCAAAGCTGTGAAGGTGCTCTCCTACCACTTCTTTGGAATTTAGTTGAAAATGTTAATTCCAATTATTAAAGCTGGTTCTTGTCCGATGAAAATTGTATCACAAACTCTTTTAAATTTTAAATTAAATTTTTAAATATTTTTTTCCCTTCTGACGAAGCTGTCGAACGACTGCGAGTGTTTATGCGTGTTTATGCGCCATTTAGTGTCCGTTTAAAAGAGTTTGTGATAAAGTTAATTTCAATGGATAGAGGATCCGTTGTAACAAGTCGGTGAAAGGAAACTGGCAACTTTGAACCATTTCTAATGTTACGGTTGTGTGTATACAGGGTGATTCAGTCAACCCGTTCATTAAAAGTTTACGGACTTCCTATTTGAATTGCTTTTTCATATTTTGGATTTATAGATTACCGATAACGATCTATTCAACTGTAATATTTTCAACTTTCGGACACTTCCGGTTATACCGGAAGTGTCCGAAAGTTGAAAATATTACAGTTAAATAGATCGTTATCGGTAATCTATAAATCCAAAATATGAAAAAGCAATTCAAATAGGAAGTCCGTAAACTTTTAATGAACGGGTTGCCTGAATCACCCTGTAGAACCTGGAATTGTATTCACCAATGTGTTTTTTGACATGGAATATTTGCTCCATAATGTACGTACATGAAGGTATTGTTAGTATGGAATATTTTTTAAATAAAAGTTTACATCTGATCCAAGGTGGTACCCCTTCTAATGCTCGCAATGTCCGTTTTTGGGGTAAAAAGACAGACCTAACTTCTTCGACTTCTAGCTGAGTTTTGTGAACTCTCCAATTTACCTTAGAATCCAGGCGAAACCCCAGGAACTTTGAATTCTCTTTCAAATTTATCATTTTTGGTCCAGAATGGCTATGGAAATTTGACAATTAAAGTTAATTTTCTTTGCATAATATTCAGATGTGAATAGTATTCTTGATTAAAGCTGACGATTGAGTCGTACCGTTGTCGTGCTAAATATTTTTTCTCGCTGATTTTGTTCTTTTATTTTTCTTTTCTCCAACAAAATTGCATTACTGAATCGAGGAAAATACGCTTATTTTAAAATTACTAGAAATAATTACAGGTACCATTTGAAAAAACAAAAGTTCATTGCAACAAAACAAAAGACAACACGAAGGAACCATATACGTCAAAGTATGCGTAGGAATACATCAAAGAACTTTTGTGTTAAACTGTCACCAAAGTTTAAATTAAATTTACTTGCCTCTACTTACCACGATTCAAGATGACAAGTTTCTGCCGATTCTACGATCAGCTGTGCCCCAGCTAGCAACAGTGGAAACGGGGCAGGTTAACTTAAGGTAAAGGGTAGGGCAGAAGAGAATTGAACAAACTAAACGTAATTCGATCGGCCGACGTCTCCAATCGACCAGATCGTGCAGAAAAATGAAACACGAATAATCAGAGGCGAGAATCTTACCCACTAGTGTATGTGAGAGTAGAAATTAAAATAGTAGTTAAAGTTAACACAATTTATTACACACTTAAAAAGGAAAACACTTTACACTTACTTTGTAGAGGCCGGTGGGGAATTGTAACGCCCTCTATCAACCGCAGGAAACGTCGACGAACTGGTCTGAACTGGACCCGCTCAGGTCGTCAAGATGATCAGGTTTTCTCGATCGGATCTCGATACGACTATGGGCAGGAGCGCCCCGGAGAACTAGGCCAAAAGAACTAGGAGAACTGGTCTAATAGCCTGCGCCCAAATAGAAAAGCCTAAGTAGAAGAAATGATTTTCGTTAGCGGCCATTGTTGGCCCGTTTGTCGGTATGCGTCGTCATATTTTACCTGAGAGAACTGGGGCTTGGTAAGGAGATTAAAACTGTCTCCAATCGCTGTTCGACGGCGTCAAATGATATTCCAGCAAAGCCGCAATTGATTTACTTCTCCAAACGAGCAAAAATTCCGTTAAATTTAACACACACGAAAAACACGTCACACCGGCACAATGCTCGAACAAGCAAGAGGACGCGATCAGGTCGAGGATGACGAAGGTCGCTTCGACGCACAGGGATTACCGACGATAACCAATGACAGGCGGCCTGAGAGTCACATGGGGCCTTCATAGCCTATGAAAGTTCAGCGATCACTGTACGCAGGGTTTCCCCATAGCGATGTAGAGGAGGGGTAGCCAACGGTGTTAAAACGAAATTGCAAGACGTTACATCGCCACTATATTTTAGCGCGAGATTTAACTGTAACAAAACACTCTTTCAGAACTTTTCAAATAAAAAAAGTTACAGCCATTATTTGACACTTTTGTTTCACCCTGTACATCTTTCTTAATCTTTTTGTTTAAAAATGCAAAATATAATGTAAATGGAATATCACGTGAAGTACGAACATGCGAGTTCAAATGAAGGCGATCGTTTTTTTTTTTTTTTTTAATGTGACGACGTTGATTTTTTTAACAAACGTTTTAGTGAATGAATGAAGATGTAAATTTAAATAAAGAAAGACCAGTAAAAGAGATAAATCAAAGGAGTGCAACGAGAAGATCACGACGAATAATAATAATGAAGTGCGATCGAAAAATGATGGGAAACAAAAGACGATTGACATGGAGCCTTTGATTTTCAAAAGAACTTTAGATTACGCTTTTAAACATAATTCTAGTACTTAAAATTAATTTTAAAAAACTTTTTTTTGTTTAAAGATACAAATAGAATGAAAATGGAATATTACTTGAAACATTTATTTATAGGTAAGTTCACATAAAGTATGATCGAAAAACGATGAGAAACTAAAAACGATCGACATGGTTTCTTTCATTCTTGAAAGAACTTCAAATTACGATTTTTTTAACAATTCTACTACAATAATTAATAAAAAAAAAAACATTCTTTTGTTTAAAAATACGAAATACATAGAATGAAAACGGAATTTACTTAAAATATGTATTTATGAATAGGTGAGTTCAAATAAAGTATGATCGAAAAATGACGGGAAACAAAAGACGATCGACATGGCGCCTTTGATCTTTGAAAGAACTTTAGGTTACGCTTTCTTAAACATAGTTCTATTACGATTAATTAAAAAAAAACTTTTTTGTTTAAAAATACGAAATAGAAAATGCAAAATAGAGTTCAAATAAAGCATGATCGAAGAATGACGGGAAACAAAAACATGATAATGTAACTAGGATGAGAAGACCACTATCGAATGGGCAGCTGCGAAAAATCAGTCGAGCGAAATATTATTATAAACATAAGTATGATTCACCTGCATTTATGTAATACCCGTGTGCAAATCTAAATGTCAAGGCGTATGACTCATTCGTGTACACATAAAGGTAAATGTCGTGCCGTGTGCACATCAGAAGGCAAATGTCAAAGCAACCCCGGGAACAAAACCCCTATAAGCAAGCTGAACGTTAGCGGCATTAGAGTGCCATCTAGTCAGAGTATCATGTAATCTGAATTGTCTGTAAGTGACCAAAATAAGATGTAAGTAATTGTTAATAAATGTTTTGTTATACTGAGCTACGACCCTTATTTCATGTTACTTAAATTATTACCGTAACATTTTTGGTGGAGGCGCCGGGCATTCGTTGGTGGTCTTCTCATCCTAGTTACAATACCTTTAATTTTTGAAAGAACTCTGGATTATTCTTTTTTAAACAATTCTACTAAGTACAATTAATAGATATTTTTTTTAAATCTTTTTGTTTAAAAATGCAAAATAGAATGCTAATGGAATAATACGAATACCGTTTTTTTTTTTAATGTGACGCCGTTCTTTTTCGTCAGTAGTTCAATTTGTGATCCCCCTTTTACAGTAATTCTTCCAAATTGCGAAAAAAATTATTGGTTTTCTTTATCGAACAAAATAACAAAGTAATGTAAAAAAATCGAAAAGTTTCAAGTAATTTTAAATAAAGAGGAAAATATACTGGGGAAGAGAGGAAGAAGGAAAGGGAGAGAGGGAGAGGAGAAAATACAATAGTTTTAGTGAAGAAAAATGTAAATTTAAATAAAAGAGCGAGCATGACGCAAAACAAAAGACGATAGATACAGTAACCAATAATTTTTTTGAAAAAATATTTTTTGTTTAAAAACAGCGTCAGTTTTTAGAAGTCGCCAGCGATTGATTTGCTCAAAGACTATCGTGTCTTGTTTCTCCAAAATGTGTTTTATTCATACTTGATGATCGCTTTTCTTTTAGTGTTATTACTGATGAGGCGATGAGTGAATTTTGTTTCTTGTTGACCGAGTTTCAATCGTTTGTTCTTTTTCTCGTCAATTTTTTGTTTGAAATAAATCGTCTTTTGTTTTTTAGGGCGTCCTGATTTAGAAGTCGACGTCGATGCATCGTTTGGTCTTGCACAAAGGCGATCGTCTTTTGTTTCTTCAAAATGTCTTTTATTTTTTTTTAAAATTATCCTTTTCTTTTCTACTAATTGCTACTGATGAGTAAACATTGTTTCTTGTTCTTATCTTAAGATTGAGTTTCAATTGTTTGAATCTTTTTTCGACAATTTTTTGTTTGAAATCGATCGTCTTTGCTACCTACCTGAATGGCAGCAAATTGCGGGAGGGCAATTTAAAATCTCCAGCATGGCCGGCTAACTCCTAGAGATAGGGGGGGGGGGGTTCGTACGGAATCCCAAAAGTACAAGGGCAAATAATTAATAAAATAAATAAAATAAAACCCAAAAATCAAAATAAATACACGCAATGACGCAAAACGCAATGAAGATGTCAAAAATCTAAACCCGAAAACTCGGTACCGACTTTACGTTACAAAAGTCAACACAAAAGTTAACTAACTTCGGCAACAAACGATTGTTTAATTTACAAAAAAGTTTAGAATCGTGCGTTACCACAATTTAATCCGACCTTGGTTACATCCTCGCGCCTCCAACGGCAGCTATTGTCGTCAAAGCATGTAGAGTATCGAATCCGGGAGAGGACCACTGAAGCCAAGACGGTGTCACTGAATATACAGAAACCAACTCCTTGTCGGTGCCTTTGATGTTTCATGAGAACAACCGGTGATCTTCGGCCGTGTTTTCGATGGTACATTTGAGCGGAAATTTTAAATATCCAAGTACAGTTCATACGCCGATCGATCGATGGATAAGTCAAAGAATTTTTATGTAGCTATCTCTTTCTAGCTTTCGTGAAACAGCCTCGCAGCTTTTGTCACGTCACGTCGTTTGGAAACCTAAGGAACCTTACATTTTTATTAATTGGCCTACTTACACGCTTTTTCGCTGCACAAACAGTACCTCCCTTTTTACTCAGAGTTTTTTAAGTATAAACAACATCAACACCTTACAATTAAACACTATTTACTTTACATTTATACGCACAACAAAAGAGACTGACATGATAACACTTGTCGAACACACCGTATGATCAAGTTCGGCCATATTTTCGATGGTATCGAACAGGCGCTCGAAAATGGCGGGAAAGACAGAGTGTCGCTTCTGTACTCTGTCCTGTGACGGTGTCTCGCAATTCCCAGCGACCTCTCACGCCGCAATTCACCAGCAGCGGTTGGGTGAGTCCAAGTCCGGACTAGTAATGGCGGGGGGGAGTAATGGCGGTAAATGTAACCGTTGTCGCACTGATCTTGCGACAACTTAAAGATGGATGGACCCCAGAAATCAACTCCAACGGTTTGGGAGCCATAAATGCGATGTACAGCCTCAATCAAAAGTAATGAAACTTTTAAAACCGAAACGCTGCAGCCAGAGTGCAACGGTGCCGAGTTAGAGAGAGCGCAACGTGTTGTGGGGTTCCGAAGGACTTCGCAAACATTTGTTCGCCATCAGACTTCATCTCACTCTGACTACAGCGTTTCGGTTTTGAGCGTTTCATTACTTTTGATTGAGGTTGTACGTGGTACTCGAAATAAAGTCGAAGGGTAGAAGATAGAGCCACAAACAGCAAAGCGTAGAGCGCAATACAAACAGGAAAAAAAGACCTAAAAGAAAAGAACACATGCGTTACACTTCGGACCACGCCCCATTACGCGCCACATTTATCTAATCTCGAACTGCCGTCGGGACTGGGCTTAGACAAGCATTAAAGAATGCTTAAAAATGCAGGGGTGACGATTTGTAAAATCCAGTAAACAAAGTACCGTAAACATTCATCTCCAGGCGATTTCAGCCAAATGAATTTCAAAGCACAAAACCAACAACAACGCGACTACACCCCGCAACGAGCTACCTTGCATGCAAGCGCCTTCAACGCATGTAAGATATCAAAAGAGGGGTTGGTAGAAGAACCGAATTAAGAATTAACTCACTTCAGGACAGAGGGAGATGGCAACAATTTCGTATTGCGTATTGCAGGCCATTGTTAAATCGGCGTACGACTAAAACGCGCATGGCAAAATAGCGGAATGTTCATGTTATTTCACAATACAGGGTGACTGACAATACTAAAATGATTTTCACCCGTAACATCTTTCGTTTTTTTTTTTTTAGGGCGTCAGTTTTTAGAAGTCGCCAGCGATGAGTGAATTTTGTTTCTTGTTGACCGAGTTTCAATTGAATTATTTGTTTGAAATCTATCGTCTTTTGTTTTTTTTTCGTTTCTTAGAAGTAGACGCAGATGCATCGATTGATTTTGCACAAAGACGTTCGTCTTTTGTTTCTTATTTGAGGATTTTTTTTTTCTTTTCCGTGTTGCTACCGACGAGTAAATTTTCTTTCTTGTTCTTATCTTAAGATTGATTTGCAATCGTTTGATCTTTTTCTCTACTACTTTTTGGTTTGAAATCGATCGTCTTTTGTTTTGTTTCAGGACGACCATCTTTTGTTTATCCAAAATATGTTTCATCCTTCTTTAGCGGTTTGTTATTAATTTAAGATCGAATTTCAATCGTTTGATATTTCTTGGAATAAATTTCAAGTCCTTCAGATATTACGTGCGCTTCGCGTTTGTTTTCAAGTTTGTTTGTTTCAGCCGGCAAGCACTTGTAGGAGTTCACGAGGCCGCATTCAAAAACCGCGAAACGCTCTACCCTTCGCCTGTTGCAAATCGAGAGCTCGATTTACAGAGGGAGAATTGCCAGAGTGAGGATGCATCCACAGGTAGGTCATCGAAGATCGTAAACTTAAGAGGCCTATGGAGGTCCGCCATATTGGCAAAAATTTATTTTTCAAATGCTGCTTTTAAAACGCGTTCGATTTAAAAATTCTAAAAGTAGATCAGTCTGTAATAATACTATCAATGTGGGAAAGTCAATAATTATGGAAAGTGTTTTATATTAACAAAGTAAAATTATAAAATTTTAAAACTCACTACGGAAAATGACTTTCCCACATTCTACGTAAAAAACTGATCATATTTGCTTAAAAAAATATACGAAATTATCATTCCTAAAAGTGCAAAATGAAAAATACGTAATATAAAAATTTGCTATGTAATGTGCTGCCATCTTAAGGTTGAAGGAAAACTAACTCATGTCAAATAAATTTGGCAACGTTGTTATCGTAAAACTGGGTGCGTTCCGACTTGTCGCTATGCTTTTAAACTTATTACCTTTATCGTTCCAAAATTCTGAGGGTGCTAGCATTTAATTGAACTACATATATTTGAACTTAGGAGCAAACGCCGGATCTGCAGGGTTATTTTTTTATATTTTGCACCCCACCTAGAGATTTTATTTTGGGAGATACCGAAAGACTGTAAATGCAAAGGTTGTAGGATTTTATGTATTTTATCTTTTAGAGTTATTGCAAAAAAAAAAAAAAACAAAAGTGCATCGCAAAGTATAATATTTTACGAACGATTTGTATTGATAGTGATAGATTAAAATAGAAGTCTTCAATGCACCACCTACATCTATTAAAAACACGAATTTAACACGTTTCAAAATTTTAGTTAAAACCTTTCTATGAGAAAGAAATTTTTATCATATAAATGACTCGAAGTGTGACAATTAATGCTCTTATAAAAATTAAGAAGGCGAAATTTGCTCTGAGAGAGTTGGAGTAACGTCACTATTTCACCCTAAAGGATTACTCATTCCCTGTTCGCATATTCGCATGTTGTGACGGATGATGGAATAGTCATAAATTGTCTGCTTGTCAGGTGTGATTTTAATCAATTTGACAAATAAAATTGACACCTGAAATATTTCGCTGTACAAAGTTTGTGACCACCACGATCGCTTCACAATAAAACACTGGTCAATATGTCAAAGTAAGACACTAACGACCAATTTTTTCTTGGTCGCGATTATACATAAATATTTAATTACGAAAAATTTCTCTAAATTGTTACCACTGCTATGATAAATAACTAATAGGACAAGACTTTTTAATCTGGATAAAACTACTACCGATCGTAATTTGAAATTATCATTGAAAATCATATGTACTTAAAGTAAATGTTGTTTTAAAAGCTATAGGGTAATAATTGCTTGCATAGAAGAGAGTATCATAGTTACACGAATTCCTCAGAATTTCGGCGTTAACAAAAATACGGTTACTGACTTGGCAATTTAACTTAATAAAATAATGGAAACGCATAGCTGCTGGATTTTAAAGTTTTTTTTTTAAGATAATAATTAATTAATTAATTTCATTTTGTACGGTCTGTTGCTTACATCACATGTCGGCAATTGAGCAATCCTATTGGTTAACTATTTGTTCCAATGCATTCCTTATTCCTATTTGTGCATCATTCTCAACTTTTTTTTGAATATTAAGAAATTTTAAACTGAAATAACTTTTAATATAATTTTCGTCTACAATTTTTTTTTCGTTTTCGGTAAAAATATTTAATTTTTGTTATTTAGAATCATTCAGTGAGCGAATAAACTGTAACATGCTTTCGTTGTGAAATAAGTAAAAATTTTCTTTTTTTATTTTTTACAAGACAATGTTATTTTTTGATTTTTCAAAAGTTGCAACAATATTACTAATAAAATGTAGAAAATTATGCACAATTTATTTCCTATTTGTACATTAAAAGATGAGTGTAAAGATGTTGTCTTGAAATGAAAACTTTTTCCTAAAGTAAAAATATTGAAAGAATTTCTAAGTAGTGTAATTAATAAGACATCTATGTATTACATTTTAGTTAAATTTAATATCAATTTAAATTTCGAATTGAAATTAGTATCGATCAAATTCTGTTTGGTTTTCAAATATCAGAAAAATATTTATCAAGAAAATTGACTTAATGTATAAGCTAGTTTTCACAAAACGAAATGTGGAAGTTATTTCATTTTAAAAGTTATTTATTATTTGACAAATTTCAACGAACAAAAAGTGTCTTAATTACGAATATTATTTAATTAAGAATTATTTTACTACTGGCGTATTCCGCAATTTATTTTTCGATATAAGAATGATTTTTATTCAAATCTTATACTTTTGAATTTCGCGCGTATATAACCAGCAAACTTTTCTTCCTTTATTTCAGAATATAAGAATATTACCACGACGCGACGTTGCCACTATGTTAGATACGATGAATGTGTGTGAACTTATACAAGACGAGTGTAGATGCTGTTATCCTTGTCCTTCAACTATTGAGCCTGATTGGACTAAACGACAATTATTTCAATTATAAGAGAGGCGTGTTTTCAATCATGCGGGGTTTGGGGGGAGTACTGGTGGCTTTCGAGTAATTTAATTTTTTTGGCTGAAATAATAATAATAAAACAAATATGCAAGATCGTGAAACAAAAAATAAATTCGGCAATTCTTCAGCAAATTTTGAGATGGAAGGAAATTAAAAGAAAAAAAAATTATGGGGAACGTTCTCCTTAAGCCCCCTCCCAACCAGTTCCCATTTTTAAATTCGACCCAGTACTTGACGTTCATCTTTTTAAAATTGTCTCTTTTTTTACTTGGCATTTAATAGGTCTGTTTGTTATCCTGCACTGGTGTACACCAATGCATACTTTCTCGCAAAATACTCTTTAATGCAACCTGAAATGTTTGTGTGGTATGTCACTATGAATGAGTATGATTCGTATGAACACATTATCAATATCAATGAATTTAAGCTTAATTAAAGCATATTTCGTAAAAAAAGTGTACACTAGTGTACACCAGTGCAGGATAACAAACAGATGGCTGAAGAAGCCCTTGATTAAATGACGCAGCGTTTTAAGTTGTTTTATTTAATAGCGTTTCAAGGATCAAGAGTAATTATAAATTGCTTTCATAAAGTAATGGATTTTCTGCTTTCCCCAATTTGTAAAGCGAATGCCGAAGGATAAAAACCACCTAGTAAGACGGTCGCAGCCGTAGCTGCCAAACGTAATATGTATCTTGCCAAAAACACATCTTCCCGACAACTTTTAAGCTTGGGATTAGTCAGGGTGTTAATAAAAAATAGATTAATTAAAAATTAATGATAACATAAAAGCAATTACATAGTCCGATAAGTACGGTCCTGGGCATTTTCTTCAAATTCGGTTAAAATAAATAATAATAATAATAATAATAATAACTTCTTTATTTCCCACATTAAAATATGACAGTAAAATAACGACATTGACAATATTAATAAGAATTGCTAACATTATAATCAGTGCCGAGCCAATTAGAAGGAGGGGAAATCTTAAGGCGGGGTTCACATATATAGTGGTCTTCCACCCAAACCTTACAAAATGAGACAAAATATAATGAGAAATTGAAACTTACATCTAACTAATCTAAATTCTGTGTGTCCAAAACTATTAATGAATTGACTTTTGTAGGTATACCAAAGTAATACGGAATTGTTTTACAATAATGGTAATGAGTATAAGAACGAAAATAACATTATTGACGATTGACGATCAACCACCATCTGATTGTCGCAAAGCGAGCCAATGTTTTAATTGAGTTTTAAACCTGGTAAAGCTTAGCGATTTTATCGAAGTTGGAAGACTATTGTACACTTTTGTAATATTATAACTAAATGAACGCTCAAAAAGTGCCGTACGATGTAGGGGAGGTGTTAATGTACCTTTATTACGTATATTAATGTTATGAACGTCCGTCCGGAAGGTTAACTTTCTGTACAAATAACTAGGTTGCTTTGATAAAATAATTTTATGATAAAGGCAAGCAGTCTGTAAGTATCTGCAGTTCTTCATATTAAGCCACTCTAGGTCGGCAAGTTTGTGGGATATATGCTCGTATTTACGAATACCGAAAATGTATCTCATACACGCATTTTGCACCTTCTGAATCCGATACTCAGTTAAAGAATCAATACAACTATCAAGAACTGGAGCACAGTACGTAAAGTGTGAGAGAACAAGTGACTCACAGAGAATAGTCTTAGTTTTAGTATTAAATTCATTTCGATGTGGATATAACTTCTTTAAAATAGAATATGCAAAGTTTATACGCGCAGATACATAATCGCGGAATCTAAATGTATTGTCTAAAATTAATCCAAGATTTTTAGCACTCATTACTATAGGAATATTAATATCCTTTATGGAAATTTTAATTCTAGCTTGTAATTCAAAAAACGACTTACCGTGACCAAAAATTAATGACGCGGATTTGTTAGGATTGATTACTAATGAATGCTTTTCTGAAAAGTTAGATATACGCTCAAGGTCTTCATTAATGTGAAAAATAGCTCTATCCATATCAGAAGGTTTAAAATTAAGGTTTAATTGACTGTCATCAGCATACATGTGTAAATTGCAGTGTCTTACCATATTGCAAAATTTACTTGTATAAATCAAGAATAGCAAGGGCCCTAGAATGGAGCCTTGAGGCACTCCAGAACTTAAAATTAAAGGTTGAGATTTAACTTGATTTAGTCTGACGCTCTGCGTGCGACCAGATAGATAGCTTTTAATTAAATTAGCGGCTTCACAGCCGAAACCAACATTTTTAAGTATCGCATAAAGTACATCGTGATTGATAGTATCAAATGCCTTGCTGAAATCTAAAAGTATAAGTACACTCAAGTCACCAGAATCTAAGGCACGCATAATGTCATCAAGAATATTAATTAACGCTGTAGTACAACTATAATTTTTCCTGAAGCCAGATTGAGACGCCGGTATAATTGCATGCTCGTTTGTATATTCACAAATTTGTTCAAACATAACCTTTTCTAAAATCTTGGAAAAAATTGGTAAAATACTAATAGGTCGCAAATCTTTAAGAGTACTAGGTTGTTTAACTTTCGGAATAGGAGTGATTAAAGCATGCTGCCATTCGTTGGGAAACACACTGTTTGTCAGGCAGAAATTAATAATATTGTTACGACTTCGGGTTCACAAATTTAAACGTTACTTATTTATTTTAAATCACTTTAATGTCTACGATCATTACACACAATAAAAGTACAATAATATCGAGCTGTACACTTATCTGACAAAATAACACTTCAACGTTATTAAATTCGCTTGCTACACATCGCTTCCTAAATAAGACTGATTTAAAAACCGCGCTCCGGCTCCTCTTTATAGCAGCCAGCGACTTCGTCGAGAATAACGTCGAAACACTTGCTAGATTTTTCCAGTAAATTCGGTGCGTGTCTAGAATAGATTAGAATCCTGTCTGCGACACAGGTGGCGCTACTAGTATATAAAAATATAGTCTACTTCTCATAATGTAACAATATGTTCTACCATTGTTTATGTATTAATAGTTAGTCAACCTAGTCTTCAGAATGTGCTGCCATCTAATAACTGTTGATTAAAACAAAATACATGAACGGCATGTGTTTATAAAGTTTGAAACTCGGCTGAAAGAAAAATTACACAGGCCAACCATGGAAAAACTTTTTTTATAAAGTTGGCTCCCCTTTATGTTTTTTGACGTGCTGAATCCGAAAATGAACTTTAAAATACCACAGGACGTAAAGTTTCCTCGAATGTTTACTTTACGTTATTTATGCATTGTAAGCGTATAATACCTTGGTCTCGACACCTAATTAGTAGTAAATGCTCACAGTGCATTTTAGATTAATAAGTAAAACACTGTTCATATTCAAATTTATACTGCCATTGTAATAATAAAATGTTAAATTTTTAAATTATACTCTGATAATAAATTACGTACCTTTAAATCTTAACTATCATATTACTATCATACTATCATACCCAACAAAAGATAAAGATTGCGAAAAATTAATACGTGGTAGAAAAAAACTGATTGAAAATTTGGATTCAGTACACCAAAATACACAAGAAACAGGTTGAACTTTGAAAAAAGCTTTTAAAAAATATTTATTGGTTGGCCTGTGTTATTTTACTGTCACTGAAATCTAACGAGCGGCTAAAATCTCCGCACGACTTCTTGTGGTAGGAGAGAATTAGCGGTTAATTTGAATTGTGCCTACAGAAGTTAGGATTTCGGAAGCTCTTAAATACATATTTGATTATAAGAGTAATTAGAAAAGACACTGAAGAATTTAAATTAAAAAATAAATTGATTGATTAGGCTAAAATTTTCCACAAAAATTAATATATTGAACCAAGTTCATTTCAAAATTACTTAAAATATTGTTTAATTTAAGGGCATAAAATATTTCATTATAACATACTGAAAAATTCAAATATTTATTTATATGTTATTACAAAAAATATTACATTATGAAAAAAATTACAAATAACTTATAATGTTCAAGTTCTCAAGTTCTGTCTACCTGTTTTTTTTTAGTTCTTTCTCTGTGGTTTGCCTTTTTCTTTTAGTACTATGGAAAGATATCTGCTATTTTTATTTGCTGATTCTGTAATTGATATTACTAAGGTCTAGTTTTACAATCGTTGAATAACTGTTCGCCGAATATCCTTTAATGTTCCTTCATATCTACTCACACCTACATGGGGCCTTTTAATAATATTGAAAGTGGTATTGTTTCCTTCAATTTTCGGTATATTTCAGAAAGTGATTGTTGATCTTCTTTAAAAAAAATACATCTTTCAAATTATTTATTAAATTATCACTTTTATTTTTAACCTTATTGCATGTGTTATTTTTTATACTTGATGTAATAGGTGCAGACAGCAAATATGTTTCTGGTTGCTCATTTTCATTACAATAATTATTTTTTCGTAAGTATTATCCCTAGTGATGTTCTCAACAAGAGAGTGAATATGTTTACAAAATGGGTTTGGACTCACATTTTGCAATACTGACATTAATTTACAACATATTTGTGTTTCTTATAACAATATAAAATTTTTCTTTGGTATTTAACTGATACGTATTAATATTCATTTGATTGATATTGCAATCAAAAGTTAACGATGCTCTGTGATGATTTGTAATTTTTGTTATATGGCAATTAATCTCTCCTGTAGTAATTTTTAAAATTCTTTCGACCGTCTTATCATGAATAAAATTAATTACAGTATGTGGTTTCTTATCCAATCTCTGTACTTTTCTACCTTCCAGACAGAAATATCTAATTACTTTAACATGGATTATACAGGATGTCCCAAATCTCGTTTGATACTGAAACAGTATATAGATAGGCGCAAAAGAAACAACTTTTTTCAATACTTTTCTTCCAAAAGTCAATAATAAGGGAGTTATAATTCCCTGAAAGAGGGATGAAACTTATTTTTCTTTTGGCAACATCTTCTGAATCCTTTAAGTTATCAAACTAATATTTGAAAAAAATATAAGGTACCTAACTGAACATTTACAATGCATTTGTCAGATCCTTCCTCCCTTGTGACATATCAAGCTGTAAGATATAGCGAATTAAACTTCAATTTTACTTAACTACTCAAGAACTGGACAATATTTTAATGTAAATAACGTAATAATTTACCTTCCATGGCCTACCTTTATCAGAAATTTATTTGGACATATGTTATAACCCCAAGGGGACACTTTTATATCCTATACCGAACTGTTATACGTGATCCCCCTCCCTTCCAGCTCTCTAACCAATAAAACCAATTAAATAGGGAATGTACCATGAATGGCATGTCATTGAAAAGGTATTTTTATAGAGAATTCAGTAATGTGAATATGCATGTCCGAAAATTTTATTTTAGCGCCCTCTTTCGGGAAAAAAATTGTTAAATAATCCAAAGTGTGTGATAACTCATATGAAAGCTAATTTTAATAGTAATTCACTGCGCGAATTGAAATTACGTAAAAATATTGAAAACTGACTAATGGCGGATTTCACAAACGTTACTTAAATTAAATTAAATTTAATTAAATAGTAACAATTTTTTCCCCGAAAGAGGGCGCTAAAATCAAGTTTTCGGACATTCATATTCACATTACTCTATAAAATTACCTTTTCAATGAGATGCCATTCATGGTACATTTCCTATTTAAATTCTATTGGTCAGAGAGCTGGAAGGGAGGGGGATGACGTATGACGGTTCGGTATAGGACAGAAAAGTGTCCCCCTGGGATTATAAATCGACCTATTTTTGCGTTTTTTCAAACAAAAATTTTCTTGGGAGATATTCAGTTTGTTTCGTTTTCGTTGGGCTACCCTGTATCTGCAGGAAAACGAGAGCCTGTGTTTAATTACTTTAGTTTTGGAACATTTGAGACTTTTGTTTTATTTGTTATCACACTAAAATTTACAAAAATATCGTACTACAGTCGCGGACAAAAAAAGTTTACTTTTTTAAGCCAATTTTATAATATACAATTTTTGCTAGGTTGTTGTAATTATGAGCTGATATTTACGGATAACAAAAAATAAATATTACTGATTGTAATCCATAAGTTTCAGTTCATAATTACAACCAGCAGGCAAAAGTTTTATATTATAAAATTGACATAAAACAGTCCACTTTTTTGTACGCGATTGTATATTTAAAAAAATATCAAAATCGCCTGCATTTTGTTTTATTTTTATTTATCGTTTTACATTTATTTAAAGAAAAATTCATTACAAGATCTTATTTTTTTGTTAACTTTCTGTGAAAAAATTTTTAATTAAATTTTCTTATTTCTCCGTCACAAACTATTTTTAAGATTGTGTATAAATATATTGAGAGTCCCTCGACATGTGAATTCCAGAATTTTTATTTTAAATCTATTTACATGAAATTTGAAAAGTATTAATTAAGCAAAAAAAATGAATTTTCCAGCAAAATATCGAGCATAGAGTGTCCCATTTAAAACATGTAGAGTGCCGCAATGGAAATAGGATCCAAATGGTTTTAGTGTCCACCAATAATTTTTTTAAATTTTCATTTGCTTTTGTTGTGTTGTAAATATTTTGTCATATAATTTTAATTTTTATCTCTATCGGTTGCCGAGTTATTTGCAGAAAACCGAAAATCGCAGAAATTTCAAAGGGTTTTGTTGCTCACTTAGGGCTTTTTTGGGCAGGTAAAATAATTCCGTGTTCACCGTAAGGTGAACTACTAACCCACAAAGTTTCAGTTTTTTTGAATTTTCGGGTTGGGGACTTTCCCTTGTTAGCGGCAATGTTCGTTAACCTGAATTTATAATCCATTTTTTACATCGTACATCGTAATGAATGGGAAAAATAAATTTTCTAAGTCCAGGGTTTCTTCTCAGGCTCTTTTCGCACATAAAATAACTACATTTGTTCCCCGACATCTAAAAAAATTCGTTGAGAAATTTGAAGAAAATGTGACTAATTTAAGTATTATGTTCACAACTTTAACGAAACTCGGTGAAATACACGGCAACACCACAGTGCAACACAGCGCAAACAAATCAAGACGGCATTTATTGGAAACAGTTGATGAGTGGAGATTCAAACCTGTTAACGTCCGCTGGAGTGCTACACTTCTAGTCCATCGCCCCCTATCAATCTTGGTCCAGAACTAAAATTAATTTCCGTCGGTTGACTAACTAGACATATATAAGCAATGGTTCTACGTATGGTAATATACCAGGGCAGCACATTTTAATCATTTCAGTGCTGATATTATCGGACCCTACAGATTTAGTGTTAATTTTTAAAATAATATTTCCAACAGTCAATAAATCAACAGTTCTGAATTTAAAGGTTGAGTTGTTTTGTTGTGAAGCATTATTAGCATAAAAGGAAATTATATCTCGATTTGAGTTATTAAGTTTAGGTTTAGAATTAACAAAAAATTTATTTATTTTATTTACATCAGATAAATTGGAAGGGATGACGTTCGCATTAGTATTTAAATTTAAAGATTTCATTTTATTCCAAAAATTTTGATTGGTGCGACAAAGGCTTTCAAAGTAGGCTTTCTTCTCAAGCTTAACTGTTAGGTTAGTTAAATTTTTTAGAGATTTGTAATAACTAAAATGACTTACTAGTCCTGTTCTCCTAAATCTTGATTTAGCTTTATCACGCAGTGACATTAACAACTTTAGATTGTCAGTTAACCAACCAGCAGGCGCCCTACTTTTCCTCACAGTTTTTGCAGGTGCATGTATATCAAAAAGTTGCAAGATACAAGAATTTAAAAAGATAATTTTATCATTAACATTAGGAATTTGGTAGATAATATTTAGAGGAAGGTTATTAAAGTCTACATTAAACTTATGGAGATCAATATTATTGTAGTTCCGGTATGTTTTAAATAAAGGAGCAGATTCAGGTTTTTCACATTTGACAGTACATTGAATAAGATCATGGTCTGAAATGTTACAGCTCAAATCAAATTTGTTTTCAGAGAATTTAGTCCCGACGAGTCCTTCTTCGACCAGCAGTTACCAATTTCCGGTCTTCACCGGGCCCATTCCTCTGGCAAGCAATGACACGCAGATAGTTTTATCTTCGTCGAACGCCGCCGCCATGCGACCGCGCGTTTCCTCCATGCAGTCAAAGCTGGACCACACGAAAATCGATACGTCCCTGTACCAACAGGTGATTCTAAACCTCACGTAGTAATTTTTTTTTCTTGTTGTTACGGTGAGCAAATTTTCCGCAGGAATCGCCGGCGGAACCGGAAAATGTAATGGGCACGGTCCACGTTTCGCTCGCGTTCGATCCCATTTCCGGTTTGTTAACGGTGCGGCTTATAGAGGTGAGTTTTGAGGGAAACTTCGGTGCCCATTTACAGGAGTCTAATTTTGCACGTAGGCCCAGGATTTACAGGCGAGGGATTTCAGCGGGACCGCAGATCCGTACGCGAAAATTCGCCTCTTGCCCGATAAGACGAACGTCTGGCAGACAAAGATTCATAAGAAAACTTTGAATCCTGGTGAGTTTCTTTTTTAAAATCTTTAATTAGGAAAAAAATTAAGATTTCTTGAATTAAAAAAATATCTGTGTTGTAGGGATAAATCAACAATTATTGAATTATTGTCGTGACTAATTTTATACAGGGTGACTGACAGTTGTTCCACAAAGAAAAAAACGCGTAAGTTAATGAGGTTATAGCTTACGAGAAGAAATTGTACGGAATTTGTAATTTGTTTTTTAGTGCGTCAGTTTTTAGAAGTCGACGGCGATGCATAGGTTGATTTTGTTCAAAGATGATCCCTCACCTCATCGACATTTTTTTTCTTTTAGTGTTTGACGAAGACTTTGTATTTGAAGTTCAACCAGCAGTCCTGGCGAGACACGTCTTGGAGATACTGCTGTACGACTTCGACGCCTACTCACGTCACTATAACATAGGCAGCGTCCAAGTACCCCTCAGCGATTTGGATCTCGGCGAAAAAGTCAGCATGTGGCGCCCTCTCGCCCAACACGTTCCAGATGACCCGAGGGTGAACGTCGGAGAGCTCATGGTCTCCCTGGCGTACCTACCTTCTGCAGAAAGACTGACAGTCATTGTGATTAAGGCTAGAAACCTTAAGGTCGTCGATGTTTCTCGGAACAGTTCGGGTAAGAATTAATTTGGTACAATATATTGTACACATCCCACACATCCAATTATCATCGACCTAACTCTAGACCTTAAGTCAATATTGTTGAAGTTTGCACCTCATATTGTTCCAGATCCTTATGTGAAAGTATCCTTAGTCCAAGATAAAAAGAAACTGAAGAAAAGAAAAACGGGTGTACATCGAAGCACGTTGAGCCCAGTCTTCAACGAAGCGCTGACGTTCGACATCGACAAAGAAACGCTTAGAAAATGTACCTTAGACTTCTGTGTGATGCACGACAGCTTGGTCGGGACCAGCGAACCACTGGGGGTGTGCAGGGTGGGAAGGACGAAGGATTGCAGGCAGGAAGAAAGGCACTTCTTCCACGAAATGCTGCACAGCAAGACGGCCTCGGCGAAGTGGCTCACCCTTTCGGATCCAAGGATACAGTGAAGAGTATATTTATAAAAAAAATAACGATCGGTGATGTTTAAGCTTAACTGTGAACAGAAACGGCGAGTGTCTGCCACGAATCAATCAGTGGAGGGCCCATAATATGGTAGCGAATTTTTTTCTTTCATGAATTGCCTTACTCTGATATTTCTTTTACTTATCAAATTTTTATCCGTCGCAAGAAATGACGAAATGACGAAAAACATGTCCAATTCTGGAAAGGGTTGAGATTGTCGGTCTCGTACCAATCGGGGCCCATAACTCGGTAACATATATTTTCGTAACATTGATGTGCAACTACTATTCTGACAATTCCTCTTATTATCAAATTATTGGACGAATAAAAAAGTTTTAGGAAAATTTTGGAAATGTTTAACATCAATATAATTCATAAATGAAAAGAGAAAGAAACGCGAAATGCTGACAATCTTTTACCATCAATGCAATTTGTTTATTTGCAGAAAGAATAGATGGCACGGTTAGAACAGAAATCACTAACAGATGGCGCCGCTTCCTTTTGTAGAAACGGGCGCGTTCGAAAGCACAATACATTCAATCGATTGTGTTTTGTTTTCTCGTTTTTCTTTTAAATTTCATTGCCATTTTTAGATTTTTATTTGTTTTCCTTTTCGATATCTTTTGCTTTCGTTAATTTTAACGCTCGAAGAAATGAAGTCCATTGTCAAAATTCAAATAATAGTAAATATATTCACAGCATATCAGTATAATTTATGTGCAGGAAGAAACTACTAACAGATGGGGCTGCTTCCTCTATTTTATTTTATTTTATGTAATGCGGTAATGTACCGCAATTACCGGCAAACTAAACGCGCAAATTTAAAATTTAAGAAGTAATGTAAGTGTAAGTAAAAGTTTAATAGGTAATGTGATTTCAAATTTGGCGCGATTATTTTGACTCAAAATGGCGGTAATTGCGGTACTTTATCTATCTAGGGACTATATTTTTTTAGACACAGGCGCGTTCGAAAACACAAAGCATTGATTCGATTCTCTTTTTTTTTTCGTTTCGTTTCCTTTTTTAAATTCCATTGCAATTTTTAGAATTTCATTTCAGTTGTCCTTTTCATTCTTTCTTGCGACCGTCAAAATTCAAATAATAGGGAAATATATACGTAGCATATCAGTATTAATCAGTATAACTTGTTTATGTGCAGAAAGAAACAATAGATGGCGCTGTATTGCGCGATTAGAACAGAAACTACTAGCAGATGGCACTGATTCCTTTTTTTAATAATAACACATCTATGCAACTAAAAAAATTCTGCAATCGTGATAACGGTTTCTGCTAGTTATTTGTTCACAGATATCAGAAAAAATAATATAAAAAATCCATCACATCAGGTTTTTTTGTAATACATAATTAAAGGTCTTATCTCTACAGGGTTATTCACGCAAAGAATTCATTAAAAGTTTTCAAGGAAGAAATGTAGATAGAAATTTGAAATTTACGGAGCAGAGATATTTCAAAAGGATCTTTTCAAATAAAACAAAACTGACTTCGAGACACTTCCGCTTATACCGGAAGTCGCTATCAACTCGCTTAATTTAAATAGCATGTTACAGTTTTCGACACGTTTTTGAATTGTGGGACTAATGAAGCAATTTATGAAGGCTTTACCGAAAAATGGAGATTTTTTCAATTATCTGACGCTAAAGTAAAAGAAGGCACACTTACTGCGCCAGGTATACGAAAATTGATAAATGATATTGATTGTGTCAACGATAACTGATAAATGATATTGATTGTGTCAACGATAACTGATACAGAAAAACAAGCATGGAAAGCTTTTACAAATGTGGTTGAATTTTTTTGAGAATCAATAAATCAAGTAAATTTGAAAAACTTGAGTATCGTACAATTTGAGAACATTTAGTGAAGGGCAAGGTGAAAGATTTTACCAAGATATCAAAGATATGGAAAAGAGGTACCAATGGAGGTGAAATGTTAACATGCTAGCTGATTATTGTTGAATCCTAAAGAAGGGTGATGACAGATATGAACATATGAGAAAAAGTTTGAAAAGATCATTGTAACACCGGAATTAACTAATCGCGGGGTAGTTAATTGTAATTTAAATTTAAGAGGTATTTCATATTTATATTTAAGGATAGGTTTCAACTTTGTATTTTATTGCACCAATTTAATATGCATTTTTAATGTCCAAAACGTGGGATTTTTCTTTTAAATATTCAACCTCCTTTTGTGGAAAATCCTGATGTGATAGAGAAAAAAGTACAGCAAATTTGAAATCAGCGTATTAAAATTAACAAAATACAGGTAATGAAGTATTAGAAATTTTTCATGACTTTCAATATGCATAGTTGTGAATAGAAGAATATTTAAATGCAGAGTCTCCCTACGAATTTTTTTGTTTATATACACCCACGACCGGTTTCGTCCAAATTTATAAATAAAAAAATTGTAGGAAGACTCTGCATTTGAATCTTCTTCTATAACCAACCTACAAACAGTAATGGAAACGTACAATAATATAATAATAATAATAATATTTTTATTGAGCCTATGATTTCACAATGTGAAATGGCCTAAGTCTAAGACAGACATTCGAACTTAGAGCGATCAGACTGACATTGTTATAACATAAATATTAAATGTGACGTAGTAAATAACATGTAATACAATAACATGACTGACGAAGAAAATGGTTACCTAAGTTCACAGACTAAAATATAGACATATCAAGCGATTCAAAAAATTTTCATTTTAGGTTGGCTGTGGAAGAAAAAGTCATGTCTTTGATTATATCTAATTCTTTTAAACGTCAATTTACAAGACAGTTCATAATATTTGATTTCATTTATTATTTAAAATGGTTTTCTCAGAACAACAAAAAGCGTTCATGTTGGAAGCGTATTTTCGTACTGGATAAAAAATTAATGGTCAATTTTATGATTTATTATAATTTATTTCGTGAAACTGGAAGCATAGCATGAAAGAAAGGTAGCGGTCGTTCAAAGAAAAGAACTGCTGATGCCATACAAAATGTCCAGAAAATCATTCAAGACCAACCGAAAATTTCTGTACGTGCACTTTCACAACAAGTTGATCTTTCGTATTCAACTTGTCAAAGAATCTTGAAACGAGATTTACATTTTTAGTTGTGTCTTCAAGAAGATGGAGGTCACTTTCAAAATTTATGTATTATGAAGTTAAAAATAATTACCTACAAAACTATCTAAGTAAACGTTTATTTTCATTATAAAAACACTGAAAATCACTAGAATAAGAAAAGTTATGTTTTCTGGTGACAGTAATGTCACATGACAGCCAGCGCGAAGCGAAGAATCAATTTACCGCGTACGTTTAAATTCCATGGCCTGCACAGAATGAAAATTTTATGAATCGCATGTTATAAAATTGTTATGGTTAGCTTAAGCAGCTAATTATATTAAAAATCTCCAATTTTGTAAAAGCATTTCGAAACTAGCGCAAATTTAACATTGAACGTAACAGTATGTAATTTCAAATTTGGCGCGCGCATATTTTGACTCAAAATGGCGGTAATTGCGGTACTTTACCTATCTTAGGAACTTTATTTTAGACACAGGCGCGTTCGAAAACACAAATCGATTGTCTCTTGTTTTTTTAAATTTAATTGCCATTTTTAGAATTTTGTTTCAGTTTTTCTTTTCAATATTATTTCTTCTTTGTTAATTTTAACGGTCGAAAAAATGGCAAAATTCAAATAAAAGTAATCGCTTAGCATGTCAGTATAATTTGTTCAGGTGCAGAAAGAAACTATAGAAGGCGCTGTATGACACGATTAGAACAGAAACTACTAACAGGTGGCGCTGCTTCCTTCTTTTTATTTAGACACAGGCGCAGGCACGACGCGGCGCTTGCGTTCGAAAACACAAGGCATATACAATCGATTATCTTTTGTTTTTTTTTTGTTTCCTTGCATTTTTTAGAAATTTATCTTTCAATTTTAACGGTCGAAAAAATTAAGTCCACTGTCAAAATTCAAATAAAAGTTGGTAATGACGTGGCATATAATGTTTATGTATAGCAAGAAACAACAGATGGCGTTGTATGGCACGATTAGAACAGAAACTATTAACAGATGGCGCTACTTGGAGACATATTGTTTTTCCGAAGTGCCACCGAACAATTAAAATTACTTTTACTTACGTCAAGTGAATTTTAACTTTATATAATTATAATACAAGATAGTTTATTAAAAAAAAAAAACGATAAAAATTTTGAATTTGTCGTCAAATATGTAAATCAATGCCGTAGTTATCATCAGTCTAATTCTTAAATTGAAAAGAGAACGAAACAATAAATGTCGACAATCTTTTACCATCAATAACTATTGTGGAGAAAGAAGAATAGATGGCGCTGTATAGTACCTATTTTTAGACCAGAAAAGTACCAAATATGGCGTCGTTTGAAGTCATCAATTTTTTTTTAGTTAAATGCTGTCAGATAAGTGAAATAATTTTTGCTTACCTCAAGTGTATTTTGCATGACTTCTTAACCTCAATTTTAAGATTGATTTAATTGGTTGTTTTTATGCGATATTTTTGTTTGTTTTTCCTTTTTAATAGTATCTTCAACAATTTTTTGAAAAAAACTCTCAATCGAATGACTCTTCCGTTTGTTTTTATTAAAATTTTATTCATACGCGTCGTTATAGGTACTATTAATTACTTTATCGGATTTTTTGTTTCATTTATTTACTTTTTTAGACACAGGTGCGTTAAAAAAAAACAAGGCGTTTAATCGAGTGTCTTTTGTTTTTTCGTTTGTTTTTTAATTTCAGTGTCATCTTCGATTACGTGTCTGAATGTTTAAAATTACGTTTTTTGCTTTTGTTCATTTCAACGATCGAAAAAGTGAAGTCCACTGTCAAAATTCAATAACAATTCAGTAACAGTAATAAATAAAAAAAAATCTTGAAATTCTTTTTACATTTGACATCTCCCAGAAACAAAAGACGACGGTCTATTTTGAGCAACACCAATCGAAGGATGTCACGGAAACTTAAAATCTAAAAAGTTGACAATCGATTTCCGAGCAAAAGAAAATCGACGGAAAACGACCGAATAAACAAAATTCGATCTCAAGAATCAAGCAAGAACAGTAAATGAAAATCGTCAAAGTGGGTGAAACAAAAGACGATCGGTCTTGAGCAAAACCAATCGGTGCCATGGAATTTGATGTGAAAAAAAAAACGGTCGAAAAAAGCTGACAGTCGATTTAGGCATCGTCATTTTCTTTAAAATTTTAGTGTCACGCTTGACTATATTCTATGTCTTTAGAATTCTATTTTATTATTTCTTTTTCTTTTTGTTAATTTTAATAAGAAGGTCAACGCGTTTGAATTCATCATTGCCCATTGGATTAATAGGACTTTTGAATATCGCTTTCATAATTCTCCAAAAAACGTACACACTCATACGTTTGTCTTTTGTTTAATTATAATTTTCTTTCTGTTTTTTAAGTTGTCATTTTTTATTTACTTTACGATTTCTCTTTTCTAATCGTTTCGAAAAAACGAAGTAATTTATTTTTAGTATTAGAAACAATGTCGTGGATTAATCTTCGTGTTTCAAAGATCAATTTTGATTAAAATAAACGAGATGAAAAATTTGATGAAAAAAAAATACGAATTTGCAATGTTTAAAAAAAATTTAATCGAATATTAAATGTTGCATATTACCTAAACAAATGGTCGGATTTAGTTAAGAATATTAATTTGAATTAACCATGTACCCATTGCTTCATTGAAACTTGAAAGAAGGCGGAGACAGAACAGGAATGACGCAAGCGTTTGTTTGTTCATTGCGCCACGCCTACATCCGTCATGTTTCCGGGCACAAGAACGTTGTTCGAAACAAATGCGCATGCGTTTCCAACTCAAAATGAAACTTACCGTACATTTCACGTATCAACAATCATATCAGTATGTAGTGAAAGTACAACAAGAAAAGTATGGCCGCCCTCTCGCCCCTTGAAGTCGGAGGGCGATAAGCCCTTCCAGTTCAAAACGACGATGCAGACGCTCGCCTAAAAACAAATGAAGCCAGTATTTATCGCATGTATTAAAAATTATTCAGAAATTCTAAACTCAATAAACTGAAATATTTTGTAAAAAGCGATTAAAGCATTATATCTGAAAATGGCAATTTTTCTTTTTGAAAATTCCCCTTAGACGATGCACCACCCAAAAAAAAAGAACTTTTTTGGAGACTGCTTACGAAAGTGACGTATTTTTATTTTTTTTTAAATAGATGATATATCGAAAGAAAATTGAGAAAATTGAAAATTGCGCGCACTCTTGCGTAAATAAACAAATCAATAGAAAACATCAGAGTCAATAGATGACGTGGTTTTACCTTTTAGAGATTGCCACTAGATGTCTGTATCTTCTTGACAATCATAGGTGAGATAGTTAGAATAGATGCGCCTCTTCCAGCCTTTCTGTTATTCATTTCAGCGCCCTCTAACGAGATGAACTAACACTAATATATTAAAGCGGGAAATTTTGAATAACCTCCCCATAGTATAATTAAAATGTTATTTTTATTTTATAAAAAAAGAAATTTGTTAAGCAGAAAAAGGCACTTAACAAATTTCGTTTTATCGTAAAATAAAATGTAACTTCGAAAAAAAATATTAACACAATTATTTCGTTTTATATTTTTTTATTAACTATAAAAAATATGAACAATCCATAATTCCAAACAGTAAACACACACAAAATAAGTAACAAAATGGTATTAATTAATTAATAAAAGGTATCTTATTGAGTACCTAATCTTGTAAGAGTCCTTCGTGATGGCAGATTGAAAAATTTACATAAGAACCTGTATCCAGGCTCAGAAGTTTTATATTATGTCAAGGACATTAGCTTTTCTTCAAGAGAATATCGCCTTCCCTTGGGCTTCGTTGCCCTCCTCAATAACTGCTGCATACAAAAATTAACAGCCTCAGTTCGAAGACCACATTTAGAATTGGAGAACATCTTCCTTGCACATTTCAAACGTCTTCTGAAAGATTTATTGCGGATCTTATACACAGAAGCAAAAACTATGTAGTGTTTAGCTTTCTTGTATAAAGCTTTAGCCTTTGGTGTTAATTCAGCCGAACGTGTGACCCCAAGGGAGTGAAGTAACGACTCTGGTAATTCTGGAAACTTGTAACAATTAATAAATGCACTTTCTGTTTGAGAAATATAGCTTAGTTGGATACAGTTTGTGGGCTAAGCAACATCATTTTAATTCTAAGCAATTTTTTGTTAAAAACTTTTGTTTAAAAAGCTTTCACTACATCAATAAAAACTGTAATGTTTCTTGATTGCCATACTTGAATTTTAAAGATAAAAGTAATTTAAGAATGTGTGAATACAATACACTTACCTCTTGTAGGAGTATAGCATAGCTGATCTCTGGAGGTAGGTTGATATTGTCGAACTTCAGTATGTATTTCAACTGAAAAAACAAAACAAATTGGTTAATACAAATGCAGCGATCACTTTAGGATACATAAATGAACTGAATAAAAGTGGACAAAAATATCAATTAAAAATGAAAGTATTCTTCAAAAAACATCAAAAATTCAAATTTTATATTTGTGGTTTCGGCAAAAATAAATGAATTATAGACTAAATTATTTTATTAGAAATATAAGTATTTTGGACCATTATATAAATAAGACACTAACCTTGTTCTGATGAACATTCAATTGCTGAGATTCTAGAACTAGTAGCAATAGCAACTGGATTAATAGGAGGTTTATCAACCAGAACCGATGAAGGTAAATTCAATGAAGGTAATGTTGTCTTCTTCAGATATATATTCGTTGATTTGTCTTCAGGACTAAAATGTTTATGACACACCCTATAAGAGTAATAAACATGCTCTGGATCCATGTCACGTAGCTTTGGATTAGCTATCAAAAGAATCCATGAATCATAATGATGCTTATCCTTCTCAGGGTTGGGAAAACGATGCCTCGTTGATATTTTATCCTCGCAGCCAGGCACAGCACAGGTATGGTAAACCATATTTGTACTAGGAAAAAAAATTGTGTAAATAATTTATTCATACTGATTATGAGTAATGTAAAAACATAGCAATAACATTAATTCAGCCTTTTACATAAGATGTTTCTATATGTTACAATCAATCAATCAATAATAGCTTATAGCTTACATGACAATGGATTTATCTAATTTTAGTATTTATTACAGCTGCTCCTAAATGTTAAATTATTCTAAATTGCTCGGACTGTTTATAAACTCACTTGTCGCTACTGCTGCTGTTGTAACTGAGTTTATAAATTATCCCAGCCATTCACAATAATTTAACATTTAGCGGTAGCTGCAACGACAGCTCAAAGTTTTTAAATCTACCTTGATTCATGGGCTGATTTTAATAAAAACATGTGGCCTAAAATGCTTCGTTTTTGATATCTGCATACATGTAGGTACTCTTTTTTATAATAGGTACTTGTTAGTTTTTAACTTTTCTTGTACTTAACAAGAAAATTTTTCAAAACTAGCACAAGAAACACATGTATAGTTAAGTCTGTTTTGCAGTTGTTTTATAAATTATAATTTGTTACGAAGGACATTTTAGTATATTGCTAAAGCTTAAACTATTTTCATCTAGTTATTAAACAGAAAATAACGAATTACATACCTTAAAAGTACAGTTTTCAATAATCACAATTTATAACAATAAACGAAAAACACGTAAACACAACAGATACCTACAAAAACGATTGCTAGTGATTCACACGCCGCGCCGCGTCGTTGTTCGTTAGGAGCGTGCGCTTGCGCACAAAGAAATAGTACACGTAGTACCATCTGTTGTGATGTACTAAAATTAAGACTGGAATGCATTCGTGATAACTGCTTTTGTAAGAGAGTGCTCAGACCCTGTTGACAATAAATGCTACATTCGTTTATGCTTAGGCCCAGTTTCATAAAACGTAGTTAACCACTCGATCAAGTTAATCGTGTGATTAAGCTTAATACTATTATCGTTGATTGAAGTATTTATGGTAAATACTTCAATCAACGCTATTATAATAAGATACTGCTTAATCACATGATTAACTTGATCATGTGGTTAACTACGTTTTATGTAACTGGGCCTTTGGATACTAAATCACGAGAACATTTTTCTCTGCCGGATGACGTAACAAACACGAAATAATTTGACACATCCAGATGGCGACAAATATAACGAGTCTTCAACAAAAATGAATCTCGACTCAGCCTTGGAAACAAAAGTACGTATCGTAGATCGAACTGTACAGGTGTGTGATTAACGCAAGAACTGTCAGCATTGGAAATTTAGGTTATGCGGATGAACTGAAGACAATTTATTTTACTATATTCTTTTAAGGACGAAAATGTTACTTTCAAAATATCTTTTTGCGTTGGCCACTTCCACCAATGAATATGTGTCGGCCGACAACTAAAATCGACGAATAAAAGCTAGATCTTGTCCACATACGATCATTTTGAGGTTAATCAAACGTTTATCCATTCTTGACATATAACTCGGGGTACTTTTTTGTTGAAGACCCGATACTATTTTTGAAGAGACATACCGCGCCATCTATGGGACTTTATTTTTCTTAATGGGAAGCAGTGTCTTTAGGTTCAACCAGCGTTGCCAGTTGGAGGGATTCATCACTTTTTTGAGGATTTCATAATCTCAAAAAGTGACAAAGGAATTTTTTTGACAATTACGTACATTCGCATGTGATTATTAAATCATGAAAGCACTTTTCTTTGTTGGAATGGAATTGACGTAACAAACACAAAGCACCTGACACTTGATGGCGACAAATGTACTGTTTTTCGAAGAGAAAAATCACGCCATCTATCGGATTTGATTTTCCTTAACAAAAACCAGGTGGATCCAGAGTTGCCAACTTGAGAAATTCATCCCTTTTTTGAGAATTTCGTAACCCAAACATGACAAATGTGTGTAGAAATTATTGTTTACATCCCTGTAGATAGCAAACAGCTGTTGCGGAATGAAAAATTGATAATATCCAAACCTTCAATCACTATTTAATAATCTGCAACGCTCCATTCAAATAATGAAAACTAATCAAGCTGTTTTCGACCCACCCATTGGCCGCGTTCAGGTAACGGCTGCAGCTGAGTTGCTGACTAAGCAATCGTTTGTGATTGGTTCAAATTAAAGTAAATAGCCAATCACAAACGATTGCTTAGTAAGCAACTCAGTTGCTGCAGTTACCTGAATGCGGCCATTGACACATTAAATTAATGACATACGTCATGTGACTGTCCAGATCTTCATCTTCAAAATTCCCGTAAAAGTATTTCATGAATTATTTGTACCCAGCATCCATCTGGCTAACCTTCCGTCAAAAATGCAAGTGTAAGCTCGTGCAAAGAACGTTCCGAGCGTTCAGCAGGAAAACCCCCGCGAGCTCCAAGAGAACACCCCCTCTCAAGATCAATTGTTACAGGAAAAAACCCCAACTCTTTAACGCGGTCCTACCCTTCCTACCATGCATAAGTTTCTTGGCAAGACCCGAACTTTCAGAGGCACTCGAGAACGACATAGAAGAAAACATAACTCACCTCATAGTCCTGGCGAAGATCGCCTTGGAGAAGGGGGACATAGAAAAAGCAGAGGCCCTCCTGTACATGGGCTTGAAGGTCTGCGAGGACTATAAAATAACGTTCGGTTTACCGTTCATGTACGACATCCTCGCGAGCATCGCATTTGCACAGGGCGATGCGGAAAAAGCTGAGAATATCCTGGTGACCGTCATCGAGAAAATGGTTGGGTACGGAGTCCCCGAAGACAACGACCATATTATAGACTTCAAACTGCGACTGGCCAGAGTCTACAGTAGTTACCAGGAGAACCTTCTGGCGGAAATCGGGTTTAAGAACTGCCTGGAATTACAGAAGGCGAAAATCCACAAGGGCGACATGAGCACTAAGACTGGTATGTTGTACGTGAACGTCTTGTTTTGGTACGGAGTGCACATGATCAAGAATTCCAGGTACGGGGAAGCCAAGAAATTGCTCGACGTAGCCTACGAGTACTCCGGCAAAATCAAGGGTCTCAGCCCCTACCAGGAGATGGTGATTCTGTACACGCTGGCGGACCTGAACGTGGAACTGGAGGAGTACGACGTCGCCTTGAGTTCCATGCAGACTGCGGTCATGTTGGGGAAAGGCATCAGCAGTTCTGACTTGCCCAAGTGTTACGTGAAGCTTGCGAAAATCTACATGAAACTTGGGGCTTACGATCAAGCGAGATTGGCGGCCGAGGAGGGGGCGAAATTGGGCAGGATGTTCGGCAGGATGGAAACGGTTAACGAAGCGCGACGGATTTTGGAGGAAGTAAGGACGCGTGAAAGTTGATTGGTCCATTAATAAATTACTTCTAGTTTGTGCGGTGTGATTTCTTAATCGTAGATGCCAAATTTATATGTATTATAAGTGGTAATAAAATAGTTTTTTCGTTTTAACGGGGGCTCAAGACTACAAAATATTGCGCAACTAGAAAAATGAAATAACTTCCGTCACACTCACTCTCCTGCGTAATTCAGCCGTCATCTTTTAACGATCCCCCCTGCAGTGTTCATTCCATCAACCCCCACTCGTGTACGACCGCGCCAGTTCCACTCAGTATAGTTGTTCCTCGTTTAACCTGTGCCTCGTGTTTTTGGGATCTTCAGCCGTTTTTGAAAAATTCGCTAAACTGTTTTGTTTAAGGTGAAGTTTAAACGGAAGATATTATTCCGAGTTTTGGTAAGTGCATTCTAAGCAACAAAAGACTTCCTTCTAGGCCTTTCGAAGCCTGATTTCTGCATATTAGGTAGGATTGATATAAGCAATTAAGTGCGCAGTTCAGACGGTAACATGTGTTTTTCGATCATTTATCTAGGTTTTTATTCCGGACGATTTACCGGAGGTTAAAGGAAAGAAAACGAGCGCAGGAAGAAAAAAAAAACAAAGGCGAATTTATTATCTACAGTTTCCGCAGACCCCAGAAACTCGATTATGTTTCAAGCGACTACGACCCATCTATTACGACAGTCGCTTACTTCTGCGAACAGCAGAGCTCAAAAGTAAGTTCCTGACTATCACACTACAAAACAGAAATACTATCAGTTTGACAGCTGTCGAGTGTTGGTGCGAAACTACTTTTTAGAAGACGTCGCCAGCCCGAGCAGTTCCTAATTGATGTTTCGTATAAAAGCAATACGCGCGATCATAAACAAGAAACTGTTAAATTAGTTGTCAATTTGACAGCTGACAAGTGTCAATGCAAAAATAGTTTTCTTTAGGAGCCTATGGGCAGCTCCAAATTGATCTTTCACATACAAAGAAGGAGTTTAGCCATTACCGAAAGACTGTCAAATAAATTGTCGGTTTGATAGCTGTCAAGTTTAGTGCAAAAATAATTTTTGACGTCGTCGCAACTCTGAACAGCTATAAAATTACCTTCCAAAAAAAAGAAAGTACCTAATCACTACCAAAACATTGCAAAACAACTATGTATTGGTTTGACAGCTGTCAACAGTCGATGCAGACATTTTTTAAAAGGCGTCGCCACCCCATGCAGCTCCAGACAGATCTTTAAAATAATTACAAGGAAACTGCGTGATTACTATCAAAAACATTGTTAAATTAGTTGTCAGTTTGACAGCTGTCACGTTTTAGTGTCAAGGAAAATACTTAATTATTAGCAAAAAAATTGTTAAACTATTAGTTTGACAGCTGCCAAGGACTGAAAAGAAAAGTACGTAATCACTACCGAAAATTGTTAAATAAGCTATTAGTTTGACAACTGTCAAGTATCGGTACAAAAATAGTTTTCAGAAGGCATGGTGACTCTAACCGGTTCTAAACTGTCTTTCAAATAAAAGGAACGTGATCATTGTTAAATTATCGTCAGTTTGACAGCTGTCAAGTGTTAATTTTTAGGAGGCGCCGAAACTCTCGGCAGCTCCGAAATTTCAAAAAAAAAAATTACTCTGTCGCTATCAAAAAGTTGTTAGAACAACTATTAGTTTGACAGCTATCAAATATCGATGCAGAAATAGTTTTTATAAGACATGGTGACGCTATCCAGTTTTAAACTGTCTTTCAAATAGAAGGAAAGTAGATCATAACCAAAAAAACTGTTAAACTATTGTCTGTTTGATAGCTGTCAAGACGTCGAAATTCTCGGCAGTTCCAAAATTATCTTAAAAAAAAAAAATTACTCTGTCACTACCGAAAAATTGTTAAATCAACTGTTAATCAATAAAATAAATTCAAATTTAATTAGTTTGACAGCTGTTAAGTATCGGTGCAAAAATAGTTTTTCTGAGGCATGGTTACTCTAGCCACTTCTAAACTGTCTTCCAAATAAAGGCAAAGTGCGTGATCATTGCCAAAAATAAATTAAATATTGTCAGTTTGACAGCTGTCAACACGGCACCCACGGTGAATTGAATACTAAGGGTGGCAGCATTCCCGCAAGTGAGATAGCGAACCGTTACGTCACCGCATACCCGCTTCTCCTTTTACACAAGTCAACCAACATTAATTGTCAACCGTGACAGTTAATGTGTTAGAGGGAGAAGTGGGTATGCGATGACGTAACGGTTCGCTATCTCACTTGAATGCTGCCATCGTTAGTATTCAATTCACCGTGCACGGTACCTACTCACCAGAAGATTTTCTACTTTTCGGTATGTGGCGCTCGCGAAAACTTAAATAATTTAATTGAGTTTATGAAATTGAAACCAGCTAGTGAACGTGTGACCATGGACAGGTCTCGTCATGAATTGTGTCAACATTTTCAGCCCGAAATCGTATCAGTTTATTATGACAGAAACAGTTTCCTCGGCAGTACGGAAGATGGCGCTCGCGATAATTATCTGAAGTGTCTGCAGTTATGAAAATGAGGGGTCCGTCCTCGAACTGTGACACTATTCTGTCATTGGCAGAAAAAAAACACAAACCAGGATCTTTTTTATCCTACCTTCTGGTAGATGGCGTTGGCGATAAATCATTCAATTAATTTACTTGAATTTATTGAATTAAAGCTCGTTTGCGAACGTGCAGCCTTGGGCCGTGAACTATTTCAACGTTTTTAGTTGAAAACTTATATGAATTTGGAGAAGAAACACGGGAGTTTCCTCTACTGTGTTGAAGATGGCGCTCGCGTATGTGACTGTCAAAGAGATCTTAACAGGCTCCCTCTAACGTATCTCTGTGACCTTCGAAATGATTTCTCTATAGATCACCTTGGCCTTGAAGCTTGACGCATAACCTGCGAATTTCTAGCGCGAATTCTTTAAGTGAACGCGTGGCCTTGAACGCGGTGATTTGACGCCTCCCTGGAGACGTGCTGCCATCTTTAGCGTTTGGTGTTAACCGTTCCATGCGTTAAGAGTTTTTTTTTATCGATGGGATTATTTATGTTACCCTGCTATTTATCTGAAGTGAGTCCCGTGTTTAGACTGGACCATTTCCGAGTGCCAGTTATCGCCTGAGATTGTTAACGTTCGTACGGATTTTAATTTAATAATTTCTTGTTTAGAATTTTCGGCCTTTTACGACACTTGATGGTTAATTAATGAAAAAAAGAAATTAATCTGCATTACCTAGGAAACAGCTTTCACAAAACATCATCAGTTTTAAATGATACGTGAAATTCATCGCTCATGTCAAAGCTGAAGAAACTCATCTCAGAACAACTCGGACAAGACGACGACTTCGTCATTTCCCCCAAGCTGATAAAGGCCCTGTCTCAGGTTGAGATCAAGTACCTCCTGGACAATCTGATTTCGCCGGATGACTTGTCCATCATCACCAAAGTGCAAGAGAGTCTGATTTCTTCGGATGACAGGTGCGAATACTGTTGCAAAATCAAGAAAATCCCGGACGAAACCTGCTGCGCATCGAAAGAAATCGAGACGTACCTATCGAGGTGTGAGGACCACAAACTGGTGAAGCAATTCGGCTCTTCTTCGGACGATGTTAAGCGTATAAGGGAGACCGAACGGAGGATTCAAGAGAGGAAGTCAAGTTTGAGCTTGAGCAAGTTCCACGAGTTGCAGAGGAAGAACGAGAGCCCGGTTGGGAAAGGATTGTTCAAGGTTGGCAGTTTTGACGGCCACAGGGGTACCTTGCTGAGGATTCGGAAGAAATTGGAGACTATTAGGAGGTTTTTCCCCGAGTTGTACAGCAAAAATCAGAGTATCATTGATGTTTGGGCTGGATCGAATTGTTTCGATTATGAAAACAAGGATATTTAAATCTTAATTTTATGAATGTACGCTATATTTTATAACTGATTACAGATGAATGCAAAAGTCGTTCCTGTTGTACGTATATAAATTTCGTAGAGAGTTTAAAGTCGTGTTTTGGGTGAATGGATTTTATAATGTAAGTATCGGGTCTTCATTTAATCTTGGATCTATGACGTACGTAACCAACAGTTCGCTAAAATGACAGAACACAATGGCTTAGTTACATTTTCGTTCTGAAGTACGACATATTTTCCAAAGTGCATGAAAGTGCATTAAATTTAATGTTGTTGCAGTTCTGCCAACCGTTTGTATTGATATTACCAGGGCACAGTTTGATCACGTGGGATATAATCAATTATGAAGACCCTGTACCATTTTGCAAAATTATTTTCCTTATTATGTTGTTTGCGGCTTCCTGTTTTATTTTGGTGTCATCTACAGATGTGTAGAGTTACATAAAAATATTAACTGGCCTTTTAATACTTGCGGAAAATCCAAACGCAAAACAGATGAAACACTAGGTATCAAATTACATATAAGAGCGTATTCCAATGTTAATTATTCGCAGATGTTTAGAGCATGAAATATCTCGCCGAAAAATAATGAAGCAGATGAGATAACATAAATATCTATGGGAATTTTAATGTTACACATTCAGAGAGTACCTATATAAACGAGATAGATCACAAGGTGATGCACAATATTCGCAAAATGTTGCACATCACACTTCTTGTTCTTTGTGTTACTTTCGCACACGTCAAAAGTGGTAAGTACAATTAATAAATTCAAAACGTTAATATTTTTTGGTGTACAGAACCAAAACAATCCATGCTGTTGGTTTTGAAATGGGTAGGTATTCATGTCTATAAATTAAGTGTCTGCCAAAAGAATCTGTTATGTGTGTTAATATCCAATAGGACTTATTGATAATATTTTAATTTTTGATTTTAAGAATAATAAATCAAACTAACATCTCTTACCGCAATTAGTTTATATCCGTAAATACGTATTTCGACAGCTACGCTGCCATCTTCAGTGCACATGCACACACTCACAAGTTAAAGGCATTCCATGAAATATTTGGTTGGTATAAACCAACCACTGGTCTTCTGACTACCATGGGCGTAGCCAGACTTTTTTCTAAACCCGTGCATATTAAAAATAATATGTACCTATACATATAATTATTAATACTATTAATAATAATTAACAGATGGTTAGCAGTAGGTGTAGATATATTGGTTTTAAAAAAGCGTAACATTTTTTAAGTATTTGAAAACAAAAATTGCAGTCTTCTAATCTGTTGATGTCCAAAACTTTCAATCACTTCTTTTATAATCGATTGCTCGTTATTCTGTAAAAGCTCTCGATGAATACTCATCAGACATAATCCTGATAATCGATGGTCGACCATAGTAGATCGCAACCAAGTTTTTACTCTTCTTAGGCCTGGTTTATCAAACACAAGTTAACTTTAAGTTAAAGTTAACCTTCAGTTAATTACCATAACAACAATTGTCTATTGTCTCTATTGTAAAATTTCTAATAACTGTTAATTTTTTTTTCGCTCCGAATATTAACCCTGGGCAAATGCCCGGCCTTGCCCATAGCTGGTTACGCCCATGCTGACTACGATGAAGGATTGAAGACCAATTAGGAAAGAGTATGCGACGTGAATAGAAATAAAAAAAATTGAAACTGGGAAACACGAAAGTCATTAAGTTAAAGAATATTTGAAGATCTATTTAGGCGTATTTGGCAAGAAGAGGGGGTAATAAAACGAAGGGATGTGTTGTAATTTTTACTAGGGCGTGGACAAAGCAGAAAAGAGTGGTTATAAAGATCGTCAATAACACGACACAGCTTTTATAAACTTTTATATTTTTTAATCACTAGCAACGTTATTTAACTACCATAGGTAACGACTGTCAACTGAAACTTCTTTTAGGCCCGGTATCTCAATGCAGGTTTAAACCAAAAATTTTAGGTTAAACTTTTTTACGCTGGTTAAAGTGTATTTCAATGTACTATGCCAGTTTAACTTCATTCGAATGGTTTAAACCCCCACCCGACCAGGTTTAAAGTTTAAACCTGTTTTGTGCGCGAATGTTTGCGCAGTATCCTACAAATAGGTACACGGCACACGTGTTTCGCTGTTATGACAGTAAATATAGTGACAGTTGGTGATAAATTGTCTGCGGTTGTACTGTGAAAACATATTAGGTAATAATAATGAATAATGAATGCAGTCGTGCTAAAAATTCTAAGGAAACAGTAGTAGAACTATCAGCAAACACTTGAGTAAAGCTAATTTAAGATAAACCGATTGAAATACCCACTACAGTTTAACTTTTGGGTTAAAAACAAAACCGGTTTAATTTACTAAAGGTTTAAACCTGCATTGAAATACCGGGCCTTAATGATAAACCTGAAGTTGGCTTATTGCCAACTTAAACTATCTATCAGTTAAAAGAACCAAAATATTAAAACATTATCAATGAATTAACTCCTGTTGACGTCACAAGCCATATACGAGTGTCCGCGAACGAAGCCCGATATACTATTAGTATTTATACGTTAGATTAATTTAAATTAAATAAATAAATATTTCCACTCAGCAACAGGAAAATGACGCTTTGGTATTCAGATAATTGAAGTAAATAGTAGGGTCCTTACCGAAAGGAAATTGGTTCATGTTGATAATTTTTTGCAGATTGTGCATTTCCGGACAAAGCAGGGAACCAACCAGGTAAACTCTAAGACCTTATACGAAACACTTAACAAGAAACTTATTTGTAGATTACTACTGGCGAGATTACTTCGGCGTGGTACCAAAAGACGCGGTGCCTGGAGGGTACGACGAAACTGGAAACGTCACATACATAGGCCAGTTGGCAGGAACCAAGCACGTCGGAATATATCCAGGAAATATATATGCGGGGCAGAAAGGGGCTCTGGCATCTATCGGAAATCATGTTGTTGATGGAACGTATGTGAAGGTAAGTACGTAGTCCTCCAAATTTTCGTCTAGAAATTTGAAATTTGTTAAAAAAAATGTGTGAGTTTTGAACAGAATTGAGTAGGTACCTGGTACTTTGAAAGAAGAACAGAAAAGAAAAAAAGGCAAAGTAATTAACTCTTTATTTCTTCCAGATTCTCTGCAGCAATCAAGCGAATAAATTCGATTGGATATCGACCAATGCTGATGATAGTCAATTGCTCACCGACTATCATTGGGTGATAGGAGGAAGTCAAAGTACAATAGTGACCTACATTGGCAGGGCCCAGTTTGAGGGCGGCGTTCAAGTCGGTAGAGTTTTCGATAGCAAGAGTTCCAACAAGGGTATATGGCTGTCCAGGACCACTGGTGGAAGCGAATTAAATTTTAAGTCGTTCGAATTAATGGTTTTGCCCAGATAAAAAAAGTTGCAGTTCAAAATGAATGCATTCCCATTTTTTTTTTGTCTGCATAGCTTTTTATTTTCTTACGAAGACCTGCAGGTCATTAAAAATTCTGTAAAAAAGCAAAATTCTTTTGGTTTACTTTGACGCGACCAAACACTTCGTTTTCTTTACAGCGAGTTTGTTTAATCCATTTTTTTTTTTCATGCGAGGGCGAAAAATAAGTCATTTTTAATTTGTCGGTAAGTCTGCACAATTCTTACGAATTAAAAACAAGATGTGGAAATGTTGTTTTATTTAACAATCCTCGTCTCCTTTACCAGGGCGCTTTGCGCGGAATACAGTAAGTACTTGTTGTGTTTGCACACGTAATAAAATGAGGAGAGGAAATTTCGTTTTAAATAAAAGGATAAACCTAGAAAAGAAAACTGAAGAAACAAATAACGATACTCGAACTTCAGTAAAAAATTTATTTTCAATCGAAAAAAAAGCGATTCCTGCGCCTTGCACATAGGCGCAACTTCTACACAAATCGTTTCTACGCCTTGCACATAGTTAACTGAAAATAAGTTACCCGAAACTCTAGTGCATCCTAATAGTAATACCCACATAAAAAATTCTAATCATAAAGCACAAGCTTTTAATGAATATTTCGTTAATTCAGTAAATGACCTGCTTAAAAATAAACAAACTATATGCGAGCCTAACTTTTATGATCAAAGCAACTCCTCAATGTTTCTATATCCAATTTCAGTAGC
This sequence comes from Dorcus parallelipipedus, assembly GCA_958336345.1. Classification (NCBI taxonomy): domain Eukaryota; kingdom Metazoa; phylum Arthropoda; class Insecta; order Coleoptera; family Lucanidae; genus Dorcus; species Dorcus parallelipipedus. The sequence continues at coordinate 37,135,041 of OY284483.1, read as the reverse complement.
GGAAATAAGATAAATCCTAAGTACTACTTCGGCTAAAAGCTCAGCTGGCTATGATAATATACCGTGTTCCATCATGTCATGCTAAAGATTATATTTGTTCACCGTTACTTGAATTAGTTAATACTTCTCTCGCTGAAGGAAATTTTCCAGAAAGATTAAAAATTGCGACCATCGTTCCCATTCCGAAAGGTAAAAATAAATTGAATTTATCTGATTACAGACCCATTGCTTTATTATCAGTTTTTGCCAAGATCTACGAAAAGGCATTTTATCTTAGATTAATGAACTATCTGTTGAAACGGTCGCGAATTTGTATATAAAACAAATAAGCCTGTTATTGATGTAACTAAAATTTTGTTTACGAATAATTGCAATTATGGTTCTTGTCACGGTAGTCGGGAGGAAGCGTTTTCGAAAATGATAAATCACAAACAAATGTACGCTTGTTTGAAGTCGTAAAGTAAAGCAAGGATGCCAGGCGGGGGGTCAGTTAATAGGGCCACTTCATATAACCGGGGCGGTCCAGCATAAACTCTTATCGTATTTGAACTCGGTTCAATAGCTGCTCGGAATGACGATCGTAAATCTGCCATGCGGACTTCTAATACACATTTGGTTTTCTGTAAAGTTGAAATTCGACACGCATTTAAGTTCTGTAACATAATATGTCCATTTAGAAAGTGATACTTGCAAAAGGCAGGAAATAATAAAAACGTCAGGGTAATTTGAAAATTTACAGACGCTGCAGACATGTGGAGCCCTTCAGGGTGGCATTTTTTTGAAAGTTAGAAAGCGCATTTCTAGGAAACTGTAGGGCGTGAATTTTTGAATGCTAGACGCTATCTTATTGGCCAAAGTATATTCTGAATTTTGTTTTCGATCAAGGGAGGGGCCTTAATTAGGGGCAGTTGAAAAATGAATTTAAAAATTACAGACAGATAGCCACGCGCTTTGAACACGAGCAGTCGTATTTTCATGCTGGGCAGCTTGCTTGAGTTACTTACTAATTTCTTTAATTATTTTCACTAGAGGGTTTAATCTAATTAGTCCGGTCGTATAAAAGATCAGTGGTTTGAGAGCCAATTAAAATACAATTAAATATCACGGTCGTGACGCGTAATTTAATCCGCGAAGTGGATCTAAAATTTGTGTTGTGCGTGAATTTGGATTTTTTATTCCGCGGCACGGAGTTAGGTAATTTGCTTTAATTTGTATCTTATTCGTTACATAATTGGTGGTATTAAATGATTAAATTTTCATAATCTGTAAATTTCAGTACTTACTTGGTTTGGGAAATTTATTCTTAGTCTTAATTTGCATCCGAACCAAAGTCAAAGTAAATCAGTGGCATCCACTGTAGTGGCATTGATTGACCATTGTTATATAAATTATTAACTAGTTTGTTTGGCGTTTCTGTAATTTAAATCGACCAGGGCAGTCAGCCGACGTTTCCAATTTATCGTGCAATTCATATACAGGGTACTTTGTAAAATTAGTGAATCCTTTTCGGTATTCTCTGGCAAATTGGAAACACGCAAGCAAAGTGTTTTTCGATTTGCGCAGTGAAATCGATTGTTTCATACCACTGGTCTAAGGCAAGTTCAGATCTGCCACTAAAACCCAGTGTGACCAGCACAGATTAATTACCTAAATCAAGGCCAATCAGTTGTATTACTAGGGCAGTAAAATTAAGAGGCCAAACCAATTCTGAATCACGTAATCAGCCGAGTTTCCATCACACTCTGTGTGTGGACCAAGGTGTAGTCTTTGTCGGGAGATCTGTAGTTAATTAGAAGTGATCTGCTTTGAGACCGTAAGGCCATAACTACACATAGTAGAGCGTCGTAAAAAACGGTCAAAACACATTCCATTGCGTACAGGTTAGATCATCGTCGAAACAACGCAATCAGAGGTTAATTAATAAAGCGAGAGGCATTGACCCTCCACCTCAAAAATAGCGGTTGAGCTAGACTCCCCATTTCGCAGCGTTATTAGGTTATTAAAATCGGGTCATTGCGCCTCCAAAGGAGGGCTCCCCTGAAAAACGAGCGATTACTATTGATTCTCTCGCAGATTGATCGCCTGGGTTGCATTTTGTATCACATACTTCCCCAGCATCTGATTAATTAATCAACTACATTCATTAAGTAAGTACACTGTAGGCACAACGCCGCTGTGCACTGGTTGATATACAGAGCGTGTCTTAGAGTACGATTAAAGCGTTAAACACGAGTACCAAGAGAACGCAATTTTGAAAACAAAGTAATTATTCATTTAAATTGAATAGTCAGTCCCAAATATTGTTTGGGACAAGCATAGAACCCACCAGCTGTGTAATTGGAATTAGTTAGTTCGTCACGATATTCGAACGAGAAAACCGTTAAACGAATTCTACTGTATTTCTTATACGAGTGTAAATTTTTTTTGGTGTTTCCTTTGTATGATAATATAAAAAAAACGGGGTTTTTTATACTCAGATTTTCAGGCTGCATAGCGCCTGGAAAACGGAGTTTTTCCCTTGATCTGCAATAAATACTTGATTAAATTTTAGTCCGCATTTTTATTTTTTAAGTATCCAATTCCTGCTATCTCATATTTATAACCGTCTCACCGGGATTAAATAAGAACAGGTTAACGGCACGAGTAGAATACGTCCGGATTAGCGATCACGAGCCATTTTAATTATTGAAAATTGTTTAGAAATATCAACAAAAGTAACTCGGACAATTTCTTCGAAGGGCTGGCGCCTAGCGTAGATTTATTGTAGTTATTATTGCATGGTATAGGGGCCCCGTAGTGTCAGGTAGCAATTCGTCTAGCCGGAGTGGCCTGTAACCATAAAACTGACCTTTCCTTTCTTGAAAATTTTGCCCGAGTTACCCCGAAAATAAATACGAGTTAAATTCTTGCAGACGATAATCTTTCAGTTGCCAGTAAATTAACTTGCTAATAAATTAAATTTGTTTATCTGTTTGGATACATTTATTACTTATTTAGTTGTCCATAAAGACAACAACCAATAGTAGCACCTCGGCGTGTTACACTGTCTACTAAAGCCATTTTAAAAGAGCAACAGTTTGGTTTTAGGGAAAACTGTAATACCTTAGATGATATTCTTTCGCTGCATAACTTCATCACCAAAAATCTTGAAGAGAAAAATAAAGTCGCTTGTATTTTCTTTGATCTTACTCGATGTCGTTGATCATAATTTATTATTGCGCAAACTTCAAATGCATGGTGTTAGAGGCCATGCCCTTGGCTGGCTAAGTACTTACCTTCAAAACAGGTACCAACGCGTCTTAGTTAAACACGATAATAAAGCTTACTTTTCTGATTCCGTTAAAATCAATATAGGTGTCCCTCGAGGTAGCATATTAGGCCCTTTGTTATTTCTTGTTTTTATCAATGATATAAGTTTAGATAATTCTCATGTAACGTTATTTGCCGATGACACATCTGCCGCTGTGAGTTCTACTTCTTTTGAAAATCTAGCAGTAAAGAAATATGGAGAGCTATTGTGCAAAAAACGGTCTTCTTTTAAATAGTGCGAAAACAAAAATTATGCCCTATTCATCTAAATCACGTCAATCAAGTCTTTTAATCAAATCAAATTCTGTAAATGTTCCTCATTTGGACACTACTAAGTTCTTGGGTTTGCATCTCGACTTGCATTTAAGTTGGGGCGACCGTGTTGATAATTTATTAAATAAACTATCAACTGCCTGTTTTGTAATTCGTCAACTGCGCATCAACTTAGATTTGAAACTTCTCAGAATGTATTATTTCTCACATGTCCATTCTCTACTGAATTACGGCATTGTTTGTTGGGGGAACTGCAGCAGCATTAATGACGTATTATTAGCTCAAAAGAGAATTATTCGAACAATGACTTTTAAAAATCCTCAATTTTCTTGTAGAAGTTTATTTTCTGAGCTAAGTATTTTAACTGTAATATCACTTTACATATTATGTTGTGTTTCTTATGTTCACTCTCATAGAGAAAAATTTCAATGGTTAGATAACAGAAGTTTAGCTTATAATCTACGTCATAAACTTAAAGCAGTGGTTCCTCAACATAGGTTGTCTATGTCATCTAAAAGTGCTCACGTTATGCCTATAAAACTTTTTAACTGTTTGCCAGAAGACATTAGAGGTATCAGCTCCCATACTACATTTCGTATCAAAGTTAAAAACCTTCTTCTCCAAAAAAGTATTTACTCAATCAGTGAATTTTTTTAAACATACACATACATACCACAGGTAGTTTACCTTGAATAAGTCATTTACATGATGTTGAAGGAGCGTGAATAAATAAATGTACAAAATTGCATAAAAATAATTTTGATTCAATGACTGTGGTTTGACCTAGGGTAAAACCTAAGGTCGCCCACTGTTTGGGAAGCAGTAAAGACACTTTTATGTTAGTAGTTATTAATGAATAATAAATCAGACAAAATTACTAATTCAGATTGCGTAAATATGTGTGTGCAGACAGTCGCAGGTATATAAGTAAGAGTCTTGCAGAATCTTTATATAACCGCATGATGCGGTTCATCATGAATAAAAGATCAAATATTTTTTTAATAAAAAGCATTCGGATTACGTAAATTGTTGTGGATAGGTTATCGCATATAAGTAAGAGACTTACAAAATTTTTCTTTATACAACTGTATAATGTGGTCCATCATTGTTTTATCTAGTTTCCTGTGTGTTAATTGTACGCGTACGTGCAACAAAAATGGTAAGCCTCCCTTTTTAACTGTTGTGAATATTAAAAGAAATTTCTCTAATTAATCCTCGATATTAAAAGAATCACTTGCAGATAATCCTTATCCTGATGAAATAGGAAATCAACCAGGTTAGTTAAAAAAAATGAGTTTGTTTACCAAAACAAACAGAAAGTTGTTTATCAGATTACTACTGGAGGGATTATCTTGGTGTAGTACCAAGAGACGCAGTGCCCGGGGGATATGATGAAAGCGGCAATGTTACATATATAGGTCAGACATATTCAGCGAATCATTCTGGAATATACCCCGCAACTGTGTACCCCGGGCAAAAGGAGGCTGCGGCGGCCATAGCAAAGAAAGTAGTCGATGGTACCTACGTTAAAGTAACAGCATAGTTCCACGATTTTCTTTTGCTCTTTCTCTCACGAACGTTTTCAGATTTTATGCAGTAATCCAGCGAATAAATTCGAGTGGATCAAAACCTCCGTAAATGACTACCATACACTTACGGACTATCACTTCGTGGTCGGAGGAGCTGTATCCACCAACGTGTGTTACATCGGCAGGGCTAACTTTGAAGACCAAGTTCAAGTGGGCAGGGTTTTTATCACAACGAAGAGTTTTCGGGGTTTGTGGGTTTACAACAGAAATGGCACAGAAATTAATCTTTGGTCTTTTGAGTTATTAGTCTTACCTAAATAGATGTGATCAACAAAATAATCAGAAGAGCCAACCGACTAAATCAACGGAAGTAAAGGTGCGTTTACACTATGTAACAAATTATAAAACTTTGTGTTACATAACGATGTTTTACAACTTGTTAAAGAAAACCAAATAAAAAATATCATAAAACATCGATGTTTTATAATTTTTTTCGTGTTTTATAACAAGTGTCGGTAAAGATCAAAGAAAATGTAAATATAAATAAATTGGAATAGATTCTGACAAAAGTTACGCGAAGGAAATTAAATCACTTAATAATGATCCAGTGAAGTAGTTACATAAATTCATATAACTCATTACCTAAACCAATGCTGGGCACGAGAGTCGTGGTGAGTTCATCCACTCCACAAGCAACAACTGTAATCGGCGACAGTCGAAAATATTCGCCACTCGTCGAAACATTATATTGCGCGTCGTTGGTTCTAGGCGTGCCGATTTGAATTTAAACTGGAATAAGCGCGGAGAAGTATAAGGGGTGGTGGAACTGTTCCCCTACCATTGCTCGGCCCTGACCTAAATACCAATAAATAAAATTCTATTTAAAGCTAAGTTCACATGCATTGCGGATCGTTTCTAATTGGTTCAGAATTCAAAATGAACCAATTAGAAACGATCCGCAATAAAAATTTGCGTATCCGCAATGCATGTGAACTTCAGGGTTGCCAATGTGCGGGCAATTGCGGGTAAAAGAAAGGCGTGGGAATAAATGGGCATTTTCAAGAAAAAAAAACATTAATTTTTAAATTTTTCACTGACGTCTTGTTAGTGATGTTGCAGCTTTACTATTTGCCAATAAAGAAATCATTAAAGCCGGAAGCCGGCAAAAACTAAAGTAACTAACTAACCGCCAAATCCACATTGCCGATCAGTGCTGCCAACTATACACAATTGTCAAATCTTAATTTTGTTTACTTAATAAGAATTTTTTTAATTTTTAATAAATTGGACAATTGTTAATTAGAATGAATTTTAGAAAGTCGAACAAGTTTTGTTTATTTAATGAGAACTTCTTTTATTTTTGTTATTTTTTAAATTTTCTAATTTTGTCGATCGTCTCTTGTTTTATTTTACGTCAAGAATCGATTCTTAATTTTAGAAAATTTTGATTATTTAATGAGATTTTTAAAATTTTTGTTATTTGTTTTTATTTTTATGTTATTTTTGTTAAATTTATAAATTTTCTTTATTTATTAATCGATCGTCTTTTGTTTTATCTTGCGTCAAGAATTGCACAATAACTGTCAAACGTTTTAAAATTATTTGGACCTAGTTTTATTTCATGAGAACTTTTTTTAAATTTTCTTTATTTTTTAAAAAAAATTTATAAATTTGTCGATCGTCTTTCGTTTTATTTTAATTATTAATTCTGTATTTTAGAAAGTGGAACCAGTTTTGTTTATTTAATGAGAACTTTTTCTTATTTTTATTTTTTTTAATTTTATAAATTTGTCGATAGTCTTTTGTTTTATTTTACGACAAGAATTGCGCAAGTGTCAATTCTTAATTTTAGAAAGTTTTGTTTATTTAATGAGATTTTTTAAACTTTTGTTGTTTCTTTATTTTTATGTTATTTTTGTTAAATTTATAAATTTTCTTTAGTTACCTATCGATCGTCTTTTGTTTTATTTTACGTCAAGAATTGCGCAACTGTCAATTCTTAATTTTAGAAAGTTTTGTTTATTTGATGAGCTTTTTAAACTTTTGTCATTTTTTTATTTTTATGTTATTTTTGTTAAATTTATAAATTTTCTTTATTTACCTATCGATCGTCTTTTGTTTTATTTTGCGTCAATAACTGTCAAACGTTTTAAAATATTTTGGACCTACTTTTGTTTATTTCACGAGAATTTTTAATTTTTTTTTTAAATCGTGATTTTCAAAAATAAAAATCGCTTGAATAAAATCAGTGGTTTTAAGCATAATTTTGATTTAAATTAGCTCAACTCCGATTTAAACCGTTTTAATAAATCTACCGAAATTCAGAGACATCTACCGAAAGTGTTTACAACTACTCGAAATGTACGCTTCTCGCTTAGTCGGTTGGCAGCACTGTTGCCGATTGTCGCCCAAAGTCCCACATGATTTTAACCAAAGAAATCTATACTGCAACGTCCAAGTGTGTAAGGTAACTTATTATGTATTTAAATAAAATAAATTTTGTACCATTTTCTGTTTTGGCAGTGCGAGTAAATATATAAGTGAGTAATTTCATTACTCCATGTGGGTGGGTAAGAGTGGGTTTTTTAAAATTTGAAAAGGGTAACCTACTTAGAGTGAATTGGCAACACTGGTGAACTTAGCTTTAGACGGGTTTCAATTTTTTATGTATATTATTGTCTTTATATGCATGATTTAGATCTTAATTTAACATTTTCAAAAAATAATCTATTTTTGTTAAGTTATCTCTATAATGATGTTGAAGAAATTTGTAATTTCTAGCGCATAATCAAGATCAAGCGCAGCCGCGCAACGTCTATCCCTCCAGTTGGCACTTGGCAGACTCATAGGGCAGACTGGTTGACTGGACGTGCGTCTAGTCGTCGGTGTGTACAAAAATCTTGCCCATGCGCACTACACAAGTTTCTTGTTTGATTTAAAGTGGCCGTTTAATTTTTAACCGGGTCAGCGGATGTATCGTATTGGATTGTTATTTGAATTTAAAAACATTTAAACGGTGTAGTAGGTGATGAAATGACATTTCAGACTATAAAAAAAATCTCTGGTATCTACTAATATACAGGGATTTTTTCTTTTTTGTATACATAGTACCTATGTATACTTTTATAAAAAACAGGTCAACGCATTGCTTTACTGTAATCGTTGCAGCCTAGAAACATCAGCATTGTGTTAACTTTGATTTTAAGCTTTATTTTTTGGAAAAATCAAAGTTTGCATCTTATTCATCAAGATTTTTTTAAGATAAAAATCTCTAGTTTGTGACAAGTAAAAAAGACTTTAATACCATCTAGTATCATCTACATCTACAAAGTATCTAGTATTTTGCTAGTGTCTTAATCACCGAACCACAAACGGTTTCTCCAGTGCCGTATTTTTTGAATTCATTTAAATGACGTCTTTCTGACCTTAGAAAGGCACCCTTAATAACAAAACAAAGACATGTAGTAAGTAGAAGTTAGCTGCATTTGCGGCACTTTTAGGAAATCTTGCACCAAACAAAAAATAAGTTTAACAAGAAAATGGATTTAACACAACAATACCAAAAATGGAGCTAACCGCTTCTTGTTGCTGCAGGTCCTTCATTCCTTTTCTCCGTCTTTACTGTACATATTGGTTTAAAGAAAAAGTTTTGATTCAAAAAATTTAAAATTAATTGGTACTAATTTGACATTAATTTGATTTTTCACAGCTGACTATTCTTACCAAAAATTACACAACGCGTTGACTCGTTTTTTTTTTAAGTATACATAGGGGGTATGTATACAAAAAAGAAAAAATCCCTGTATGCATAATCACAGTTATAATTTTGTGTTGACGTTTTAAACTATATACTTGAATTCGGCAAGTAAAAATTTCAATATGGTTAATGTTTATGTAGGTTTCCTTTAAATATCCTGTAGATGCATAAATCATTAGATCACGATTACGATCTTGAAATAGTGTGAATACACATAATTTTTGAGATACGTAACCTTGAAATTTTACACGAACAAGTATAAATTAAATTTTAATTTTTAAAAATCTCTTTGTAGCAAGTTCTACATAACAAGAAAAGCTTTATGCATATATCTAAACTGTAAAGTGCAGTGAACCTCAGCATAATTTCTGAAATTAAAAAAAAACAGACACCCATACTAAAAAGAAAAATTAGCATAAGGCCCCTGCGCAAGGATAAGAAAAGATTAGCATTTTAAATATCATACTACAATGTATAAAGACATTAGACTTGACAAAGCAGTCAAATTTTTTCAGTATAATTCTCTTTTACATTAACGGCGCGCGGCCAAATTACATACAAAAACGTTAATGTAAAAGTGAATGAAAATGAAAAAAAATCGACTACTGTGTCTTTTTTCATAGAGGTTTTTAAAAATTAAAATGCCATAATTTATAGGTAGGTACTTGTTCGTGCGAATTTCTAGGTCACTTATCTCAAAAATTATGCATTTGCACACTATTTCAAGATCATAATTGTGGTTACAGAATGTTTAAAGGAAATCTATACAAAAATTTTGTGAAAAATTGAGAAGTAGTTAAAGTAAAAATTGCAAATTGTTTATTGCCCATTTCAGGAATGGGCACAAAATGCCTTACATGTGGAACTATATTCAGTAGCCTCCCAAATTTAAGGCGACACCTTCGCAAGTTTCATGGAAAAGATTTAGCTCCTAACATATATAAAAATTCAATAAATTATAAATTTTCGTGTGAACTGTGTGGGAAAAATTTTAATGATGAAGTAAATTACAAGTAACACATTAAGAAATTTCTCTCTTGTTACTGAAGAAATATGAAGATAAAAAATTATAAAATATATTTTATACTGGGTGCTGTAAAAATGGCGAAACAACGCCATTCTGCAATATTCAGGGACATCCTCTAAGTATGGGAAAAATGTTTAAAAAATTCTATCTTGTGATATGGAGGTTATAAGATTGGAATTTGAAATGTTTATTTTTTACTAATTCTGAAATTTCAACAATTTTTGTAATGAAAGACATATTTAAAATGATGTTCAACAATAATTTTTATTTAAGATAAATAAATTGTATCTTTACATAAAGTTTTATTTATTTATTTATTTATTTATCTTAAAAAAAGCAGGTAGAATTTTTTCCCATGCTCAGAGGTGTCCCTGAATAGCGCAGAATGGCGTTGTTTCGCCATTTTTAGAGCACCCTGTATTTATGTACATATTATACTGCCATCCAAAAAATTCGTAACGATATGGGAAACATTTTTATCATTGACGTTTTGGAAAAATTTTGCTAGTGTTAGTTCGTGCATCTATGAAAATAAAAAAGAAGACAATCAAATCTAACTGATCATTTAAAGTTTGGCTTAAAATTTGTAATCAACAATCTGCAGTATCTAAATACCATATTTTGCAAAAATTATGAATTAAGAGTAAAGTAAGTAGGTAGGTACTTTAAATACACTTTTTATTCGATATAAGTTTGTTTTGCGGTTTTAGAATTAAGATGCTGTTTTAATTGCTTGATAAACAAATATGATCTCGTTCTTTGATTTTATCACTGAAAATTACTTTACATCAAAAATTACTTTGATAGGTCACTTTTTACAAAAGAAAAAAGAAAGTAAATTTCGCTTTAAAAAACACATCTTTGTTACACTGCGTTTTTAACAATTAAAAAAGATTATTTCGTCTATTTTAAAATTTAAAATATTAAATTAAATTTTAAAAAACCCATTTGTTACGAACTTCATGAATGACACCGTATAACTTATATTAACTTCTTATTAGACTATTTAAATTTATTATTTTGTATATGTATGTAAGACGAATAATTAAAGTAAAATAAATCATTTATTTTAAATTTTCTGAATTAATAAATTACCTCTGTCAATAAAATGTGTATTTGTTTTCATATACTTAATTAGTTTTCAGTTATAAAAAAAGTCCCTTGATGAAAATTCTAATTTTCCATGCTAAAATGAAATGTTACTATTACTAAAATATTTATATTATAATATTTACTCGTAGCATTTTTTTAAATTACGTAGGATCGAATTCACAAACGTTGATTAAGTTTAACGAATGATTAACTCCGTCGATACATTTGTTAAAACCATAACAATAATTATTTCTAATCATTCGTTAAACTTTAACGTTTGTGAATTCGATCCGTAGTCCGACAAACAACGCGCGAGAGTGCGAATCAAGGTTAGTGCGAATGAAGTGCAGTGCGCATGCGCAGGATTTTTGTACACACTGACGACTAGACGCACGTGTTGACTCTATGTGTTGACTGGTCCTCATCGTCGTCCATTATTCGATCAGTGACTGTAGCAGACTGTAGTAATTCGAGTATCGTTCGTTGTTAGTTGTCGCAAATTAGGTCTGTTTGTTATCCTGCACTGGTGTGCACTAGTGTACACTTTTTTTACGAAATATGCTTTAGGTAGCAGTCACACCGAACAATTGCAAGCAAGCAATTAAATTTCAAACGAATGCATTTCTATGTCGCTGGTCCCACTGCCGGCAGCAAGCACCATCGAATGCAGTCGTATCATGTCCAGCAGTTCAATTTTCGAACATGTTTTAATTTTTAGTCGACGCTCGCTGCAACCAATCGCGTGCGCATGCGCACCGTAATATTGTTCGGTGCCAGCTGGTGCTTTCGCTATCCAAAAACATTAAATTTAACTTTACAGACATTAAATTATACTTTTATTATAAAATTTGTTTAGTTAAACAAAAGGATCTGTGCCAGAAGAAGGTGATGAGTTAAAAAACTATTACGAAGTATTAGAGAAATATCAGCCATTTAATACGTGCGTTTATAACGTTCTATGAACGTCAAAAGCTGCCATATTAGAATACGGAGTGTTAGATTGCAAATGTAGTAAGGCGGATTTTGATCAACTCGCACAAAGGCACGTGCAGAGTCAGGTGGGCAATATAAATAAAAGTCTGGAAAATCTGAAGGTAGTAATTTATTAACATAAGAAACACTAGTTGTAATTGTTTTTTTTTTCTTTAATTTTAGATAGTGGACATAGTGGACAAAAAGAAAATGCAGGCGCAGGATTTTGTTTAACAATTCGTCATGTGTATACATATTTATGAATTATTTAGGATACATTTTGAATATATGTTTTGATAGCATTTGTGTTATTATTGACCTAATAACGCACTTTTCTAATCAAGTGACCTATGGAAAAAATTATGTCTTCGTTTGGTTCATTATTTCAAATGCTATTTGAATTATTTTTATTGCATTCCTATCGTTTTGTGTACGAATGCAATATAAATATGTAATTCAAGTGGCATTTGAAATAATGAACTAATTAAGGACACATAATTTTATTTCCATAGGTCACTTGATTAGAAAAGATATTGATCACCTGTTATAAAATTGCAATAAAAATTTGCGGATTATCCGTAAATTTTGAAATTATCACCTTTTAAAAGTTACGACTTCTAGGTTATGTTTGATGTTCCATATCAATATTTTCGAATAAATTATTCTTAAAAAGTGCTGTTAAAGAGAAGGAAAGTCTTTTTCGTGTATATACATTTGAAGGGAAGAGAAACTTTTGTATAAAAACATTTTATTATAATATGTTGCCCATCATACCCGGCAAATTATGAGACTCTGTCGCAATAGCAGGTAAAGGTAACGCATAATGAATTTATTCTACATTTACAGATTTATAGATTGTATTTTGCAATTTTCTATTTAGCTTTTTTCCGAAATTGAAAGATTATGAATGTTGCTAAGTAGAGAAATTAAGTTTGAGCCTTCGTTAAAACTCCAAAATTTCATGCCAGCACTAATCATAAAATTTCAGGTATTATTTCTTCTTCAATGGATGGATCTGTATATGTTAGTTAAAGTGAGCTGACCCATCGGGCGTTGGTCATGAAAATGTACCTACAGTTATTTGGGCATTACACAAATAATTTTTATGGGATTGGCTTTCAGGGGTAGTATGATAGGTGTATTTAAATAAGCAGCGAACATATTAAATTAAAAAGGAAAAGGAAACCTTTATGTGTAAATATATTTTGAGGGAAGAGAAACTTGTGGGTAAATTTTGAGGGAAGGGAAACTTGTGGGTACATTTTGAGGGAAGGGAAACTTTCTTGTGTGTAAGTTTTAAGGGAAGGGAAACTTTTGTGCGTATTTTAAGGGAAGGGAAACTTTTGTGTCTTCTAAAAGGGATGGAAAACTTTTGTGTCTAAATTTTAAGGGAAAGGAAACCCTTGTTAAAAATTTACACCTAAATGCTAAATTTTTAGGGAAAGGAAAGCTTTGTGTGTAAATTTACACCAACAGGTTTTCTTTGTATGTAAATTTACACCAAAAGTTTCTCTTACATTAAAATTACACATAAAGGTTTACATTCGCTGTCCATCTGAAACGACAAACTGGTACACTACCTTTCTGTCCCTTAAAATACACTTACTCAAAAAAGCCTTCCCTTCTTTTATCAGCACGTTTTAAGAATAACCCATTAAATTAAAAAGGCAAGGGAAACTTTTCTGTATAACTATATTTTACGAGAAGGGAACTTGTATAAATATATTTTAAGGGAACGGAAACTTTTATGCACAAACATATTTTAAGGGAAGGAAAATCTTTATGTGTAAATACATTTTAAGAAAAGAGAAACTTTTGCGTGTAAGTTTTAAGGGAAGGGAAATTTTTGTGTGTGTTCTAAAAGGGACGAGAAACTTTAATTTTAAGGAAAAGGAAACCCTCGTTATAAATTTACACCTAAATGCTAAATTTTTAAGGAAGGGAAATGTCTGTAAATTTACACTCAAAAGTTTCCCTTACCTTGAAATTTACACAAAAAGGTTTCCTTTTCCTTAATATGTTCGCTGTCCACCTGAAACGACAAGTTAGTACACTACCCCTGAAAGCCTATTGCACAAGAATTATTCGTGTAGGTATTGCTTGTTAAGTAGATAGATACTATTAAAAAATATTTATGTACAAAAGTTTCTCTCCCTTGAAATACACTTACTCAAAAAAGGCTTACCTTCTCTTATCAGCACGTTTTAAGAAGAACCCATTCGAAAATATCTATAAAAACGTTCCGAAATTTACGGATAATCCGCAAATTTTATTGTAGAAATACGTTCAGTGTAAGTTAAATTAACTATTTATGTCATAGAAAATGTTCAGCGCTTATGAACATATTCTTTACCAGAACCCTTAATCTAACAAGGTATGTTTTTATTTACATATTTACAAAAAAATGTGTTTACAAAATTACAGTTGATGAGTACCTATGTTATTATATGGTGTTCAACAATGGGAAAATCAACGAAATTTTGCGTGACTTATCGATAAACCTAACCTATGTTGATATTTTTATAAATTTTTAACTAAACGAGGTATTTAAAATAAAAATTCATGAGAGAAAAACAGTTGTATTTTGATACCTTCTTTAAATATAAAATTGCAAAAAACCTCAAATTTTGTGCGCCACATTTCTTTAACTTATTCTTTCCTTTTGTATAGTTATTATAATTATTAGATGCAGATTATGAGCTTAGTTTGAAAAGATGTTTTCATTTTGTTATATTTCATACACCACTACCTGTTGCTGAGAACACCATTTTTCTCTCATTTAATATTCATTTTAATGATATAGGTAAATGACAATTACAATTAAAAAAGGTTCATCGATAATTCTAGAAGATAAATCAAAGATTGTTGAAGGCGGTGAAATACGTGGTGGTTTTATAAATTTTTTAATTCCTATATTAGCGGCAGCTGCTGGACCAGTCTTGGCAAACGTTTTAAATATTTTTGTCATTTTCAAAAACTATCTAATTACGAATACAGTGTGATCAACAATGAGTGTATAGTCGCACGCAGCTTAAATGCTACAATTTGACAGTTCTGTGAGCCTTGTACTAGAAAGAGTTAGGTTTGCGTGCAGGAAGGGTATTTTATGTGCGCGGCAGTGTACATGCATCTACAGTGGGTTTTTATAAAAAAAAGGCAAGGAGTTTTATTAAATATTTGATGCTACCTAGTCTTTAATGTCTAATGAAAACAGCTTCAAAATATGTATGTTAATAACGAGTGTTTTTTTTTTAATTTGGCGTCGAAGTTGGCAGTGACAAGTTGTTTATTGTGAACGTACCACAATTTTGATTACTTGTTGTGAATCTTATTTTCTTATTGTCTGTTTTCATTGCTATAACAGCTTACTGTCGTTTTTTATTTATTACAATAGATTACATCACGGCCGCCTGGATTAATGAAGCACTCAGTGCTTCTCTGGCCGGTCACGTTCTCAGTTCAGAGCCATTTTCCGTTCCGAAGAGGGAGCCACACTACAGTCATCTGTCATTGGTGCATAACCTCAATCGCAAATGTCAACAAGGTGTTGGTCCTTTACTTTTGTGTTATAATAATTTACGGATGCACAATCAATAAATCGATTTTGGATTCGCGGTGTACAGCATGTCACTCATGCAAATAGAGTTGCATAAAAAAATACTCTTTCATTTAGATTAACATTCAAGTTATGCAACTCTATTTGCATGAGTGACATGCTGTACACCGCGAATATCCAAAATCAGTTAACCGTTGCCAGCACTATTCCACACAATGGATTAAGAATTTGCGACGGAATTTTGGTACTTTTGACTTGAAATTATAATATTTTGCTGAAGTTCAATTTGGATCCTTGAATTAGATATTTTATTTGGTAAAGCCCGCAGTTAGCTTATGTAGGGATAATCTCGGGAGAGCAGTATTTTCTTTTTTTCAAAGTATTTCGTATTAATTTTTTTTTTTTCGTTTTTTTGACTTAAGATTTTATAGAAACATAAAGATTTTAATTCAGTTAATGAATTTTTTTAAGGACTATTTGCTAGTAATTAAGGCATTTAAACCTACTGAGGTAAAAATTCATACCCACATTAAGAATTTTATTTCAAGTGAGGAATGTACTGAAGACGATTTGCTAGGATCGTAGGCAATCCATTTAAAATTAGTGAAACATTTCTGAAATAACACATATACAAATAAAGAAAGGAAGAAAGGACTTTCTTAAGTATAAAGAAGAATGTTTATTAAATTTTTCCATCACCCCAACAAAATAAGTTCTTCTAAATCACATCAACTAAACCAAAAACACAATCTAAAAAAAATTATAAAATTCTATAGGGTCTTCTCGTCCCTTAAAAACATTTTAGCCTTCTCACTAAAAAATAAAATTCTAGAACCATTCAATTGAGACAGCTATTTTCTTGTAAGACCGTTCATACCAGCTTAAAGTTAACGAACACCGAACGAACATTTAAAAACCGAAGGTGAATTTGGTGTTCGTTCGCTTAATGTGTACCCAGCTTTACGTTTGAAATTCGGTTACGGAAAACGTGGCAACAAAGCGCGTCTCGAGTCCGCTTGACAACCTCGCGCCTTCTCGCTTCTCACGATTCTCATTTGTTGGAGGACACCGCGTGATCATAGCCTTGAAAGCTATTGGATACTGCTTATGGCATACGTGCATTTTCGGCACCCCCTCGCGCCCTCGAATTCACTTCTCGTCGGAACTTGGTGCCCTTGCTTGGAGGATTAAGAAGAGCTTATCTACGGCTTTGCCGGAATTTCCATAGTGCACCACCGAACGAGTTTTGGGGTATTTTAGCCCCACACCAAGCTTGAGAAAGTACAAAACTCAGGTGAAAATTTTTCTTTCTTTCTATTCAGGCTTCCAGTTCTAGTTTTATGTCCAGTTCCCGTTCTAGTTTTAATTTTACTGTACCGTTTTGAGTTTGACTCACGCCGAGTCGACTCAACAACCGTATTTCTTTACGCCTTTCCTAGTCTACGGGGAACGTGGTTCCGCCATATTTGCGGCCTCTGCCAACCGGTCCAATCCAGTTCGCCGGCGTTGGATACAACCAGCAGGTGGCGCTGCGACTGCCAACTTCACAATGTGGACAAGTAAATTGACGTTATCGACTGTGCTTCGACAGTAAATTCGTGAGTCTATCTATTTGTTTATATTTAAATTTCCGAATCGTTAACCGGTTTATGCATGCCCTTTTCAGACAGCGAATTTCGGCTGAATGCAGTGATTGCATATACATTTATCTTTAATTGAACTTTGCTTGTTGCGAACATGTATATGTTTAACCTTGTCCTGCATTTATTCGAACTTTTTTTTTTTAAATAAAGCTTGAATTTGTTAATTTTAAGTGCGTGTTTGCGTTGCCCTTCCTTCGCGTACCAGTGAGTCAGCGTAGCCTCGAGTTGTATTTTGACCTTCTGCACGACCAAACCGGTCCGGGGACACCGACGAGGTCTCTTGTTTATCAGCTGGGTATAGTCCGTCCTGGCGCCCTTAGTTATTAACATCTTAATTACCCACCCGGCTTGTTAATCAATGTCTCCTGGCGCCCTTTCAATTATTTTACCATCGAAATTAAACTCACTCTTATCTCCGCTGTTTGTTAGTTGAGGGGAACAGCTGATACGTTTAGTCACCATCAAGGTAGGTACGAGGCTAGTCAATTAAATTATAAATTTGGTGACAAAAAGACATTTGACTGGAAGAAGGTTTAATTCATTGCGACTGTTCATTATAACAAATATTCATTAATATGCGTCAGTTAGTTGTATGTTATTGGAATTAATTTTAATTTGAAATTTCCTCATAGTTTTTATTAAAGCAAGCAAGTTTTCATACTTTCGTGAGCGGTAGTGTAGTTGGCCCTTTCGGTTATTTAGCTGATCACATCTATCTGGGTAAGACCAATAACTCGAAAGTCAATAAATTGGTTTCGGTACCTTCCTTATTTAAAAGCCACAAACCCTTACCATACTGCGGAATAAAATAAACCCTGCCCACTTGAACCTGGCCTTCGAAGTTTGCCCTGCCGATGTAAGACACCAACTTGCCTTCAGATCCTCCGATCACGAATTGAAAGTCCGTAAGTAGATGGCCTTTATCTGCCGAGGTTTTCTTCCACTCAAATTTATTCTCGGGATTACTGCATAAAACCTGAAAACTGTGTGAGGAGAAAAGGCAAAGAAAGTTATGAGATTATGCTGTTACTTTAACATAGGTATCATCGACCATTTTCTTTTTCATAACCATCACAGCCGCCTTTTGTCCGGGGTACAAAGTTCCGGGGTATATTCCAGGATGTTGAGTTGATGCAGCTAACTGGCCTATGTATGTAACATTGCCGAGTTCATCATATCCGCCGGGCACTGCGTCTTTTGGTATTCTACCATGATAATCCCTCCAGTAGTAATCTGATAAATGAACTTTCCGTTTGTTTTGCTAAACTTATACATTTTTTTAACTGACCTGCTTCATTTCCCATTCTATCGGGATAAACACAATCTGCAATGTGGTTAGTCTTAATAAAGCGAATTGCAAACACACTTTTCTTTAAATTAATTAAAAAGGGGAACTCACCATTTCGGATGCTCGAACAAGTAGCACAGAGGATGAAACTAGATAGACAGATGATGGACCACATTATGCAGTTATACAAAAGAAAAAGTTTGGAAGTCTCTTATATACGGTTGTCTCAACGCAAATATTTACGTAATTTTCTTTCATCTTTTTATTCGTAACGTAAAAGCGTTATATTGTGCAATTTGCTGCGACTTAACTATTTCTAGGGTCGTAAAACTTGATGTCTTAGCGCTATTTATAACAAACACATGTCTGCCTAACGCTTTCAGTGATCCTGATAACATAAGTAAATAAGTTATAACATAAGTTGATACAGTAAATCAAATGAGTAATCCTGTTGATGTAAATACTTTATCTTACTACCTAAATAATCGTCTTGATAATGATCATACCCTATTTAAATTTAATGTGGTATCTGAAAGTTCTGTTGAAAAAATTATTTATTAAATCGAAAGCTTGTGGATATGACAGTATTTCTATAGGAATGATAAAATTATGCCTTACTTTTTTGACCAAATATATTGCCCATATTATAAATTATTCTTTTACTCATGGTGAATTCCCTGAAGCTTGGAAGCAATCCTTAGTTATACCCACTGCTAAAGTTAAACATGTTACTTCTTTTAACGATTTAAGACCAATTTCTTTATTACCAGTCTTATCAAAAATTCTTGAAAAGCTTGCTGTTAGCCAGATTAAGTCTTATTTAGACACATATAATATCTTATCTCCTGTACAGTCGGGTTTTAGGACGGGCTGTAGCACGAGTACAGCCTTACTTCAAGTTAGTGATGATATCTTAAAGGCTTCAGATAAAGGTGATTTGACTGTCCTTGTGTTGATCGACTATTCTAAAGCTTTTGATACCATCAATCATAGACTGATTTGTGCAAAACTTCATTTTCTCGGTTTTATAGTGATCTTGCTGTGCGTTTCATAAATTCGTACTTAAACAATAGGACACAGGCTGTTTTCATTAATAATTCAAAATCTTCCTTCCGACCTGTAACATCAGGAGCTCCTCAAGGGTCGATATTGTTACGGTATAAATCGAAACAAGGGGCATAGCGTAGCTTAAATATTATATTAAACATAAATAAATACAAACAAACATAATTGTACAAAGTTCAACTTACCCTAACAGCACACTTTAACAAAATAGAGCCTACATCATGCTCTGACAACAACTAGTTTTAGATCTTCTTCTTTATGCAGATCGTGGGGTTTTTATAGGAAGAGTAAGTCGATCAATTCCAAATTCTATCGACGCCGAAAATGTACGAGAGATAACGAAATGATTGAAATCCGTTCCCACGTGTTCAAGGTCTTTTCATGCATGAGTTTTCATGAGTCACAATTCCTCTTATCTTAAGTTTGCTAAATAAATTCAATGCATGAATTTACTTGCATCTTGTCACAATATTTGGACCACTTTTGTATTCTCTGTATACCAGTGACTTTTATTCACAAATAAAATCTTGTTCTTTTCATTGCTATGCAGATGACACCCAATTATATTTTAGCTTCAAGTTGGCAGATTTATATACTGCTTCTATTTTAGTTAATGAAGATATTCAGCGTTTAATAAATATTTCACTTCATATCAACCCTATAAAGTCTTCAGCTATTATATTTGGCAATGTTAAAGATCGTCAGAGGGCCATAGACAATATGAACATAAATATCAATACCTAATCCGTTTTCTAAAACGGTTAAATGTTTAGGTGTTACTCTTGATGAAAATCTCAGATTTTCTTGCCCTATTAGTAAATTAATACAAAAATCCTACTCTTCACTAAAACACCTATACATGAATAGGCAATTTCTTCCTACATCCTTGAGAATTCAACTATGTGATTCACTTATTTTATCCCTATTCAATTACCGTGATTCTGTCTATGGCCCTTGCATAATGCATAGATCTTACAACTAGTCAGAGGATACAGAGAATGCAAAATTCTTGCCTTCGCCTTATCTATGGTCTGAGGAGAAGTGACCATGTGTCACATAAACTTCATGATGCTAACTGGCTTAATATGGCTAATAGAAGACTTCTTCATAGCGCTGACCTAGTTCATAAGGCATGCATCACTTCGTCTCCCCCGTATCTTAATTTACTTTTAACTCCAAGATCCATGTTTCATGATAGACATCTCCGTCGTATGAGTGGTTTACGTATTCCACTTCACAAAACCTGACTCTTTGAAAGGTCCTTTTCTTATGCTGCCGTTAAAATTTATAATTCAGTGCCTCGTGAGACTAGGTCACTGCCACTTGCTTCGTTCAAGAGAAAATATCGTGAATACCTCTTTTCCCTGCAACGATGACTAATTGTTCAGTTTTGGTTGTACCGAACTTATTTATCTGCTTATAGGTATATGTATTTCATGTAAATATTTATCTATGTTTAGCAATTTGTAGCTAATTAACTTGGGTGGGTGGTAGAGCAGCTTAGCTGAACCCCGCCAAGTAAATAAAGACGTTTATTATTATTATTATGTCCGTATTCTTGTATTTTTTTTGCAAGCGATAAGCTAGCAATGCAGGGCGACGTGCAGTGCTTTTTCGAGTAATGATGGACCACACAGAGACCCATAAATCTGCCAACTTTATCTTTTTATTTCGAATTTCTGTACAAAAGTTTGTCGCGTTAAAATCACGGGTACATGTACATTAGCGGAAAATGCATATCGAATTACGCTCAAGTTAAAGTGTTTTGTTTTTGTCTGTTTCTTTTCCAAGACTAGCGTCATAGTTCTGTGTCAACTCAAGAGGCTTTGAAATGAAGTTAGAGGAAACAAATCGCAGATGTTGTGGGACAGACGCGTTCCTTATGATAGCTTGGAGCACGTGATTTATAGGAAATGCATTCAGGGCGTGGGCTAGAATTAAAATCAACGGTTACCATTGGTCGAAGTGATTTCAGAATTTCGCTGCAAGTCCGAGAGCGTGTTTTAAATTTTTTTCTTAGAAGTGCGGGACGCGAAGAAACAGGCTTTAGCGAGAACGGTTGAGTTCATTTCTAATTTGGCTTGTTGTGCTTTTCCTTAAGCGCTTGTCGTCTTTATTCATTTTATAGTTAAATCATTTATTTCGGTACGGTTTTAATACAGTGTGTTAAGAAGGGCAATTAAAAACAAACGCGTGTGTCGCGACGCGACTGTTTTTAATCAAAGTGAACAGTGCGGATCTGAGACGGCTTATGCGGCTTAGGTAATTGACATTTATTTGTATTCCTTCAGCGCACCTTTGGTGGTAATAACTGCGTAGGGACAATTTGATTTGCATTAATTAGACTAAAGAGTCAGTAAGGTTCATAGTACCATTGCATTGAGATAACTTTAATCAAACTATTTTTAGTTACATTTCAGCGAGTATTAAAACTCACTAGTGACATTCATCTTAGAAAAATTTATTGGTCATTGTTCCTTTAGTTATTAGACCAATTCTGTAGTTTAATCAACCAACAGCAATTAACTACTCCCCGCATCTACCTGGGAATTCAATACAGTGTACTTTTAGAAATCATTCTAACCTTGGGGATTTTCTCCGGCAAGTTGGCAACACTAACGGTTGTTTTTCGATTTGTACAGGGAAGTCGCCAATCTCAATCACTGGCGTGAGGCAATTATGTCTGCCGCTGGAACCAAGTGCGCCAGCACATAATAAACAAAGAAATCAAGGCCAAAAGTTGGCAACACTAACGGTTGTTTTTCGATTTGTACAGGGAAGTCGCCAATCTCAATCACTGGCGTGAGGCAATTATGTCTGCCGCTGGAACCAAGTGCGCCAGCACAAAATAAACAAAGAAATCAAGGCCAATTAATTGTCACTACGAATTTCGTGAAACTACGAGGCCGAACAATTTGAACTGCAGAGTCATAGCCATTCTCTTAGTAAAGTTTCTCTTTCACCCTGTATGTGTGTGAACCGAATTGAGGTCTTTGCCGAGTGATTTGTCGGTTAATTAGAAGCGATTGCCTAGAGACTGCAATGCCAAAACCACCCATAGCGGAGTGCAAAAGAAGCAGTCAAAACTAATTTCTTGCGCTATAAATTAATTAGATAGGTTAGACGGCGAAAGAGCGACATACAGAGGAACCTGAAAAACAGGCAAGTGAGTACAGAGTACTGCCCTCAAAGCAAGGCGAAAGTAGTCGAGAAGCTCCTACTATTTCGACCTTAATTAACGCTCTGGTGGTAAGAGTAGTAGAAGTTCGGCTCACTACACTCCACCGTATTAATTAGGTTAGCTGATTAGGTTAGAGGTTAGAAAAACAGGTGATTGCTACTGATTTACTTGCAAATTGATCGCCGAAGGCGGCATTTTGTATCACATAATTCTCCAAAACATCTGATTAATTCATTAATTAACTCCATTAATTAAGTACACTGTAGTCCCACTGTGACACATTGTGCGTTGGTTTATTAAACAGAACAAGTCTTTGAGTACGATCAGAAGTGATGAACACTTGTACCAAGACTCGAGCTAAGTTGAAATTCAATTAATTATTAATCTAATTAAGGAGCAGAGCTCTCCAACAAATACCTGTGTAGACATTAAACCACCAACGGTGTGAATCGAAAGAAAGAGTAGATCGCGCCGATGTTCGAAAGTGAAATCTGTTTAGCGAGTTATACTGTACTTTCTGAAAATCGTAATTTTTGTTTCTTTGTACATATTTTATTTCAACGCAAGGGTTTTACGCTCACGATATCCGACCCCACAGAGGCAGATATCAGGAGTTTCTCCCATTTTTTTTTTTTCAATAAATAATTAATTAAAGCTAATTTCGTGCGTTTTATTAATGTAATCCGCTCCTTGTTCATTCAAGAGTTTTACTGCTCGCACCAAGAGAACGGGTTATCACAACGTAGTTTCCTATTAACAACGATCACGAGCCATAATAAAAGTATTATTAATGATATCGAATTCTCCGAAGGGTCGTTCAACCTCACAGTAAATATAGGCTAGTAGAATAACTCTTAGGCGGCTGCAGTAGACAATAGCAGGTAGCAGGCAGACTCGTAGTGCAGATAATATTACTAACCAGCTGTGCGGCCTTTCGGAAACCACGGGACAGTTACTTAAATTGGCAATAAATCTTAAGTTGTGGTTGTTTGTACAGTTTTACTAGGTGTTTACTTGTAAGTAAATATAAACAAACAAACAGGGCTTTAGTGGGCGTGTTACAACCCTAATCATTTCCGGTTATACCGAAAGTCCATTTATTTTTATTTATAAATCTCTATTGCATAAACTTCTGAGTGAATGACCCTATAGGTATACGTAAACAGATTTTAGTTTTAAAAGACCCTGACGGAAAGGAAAAACAATTTTTTAAATTTCCACCTCTTTCACCTAAATTTTAGTCAAACAAGTCGCAAGTCCTTTCGTTTCGTTTTAAAAATTATCCGAACTAAAGTCCGTTTATAAACGGAACTGAGACATGAGATTTATATAAATACAAATGGTAATAAAGACGCAGAATATTTCACATTACAAGCGCTTTTATGTTACGAATAAAAGATCACGTAAATATTTGCGCACAGACAATCGTATATAAATAAGCGACATCCAAATTTTCCTCTATATATAACTGCATAATGTGGTCCTTTATCGTTCTATGTGGTTTCATCCTCTGCGCTACTTGTGCGAGTATCGAACGTGGTAAGTTCCCCTTTTGAGTTCAATTAAAAAAAAAAAAGTCTTTGAAATCCACATTATTAAGACTAACTGCATTGCAGATTGTGTATATCCTGATAAAATAGGAAATGAAGCAGGTCAGTTAAAAAAAATATATATAAGTTTAGCAAAACAAACGGAAAGTTCATTTATCAGATTACTACTGGAGGGACTATCATGGTATAATACCAAAAGACGCAGTGCCAGGCGGATATGATGAAACCGGCAATGTTACATATATAGGCCAGATACATTCAGCAACTCAACATCCTGGAATATTCCCCGGAAATTTGTATCCCGGGCAAAAGGAGGCTGTGACGGCTATTGGAAAGAAAGTAGTCGACGGTACCTACGTTAAAGTAACGGCATAGTTTCCTAACTTTCTTTGCTCTTTCTCACACGAACGTTTTCAGATTTTGTGCAGTAATCCCGCGAATAAATTCGAGTGGATAAAAACCTCGCCGGATGAAAGCTATTTACTTACGGACTATCACTTGGTGGTCGGAGGAGCTCAATCCACCCACGTGTCTTACATCGGCAGGGCTAACTTTGAAGGCCAAGTTCAAGTGGGCAGGGTTTATACCCGTCCGAAACCTTATACGGGTTTGTGGCTTTACGATAAAACCGGTGCTGAATTGATTGTTCAATCATTCGAGTTATTGGTCTTACCCAGGTAGACGTGATCAGCAAAGAGCAGTCAAAAGTATGACGTCCAGGAAGAGCTCAAATGAATTAACTAACGAGAAGTGATTTAAAAAAATAGATCCACTGGATAGTTGTACTTGTAATTGAATCGCTTTATGCAGAAAGGGCTTAAGTCACTTGCAGCCGAACTTGCGTTTTCGCAGAAAATCGTATTTATATACTAAACTACACCTTTTTATGCAGAAAGAGCAAGTCTTGTAAATGGAACTAATGCTCTTTCTGCATAAAAAGGTGTAGTTTGGTACCTATATAAATACGATTTTCTGCGAAAACGCAGAACGGCTAAAAGTGACTTAAGCCCTTTCTGCATAAAGCGATTCAATTAGAGTGGTTGAATCCCCATCTGTGTAAAGCGCACAATTATTTTAATAATCAGAAAAGCATTTTTGGGTCATGGAGGAGTGATAACTCATGCACCTAAACCCTTACTTTGGTAATCAGTCAACAAAATTTTTGCAACTTTAATTTAATTGTCATGTACTATTGCAATTGTTTTTCTTTAAATTAAATAAATAGTATAAGAGTGTTGAAGGTATTACAGAGTTTGCGCAAACACACCGTGCAATCGTTATACATTAGCAAATGTAATTAATGCTTAAAAATGGATAGGAGAAGCACGGTATTGAAAAATAATCGAAATTTGGGAGTATACGTTTGCCAAAAAAATCTAACGGGATGTGGTCACTGGACGATTAATAAAAGGCAACTCCTTTGTTTAAAGCCTCAATATTTCGTTGTATTTTTTCAACTTCATCAGGAGGTTAACTACAATGGTTACAAGAGTTGATTTATCAATTAAATCGTAAGATAATCATACTTACAACTAGAGGTGGATGAATTGGACAACAATTAAACATATTAAAATGTTGATTAACAGATTACATATTAAAATTTTGAAAGAAATTGAAAACGTCTTAAAACGTTGCTTAAGTCAGGCATGTGCACGAGAACATGGCGGCAAAGTCAAATTACAAATCAAAATCAGTCAAATTTTTTGATCTCCTTTCTAACTAAGTTTGGTCGTGACTTACAAAAGATTATATACGTTTGCCTTCCGTTCTGAAATATAAACTACCCTTTCTGATTGATAACGATGCATTTATAACGCATCGGTGCGTTTGCGAAAACTCTATAATGGCTTTACTTATTTATGTTATTTCTGTTGGCGTGAATGTGGCCTTGTGCAATCTCCGATTTTTTTTTCTTTTTTAAGCCGTCTTTTGACCAGTAAGATAGAAGAACGAAGTTGAGAGTAGCAGGAAAAAAAACGTATAATACGGTCAAGTTGTCAATTATTCTTATCCCTTTGAAATCGTGTATTTTAAATAGAGTCTACGTATAAAAAAAATAACAATAAACAGATACAATGAAACGTGGTTTCATCTGTGATTCCGAATCTTTCGGAAATGTCAAGGAAGGAATATGCAAGTTCCGAGTAAGACGCTTTCAGTCCCGCATGAGTCATATGTCAAGGCATAATTTCATAACTTTTCGGGAAAAACGTCCTCGAACGAAACCCCTTTAAATAATCGACGAGCTGATCTTTAGATCGTTAGTGTGATATCCAGTCAGAAGTCTTGTTTTATTGAGTAAGTGATCAAGTCATGCAAGTAACCCTTAAATGTATGCAAATGAATGTTTTGTTATACTGAGCTACGACCCTTATTTCAGTTATATAAAATGTTTCCGTAACGATACTTCAATTGCATGCAATGCTAGTCCTCAGTATGTATAAAGTCTTACATGTGGTTTAGCGAGCAAGCATTTTACATTTTTCATTTTATAAAACACTCCTCCGCCATTTTTCAATTCTCGATGAAATATATTTTGCTATATTTTAATTTTGCAAATAATTACTCAGAAATGATTTTTTTAAGTTAAGAAAATTAAAGGAATTCGATTACATGTAAATAAATTAAATTAAAAATTTGGCAGTCGTTAGATGAAGGAACAATCAATAAAGGATTAAACGATATTTTAAAAGAGGAATGAAAGATATGAAAGATTCAAGTATGCCGCAGGAATAGGAACGTTGTTATCCAAAGCATTTTGCACTCGTACCAAAAAAAAAAAACAGAATTCAAGTTGAATTTTAAAACATGCATTACGTTGAAGGCACGAGCAGTTTAATCTGGAACACTCAGCTATTTTAAATTTAATAAAAGTCTGTTGTAAATCAAAATTAAGATTTATTTCCGTTGCATCTGGACGATTGATATAAATACGAAAAAGCATTTAATAAAATTGATTTCACTTCATAATGTTGATCATCACAGTCCTGTCGGCTTTAGTTCTCTGCGCTTCTTGTGCGGTTATAAAAAATGGTACGTATAAGTTTTACTGTTAAATTTTTCTTATTGATGTTTGGCTTAAATTCCTAATTAATTAAAAATTATATTGTAAATGTTGCCTTTTAGCTTTTTGATGACGACTAAGCTGTAGATTTCTTGAAAATTTAATATTGTGATATTGTCGCAATTTGCTACGTCGGAAGGGAATTTGAGTTTAACTTATTTTTTGCAATTGCGAAAGTCTCGCTGATCATTGCAACAAGTCCCTCTCAACTTTTAAAACTGAAACGTATTTTTTCAGACTGCACATACCCTGAGAAAATAGGAAATCAACCGGGTGAGTTTCAGCGCGATTTTTTTTACCGGCTAAAATCGATTCTCAATTTTTTTCTCCGTGCAGATTACTACTGGAGAGATTATTTTGGGGCAGTTCCAAAAGATGCAGTGGCAGGGGGATACGACGAAAGCGGAAATGTCACTTACATCGGACAGTTGGGAGCTTCGACAAACGGAATATATCCTGGAAATTTATATCCGGGAAAGAAAGCAGCGAAGTACTGTCCAGGAAAAGGAGCAACTGATGATGTATACGTAAAGGTAAATATACCAAGGAATTAAAAAGAAAAGAAAAACAATAAATTTTGGCCAAATGGTTTTCAAATAAACATTCCCAAGCGATAAGCTGGCGAGAAGGAAATTATTTAAACAAAATCTCGAGCTCTTGAGTCTAATGATATTATAAAAAAAGGTGTGACAAAAAAAGCTATCGAAGGGTGAGAACAGAGACTGGACAGAAATGGAGCGAGTGCTCGATGTAAGGTAAAACGTAACGTGGTGGCGACCCCCTTATAACATAACTACGTTTTCCCTTATAACGTGACAATATTGTGCTTTGTCCTCCAGCAGAGCGACCCTTTTGGCCGTGATGACTAGACCCAGATAGTGAGCGTAGGCTATTGTGGTCACGCCTTTAGCCCATTTCTAGATGAAGTAGACCGTCGTATAAGACGTTCCACAGTGTCGGCCCAAGAACCGATCCCTGCGGAACACCGCACGTCGTCTGAATCTCCTCCCCAGTGGGTGATATTATTGCCCTATCTTGCAGATATGACTGCAGTATAAAAATACTGCATAATAATAATATTTAATAAAAATTAAATAGTTGCTAGTTTTGGGATATCTTAAGGCATGCACGATGTGGGGCCATGAAGCTGTGTTAGAGGCATTTTCAACGTCCAATGAAAGAGGTTCTCTACCTCTACCGTTCCCAACCTTATCAAGTAGGGAATGATTACTTTTTTTTGATTTGTTTCATTTTGCGTTAAAAATCCAGTTGTTAGCGCCGCTAATGTAGAATGTCATTCAATATATTCTTTGCCACTTGCGTTTCAATCCTCTTACATAGTTCCAGGGCCCAGAAGAACCTCCCTCCGGTATTCGTACTAAAGTAGCCACATACCCCTAAAGTCCATAATATTGTTACGACTTCGGGTTCACAAATTTAAACGTTATTTGTTTATTTTAAAACACTTTAATGTCTACGATCATTACACACAATAAAAGTACAATAATATCGAGCTGTACACTTATCTGACAAAATAACACTTCAACGTTATTAAATTCGCTTGCTACACATCGCTTCCTAAATAAGACTGATTTAAAAACCGCGCTCCGGCTCCTCTTTATAGCAGTCAGCCCTCTTCGAGAACAACTTCGAAAGACTTGCTAGATTTTTCCAGTAAATTCGGTGCGTGTCTAGAATAGATTAGAATCCTGTCTGCGGCATAGGTGGCGCTACCAGTATATAAAAATATAGTCTGCTTCTCATAATGTAACAATATTTTAATTGTCTGGAATCCCTTAAAATTTCCAAATTGGTCATTCTGATTATTGAGTTAAAGACGTACTTCAACTTTAAAATACTTTATTGAACATCTTGTCCAAATAAAAAAGTGCATTAAATCGAGTCAGCTTGTGAGCGCGACTGGGATTGTGGTCACAACGTTGAGAGACATAAACTGTACATAAAAAGCAGATATACATGCAAACAATGAGACACGAAAGTTCATGAGTGCCGACGAAAAGAAGTCAAATTAAAAATCTAATCATTTCAATCAAAACAACAAATTGGCGCCCAACATGGGGCTACTCTATTTTATGTAGTGATGATGATGATGATGGAGAAGCTGCACGTTGGGGAATTCAAATACAATCGTGGATGGCTTATATTGACATCCCCAACGTGAGGTTTCTCCATCATAATCACTGCAATATGTACAGGGACGAACAGGAAAAACGGGACACAATAAATAACTCAAAATAACTACGCTTGCTGATTGACTTTAGTTAGTACAGATAACATCTATTTTACACCAAATTGTCAATAGCCATTCAGAAATAAAACATACAGTCGCCATTGTCTTGAATAAAGTCATTGGTGATTGTACTGATCAAATAAACAGTGAATGTCAATATTAGGTAAGTAGACATTTTGGTTTCAAAGTCGATGTAGAAAAGTACAGAGATTTTTAAATTTAACGCTTAACTAACAAGTGTCTAAATAAAAACCTGGTCAAGTAGGCTACATTTAGTAATTCTGTTATGTAAATGCAATGCAAAAATTCTCAACCACAATCTACTTGACCAGGTTTTTATTTAGACGCTTGTTACATGCCCTGTCAACGAATATCTCATAGATGGCGCCACCAAACTTACCGCCGTGCTTAAGGAGTCCTTTTAAGAATTTGAGTATCAAATCAAACGAGCTGTGGCTCTTCTCGACGGAGTTTTTTTTTTTTAATTTCCCGCTTAGACTGGTCAGTTTGGAAAACGTCACATAGACGGCGCCACTAAACTCATTACATTGTTTTAAAGACGATTGCGATTTCACGTAAGAGAATTTGAATTCGCAGTTTAATCCGAGTTTTCCTTTCGATTTGAATTAACACCAAAACCAAAAGAGGCTTTGAATCTTTTCTTTAACGCCTCAGAAATATCATAGACGGAGCCACCAAAACAAGGTTCAAGTACTCAAGAAGTTCAAGTACTCAAGAAATTCGTTTGAGTATTTGAGTTTCAAATCAAACGAGCTGTGCTCTTTTCGACGGAGTCTTTAAATTTGCCGCTTAGAATGATCAGTTTGGAAAACGTCACATAGATGGCGCCACTAAACTCATTACATTGTTTTAAAGACGATTGCGATTTCACGTAAGAGAATTTGAATTCGCAGTTTAATCCGAGTTTTCCTTTCGATTTGAATTAACACCAAAACCAAAAGAGGCTTTGAATTTTTTCTTTAACGCCTCAGAAATATCATAGACGGAGCCACCAGAACAAGGTTCAAGTACTCAAGAAGTTCGTTTGAGTATTTGAGTTTCAAATCAAACGAGCTGTGCCCTTTTCGACGGAGTTTTTAAATTTGCCGCTTAGAATGGTCAGTTTGGAAAACGTCACATAGATGGCTCCACTAAACCCGTTAAATTTTTCGTGACAGTTACGAAGCTGCCGTGAGTGAAACCGCTGCGTAAAGGATGTGTATCCGGCTTTAAATGACACTATACTCTGCAAAGTACCTTTGAATTTAAACCTACTCGCGGTCAGCTGATGGAGGTTGACGCTAAATAATCTGGTTGTTCACAGAGGGCAGGATAATTTCCAAAGACTTTGACTATAAATGGTTTGCATATTCGATAACGTCAATTTGTCTTCCACTATTACTCAGTTCTATTACATTTATTATTACAGTATTACATTTTCATTAGTTACTATTTGTCCGCCACTAGTAATTAAATAAACGAAATTAGTTATGGCTGGAAATCGTTACGAATATTTCAATTGTGGAAAAACTGCAAGAAAATTCCCTGGAATAAATATGTATTTGTTTCCAAAAGACGAGGAGCGACAAAAAAGTGGATTTTAAATTCTGGTAGCTAAAAAAATTTAGAAAAAATAGTAGTTCTACTTTTTAAAGCAGCAGTTTTTTTAACTGAATTAAAGGAAGTGCTTTCATAGCCGGCACCGGCACCAAAAGTTGTTGTCGGCGCCACTTTCAAATACTGTTGCCAGCACTAGTCTTTTTTATATTTTTTAAATTTAATTTTTTGTTAATGTAATTTGTTAAATGGTTGAAAAATAAATAAATATAAAAATAATAAAAAATAAATAATAATAAAAAACTCGGATATAACGAGGGCTCAAGGGACCACGCTTATTGCTCGTTATATGCAAGTGCTCGTTATAAATGAAAAAAATATATGCATATTGTAGTGATAAAGTTGTCCTTATAAAATTTCTTTTTCTATTGTAGTATTTTTTAATTTTGAGGCTTGAGTCAGGGTTGCAGTTCTTTTAGTTAACAAAATCTTTTGTTAAAAATTTTATTGTGAATTTGTGTTTTGTAATTTCTAATAAGTTTAATAAATCGTCTACGATTGTCACTAATCGTTTACAATCTATCTGTTAATTAGTCTGTTAGTTAATCTGTTATCTGAAATTTCTTGTTTATTGTTTATTTAAATTTATTTGGTTTAAATGACTCAATTACGATTGTTACGAATCGTCTTTGAATAGGTACATCCGTTAAATTAATTTAAATATTACTAAAAATTTAACTTAATAGGTTTAAATACCTTGTGTACGATTGTCACGAATCGTTTACAAAAGTATTCCTTAATTGAATATAATTTATTTATTACGTGTTGATAGTATCAAAATTTTAATTGTCAAATATTGGTCTTTCTTTCGTCTTTTTGGCTAATCTATAATTTGGCAAATTACTTACTGTGACATTTTCCTCTCGTTACTCCTGTTTCTTGTAATAGAAAATGAAAAAGATAATAAAGTTTAAAAATTTATTTTCAAACTGTTATTCTATTAAAATTTTACAAAAATGTCCACTAATTTTAAATTACTTTAATTTTTCAATTCTCCTCTTTTAAAAAAATACAATTTTTTGTCACGCTAAAAATCGCTTGTCAGATTTATTTGGCGTATAGAACATGTAAAAATTATTGTCGCAAAAGGATTTTCAGAAGATCAAAAATTATTTTTTTTAACAAGCAGAATACTGACTTAACGAAGCAATTTTGGATATAGATATGTCTGTACTTACATCTAATAATAAAATCTGTAAGTACCGTTCAAATTATAAACAAAAACCCTGTACACTTTAGGTATTTTAATCATGATGCGAAACGTGCTGTTCTTTCGTTCTATCGGTTTTTTGATAATATCAACATCACGGAACTTGAGCTCTGCGTCATCAATGGCCGAAATTACAACCGACAAATATTTCAGTATCATTTTCTTGTCAACGGTGAACAAGAAAGAAGGATGGAGTTATGCTTTTTATGTTTGATTATGCAACGCCAGACGCGGTTTATTTATTTATTTCTGTTATAAAAATATTTTACCTGCTAAATTTTCTGTGTTTTGTTTGATTCGATCAGACTGAGCAAAAGAAAAGCGTTTACCATGACCACCCTGTAGCGATAGAAGAACATTTAATAATCGCTTATAATAAGGTTAAATATTAACTACATCTGTACCAGAAATCTTTTTCTTAGAATTAAAAATAAATAAAATAGCTTTAGGTATCTATAAACAATGATATACAGAAGATGTGTACAATTTTATGAGCAATCGAAATTTGGCAGGAGGTGCTATTTTAAATAAAAAAGTTGCTACTGGCACCACTGTTTTGATTCACTCTGTATAGATGAAAATAATTTTACGTTGTAGACCTCTAAAATTAAAAGAAAACTTGCGATCAAAATTTTTTTATATCTTCAGTAGTTATCGAGATATGGCCCGAGAACACACTTTGGGACACCTGTATATGTTATTAAAAAGGAAAAGCAGTTAAAATACTTCGTGACTTAATGAAATAACTTTTGGATTACAGGACATTATAGAGTCAATGGAAAACGCTATTATATCTTAATAGCAAACACATTATAATATAGTATATCAGAAATTTATTTTTGCTTTTGTAAAGTGTTGTTTCTAATTCGGTATTTTAGGCTTTAAATTTTTTAACCCAATAGAAAGAATGAAATAAATTTTAAAAAATCGCGTCTGCACAGTGTTCTCAGCCGTCTGAAGGTTTAAAGCCACTAATATGCCGCTCGTGTTAACTTATGTTTCAGGACTCCAAAATCAAATCTACCTAATTTTCATTCATATGCAATTTGGTTGTAATCCGCATTTAGTTTGATTTTTGCTCCATAGGTGGATACCGCATAAATAATGTACATTTCCAAATTTCTTATTATAAAGTGTAATAGACAATTTAAATCAAGAGATGACAGCAGTTCCTAACAGAAAGAAGCGGCTGCCAGTTCAATCATTTACGTTGCCGTTCTAGAGTAGGTTCTTGATAGGTTCAATGATAGTACCATTGTTTATGTATTAATAGTTAGTCAACCTAGTCTTCAGAATGTGCTGCCATCTAATAACTGTTGATTAAAACAAAATACATGAACGGCATGTGTTTATAAAGTTTGAAACTCGGCTGAAAGAAAAATTATTTTATCTACTGTCACTGAAATCTAACGAGCGGCTAAAATCTCCGCACGACTTCTTGTGGTGGGAAAGAATTAGCGGTTAATTTGAATTGTGCCTACGGAAGTTAGGATTTCGGAAGCTCTTAAATATATATTTGAGCATAAGAGTAATTAGAAAAGACACTGAAGAATTTAAATTAAAAAATAAATTGATTGATTAGGCTACAATTTTCCACAAAAATTAATATATTGAACCAAGTTCATTTCAAAATTACTTAAAATATTGTTTAATTTAAGGGCATAAAATATTTCATTATAACATACTGACAAATTCAAATATTTATTTATATGTTATTACAAAATATATTACATTATGAAAAAAATTACAAATAACTTATAATGTTCAAGTTCTCAATTTCTGTCTACCTGTTTTTTTTTAGTTCTTTCTCTGTGGTTTGCCTTTTTATTTTAGTACTATGGAAAGACATTGCTATTTTTATTTGCTGATTCTGTAACTGATATTACTAAGGTCTAGTTTTACAATCGTTGAATAACTGTTCGCCGAATATCCTTTAAATGTTCCTTCATATCTACTCACACCTACATGGGGCCTTTTAATAATATTGAAAGTGGTATTGTTTCCTTCAATTTTCGGTATATTTCAGAAAGTGATTGTTGATCTTCTTTAAAAAAAATACATCTTTCAAATTATTTATTAAATTATCACTTTTATTTTTAACCTTATTGCATGTGTTATTTTTTATACTTGATGTAATAGGTGCAGACAGCAAATATGTTTCTGGTTGCTCATTTTCATTACAATAATTATTTTTTTCCTAGTGATGTTCTCAACAAGAGAGTGAATATGTTTACAAAATGGGATTGTACTCACATTTTACAATACTGACATTAATTTACAACATATTTGTGTTTCTTATAATAATATAAAATTTTTCTTTGGTATTTAACTGATACGTGTTAATATTGATTTGATTGATATTGCAATCAAAAGTTAACGATGCTCTGTGATGATTTAGAATTTTTGTTATATGGCAATTAATCTCTCCTGTAGTAATTTTTAAAATTCTTTCGACCGTCTTATCATGAATAAAATTAATTACAGTATGTGGTCTCTTATCCAATCTCTGTACTTTTCTACCTTCCAGACAGAAATATCTAATTACTTTAACATGGATTATACAGGATGTCTCAAACCCTCGTTTGAGACTGAAACAGTATATAGAGAGGCGCAAAAGAAACAACTTTTTTCAATACTTTTCTTCCAAAAGTCAATAATAAGGGAGTTATAATTCCCTGAAAGAGGGATGAAACTTATTTTTCTTTTGGCAACATCTTCTGAATTCTTTAAGTTATCAAACTAATATTTGAAACTTAGATATAAGGTACCTAACTGAACATTTACAATGCATTTGTCAGACCCTTCCTCCCTTGTGACATATCAAGCTGTAAGATATGGCGAATTAAACTTCAATTTTACTTAACTACTCAAGAACTGGACAATATTTTAATGTAAATAACGTAATAATTTATCTTCCATGGCCTACCTTTATCAGAAATTTATTTGGACATATGTTATAACCCCAAGGGGACACTTTTCTATCCTATACCGAACTGTCATACGTGATCCCCCTCCCTTCCAGCTCTCTAACCAACAGAATTTAAATAGGGAATGTACCATGAATGGCATGTCATTGAAAAGGTAATTTTATAGAGAATTCAGTAATGTGAATATGCATGTCCGAAAATTTTATTTTAGCGCCCTCTTTCGGGAAAAAAATTGTTAAATAATCCAAAGTGTGTGATAACTCATATGAAAGCTAATTTTAATAGTAATTCACTGCGCGAATTGAAATTACGTAAAAATATTGAAAACTGACTAATGGCGGATTTCACAAACGTTACTTAAATTTAATTTAATTTAATTAAATTGTAACAATTTTTTCCCCGAAAGAGGGCGCTAAAATCAAGTTTTAGGACATTCATATTCACATTACTCTATAAAATTACCTTTTCAATGAGATGCCATTCATAGTACATTTCCTATTTAAATTCTATTGGTCAGAGAGCTGGAAGGGAGGGGGATGACGTATGACGGTTCGGTATAGGACAGAAAAGTGTCCCCCTGGGATTATAAATCGACCTATTTTTGCGTTTTTTCAAACAAAAATTTTCTTGGGAGATATTCAGTTTGTTTCGTTTTCGTTGGGCTACCCTGTATCTGCAGGAAAACAAGAGCCTGTGTTTAATTACTTTAGTTTTGGAACATTTGAGACTTTTGTTTTATTTGTTATCACTTATCACACTAAAATTTACAAAAATATCGTACTACAGTCGCGGACAAAAAAAGTTTACTTTTTTAAGCCAATTTTATAATATAAAATTTTTGCTAGGTTGTTGTAATTATGAGCTGATATTTACGGATGACAAAAAATAAATATTACTGATTGTAATCCATAAGTTTCAGTTCATAATTACAACCAGCAGGCAAAAGTTTTATATTATAAAATTGACATAAAACATTTTTACATTTATTTAAAGAAAAATTCATTACAAGATCCTATTTTTTTGTTAACTTTCTGTGAAAAAATTTTTAATTAAATTTTCTTATTTCTTCGTCACAAACTATTTTTAAGAGTGTGTATAAATATATTGAGAGTCCCTCGACATGTGAATTCCAGAATTTTTATTTTTAAATCTATTTACATGAAATTTGAAAAGTATTAATTAAGCAAAAAAAAATGAATTTTCCAGCAAAATATCGAGCATAGAGTGTTCCATTTAAAACATGTAGAGTGCCGCAATGGAAATAGGATCCAAATGGTTCCAGTGTCCACCCATAATTTTTTTTAATTTTCATTTGCTTTTGTTGTGTTGTAAATATTTTGTCATATAATTTTAATTTTTATCTCTATCGGTTGCCGAGTTATTTGCAGAAAACCGAAAATCGCAGAAATTTCAAAGGGTGTTGTTGCTCACTTAGGGCTTTTTTGGGCAGGTAAAATAATTCCGTGTTCACCGTAGGGTGAACTAATAACCCACAAAGTTTCAGTTTTTTTGAATTTTCGGGTTGGGGACTTTCCCTTGTTAGCGGCAATGTTCGTTAACCTGAATTTATAATCCATTTTTTACATCGTACATCGTAATGAATGGGAAAAATAAATTTTCTAAGTCTAGGGTTTCTTCTCAGGCTCTTTTCGCACATAAAATAACTACATTTGTTCCCCGACATCCTAAAAAATTCGTCGAGAAATTTGAAGAAAATGTGACTAATTTAAGTATTATGTTCACAACTATAACGAAACTCGGTGAAATACACGGCAACACCACAGTGCAACACAGCGCAAACAAATCAAGACGGCATTTATTGGAAACAGTTGATGAGTGGAGATTCAAACCTGTTAACGTCCGCTGGAGTGCTACACTTCTAGTCCATCGCCCCCTATCAATCTTGGTCCAGAACTAAAATTAATTTCCGTCGGTTGACTAACTAGACATATATAAGCAATGATAGTACATAGCTCACTTGACTGGGTCGTAAAAAATGTGCTTAAGAATCGACCTTTATTTTATTTCTTTATGAAAATTGACATCTATAGAAGATTTTGAGGTATTTGTTTTTTGATTTCTTTCAGATTCTCTGCGGTGACCCCTCGATTAAATTCGAATGGATATCAACCACTGCAGATGAGAGCGGTTTACTTACCGATTATCACTGGGTGAGAGGAGGATCACAGACCACATACTTAACTTACATTGGAAGGACTCATTTTGAGGGCCAGGTCCAAGTCGGTCGAGTTTTCGACAGCTCCACCGGTAACAAGGGCTTGTGGGTGTGCAACAAAGCCGGAACCCAACTCAATTTCAAGTCTTTCGAATTACTAGTCTTGGCCAGATAACTAAAAACGAAAAAGTACACGATTCTCTTTCGTTAAATACTTTAGAATAAAAGCAAAGGAACGTTTTTATAAAACGTGATTGATGTATGCAATCATTCACTCACTCTTAACTTCTAAGATCATGAAAATATTAACGTGCCTGTTTGTTAAAAAAATTATAATAAATTAAATTAAAATTAAATTAAAATTATAATTAATTAATTAATTAATTAATTAAATTTTTCAACAAAAGTGACTCCATAATATAGGCGACCCAAAGAACACATGTGTTTGTACGGTTGCCTTTAACAAAGGCGGTAAGATTAATTTCCTTTTTAGAAATATGACTTAATTTCTGATTTACAGAGAGTATGCAACTTTCCTAATTCCTTGAGTATTTAAAACAAATTTCCATTTTTTCTAATTTCAGAAAATATGCGTCAGAATTAAAGAAGAACGCTTATTGCGGTGAGGCGGATAATTAGCGCGACATGACATTTCGATTCGAAGTTTGTGAAAATTGAAATCATTTACTTTCGTAACCTGTCTAAAAAAAATTAAGAGAAAATAGATTTTTTAAATAAGCAAAAAGCCTTAGTACAGGCAACCCAAGGAATACAACAGTTTGTGTGGTTGCCTATACTAAAGGCGAAAAGAATATATTTTTTAAATCAAAAATTGAATCTTTCAGAATTGATTGAGATTAAGCAGTTTTCCTTATTTTGAAATGTTTAAACAATTTTTCATTTCTTCCTGAGAAAAGACCATAATAGATGATGTACAAAAAATAACTATGTAATTTCTTTTTTAATTTTCACGTGTATTAATACAGAAAATTATGGAATTATCTTTAAAAATTGAAAACAATTAATTTTCATAATATGCCTGTTCGTCTAGAAATAGATAACAAGCAAAAACCTAAATATAGTCAACTCAATGAACACAGCAGTTTGTATGGTTGCCTATACTAAAGGCGATCAATTTTTTCCGTCAAGAAATTGACATCTATCGGAATTGACTGAGATTATGCAATTTACCTAATTTTTAACTATTCAAAAAAAAGTAATAGATGTGCAAGAAATTGCTAATTTAATTTTTTTAATTCCTAATTTAATTTTTTAAAAAATTTTCAGAAAATTATTATCTCTAAAAATTTTAAATAATTGATCTTAACAACATGCCTGTTGTTGACAAAAATTATAATTATTATAAACTGAATTTTTTTAATAAATAGGAGATCTTAGTATATGCAATCCAATGAAAACAATCGCTTGTATGATTGCCTACACCTGAGGCGGTAAGATTTTTTTTTGTTAAATATTATTTTTTCACAATTCACTGGGATTATCCAATCTTTCTTACTAATAAAAAAAATCACCTATATTAATGTAGCAAATTAGTAAATTACCTGCAAAATTATTATGTATTACCATTACATGTTTAGAAAATAGATTTTGTTAAAGGAGTAGCATTAGTGTAGGCAACCCAATCTACAAAGCCGTTTGAGATGTTTCCTACAATGAAGGCAGTAAGAATTTAAAAAAAGGAGTTTGCTTTTGTAAAAAATTTTGTTATAAAGCAATTTTCTATTTTTCCTCAATTTGTTTGTTTAAAAAATAACAAAGTAGATATTTTCAACAAAGAAGCCTTAGTATAGGCAACCTCATGAACACAGCCGTTTATATGATTGCCTATATTTAAGGCGGTAAGGATTTTTCTGTTAATTTATGCGATAGGTAAACTTTTTTATAATTCACTGAGATTTTTAACTAATTTAAAAATGATTCACCTAAATTATCTTCAGAACAGAATAACGCAGACAAAAGAACTAAAGATTAATAAATTTCTGTAGTCGTAGGGCAAAGTAAAACAATTGTCTATCGTATTTGAAATACGTCATTATTATATCGTGTGTTTCATTTTGATTTGAAAATGTAAGCCCATGTTGTGCAAGCACTTGTGTTACGTAGACAATACACGCTTCAATAAATACAATATGTAAAATGCCTATATGTTTAATTTATGAACGTGTATTGCGGCCTTGAGCAATTTGAAAACGTACGATACAACCTAAAATTTATTTCTGTTTAATCCAGAGCCTGCAGCTATTTTTAATTTAATAAGCGCCTATTGTAAATTAAATTAAGAAATTTATTTCCGTCGCATCTGGACGATTGATATAAATACGAGAAGAAAGCACCTAATAAAATTGATTTCACTTCATAATGCTGGTGGTCAGCACAATTTTGTCCGTTTTGCTTTCCTGCGCTTCCTCTGCGCTTATAAAAAATGGTACGTATGATTTTTATTATTAAATTTTTCATATTGGCTGAGGAAAGTCTTTTTCATTTATGTTTTTGTTGGTGCGTTTCTTGCAACTTAAAGATTTTGTCAAAACTTCTTACGTCCACAAAGAACTTGAACTTTTTTTTGCAATTTCAAAACTGAAACGTGTTTTCCAGACTGTGTATACCCTGAGAAAATAGGAAATCAACCGGGTGAGTTTCGGTGTGATCGTTTTACTGACGAAAATCGATTTTAATTTTTTTTCTCCGTGCAGATTATTACTGGAGAGATTATTTTGGGGAAATTCCGAAAGACGCAGTGCCTGGGGGATACGACG
The DNA here is from genome assembly GCA_958336345.1 of Dorcus parallelipipedus. Lineage (NCBI taxonomy): Eukaryota > Metazoa > Arthropoda > Insecta > Coleoptera > Lucanidae > Dorcus > Dorcus parallelipipedus. Next base: position 37,094,777 of record OY284483.1, on the reverse strand, counting down.
ATAGCGGAAACGTCACTTACATCGGACAGTTGGCAGCCGCGTTGGTTGGAATATTTCCCGGAAATTTATATCCAGGAAGGAAAGCGGCGGTGTACTGTCCGGGAAAAACTGTTACGGATGATGTATACGTAAAGGTAAATATACTAAGAAATTAGAAAAAAAAAACATACACTTCGGCCCACTGGTTTACAACAATCTCAAGTGATAAGCGGACGCAAAGGAAGTCATTTAGACAAAACATCGAGACCTTGAGTCAAGTGGTCGTTGAAAATTGAAAGTACGTAATTACTATCCCGGAGGGTAGGCAACTTAAGTGACTCCAGTGACTTAAATAAAAGGGAACCCAAATAGAGGGCGGCACTTTCCGGGGGAGTTGTAGAAAGAGCAGGAATTTTTAATACAAACAAAGGGATGTCGTGGAGCGATTATTTTGGGGCAATTCCAAGAGATGCGGTGGCAGGGGGATACGATGAGAATTTACATCGGACAGTTGGTAGCTGTATTGTTACGGGTGAATATTTCGTTAAATTTATTTTCAGTTTTTCGAGTCAGTCTGTATTGCGTAGGAACACAAGAAGACCGTTATTTGCCTACTTGCGTTTTAACATGTGGCGGCTTTAAACAGAAGCCTTCAGTACGCATCACGGAATTGTTTCTTCTCCCTCATTTCCTATATGAGTCAACTGTCTTCTTCTATCAACCCCTTATTTGCTTACCTACTCTTTAACATGTGGCGGTATTAAACAAAAGCCTTCACTACGCATCACTGAATTGTCCCTCATTGTTCCTCATTTCCTATGTGAGTCAACTGTCTTCTTCTATCAACCCCCCTCTTTACTTTGCCCGTCGATTCTGAGATGCGCCGAACCGCGGTCGAAAGGTAGGAGGCATTGGGTTCGCGTCGTTCTGTGTTGTTCCTTTTAAGTGATTCAAGAGGCCGAAAATGCCTCGTTGAATATTGGAAACGGTAATCAAGACACCGGATTTTTGAAATCGCCACCCCCTTCATTTATAAACATTTGTAATGCTTTTCGAAGTCTAATCCCGACATAGTGCGATTGTAAATATCTGGGCGTCTCAAGTCGTAACGCACGTTGTCACCAAATTTTAAATTTAATTTACTTGCCTCTTACTTACCACGGTTCGGATGACAAGCTTCTGCCGATGATACCGTATCAGCTGAGCCCCAGCTAGCAACAGTGAAGACAGGGGCGGGTTAATTAAAGGTGGTAAACTTATTAAGGGCGCCAGAAGACAATTATTCTTCAGCTAAACGTAATCGATCAGCCGACGTCTCCAATCGACCAAATCGTGCAGAAAATTGAATCAATAATAAATCAGAGGCGAGACTTTACTCACTGGTGTGCGTGAAAGTTTAAACAAGAACACACAACATAAATTATAAGCGTTTAATTAAACAATTCGAACACACAACACGTTACACAATTGCAGGAGGTTGCTTATTCACTAATAAAACGATCTGTTATTTAAATTCGCATAAAGAGGCCTTAATTCGCTCTTAAAAATGCATGCGCAATAAATTTAAATGGTTAACCTCGCGACCGATATCTGTCAGTGTACCGTCTTTGCCGTGAAGTTGGCTGTCACCACGCCATCTAGTGGTCCTGTCCGAGCCGGTGACTAGTTTGCAGCAAAATGGCGGACCCACGCTACTCGCAGAACGGCAGACTACAGCTGGAGTTTGTTGTGGCACCAAAACTCAATACAAACGGGAAACCCTCGCGTGAAAGCTTGCGGGGATTACATAAGCCTGCGCTGAAACTTGCGCCCAAACAGAAAAGCCTACATAGAAGAAATGATTTGGCTTATTCGTCGGCATACGTCGTCATATTTTACCCGAGAGAACTGGGGTCCCAGGCTTGGTAAGGAGATTAAAAACTGTCTTCAATCGATGTTCGGCGGTGTCAATGAATCTTCCGGCACAGCCGCGAATGAGTTATTCCTCCCAGAGAGCGAAAACTACGATAATTTCACAACACACGTAAATTACGTCTAACTGACACAACGCTCCGAATAAGAAAGAAAGCGACGAGATTGCAGATGGAGAACATCGCTAAAACGCCCGTAAATTACCGACGATAACCAATGACAGGCCACCTGGGAGTCACATGGTGCCTTCATAGCCTATGAATGTTAAGCGTTCATCTCACGCAGGTTTCCCCTGTAGCGATGTAAATGAAGGGTAGGGACAGTGTAGCCAACTGTGTTAAAACGCAGTTCAATGATGCCATATCGCCACGATGTTGTGGTTTTCTTTTCTTACTTATGGCCGATTTCTTCACCATACTTAACCTAAGGTTAATTTATCTAACAGTTGGAATGTGACGTACAGTTGGCCGTACACATACCACGTGTCATATTCTAACTGATAGATAAATTTAACCTGAAGAAATCGGGCTTAGGCTTTTTATTTTGGCTTCTGATTTTATTATTGCTGTTCTTGTTGGATTCGTACGTCTAATTCGAATACTATGATCATTCGCCGTTGGCCACTCAAACCTCCATGGTGATATCTGGGGCCAACCATCTTGAAGTTATCGCAAGTTCAGTTTCGACAACGACGGTTACTTCGTCCCCATACTACCATGTCTGCCCGGACTTGAATTCATCCAATCGTTGTTGGTGACTTTCGACGAGAGAGGTGGTTGGGATTAGCGACACGCCTTCTTTGTTTCAGCGGCCCTCCGTCGAATTCGATACTCTTTGGACGTCGACGACGACTCGACAGCTCACGTGTGCGGTAATTAAGATTGGAATTTTATGCGACTTCGCGCAATTGCGGTAAGGCAAGTCTTCAATTTACTTTTAAATAAAGCAACCTTTTGTTGCCCGAGGTTAGAAAATTTACGTTGACTTTGTAACGAAAGTGTAAGAAGGGCTGTGGTGAAAGTTGAACCCTTCTTACTTTGGTAGCGTCATTTTAGCAAGAAATTTAATTAAGCATATTTTCCAAAATAAGATTGTGAAAATTTAGAAAAAAACTGATTAAAGTAAAGGAGTTCGCTGCCACCACCGATGTTTTTTTAAGGAAATTCCGGGCCCTCTGATAATTAAATTACATGGCCGATTAGTAATTCTTCGGAGGAGGATCCTTTCAGGCTGGAACTGTGCAAGGGCACCTTAAAATCATAATCTATTCTACTGGAAATAAAAGTCGTGCGCTAGCTTAACGCTGAGTATATTGCGGAAATAAAGAAGGGAGGGCGATATTACAGAATATGCATATCAAATTTGATAAAATTAACAATTCCACCTACCGGATAGGGGTTCGAGCTAGCAGAGAGGACTTAGATTTATTTCCCCTTTTTGAGAACGGAGGGCTCGCTGTAACCCTTTTGAGGTGGACTCGGCTTGAAAGAGTTCTTGTCCCTTGCACTCGCTCTTTGTTAAACTCGGACCGCACCCGCACGAGGGTTGCAATTTAGATTTTTGTTAAGTTAATAAAAACAATAAAGAACAATGGGGAATATTTCGCTTTCGGGAAATGAAAGAACGTTCGGTTTCGACGATCGCTAGGCGATCATTATTATCCCGAGGCTAAGTGAACATTACAAATTACATTACAAATTCAAAATCCTCCACCCTATTTGATTTTTCTCTTGAGAGATGCTGCGCTCTCGCGGCTAATCGTTCAACTTTTGTCCAAAGTAGCAAATTTTGGGCACCGAAGTGACTTAAGTTGCCTAACGTTAGGGTGTTATTTTTCGACCAACGCTTATCGGTCCGCGTAGGCGTTAGCCCTGGTCCCACGCGTTATCGCCCATTTGTTTACCTTACGGTGATCTAAAGGGTCTTTATCTAAGAGGGCCTCTTATGTTGAGACTAACTTACTTCCAAGGCCTGGGAAAGTTTATATTAAGATTAATTTTTGAAATTCCTCTGCGGATATGGTCGAAGTAAAACTGATTTTAATTTAATAAATTCGAATTTGAATTTCCGGCCGTTTACAAAAGTCGGATCCGGATTTCGGGATTTTTAATTTGACAACCTCGTTGCGTTAATTCTTCTTTTTATTTTATTTAATTTCGTGCTTACTTATTTCCACAAATAAATACAGTTGTGCTGTAGTGGTGAATTTTATTTTATTAGTAAATACTGTCCTTTTACTTTTGGTGTTACATACGACCCATACTCGAGTCTAGCCGGTCGGGACGTGATTTTAATTTACACATCTCCACATTTGTAACCAGGTAGGTAGCAGTATACGTAAAGATAAATAAATATAAGATTAAGAAATTCAGGAAAAAAACGTAATCAATGTTATCCAAATATGTATGAGCGCAAAGGAGATGAGGGACAGCCTCTTAAAGCAAATATAATTCGAGGGAGCAAAGTTGGGAAGTTGGTACATAAAACCTTCGTCCCTAACTTCGACTCCGATTCCGATTCCAACCGTGATTTCGACTCAGACTTTGATTCGGACTCTTTTATAAATTAATACAGAAAATAAATATAGTACTTCTAATTAATTATTTATCGATTGAAAGCACTCAACATATAAACCTGTCAAAGGAAGGCTATAAAAGTTACACTAATTCTTTTTAGAGAAATGCGGTAAAAAAAATTAAATTAAATTTTAAACTTAAATCAAAGGAAATGAATTCCTTAACAATTTATTTGTACGGGAAGACTTGAAAAGACATTGAAAATGCGAAATCTCACTTCAATTTTGGTAAAACTGAACTACCTGAAGTCATCTTTGGTCACGTGATAGCGTCTTCTGGTATCCTGTCTCAATGGGTTAGACCCATTAAAGGAAAAGTAGAAAAAATCAGAAACTGACATTATTAGTGAGTTTCTGATTATTTTAAGAATTGAGAATAGGAAATGTTACGTCAATTTGGCAGAAGGGAATTACCAGTATGGAGCACCAGAAGAAGCCTTTCATCACGTGATAGCGTCTTCTAGCATCTTATTCAACGGGTTACGCCCATTAAAGAAGGAGAAGAAGAAGAAATCAGAAACTGACATTTTTAGTTACATTTAGGTACATGAATCGGAAAATTCACGAATCAAATTGCTCGACTATTACAAAAGCCATTCCCTCACACGAGAACTACCGAACTCTATCAATTATCTCAAAGGTAAAGATTTACCCACGTCACGTTCGTGAATTGTCGGCCCCTTAGAAATCGCACTGATTTATTAGGAAGAAAGGCTCGGTAACGAACAAAACAACATTCGATGCAATTTATCGATTCCCACTCCGATTCCAGTAACACGATAATTGTAATAACTGTAAGAAAGGAATAAATAACTTTTTTCCTAAATGGTGCGTCACTTGGGTTGCTTGAATTATTCAAAACACATTTAAAGTATTAAAAAAAAAGAAAAACGAATAGAAAATTATAATGACTTTAACATCTCTTCTTTGAAGATACCTTAAGTTTGTCGGGCCAAATTGGACCGTGACCGACGGGGCAAGCGCAGAGTAAGACCACTCCTCAGCGAATAAGACGCGACTGCGCTTGCGTCTGATTGGCCAATAGGCCAATCGCAGAACGGTACGGATCCCCCACCGCAGAGAGCAGGTATAAGAACGCACCGCAGAGCGTCTACAACCAGACTTCGCCTCTTTAAAAGGTTTAAGCCGGATTAACTTTAATCCTAAGTCAGAATGTGATACTTGTTATGTCGTACAGCATTTTGTGTGCCACATTCTAACTTAGGATTAATTTTAATCCTGCTTTAAACTTTTTATACAACGCAGCCTTACAGTCCAGCATATTATCCTCTCGTATGCTATTATATGTACGTCAGGATAAGCAGTTGAAACGGTCGCGGATTTGTATATAAAACAAATAGCATGTTCTGAATGTAACTATATTTTTTACATGAATAATTACAATTATGGTTCTTGTCATGGGAGTCGGGAGGAAGCTGTTTTGGAAATAAATAAATCACAAACAAATGTACACTTGTTGGGAATTGTAAACGAAAGCCAGAGACCTACCGAACAATAGGGCGGGCCGTCATAAATTCTTATCGTACTTGAGCTCGGTTCAATAGCTTCTCGGACTGACTATCATAAATCTGCCAGGCGAACTTCTAATGCACATTTGGTTTTCTTTAAAAGTTGAAATTCGACACGCATTTAAGTTCTGTAAGATAATACGTCTATTTAGAAAGTGATACTTGCAAAAAGCAGGAAATATAAAAACGTCAGAGTAATTTGAAATTTAGGAGATACAGAATTTAAGGACACGTGTGGAGCATCCCGGGTGGGCTTTGTGAAGTCGAAAACACATTCCTAGAAACTGTAGGGCGTGCATTTTGAATGCTAGACGCAATCCTATTGGCTAAAGTGTATTTTGAATTTTGTTTTCCGATCAAAGGGAGGGGCCTTAATTAGGGGCAGCTGAGAAATGAATTTTAAAATTACAGGCAGATAGCCACGCGCTTTCAAAACGATCAGTCGTATCTATTTTGCTGGGCAATTTTCTTGAGTTACTTACTGATTTCTTTGATTATTTTCACTAGAGGGTATAAATTAATTAGTCCGGTCCGTTTAAAATACCAGTGGTTTTTGAGAGGCAATTAAAATAAAATTAAATATCACGGGCGTGACGTGTAATTTGACCGCGAAGTGAATCTAAAATTTTGTGTTGTGCGTGAATTTGGATTCTGATTCCGCGGCACGGAGTTAGGTAATTTGCTTTAATTTGTATCTTATCCGTTACATAATTGGTGGTATTAAATGATTAAATTTCCATAATCTATAAATTTCAGTACTTGCTTGGTTTGTGAAATTCATGCTTAGTCTTAATTTGCATCCGAACCAAAGTTAAAGTAAATACGTTGCATCCACTTTAGTGGCGTTGATTGACCATTGTTAGATAAATTATTAAACTAGTTTGTTTGGCGGTTCTGTAATTTAAATCGACCAGAGGCAGTCAGCCGACGTTTTCAATTTATAGTGCAATTCATATACAGGGTACTTTTGTAAAATTAGTTAATCCCCTTTTTGCGATATTCTCTGGCAAGGTTGGAAACACTCAAACAAAGTGTCCTTCCGATTTGCGCATTGAAATCGATTGTTTATACCACTGGTCTAAGGCAAGTTCAGATCTGCCACTAAAACCAAGTGTGACCAGCACAAATTAATTCCCTAAATCAAGGCAATCAGTTGCATTACTAGTGCAGTAAAATTAAGAGGCCAAACCAATTCTGAATCACGTAATCATAGCCATCTTCTCAGCCAAGTTTCCATCACACCCTGTGTGTGGACCAAAGTGTAGTCTTTGTCGGGAGATCTGTGGTTAATTAGAAGTAATCCGCTCGAGACCGAAAGACCATAACTACCCATAGTAGAGTGTCGTATAAAACGGTCAAAACATTTCATTGCGTACAGGTTAGATCATCGTCGAAACAACGCAATCAGAGGTTAATTAATAAAGCGGGCAGGCACTGACCCCCCCACCTCAATAGCGAAAGTAGCGGTCGAGCCAGACTCCCCACTTCGCAGCGTTATTAGGTTATCAAAATCGGGCCATTTGCGTCTCCCCAGGAGAACTTCCCTTGAAAAACTAGCGATTACTATTGATTCCCTCGCAGATTGACCGCGGGGCGGCATTTTGTATCACATACTTCCCCAGTATCTGATTAATTAATCAATTACATTCATTAAGGAAGCACACTGTAGGCAAAACGCCCCACTGTGCACTGGTTGATATACAGAGCGTGTCTTCGAGTACGATTGGAGTGTTAAACACGAGTACCAAGATAAACATAATTTTGAAAACAAATTAATTGTTCATTTAAATTGAATAGTCAGTCTACAAATATTGTTTGGGACAAGCATAAAACCCACCAGCTGTGTAATAGGAATTAGTTAGTTCGTCACGATATTCGAACGAGAAAGCCGTTAAACGAATTCTACTGTATTTCTTATACGATCGTAATTTTTTGTGTGTGTTTCCTTTGTATGGTAATTTAAAAAACAGGGTTTTTTATACTCAGGTTTTCAGGCTGCAGAGCGCCTGGAAAACGGAGTTTTTCTCTTGATCTGCAATAAATAATTGATTAAATTTTAGTCCGCATTTTTATTTATAAGTATCCAATTCCTGCTATCTCATAGTTATAACCGTCTCACCGGGAGTAAGAACAGGTACCGACACAAGTAGAATCCGCCATAATTAACGATCACGAGCCATTTAATTATTGAAAGTTGTTTGTAAATATCACCCCGGGTTAACTCAGGTAAATTCCCGGAAGAGCCGCCGCAGGGCGTAGTGTTTGTAGGTCATTAGAGTATCAGTAGCTGCAGGTAGGAAGGCGCCTAAACGCATGACAATAGAGCAGTAAAACCCGGCTGGCCGTTTCTTGGAACCCTCTAAACGGAGTTACCCTTGGGTAATTACACATTAAATTCTGCCGACGGTAATCTTTCAGTTGCCAGTAAATTAACTTGCTAATAAATTTAAATTTGTTTGGATTCATTTATTACTTATTTAGTTGTCCATAGAGGCAACAAACAATAGTAGCACATCGGCGTGTTACACAGTTATGAACAATAATCCTTTTTTCAATAAAAGTTTAAAAGGATTTTTTTTTTCAGATTCTCTGCAGTAATCCCTCAAATAAATTCCAATGGGTAGCAACCACTGCAGATGACAGCCACTTACTTACTGATTACCATTGGGTGAGAGGAGGATCACAATCCTCGTACTTAACGTTCATCGGAAGAGCTCATCTTGAAGGCCAGGTCCAAATTGGTAGAGTTTTCGACAGTTCCGGCGACAGCAGCGTCAAGGGGTTGTGGGTCTGCAACAAAGCAGGAACTCACCTCAATTTTAAGTCTTTCGAATTACTAGTCTTGGCCAGATAATTGTAAAAAAACAAGATTTTTGTAGAATGGCTACAAACAAGTTTTTTTTTGCCTTGCGGCAAACTATGAAACATTGTATATAAAGATGGGTAATTAATTAAAAATATGTTTGAAACATTCATCATTACATCGCATCGTGTGTTTCATTTTGTTCTAAATGAAATGTGTGACCAATCGTATTATAGAATTTTTCATAAGAGAAGAGCTCCGCGTCATAAAAAAAACGCGTTGCATCATCAGACATAAAAAGCATAACTCCATTCTTTTCTCATATTCACCGCTGACAAAGAAATAATACTGAAATATTTGTCGGTTATAAATTCGTTAATTGCTGGCGCAGAGCTCAAGTTCCGTGAATTTAATAGTAAACCTTTTAATTGCATGCTATCCTACTATTCAGCATGTATAAAGTCTTAGACGTGGCTTCTTATTTTATAAAACACTTCTCCCTGTTTGTCAAGTCTCAATGAAACGATTGGTATATATCTATTATATTTTAATTACGTGAATAATTTCTCAGAAATGATTTTCTTTAAGTTAAAACAATGAAAAGTATTCGATTATATGTAAATAAACTGGGTTGAAACATTTGGCAGTCATTCATATTTTAGATATGCAGGTACGATTATTATTTATCAGTGTCACACCCGAAAAGTAGGGAAAATTTATGTGTATGTTTATCTCAATATATGTTTTTCGCGTGCGCGAAAAAGTGGTATATAAACACAAACAAACTTGCAATCTTTTCATATCCGTTGCACAATGTTGAGCGTCGCAGTTGTTCCCGTTTTATTTTTTTGTGCTACGTACGCAAGTGTTGGTATTAATGGTACTCAATTAATTTTTTTTATCGTAAGCTTGCAAATTCTAAAAGTGCAAAGAAAATTATTCAAGAGCCTGGCATTGATTAAATGTTTACAAATACAAACAAAGTTGCATTCTTTTAAATCTGTTGCATAATGTTGACCGTCCCAGTTCTTCGCGTTTTATTTTTTATTTTTTCTTGTTATTTACATATTGTTAGAATCGGTATTAAAATAATTTATTTTTATCGTGAATTTCCAAATTCTAGAAGTGCCAAGAAAATAATTTAAAAGCCTGCATTGATTAAACGTATTTAAATGAGAGCTAGCTTGCATTCTTTTAAATCCGTTGCATAATGTTGACCGTCGCAGCTCTTCCCGTTTTATATTTTTGTGCTGTTTACGCAGAGGGTATTAATTTTTTTTTTTCATAAATTTCAAATGCTGAAACCGCCAAGAAAATAATTAAACAAAATTTAGATGTCGCTCAAAAAAGTTGATAAGCAAAATTTCTGTATTTTTTTTTTTTTTTTTAGATTGCGTTTATCCTCCGAAAATAGGGTACCAACCAGGTCTGTTCTGCATGAAACAGTTGAGCTTTGTAAAATGGTAAATATCTGACTTTTTTAACGCAGATTACTACTGGAGAAATTATTACGGTGTGATACCAAAGGATGCAGTGCCAGGGGGGTACAGTGCGGACGGCAACATCACGTACATTTCACAGGTACCATCCCCGGAATTTCCCGGGTTATTCCCCGGAACTATTTACCCAGGAAGAAAGGACACCGTGGTGTGCGCGAGAAAACGAGTTGTCTTCAAAAACAACGTAAAAGTAGGTAAAAAATTACAGTCTTTTGAAAAAGTAAAAAAAAAATTGTTTATAAATTTCAATTGATTGAAGTGATGAAGACAATTTTACTAGTTTATTAAACACAATCTGTTTTAAGAAAACACGTAAATGTCTGTCATTGTTTAAATAAAATACGTAATTTAAATAATCAATAATTTAAAAAAAATTAAAATCTTACGCTATTAAATTTTTTTTTAATTAAATTTTTATGATGATTTTGCTGATAATCCGTAAATTCATATTCAATATATTTTTCAAGCTATTAAGAATGTTGTTTGGATTAAATACTGTTTTTCTTTATTATTTCTTCATATCCATTAATTTCAGTATCGAATTTATTATTATTTTTTGTTCAAACTACGTATTATTAATGCAAATAAATTTTTGACTGTCCACTTGTCCAGTAGTCAAAAATTAGAAGAGAAATAATTACTTTATTTTGTCATAAAGATGACGTGGAAAATCAAATCGAAAAAAATTCTCAACTGAAGAAAACAGGAGAATGACTTCTTTAAATAAAATAGAAGAATAAAGTACAATCTTCCACGTAGAAAAAAAAAATGTTAAATGAAAAAGGACGAAATAAATTTGGAAGAAACAAAAACAGAAGTACAAAGTGATTGCGCGGTTTTTCCCCTAAAAGAAAGCGAATAATAATAATAATTTATATTGGAGAAAAGAAAACTGGCAATAGTGGAAAAAAACTAAATTGTTCTTGAAACAATGAAAAGAGAAGAAGATGAAAAGAAACAAAAGAAAAAATAATGAAATGCGATGTTGAAGACAAACAAAAGAAAGCAGAATAGTTGCATAAGTATAGTAATTAACAATTGCTTGTGACAATTTGATTTGTAAAACGGTGAGGAGAAACAATTGACAATCGTTTCTGAACGACAAAATGTAAACCGCATTTGAAAAAAAAAACAGAAGAGAAATGAAAAGTTGAATTAACAGCCTCTTTGTGGACTGATGACAAATGTAAAAAAAGGAACACAACTTGAAAATGTTTTATAATAAAATTTACAAAAAAGAAAAACAACTGATAAACGATCATTGGCGTTGAGAGACGATATGACGGATTCGTGAATAGAAAAGGAAAAGAAAATTGACAGTTGAAGTTTTGTGCAACTTATGATAATTTACATAAATTTGGCAGAATTTTTTAAATAATTTTGTATCGCACATTGAGACACTCTTTTTATTTTGTTAATTTGTCACTTGTCAATTTTGATATAAAATTAAAACCTATTGTCCGCACTAGCCGCCATCTCGTGCGTGATAGCTCATGGGGTAGAGTATTCGTTGCTATTTGCTATCGTCGGCACAATTTACAAGTCAGAAAATACTCGTGCTATGTCGTGATTATATGACAAAATTAATGCCTTCAATTCGATTAATTATTACTAATTTTATTTACTTGCTCAAGAAACTAATTTATTATCTCACTGTCGCTCGAAATAAAATCGTTAAAAAAATTAAATTCCATATTTTTATGTACAAGGTGCGTTCAATAAGTTCTAGGAAGTCTAGGAAACAACAACACACTACAACGACGAATAAAATTTTATTTGCTTCATATTTCATTGTGTACGTTTTAAAATAAGTACCATTAACAACTCGCTTAATTTATTTTTCGTGTACGACAACATTATTATTTTCAGATTCTCTGCGCCAATCCTTCGGAAAGTTTCCACTGGATCGGCACTACCGCAAATGACAGTCACGTGTTATCCGACTATCACTGGGTGATAGGTGGAGCGACAAACTTCTCGATCTTTTACATAGGCAGGGCAACGTTCGAAAACGAAGTCTATGTCGGCAGGGTTTTCGACAGCACATCCGCGACCAAGGGGCTGTGGCTCTGTCATGAATCAGCCCAAATCAATTTTCAAACATTCGAATTATTAGTCGTATCCAGATAGTTAATGTATAATAACAAAAAATGATAATAATAACAGCTTGTTAATAAACTCGGCATAAAAATAATAATGTTTTTTGTTTTCGATTAGAAACTTTTTTTATTTATAATTATAATTTGTACGCGTGAATTTATGAAAGTAAAAAAAAAAACGTAAGGGAATTCGACTATAAATAAATTCCATTAAGAGTTGGCAACCACGCTCTCGAATAATTCAGTTTAAAATGGCGCGCAAATTGGAACGAAACGAAAATATACATTGTTGACACTCGGTCGGGGGTATATAAATAAGAAACATTTTGGAAATTTGATGGATTTCTTTGCACAATGTTGACCATCACGGTTCTATCCACTTTATTACTTTGCATTTCCTCTGCAAGTCCACCAAATGGTAAGTACACTTTTTTAACCATGAATAAAATCAATAGTGACGTCCTTTTTGAACTAACAATAGTATATGACAACCCCCAGTATATAATTTTGTGATTTCATCATGGACATGCACGTAGACGCAAACATGTTTGTTATAGATTGTATTTACCCTGAGAAGTTAGGAGGTCAAGCAGGTCTGTTTTAAGGCATTGCTGCTTAGTACTTAAAGTTAAGAACGTTTTGGTTTAGATTACTACTGGAGGGACTTTTTTGGCGTAACACCGAAAGATGCGGTCCCAGGGGGGTACAGCAAAGACGGTAACGTCACCTACATAGGGCAGTTACCATCTGCAGTACACGTCGGAATATTTCCCGGGACTTTACATCCGGGGAAAGAGGAAGCCATCTCATGTCAAGGAGAAACAGTAGCTGACGGCACATACGTGAAGGCAAGCAGAGACGCATTTTATTTGGAACTTTTTGTATCAATGGTACTTCTTAGCTTGCAAGCTTCTTTTTTTTGCTAGAAGAAGAAGAAAAAAGATCGAGGGCAGTACCAATAGATAACTTAAAATGTCATGGTTTTAGGTTCTTTGTAGCAGCTCTCTAAGTAAATTCGAATGGATGAAGACTACTGCTGATGACTTGCACTTACTAACCGACTATCATTGGGTATTAGGAGGGGGCGAAAAAACAACACCTAGTTACATTGGTCGAGCTCGTCTCGATGGTGAGGTCCAAATTGGAAGGGTCTACCACCAAGTCAGTGGCGGATCCGTTTTAATAATTTGCAACAAAGCCAGAGCTCAAGTCAGCTATCGCTCGTTCGAGTTGTTGGTCTTGCCCAGATAATTTTACCAATTTATATATTTTTTTAATTCAGAAACTATTTGTGTTTGTTTGGTTGCACATCCCGAGGTCTCAGCCAGGCTGGCAACACTGGGCTGCAATTTTGTAATACATTGTATGTCACAGTATTTTGTAAAGTGGGATTATCTAGACATAAAAATATCTAAAATTGTTGTTTTCGTTTTTCTTATCGGCGAAGATAAGCATTCGTCTGGCGAGACTTTAAATATCCATGAAAATGCTTGCTATTTTTCAGGTTGAAAATTTTTCTGATTGGCCAAGATATGCAGTGCCGTGGCCTTTACATTTTTTACATTTCTATGATTAACTTGACACATGTTTTTGAACCCAACGCTTTTGCATTCTTCACAAGTTTGTTCACTCCATTTTTTCTATGCGAATGCTTCAAGGCTTGTTTTAAGTTGTTCTAAAAAAATTGCTCTCTTTTGATTCGGTTTGAAAGTTCATTTTTGGAGAGTGCTACCTATTTTTTCGTCTTACTCGTATGACCCTGTATAAGCGTAACGAACTCTAACGATCTTGAAAAACTACTTGGGTAACATGCCCGGCTCAGTGGAGACGGGGTGGGCTACAAATAGATTGTCGGTAGCTTAAACCTGGATGTAAAGAGCGCGCCACCTAGCGTAAAATAGTCCAAGTAGGCTGGTACAGCTAGGCCTACTCACGGTACTGAAAGTAAATTGCTCAGAGGTTTATTATACTCGCACCCTTTCGCGACTTATTTCAGAATTTCTTGAGCTAATATTACTATTGGGCTGTATGTGCCCCATTAAGATTTCAGAAAATTCTATCGGTAACAAGGTACGTTGTATATGGTTTTTATCCTCAACCGTGTTTGAGGATCCTTAGTATCCGATCATAAGATCGATTGTGAATGTGAGATGATTGAATTCACGCGAGGGAACGTTTAATTCTTGCTTGAAGCTCATAGAGAACACACTTGAAAATTCTGCTAACAAAATTTAATTTTATTATTTGAAATTTTTATTACAAGACTAAAATAAATGTTTGTCGACCATTAAACAAATCATTTTATGTTCATTAAAAATTATTTAAACTTGAAACTTCTTATTTATTTTATTAAGACATCTTAAAAATTTAAACAAACAATTTTAAAACAGGAAAATAATTTACATTGGCTCGAATGTAAGTTCGCCAAATGTTAAATTATTTAAACAAAGCCAACAAGAGGATTTTAAAACGATTTTAAAATATCGGAAAGCAAAAGCGTGCAAACAAGGTTGTCTTTCCACTAAACGAGTGCATTGGTTTGTTTAAACCAAAGGAGAAATTGTTTTCTAGACGTGCAAGCACAGGAACGCAATTTGAAGTTTGGAAACAAATCAAAGGCAATCACATAAAAAAAATAAATTAATAAATTGAGATCAAAATTTTGAAAGAAGGCAAAGAAAAATTCACCGGGTTTAAAACAAAACAAAAATTCATTAGTCATTGCGTTGCCCAAGACATGAACCCAAGTCTTGACAAAAAGAGCAGAACCAAAAAAATTAAGCTGGAACAGCTAAAGTAAATTGTTGCTGAAAAGAAAATCTAAGAATAACTCGGAAAACACAACAATAATTTTTGGCCAAACAACAACAATTCTCTACTCTTCCAACTCCTCCATCACACAGCAACAAGTTGTAGTTTCATCCCTTCCGGGGGTAACCCGAAGTTCGAATATACCCTGCCTTAAGCCAATTCATGACTTTTATTGCTAATAGGGTAGACTGCGGATCTAATGCGTCCTTGCACAGTTCCAGCCCGAAAGAACCTACGTTATTAATCGGCCATGTGATTTAATTAAGCACTATAGGGTGCTACCTACCTGTGACGATAGGCAGAAGTTTATACACCGGATCGGAATATTCCGGTGTTGCCAGCTAACTTCAGTGGGACGGGGGGGGGGGGGGGTTCAAATCCAAACCGCGAAGGCCAAAACAAAATAGGCGCCACTTAATTTTTTTGTACGGGGAACAGTGAAAAATTAAGAAAACACGTTACGTCCAAAACACGAACATTATATTTAACACATATAAATTTCTTCGTTTACAAGAAAAATAAACGATTACTCAACAAGTATACATGAATACAACCGACACATGAAAGTATAACAACACAAAACAAAACGAATCCTACTTCTTCGAGTTCGAACTCCGCATAAATCTAATTAAACTAATATGAAAATAAAACAAGTTTCTTTACATATCCTAATGCCGATGACGACGTCATTTAAGTCGTTACATGAGTATACGCACGCAAAATGTCGTGCACAATCGCGGCTACTTGGAAAACACCGTACGCATATTGCTACTGATAATAATAATTAAATAGATCCGACCTGTTACACAGCATCAAATGTCCGTCGACGATAGCAGAAGTGGTCGGCAGTCACGCACTTCCGTGGATAGCCAGCCTTCCGGTCATAACCGTAGCAAGGTTACGGCGCAGACGCGATGGCGGAGGAAAGGATACTCAACGGCGTATAGCAGCGAGTCCACAAATGATCCGGGACCAACTAACGACGATTAACGCCAGAATAACTAATGTTGGAAACAACTTCCACTAATATAACTCCCAATAAAAATAACTCCCAGTAAAAAGCCTATAAACAAAAAAGAAAAGCGGACGTAAGGGCCAGAACGAGAGTAACTTTGCATAGAGAACTCACCCAGTAGTTTCAACTGAGCTGAGATAAACCACGTAACACGCGGCTTATTTGCACTTCAAATGGATCCGTCAAAGTCGGCAATTAGCCGTAGACATGCACGTACATTCCCTCGATGCACTGAGCACACACACAAATATCTAATGAAAACAACGAGCGACCCACGAGGTGGTTGGCTGAGTTATGAGCTTATGAGGTGGCGAAATAGTTCTCGTTCAACAGAGAAGGAAAGGATCTCATCGAGAGAGACACATTAGCGTTTTTCATTGGCTGATTCGCACGGCAACAGAGCGGACCAATTGTCGAAAAGGGCAGGGGTCGCGGATAATAGGCGCCGTGAAGTAGAACTTCTTTGAATCCTGACCAAACTCTCCACGTACACGCAATTTCGGCCCGAATCAAGGATGGGTTAAATTTATAAAATGAATTTGTTTATTTAAATGAGGGTTCTGTTAGTGGAAACAGGTTAAAACGAAATTTTGAGAAAATTACGCCGGCGAAATACGGTGCATTCCTACACCGAACGCAAAGCGTAAAATGGCGCGTTCCAAGAAACAATCCGGAACGTCAAAGCATGCATATACAGGGTGTGTTTAGAACAGAAATGAAAACTGAACGGTGGCAATGCATATACATGGTGTGTTCAGAACAGAAATGAAAAATGAACTGTAACAATCGTCCGGAATTCCCTTAAAATCCGGTGGTGGCAGCGCACTCCGTTACTGTAGTTTTTTTTTCTAAATTTTCACAATTTTATTTTGGTTAACATGATTAGTTAAATTTCTTGCCAAAATTGCTGCCACAGTAAGAAGGGTTAAAAACGGGGAAAGTCTTCAACTTTCATCCCAGACCCTTCCTACAACATTGTTATTTATATTTCCATATTGTTAGTTTCACTTTTCTTTTGTTTATCTTTTTTTACTGCACTCATACAAGCTTCATATTAATTGTAATATTTAAAAAAAGCTTCTTCTTTTCGCTAGTTCTGATTATTTTAAAAAGTGTAGGAGGCACTTTATTTTGACCGTTTTTGACATATTTACGAGCGAATGTAAATGAAGGATCAATCATGAAATTAAAGTAAGTAAAGTAAAGGACGTGAGTGCTATCAGAAAGGTGATTACAACTAGAAAAGAAAAGGGGAAGTAATAACAAATACAATCAGAGCAAGGCGGAAGATGAGATGGATTGATGAAATAGTTTAGTTTTATGCTTAAATATTGAAAGTCTTTCCCAAAGTTAAGGGTTTATAAACTATGCGTCAAAAATAGAAACTTTTAGCATTAACTTGACCAGAAATGTAAATTTTATTGCGAAAAAATATATAAATAAAAATGAACATTGCAGTTTTTATTAAATCACTTGTCGAGTGTTTTTCCCATTTTCTCCCAAATGTCATTATTATTTTATGAGGCCAGGGCCAGTGAAAGTCCAAAGAAAACAATCTGAAAATATTTAAGCAGGTGTGAAGGTCAATGTCAAACAATATTTAGATCACTCACACCCGAGCTCATGCCTTATAAATAAAAGGAGGAGCTTTTTCAGTTTGCACGATTTTCTTTCAAAATGTGGACCACCGTAATTCTCTCCATTTTGTTCCTCTGCATTTCTTCCACTACAGTAATAAACGGTACGCATAATTTTCTTTAACTAAACTTTATTAATTAGAGTGATTAGACACTAAAATGTAACCCTGTCGTACCCATTTATTTAACAATAGCCAAATAAGTTTTAATATTATTGTATCGACACTCCTCTCCACACCTTAAAAAGCTTGGAGTTTTTATGTTTAATTTATAAAAAAAAAAATGCATTATTATTTCTACTTGTGACATGAACGTTATCGATTTGTTGCAGATTGTGCTTTTCCAGAGCAAGTAGGAAACCAAGCGGGTCTGTTTTAAATTGTTTGAAACCTGGCGTTTAAAGCTAATTTTTTTTTTGCGTAGATTATTACTGGAGGGAATATCGAGGAAAATTACCAAGAGATGCAGTGCCTGGAGGATATAGCAAAGAAGGTAACATTACGTATATTGCACAACTGCCTTCCTCAAAATTTTATGGAGTAGTAGCTGGAAATATATATCCAGGACAGCAAGAAGCTATGGTGTGTCCAATAAAAAGATTCATCAACGGGCAATACGTAAAAGTAAGCAAAAAAAGCATAGTCTCCAAATTCTAAACTTATTCATCAGTTAGGTACACTTAGCTAGGCTTTTCACTAAAGTTCTAGCATTTAGAATAATTTAACTATTTAGTAGAAAAAATAGTATGTTTAAGGCTAAGGCTTAGTATAGAGTAGGTACATACTTCAAATTAAAAAAAAAAACTTTTAACCTCTAGCTATGTACTCTTCTGCTGATGAGACTTCAAGTAGGTATGCTTGTACTGCAATCAAAGCCGACTTTCATCAACTATGAAGCTTCAAACCTACTTTTTATGTTAGCTGTGTCTAGGGGTTTCTTATCTTCTTGAGGTGATTTATGGCTTCGCAGGTTAAAAGTCGCTAACTAATATTTAGTAAGTAGTGATGCCATCACTTGATCTTCAGTAAATGCTATTAGCGCACTATCATTGGAAAATGTCGCAAAGGTGGTTGTTGACACAACTGTCAATTTGATAAAGAATTGGTGCTAGCTCACTGCCATGTGGTACTCCAAATTGGATTAATTATAGTCTTCATTATATAGACCATGAAACTATCTCCCATTTCAAAATGTCTTGCTTTCAGATACTTTGCAGCAACCCTCAGAATAAGTTCGAATGGATCTCAACCAACGCAGATACTAGTCACTTACTCAACGACTATCACTGGGTAGTAGGAGGGGTGGAGATACCAACAGCATTAACCACTTACATCGGTCGAACTACCTTCGAGGGTGAGATCCAGGTTGGCAGGGTCTTCGATAGTAAGTCACAGTACAAAGGCCTGTGGCTGTGCGACAAAACCGGAAATCAAGTGAACTTTCTGTCCTTCGAGTTGCTGGTTCTACCCAGATAGCTGCAAGAACCTCTTTTCATTAAATCTAATTTTAAACACAAAAATACCCACTTCATTGTAACACGCCCACTAATAAAACCCTTGTTTGTTGACTGTTACGTACAAGTAAATAAGCAATAAAAATGTACAAACAACCACAACTTAAAATTTATTGCTTAAGAAATGACTGTCCAGACCGTTTACCTAGATTCCCGAGAAAAAGGCCATCCAGATGTTCTACTGCAGCTGTGCATGCGTCCTTAACTACGCTACCTGCTTACTGGCTTTTACTTGCCGGCCGACGCTAGCGGTTAATATCTACGAATTGGGTCACGTTTGAATGGCCTTTGCGGGGATCCACTCTAATTAATAATACTTTTGATTATGGCTCGTGATCGCTGTGAATAGGAAACTACGTCGTGATAACCCGTTCTTTGGTGCGAGCAGTAAATAACTCTTCAGAACAAGACTTTAAAATAAAACGCAACAATTAAATTTAATTATTTATTGAAAAAAAAAGGGAAAAACTCCTGATATCTGCCTCTGTGGGGTCAGATATCGTAAGCGTTTGAAAACAATGCAACTAACCAAAAGTTACGATTTTCAGAAAGTACAGTATAACTCGCTTAACAGATTTCGCTTTCTAATGTCAGCGCTATCGACTTTCTTTCGATTCACACCGTTGGTGGTTTGACGTCTACCCAGATATTTGTTAGAGAGCTCTGCTCCTTAATTAGATTTAAAATTAATTGAATTTCAATTTAGCTCGAGTCATGGTACAAGTGTTCGTCACTTCTGATCGTACTCTAAGACTTCTTCTGTTTAATAAACCAACGCACAATGTGTCACAGTGGGACTACAGTGTACTTAATTAATGGAGTTAATTAATTAATTAATCAGATGTTCTGGAGAAGGATGTGATACATAATGACGCCTTCGGCGATCAATTTGCAAGTACATCAGTAGCAATCACCTGTTTTTCAGGGACTCCCGTGGGAGGTGTTGGATACCTATCTCTAGCTAACCTGATTAATAAGGTGGAGTGTAGTGAGCCGATACTACTGCTACTCCCCCACCAGAGCGTTAATTGAGGTCGAAATAGTAGGAGCTTCTCGACTACTTTCGCCTTGCTTCGAGCGCAGTACTTTGTACCCGCCTGCCTGGATTTCAGGTCCCTCTGTTTGTCGCTCTTTCGACGTCTAACCTATCTAATTAATTTATAACGCAAGAAATCAGTTTTCGTAGAAATAATTACGATTTTTGTTTTAAATTTGAAAATTTTTTGTTTATAATTTTAATTTGTACCTACGCGTGAATTTGAGAAAGTGCAAGAAACGTAAAGGAATGCGATTATAAATAAATTCCATTAAGAGTTGGCAACCACGCTCTCCAATAATTCAGCTTAAAATGGCGAGCAAATTGGAACGAAACGAAAATATACATTGTTGACACTCGGTCGGGGGTATATAAATAAGAAACATTTTGGAAATTTGATGGATTTCTTTGCACAATGTTGACCATCACGGTTCTATCCACTTTATTACTTTGCATTTCCTCTGCAAGTCCACCAAATGGTAAGTACACTTTTTTAACAACGAATAAAATCAATAGTGACGTCCTTTTTGAACTAACAATAGTATATGACAACCCCCAGTATATAATTTTGTGATTTCATCATGGACATGCACCTAGACGCAAACATGTTTGTTATAGATTGTATTTATCCTGAGAAGTTAGGAGGTCAAGCAGGTCTGTTTTAAAGCATTGCTGCTTGGTACTTAAAGTTAAGAACGTTTTGGTTTAGATTACTACTGGAGGGACTTTTTTGGCGTAATACCGAAAGATGCGGTCCCAGGGGGGTACAGCAAAGACGGTAACGTCACCTACATAGGGCAGTTACCATCTGCAGTACACGTTGGAATATTTCCCGGGACATTACATCCGGGGAAGAGGAAGCCATCTCATGTCAAGGAGAAACAGTAGCTGACGGCACATACGTGAAGGCAAGCAGAGACGCATTTTATTTGGAACTTTTTGTATCAATGGTACTTCTTAGCTTGCAAGCTTCTTTTTTTGCTAGAAGAAGAAGAAAAAAGATCGAGGGAAGTACCAATAGATAACTTAAAATGTCATGGTTTTAGGTTCTTTGTAGCAGCTCTCTAAGTAAATTCGAATGGATGAAGACTACTGCTGATGACTTGCACTTACTAACCGACTATCATTGGGTATTAGGAGGGGGCGAAAAAATAACACCTAGTTATATTGGTCGAGCTCGTGTCGATGGTGAGGTCCAAATTGGAAGGGTCTACCACCAAGTCAGTGGCGGATCCGTTTTAATAATTTGCAACAAAGCCGGAGCTCAAGTCAGCTTTCGCTCGTTCGAGTTGTTGGTCTTGCCCAGATAATTTTACCAATTTATAATTTTTTTTAATTCAAAAACTGTTTGTGTTTGTTTGGCTTTACATCCCGAGGTCTCAGCCAGGCTGGCAACACTGGACTGCAATTTTGTAATACATTGATTTTGTAAAGTGAGATTATCTACACATAAAAATATGTAAAGTTGTTGCTTCCATTTTTCTCATCGGCAAAGATATACTAGCCGTCTGGCGAGTCTTTAAATGTCCATGAAAATGCAAAGTTGCTCTTTTTCAGGTTAACCATATTTCTTATTGGCCAAAATATGCAATGCCGTTGCCATTTATCACTGGCGATTCTTTTTTTTAAATTTTTGTATAATTCCCTTGATACAAGTTTTTGGACCGAACACCTTTGCATTCTTCACGGGTTTGTTCACTTCATTTGTTTAACTTGGTCTTAAAGTTGATTCAATGCCGCGAATTAAATTTAAAACCAGGAAAACAATGTGTAGCGCGATGAGTAGTTCCATCGACGAAGGTGTAAGTAAGTTTGTTTATTATGTGATGTTATGTAATTTTTGACAGAGAAAAATATATAGAAGTTTTCTCCTTAAAAGTATTATTTTACTTTCTCACATACTTGAAATTGTCCGAATAACTTTTATAACTGTGTTATAAATGTTTTTTTATTTCACATTTTTGGCGCTCTTTGTTGGGATGATTTGCAGAAATTACAGAGCTCAAGTCAGCTTACTAAACTATTTCTTAAGTATTTTGCCTTTTAATTTTAAAATGCCCCGCTGATTCGAAATAGGCCTTGCCAATGTATCTTGGCCTTGCAATTAATCACAGGAGGTTTTTAAATCTAAACTCACTTGTGCGTTTAGGGTAGTGGCTCAAATACAAAATGGCTAAAATAATAAGTAAAGTTCATTTTTTATTTATATGCCGATCGTATAGATCTGAGTTAAGAAAATATACGACGAAATGACATGACAAAAGCCGCAAGGTCGTTTCACGAAAGTTAAAAGCTATATAAAGTTCTTTGACTTATCGATCGATTGGCATACAGTAAAAAAATTACCTGTACCTACTTTAATTGCAAACACAGAATAATTACACTAGACCAAAGGCTACTCAAAAATATTGTACCCGAATGTACACTTATTTAATTGATACTACAGTAAATGACATCAACTAATTAACGGCCCAAGATCTGTCGAAAATTCGCTCTTTAAGAAATGCAGAGTCACGCAACAATTAATAAAGTCAATCATTTCACAACGGGTAGGAGGAGTACGCCGACATTGCTTTCCTTTCTGAACTTCCTTTTCGTCAGGCTATATCCGGGCCGGAATCGGAAGAATAGATTCAGGCCAGGGCAAACGAAATCGGAGCTATACTCAAGAGTAACACTTAGAAATTAGTGAAACGTCAAGAAAAACGTGGCTTCGCGCCGTGAGGAGTCGCTTCATACTTCGCAATAAATACGGCATCAACGGGACTCTAGAAAAGCGAAAGGCAAGGGTCATCGTCAGAGGATTTTCACAATGGCCGGGCAGAGGTTTCCATGAAACTTATGCTCCAGTGGCTCGATTGAGCTCCATCCGGCGATTAGACAAAGAATTGTGCGAATTAGGAGCAACTCCAACGAAAGGAGATCCATATTTTTACGTAACTATGTAGAAAGAACAACGACCTCATGATTATAGTGGTATACGTAGACGACATTTTGTTTATGTTCTGCAACCTTGAACAGATCAAGTGCTTTGGAACAAACATTGGAAGAAGATTCGACGTGAAGGATATCGGAAAATTGAAACGATCCCTGGGCACGGATTTTTTAGAAGTTAGTGAAGGCATAAAAGTTTATCAAAAAAAACCTATATTAATGATCTATTGCAGCGGTTCGGAAATCAGTATCGACCCCTCTCGACGTCAGTATGAAGTTGACAAAAGGAAATTCCTGGACAGAAGCCGATGTGTTACGTTTCAAAAGGCCCGAGTTATGTACGGTCATTATACCTGGTCATCGGCCCAGCCAACAGGACGCGCATCAGCATTTTTGCGTATATAAAATTAATTGCTCATGTAAACATTTTCAGTTATTACAGTAATTCCGTGTAGCTAAAATCGCTGTCGGTTTATTTTGTGATTTCTCATTAAAAATTGTTTTTAAAAATTCTTTTGAATTTTCCAAAAACATAAGTGGCGCAGTCAGTAGGATAGTTAAAGCCCTTCGAAATCAAAATCTTTCGAGACTTTTGTTTTAACAATTTGTTAACTATCGAACTTTGTCCGCTCTCGGGTTAGTGCGAGAAAGTGATATCTAAAATCGATACTCCGCTCGTGTAAAGTAACAGTGAGAGCAAGAAAAGAAAAAGGAAAAGGAAAACTCCAAGAAAGGACCGAGTTGCCGAGCATCGAATTCTGCTACGGACCGACCAGAAGGAAAAGCATGAAATTTTGCATACTGCTTCTGTTGTAAGTGACTCATTCCTTTATTTCCGCAATTATTACCACGTTACTATCATTCAAACAAACATTTCTACGAAACCTTATATTTTAAACAAAACAAATCAAAATGCCTAGTGTAGCTGATATCACGAGAAATCATTTAGAAGTAATACCAAAATATAGCGGAGACGCGACGACGTTACCTATTTTTATTTCCGCTTGCGAATATTTGTTAAGTACATTTTGTAACCGCGAAAACCCAGATGATCCAATTAACGAATATTTACTTCGCCTAATTATCGCCAAATTAGAAGGTAGGGCTCTTCTACTAATAGGTAGTAGAGAACAAACAAGTACTTGGGGAGAATTAAAAGATCTTCTGCAACAATATTTTGGAGATCAAAGGGACGAAAGGTGTCTAGCCAGAGATTTGCAAGATTTGAAACCTATGAAGGGTGAATCTCCGTATAATTTCGGAATGAGATGCCAGGACGTCCGCAGCTTACTCCTTGCCCTATTAAGAATTTTCGAACCCAGCGTCGAAATAAGAATAATTAAATCACGAATTTACGACGACGTTGCCTTGCAGACTTATCTACGAGGATTACCCGAAAATTTACGAAACCTTGTGAGACATCAGAAGCCAAATAGTTTAGAGAAAGCGATGAGCCTTGTTATCGAAGAAGAAAATTTTAATTACACATTAAATCGCAGCACAACACTCAACGAACAGCGCAATTATAATCCGGTTCCAAAATTCACTCCAGCATCACCCAAACCTCAATTTAATTTTTCTAATTCGCCAAATCAATTTCAATTCCGGTCACCTAAACCATCGCATTTTCCTGAACCAGTTAATAACATCTTTCCTAAACCAGTAAATAATTTCTTTCCCAGGCCTGTAAATAACATCTTTCCTAGATCTGTAAATAATACTTTCTCCTCAAATGCAACAAGATTTAATCCTGTCCAAAATAGTCCATTCAGACAACCCGTAACCTCTCCCATGCGATTTGGAACTCAAACGAATCAGGCCCATCAGCCGAATCAGAATAGACACAATTTACCGGAACCTATGGACACCAGCTCCGGAAATACAAGAATATCAAGAAACCTGCCGAGGATTAACGCATCACCGCAGCAAAATAAGCATTGGATAGCCGAGGAATTATTTTATCAAGAAGATCCGGAACAAGAAGAAACCAACAACTATAATGATTATGGTACCGCACAGGAAACAATAGATGGAATGAATGAATACGCAAACGAATTTTATGCCGAACATCCAGAGCAAGAAATGCACGAAAATCAGGATTTTCCCGAGGGTTTGAGTACAGACACCCCGAGATAATTCAACTACATAACACGACAATTATTAAATTACCTTACATAATAATACCGGAACTTAACGCTAAATTTATGATAGATATCGGATCGAGCAAGACACTTATTTCGCAAGAATTAGTAAAACAAAATTATTCAAAATTCGTGTACGAAGAACCCTTTTTGATTCAATCAGCGCATTGTGTTTCTCAACATAACTACGTAGCCAAAATTCCCTTGCCGAAATTATTTAAAACACCAGAAGAGCATAAATTTTATATTTTTAATTTCAACAATAAATATGGAGGTTTGATTGGTACCGATTTACTAAAAATATTAGAAGCCAAAATAGATTTTAAAAATAGAAACTTGCAAACTAAAAATGCAACTATTCCAATTTATTACGACGATCCGAACGATGAACTAGGAAGACACCGGAAGCCATACGAAACCGCGACTTGTTATCAGTTGACACTGCAACCAAGGTCAAACACCGTAATAAAACTCCCAGTTGACCTAAGTAATGGTGTAGGTTTGATGAACCATATTAAGTTCCCGTCCGGTGTTGAAATTCCAGAAGCGCTTATTTATATAAAAAATAATTATGCAATTACAACTGCAATTAATCCCAAAGAAAATACCGTCACAATTAAAATTCCGAAACCGATTAAAGTTGAACCCTTTGACACAAATGAATTAAATAATTACGAATTAATGGAAACTGACGCTTTAGAGGAACGAGCATTAGATCAAGCACAGCGAGAAAACTTATTAAAATTACGTCTGGACCATATGAACGACGAAGAAAGCAGCGCAATAAAGAAGCTTTGCCTAGAATTTAAGGACATATTTCACAATGACAACATTCCCTTAACCTTCACGAACGAGATTAAACATCACCTGAATTTAAAGGACGAGAAACCGATTTATACTAGGGCATATCGACAAGCTCCAATTCAGAAACAGGAAATAGCAAGTCAAGTTCAATCACTTCTACAACAAGGAATAATTCAGCCAAGTGTTTCACCATGGTCGTGCCCGGTTCACATTGTTCCAAAGAAAATGGACGCATCGGGAAAAAGGAAGTGGCGCATGGTGATTGATTATCGGAAGCTGAACGAGAAGACGGTTGACGATAAATACCCATTGCCTAACATCACAGACATATTGGACAAATTAGGAAGAAGCCAGATATTTACTACGTTGGATTTAGCCTCAGGATACCACCAGATTGAAATGGAACCGGAAGACATCTCAAAGACAGCATTTTCGACCGAGCAAGGACACTATGAATTTAGAAGAATGCCGTTCGGTTTGAAAAACGCACCAGCGACGTTCCAGCGAGTTATGGACAACATTCTGAGGGGCATACAAAATGAATATTGTTTAGTGTATCTGGACGACGTTATTATTTACTCAACTTCGTTACAAGAACATATCGAGAGATTGCGAGCAGTTTTTGAGAGATTACGAAAGGCCAATCTAAAAGTGCAATTAGATAAATCGGAATTCATAAGAAAGGAAGTAGCATACTTAGGACACGTTATTACACCGAAAGGAGTTAAACCCAATCCAGATAAAATTCGAGCGATCGTAAACTACCCCATTCCAAAAACTTCAACGGAAATTAAGGCATTTTTAGGACTTTTGGGATATTATAGAAGATTCATTCAAAATTTCGCGAAATTAACTAAGCCTATGACTAGATACTTGAAAAAGGGAGCAAAAATCGAATTAACGCCTGAATACGTAAAATGTTTCAATCAGTGTAAGAAAATATTAACAAACGATCCGATTTTAAAATACCCGGATTTCAGTCAGCCATTTATCCTTACGACTGATGCATCGAATGTAGCATTAGGTGCAGTATTATCACAAGGAGAAATTGGAAAGGACAAACCCATTGCTTATGCATCTCGTACACTATCGGACACAGAATCCAAATATAGCACGATTGAAAAGGAACTTCTAGCGATTGTGTGGGCAACCAAATATTTTAGACCATATTTGTACGGACAAAAATTCAAAATTTATACAGATCATAGACCTTTAGCATGGCTATTTAATTTAAAAGAGCCCAACTCAAAATTAACAAGATGGAGATTGCGTTTGCAGGAATTTGACTATGAAATCATTCACAAGCCCGGTAAGCAAAATGCCAACGCCGATGCATTATCACGTATACAAATAAACGCGTTAGAAACGGATTCAGTAATAGTCAACCCCGATGAAGAATTAGACAAATTACTACAAGAACTGGAACAACCGTCCACATCAAGAGAAGTTAATACGCCAGAACTGGAAGAAGTAATTCAAAATTTATCAGCACCATCAATTGAACAGTCAAGGATTAGTGACGACGAAAATTTATTAACAATAGATTCTACGGACACTACAGAGCCAACACAAAGTATCGAAATTTTAAACGAAGCCATTGATTCGAAAACAACACAGGTACACATTCAGGAAACTCTTACAAATAAATTAATATGCGAAATCAATAAGAATAAAAGCCAAACAATTTATAACGTCAAAATACCCAAAAATCGACAGGAAAAACAAATTTTAAAATTCATCAAGGAATTCATGACAAAAACTAAAACGTATCATGTATATTGCAACGATGAAATATATAAATCTCTCTGCACGGTTTACACGAAACATTTGTCAAATAATGGACCCAAAATAATAAGATGTACAGAAAAATTAATTGTAGTTAATGATCAAGACGAACAGGAAAACCTCATTCGTAACTATCATGAGGGTAAGACAAATCACAGAGGAATTATTGAAACTTTAAAACAGCTGCAGCGAAAATATTATTGGACCAACTTAAAAGAGAGTGTTACTAATTACATCAATCAATGCGGTATTTGCAAAGTTAGCAAATATGAGAGAAATCCTCCGAAATTAACATTAATGGTAACCGATACGTACATGCGACCGTTTCAATGTCTACATGCGGACACACTTTCTGTAGGAGCTAGAAATTTTCTAACCATTGTAGATGCTTTTTCAAAATTAGGCCAAGCCATGGAAATTAGCGGTAAAAACGCAATTGATGTGACGAATGCCTTCACGGAATATTTTAGAATGTACGGCACCCCAGAAAACATAACTTTAGATAACGGAACCGATTTTAATAACGAGACTGTAAAACAACTATTAAAATTGCATAAAATTGAAATTCACTTTATTACTCCGCATAATCCAGAATCGAATGGAATCATAGAACGGTTTCACTCGACGATCATGGAACATTTACGGATGCTGAAGGAACAATACAAAGAACCCATCGATCAATTAATGAAGTATGCGATCATTGCTTACAATAATACGATTCATTCGGTAACGAATAAAACACCAAATGAATTAGTATTTGGACACATTCATAATAGGAATATATTTGATTTAGACTACACCCATCAGCGTTATCAGGAATACATCGATTCGCATAAGGAGAAGAACTCTCAAGATAACATGAAAACGTTAATGAAGGAACAAATCTCGTTAACAACCACAGCCATCGAACGCTTTAATAAAACAATTAAAGGGTTGATCAGTAATCAATTAGTTATTCAATCACGGATAATGCAATTGGAATACACAGTGAACAATACAAAATTAGAAGACGCTAAAATCATGACCCTACTCACTTTTAATACTGTTTATGATCAATTATTTATGTCCGCGAGTGTGATGCAAGAATTACTAGATACATTAGAAGAGGCGATTACATTCGCAAAACTCAATACTATGCACACATCTATCGTGGAACCCGATAATTTAATACAAGAGCTAAAATCTGTTCAACAATGGTTAACAGAGACAACAAAATTTCCATGCGATATAAATGAAAATAATATTAAATTTCTCGAAGACAGTATAGAAGTGAAAAGCTACACGAAAGGTAATTTGATTGTATTTGTTTTATTGGCACCCCTCGTAGAAAAGCAACCCTATGAATATTATCATTTATATTCCTTTCCTGTAAATATGCATGAAAACATTTTCCAAATCATAATTCCTCAATATAAATACCTAATTATACATGAGTCGAATTATGCAGTAGAGAACGAGAAATGTCAAGAAATAACAAATAATCAATACCTATGTCACTCGTTAAATGTGAATAGAATAACGCAATCTGCACCATACGTAGTTCAGTTGATTCAACATACACAAAATTACAGTCGTTGCTCTCCCGAGACAATTAAATTAAAAGATAACAAAATTCAGAAAATCCGCAGCGATGAATGGTTGTCGATATTTCCATACGAAACTGTCGTAATTAAACAGTGCGAAGATCAAGAAAGCCGTGAAACCCTTCATGGAAGTTACGTAGTTAAACTACAAGAAAAGTGTAAAATCAAGATAGAAAATTTGGTACTGCAATCGCATCAAACAACATACCAGGAAATCAATATCGTCAAGCTGCCGAAGATAGAAGTTAATCGAAGCCAATCAAGAGATAAAGAAGAATTCAGCCCACTGCGATTGGAACACGTAGATCTCGACGATGTTCATCCACTGCTAAGTCAACTTAAGAACCTAAGGCATCAAATCGACACCAGCCCAAAATCTGTACATTTTTCCGCAAGTGTTTGGACAATTTTACTGTATTGTTTTCTAATAGTAATATTTATTTGTTACATCATCTATATAAGGTGGAAATGTCTTCATCCAAGTAAGGCGCCCAATCCAGCTGCATCAAGTATCCCCCTGGAAGAAATTGGAGTGAAGCCAACGCCTCGGACAGCCCTCAGCTTCACGTCTTAAGGGTGGAGGAGTTATGTACGGTCATTATACCTGGTCATCGGCCCAGCCAACAGGACGCGCATCAGCATTTTTGCGTATATAAAATTAATTGCTCATGTAAACATTTTCAGTTATTACAGTAATTCCGTGTAGCTAAAATCGCTGTCGGTTTATTTTGTGATTTCTCATTAAAAATTGTTTTTAAAAATTCTTTTGAATTTTCCAAAAACATAAGTCCCGCTACGAAAACGTGGCAACAGCGCATCGTTTGCCCCGTCTCGATTCGCTTGACAACTCAGTACGCAGGGTTGAAATTATCGATCGATATACGGAATCACGATAGCTGATTTTATTGGATAAGAGGCATCACGTCATTTTTGACCTCTTCACGCATTGGCTAATGCTTATGTCAGGCGCGCGTCCTCAGACGATTCACTTCTCGTTCGATCTTGGTGGTATAGCGTGTGTGTTTGTTAATTTATCGAAGCCCTTGCTTGAATTTAAGAACAGTTTATCTACGGCTTTGCCAGAATTTCCTAGTGCACCATAGTACGAGTTTTGGGGTATTTTAAACCCCATACCAAGCTTGGGAATCTTCGAAACCCAAGTAAAAATAAGCGAATTGTCTGACGCCATTTTGGACGCTAACGAACTTTCTTTCTTTCCCTTCAGGCTTCTATTCTTAGTTCTACGAGTAGTTCGAGTTCTAATTGAAATTACCTTTCCGAGTTTTTGACTCAGTACGAGTCGTTCTCTTCTGCGAGCGTTTTGCGCTATTTCGAGCAACTTGGTTCAGGCATTTTACGGACCCCTAACGAAAAGTAGGACCGCCCTGCAAATGCGGTCTGATCCAGCTCACCGGCGCGGCGTTGGAGACAACCTCCTACAGGTGGCCTTGTGGCTGCCAACTTCACACGCTTGCTTAAGTTGATAGACGATCTCGACCGTGCTTTGCCGGTAATTTCGTGAGTTATTTATTTGTTTTATTTTGAACTTGAAATCTTTGACTGGTTTATGCATGCCCTTTTCGGAGAGCGAATTTCAGCTAAACGCAGTGTTGCATTTGCAGATTTAAATCATTAATGTAAATAAAACTAATAACCATAGATTTATCGAAAGCTGCGTCTTTGAATAAACTTTGTCTTGAATAATCACATGTTTAACCTAGTGTAATTTGTTTCTCGCATTTTCTCGTTAATTTGTTATTCAATAAAACTTGAATTAGTCGACTTTAATTGTGTGTTTATGTTACCCACCTTCACGCACCAGTGAGTCAACTTTAGCTTCGAGTTTTGTTTTGGCCTTCTGCACGACTAAGTCGGTTCGGGGACGCCGACGAGGTCTTTATCAATCAGCTGAAAGATACAGCACAGACACAGCAGAAAGATACAGTCAGGTTAAAAGTTAATTTGGTGACAGATGGTTTAAAGTTGGCCTATCGAGAGCTGGTAGGAGCTTTGCTTTACCTTTCAGTGGCGACTCGTCCGGATGTGGCCTATACCGCAATCCTACTCGGCCAATTCAACGACTGTTTCGACAAAACACACTGGATCGCAAGGGAACAGTGGACCTTGGTATCACTTTGAGGTATGGCCAGGGCAACTCGGAGGGTTTTGCAGACGCAGATTGGGCCGGACCCGTCCACGATCTTTCACGGAATATGGATTTTTAATGAATGGAGGATACATTTCGTGGAATTCAAGAAAACAGAGAAGCGTGGCTTTATCATCAACTGAGGCCGAGTACATGGCTCTCTGTGAAGCCTCGAAGGAAGGTGTACATCTTTTGCGGGAGCTTCAGATCGACATAGATGTTGCCAGATTGTTGAGCGATTGCTTTGGAGACCAAAGGCTTTCGTCTAATCAGTATTCCATGCTCGGACGAAACATATAGACATTCGATACCACTTCGTTCGTGAGGTCATCGACGCAGGTGTTATCGACCTTCATCATTTGAACTCGGATAGAATGCCAGCTGACGTTTTGACTAAAGCCTCTCTAAGGCGGACACCGACCCTGACCAGCGAACTATCTATCAAAATTAAATAGTAATAATAATAACGTTTCCCATCTATCTAGATTAAAAGTTTATCCAAAGGGTCCCTCTGTTTGTTTCTTGTTCACACAAGCATCATATTAATTTTGATATTAATAAAAATTTCTTCTTCTTCTTCACTAATTTTGTTTATTATAAAAAGTGTCTTTTCCAAAATGTTTTTGTTTTATGTGGTCGTCGTTTCAGTGCTGACTGTTGTTAAGAGTTTTAAGAGTTAAATTATGCATCAAAAATTGAAACTCTTCAGCGTTAGCTTGGCCAGAAATGCTTAGATGTTTATCTAAATATAAATTTTATTGCGCGGGCGAAAAGGTATATAAATAAATATGAAATTTCAGTTCTTATTAAATCACTTGCATAATGTTGAGCGAGAATATTTAGATCCCTCACACCTCAGCTCATCTTTTCAGTTTGCACGACTTTCTTTCAAAATGTGGAACACCGCAGTTTTGTCCGCCTTGTTTCTTTGCTTTTCTTCTGCCGAAATAAGAAATGGTATGTACACACTTTTCATTAATTAATTTTTATGGATCACACCAATGCTAACGTTTACAGCACTGAACTGTCCATGTAACAATGCCCAAAATTATTAAATTTTTGCAGGTAGGTACAGTAAATAATGTAGAGAGGGGCGTTTATATCAAAACAAACTTGTCAATTTACCAAAAAAAAAAAAATGTTAATTTCTTCACGATTTGTTCCAGATTGTGTTTATCCAGAACGAGTAGGAAACCAAGCAGGTCTGTTTGAAACTGTTTCAAATTTGGTGTTTGAAGCTAAAGCTTTTTTTGCATAGATTATTATTGGAGGGAATATTTGGGAGTAATACCAAGGGACGCAGTGCCAGGAGGGTACACCCGAGATGGTAATACCACATACATTGCACAATTGCCTTCCTCAAAATATTTTGGAACGTTAGCCGGAAATATATATCCAGGTCAGAACGAAGCTATGGCGTGTCCAGTAGAAAGATTCGTCAGCGGACAATACGTAAAAGTAAGTAAACAAAGGCAATTCATTTTTTTATACATGCATCGATTTTGTATGACATCTCCAGTCAAAGCAGAGGTGGCGAAAATATTTAGTAAGTAATTACACTTCCGGTTGTATTAATTGTACTAATATTTCAGATACTCTGCAGCAATCCTAAGAATAAGTTCGAATGGATAGCAACCACCGGAGATACCAGTCACTTACTCAGTGACTATCACTGGGTGAAAGGGGGCGTAGAGTTACTACCAAAAACAGTAGAAACCAGTTATATTGGTCGAGCTACTTTGGAGGGCGAGGTTCAAGTTGGCAGGGTGTTCGAGAGTAAGTCAATTTACAGAGGCCTAGTGCTATGCAACAAAACCGGAAATCAAGTGAACTTCCAATCCTTCGAGTTGTTGGTTCTACCCAGATAGTCTTCTGATTAACCTAGTTATAAAAAAAATATTTCATGTGAATGATTTTAAGATGTAATAGGTACTTGAGTTAACAGTTAAATAAATTTAATCTGCATTCGACTTTACGTAGGCATTATTATACTGACCCACAAGTTTCTTTAAAACAAGAATACTATAAAGTATGTAAATAATTTGTAACACATCCAACAATAACACACTTTGTGATTCTTGGCGATTTTTCTGGGCTAAAAAAGGAAACAGACGGTGGCTATAAAAGCCAGACGAGTTCTCCTCGAATTTATGAAGAACGCTCCTTGTTAAAATGTGGCTGGTTATTGTCTTATGTGCTGCATCAATCCGTGCATTTTCCATTGAAGCAGGCGGTAAGTTAAAAGAGAATGTTAATTTTTTGGGCCTTGCGCACGCGCTTGGATATTTGATGCGTTGTTTGATGAATTATTTGACTTAACAGTCAAAGTTAAACGTAGGTACCAACAATCCAAAACCATTTACGATGGACTGGCATCAAAAATTCAAATAACTGTAAGAAGATCTAAGATACATAATTAATAGCGTCCTCTTGATTTGTAGATTGCATCATACCTGGAAAAACTGGTCATCAACCAGGTTCGTTGTTTCAGTTTTTTTGCCCAATATTTTAAGTAACAAATCTTCTATGTAATTATAGATTATTACTGGAGAGATTATGTTGGTATTGTGCCTGAGGACGCCGTGGAAGGTGGATACACAGAAGCTGGAAACAGATCGTACATCGGACATTTTCGACATCATCGCGAGATAGCAATTCTTAGCGGTAATATCTACGCGGGCAGAAAAGAAGTAATAAGCACAATGGGTGGAACGACCACTCATAGTCTTTATGTCCTCGTAAGTAGACCCTCTCCCTATCCTTATAGTCACTAACACTTAAACGCACGAATGAGCGAGCAATCTTATTTTGATATGACTTAAGTGGGCATTCAAAAAATTAAAAGGAAATTTAATTATGTTTTGTTTCACAGATTCTTTGCAGTGGTCACAAGGATCGCTTCGAGTGGAGAGAAACGTCCATAGAGAGCTTGCATTTGTTGGCCGATTTCCACCTCGTCAAGGGTGGAATTATCAACGAATCCATCTTGCATATAGGAAGAGCGAACGTCGACGGCCAAGTGAAAGTGGGTGATATTTACCCCAACACCCATCCTTGGAGAGGACTCTGGGTTTACAGTGGAAACAACAGTCAAGTGAATTTGCCTAAGTTTCAAATCCTTGTGTATACGAGATGAACTTAAACTCCTCCATTTAACAACTCCTAGAAGCAAAAGAACACCCTGTACATTTTAAGAAATTTGAAACGAAAAATTTAATAATAGCTTTGGGCATAAAAGTAAATGGAGCGCGATTTGATTTGTACCGAGAATTAAGTGTTGCCTATATTTTCTCGAATTTATGTCGCGAAAAATCCTGCAATAAAATCAAACTATAGTTCCGTTCAAATTGATTGGCATCCCAGTAGGCGAGGGCTGAGTGAATCGGGCTTTATCCCATGTCAAAAAAGTTACTTACTTACAAAAAAGTTACTTACTTACTTATGACAAATTTACTGCACACGCGTGCATTTAAAACATGTAAACCGGATTACAATGATTATCAGTCGAAAATAATGGAATCATGGATGCAGAAAATGTACACAGGTCGAAAGGTTCATCCATGTGTTACAGTAACCGCGTTCAAAAATTGTAACCATGACGTCATAGTTACTCACGAAAACGTTGTTGTTTAAAACACGCCGTCTTTCATCCGTCGCGAAAATATCCCTTTACTTACTTCACAATATATTGTGAAACTACCATTAAATTATTTTGAGGTTATGCTGTCACGCAAAAATAAAAGAACATTTAGAAATTAGTTAAAGGCGATGGAATATCTTGTTTCTGTACGAAAATGCATTGACAAGGAGAAGAATATTAAATATTACGAGATTCCTACTGTTTCTACGATTAAGGCCTGATTTATTCACCTCCAATTAAATTTATCTGGTGATTAATTCCCATAGTAACTATTGTGATCACAATTGTTACTATGGGAATTAATCACCGGATAAATTTAATTGGAGGTGAATAAATCGGGCCTAAAACTAAACAATTTGAAATTTTCTGTGTTGGAATGGTCACATTTCGGAATTCACTGCAAATCCATTGCAAATCTACTGGTTACTTGCACCGATAGAAAATTAGATTAGTGCCAATGCTGGGGATGAGTGAATTTACGGTGAATTTTGTAATGCATAGGTAGATAACTGCTTCAACCGGTAGACTAACCGGTGAATCTTGAAATTTTCAAATCATATGCAAATGTGAGGTAATTTTTGCTGTACGCCAAGTGTCCGGCCGTTTTCGAAGGTACACTAGGAACACTTCTAAAACACGTGTACTCAGTTACTGGAATGTGGGACACATGTCCTCTAAGTGTAGGCTTACCATAATCATGAAGCTTAAAACTGGATAGAAGTGGGAAACAGGATAGGGCGAAGAGAAACACATTAGAATACTACCAAAAAATGTTTTATTATTTAAAAAAAGCAGATAGATAAGGTACCCAAACTACCGAAAGTCTGCTGAAACAGAAAATTAAATTATTTTAATTATTTTTTGTACCATTCGTACTTCTCGCTGGAGTGATTTTTTTTCAACATCATCATTCCTTTTAATTTTTTCATAAAAGTCGTTGTATGTAATGCAAAAGTTTAATTTACAGTACAGTAAAGCGATGTGTGCAGCACACGACACCTGCCCTCGCACGTCTCTATCGTTTTAAGTTTATACAACCGTTAACCGGGACAAAATATCAAATCGGCCGGGACACCGGGACCAATGCCTGAAACCGCGATGTATGGTAAGCCTATCTAAGTGCAAGGTGCATTTTTGGAAAGCGGCCATTGTCTGATATTTAATACAAATGAGATCATCATTCTGTTTTACTAAAATACCACATTTCAAACAAACTAACTACATCAGCAATGGACCACAGTAACACATTTTCTTCATTCGGAATCATCTACAACCATAATAACAATTTCTTCCCCATCTGATTCTGATTCATCCTCAATTAAACCAAAATCATGTTCTGAGTCAGACGTATCTAAAGAAGGAGTAATTATAAATGGTGGAATATCATCAACGCCTCGGACACCCGTGTATTTTTGAAAGTCATTGGTGATTTCCTTTTCAGTATGCTGAATAAAATTAATCCATTTTTCCCGTGTGCATTTTTCAAGTGCTTCGCGCCAAATTTCTACAACTCTGTCTTTCATTCCCAATCTTGCTTGAATTCTCTGATTATAATACGTTTTGCAAAAACCCCATGCTAATTCTATCGGATTATACTGACAGTTATAAGGAGGTAGACGCAACACTTCGTGACCCTCCACTTGTAATAATTGATCAATTTCATATCTCCGGAATGTTGAATTGTTTAAGAATGGCTTGACTAAATTTAAAAGTTGTTTTTTTGTAAAGCTGTTGTCAAATGGTATATCATGTTCAGTCAACCATTGCTTTATTACTTCTTTACGTGAAGCACTAGTTGGAGGACTCTCAAGACGAACTGAATGGTATGGGGCATTATCCATGACAACGATGCATTTTGAATTTAATAATCTTAAAGCTGGAATCAAATTTTCAATTACCCACTTTTTGAAAAGTTCTCCATTCATTGTTTTGTGATAATCTGATTGTGATACCTTCTCTTGAAAACTGAAGGCATACCTTTGGTAGTGCTTTCTAATACCCACTGATGGACTTGACTGCCATTTTGGAAGAGCCAACTTTCATCCAAGAACACAAATTTAACGTCTTCTTTCAAAAATTTCATATATTTAGCACAAAAACGTACTCTACTAAGAAGGTTTTGTTGCCTTTCAGTAATTATAGTTCTTCGGTCAACTTTCTTAAATTTGTAACCAATTTGCTTGATGAGTCTGTAGAAAGATGTCTTACTTTGACAGAAATCCAGTTGTTCTCTAGCATATTGAATATTTACATATTCATTGGTTTTAATCTTTGCAAAGATGTAATCATTCAATGTTTCTTTAAAACCATGACTATAACTGACAGCTTTTCTTCCACAGCTACTATACAAGGGTTCTAGTGACTGTCCTTCTTGAGCTTTTCAAAGTATTCTCCTCACGGTTCTGGGAGATATCTAAAATTATGGTGATATTTGTTAGATGCACATATACAGTTTAAAAATTTACCTGGCAAACTAGAGCTACACGCTCAATACTTGCAGCAGCATTATTTGAATCTTTAAAAAATTCATGATAGCAATGACACACTGCTTCACGTTCTCTTAAAGTTAAACGGGATGAAACGTGTTCCATTTCAAATAAAACTCAAGCTCCTACAAAATGTACATACATACAAACCTGAACTCAAAAAAGCAAATTTTCGTTACTTACTCCAAATAAATATATCTTGAGAAAATGTGTCTTGAAACAGACAGATTTTTCGTAAATGAAATCAAATGAAACAAAGAAATGCCAAACACAAATACGCAAATTACAAAACGATTTTAATAAACGTCAAAAATAAAGTGACAGCACTGAGATGGGCGATATATCGTTACCGGTGACTTTATCGCTGTTACTCGCTGGTCGCTGGAACTACCGGCTACTTGTGTAACATAAAACCAGCGACCGGTGACTAAAGAAAACTGTATGGTGCTTCTAACTGTCCCGGTTACTTACTTGACGCGCTTGACGCTCATAAAGCGTTTATTGGCGATCGCTATTGCTACGTCGCCGTTAGGCCTATGGAAGCTGATCACTTCTTTATTGAGAGCAGATTACTGTGTTGTTTCCGACAAGGTTATTAGTTGCTACTCCTATTTATTTGCAGTATCACCGAAATATTGCTGGTGTCAAGTAAAAATCAGTCTAGTTTTCCGTATCAGTTATTACAATACGAACGCAGTGACTACGTGATATGCGCAGCACGGGGAGCTTACCAGTGATATCGGTCACCGTTAAAAGTAACCGTGATTTTGAAATAACTGTCGCTGAATCACCGGTGATCAAAAATAACTGATACGGCCATCCCTAGACAGCAGTAGTTAGGGATGTTTATTTATTATCAAGGATGCATTGCTGCAAACATAAATTTGAATTTCCAACGCCTACCGAGATGCCATTCTTTTTGAATTGGAATATAAATATAAAATCTGGCCGATTTTCAGAAGCATTCAAAATTTGTACTTTCACCTGTAAACATGCTGTTGCTTTTCATCACAGTTTTGTGTGTAATATCTAATATGTAATAGTGCGTTCCGCCATGAAATAAATGGTAAGTACCAAAGAGGACATAAAGGAGCGGTAAAACTCCCTAGCTTACAGTTGTAACCAACGCACAATGTGTCACAGTGGGACTACAGTGTACTTAATTAATGGAGTTAATTAATGAATTGATCAGATGTTCTGGAGAAGTTTGTGATACAAAATGCCCGCCCTCAGAGATCAATTTGCAAGTAAATCAGTAGCAATCACCTGTTTTTCAGGGACTCCCGTGGGAGGTGGTGGTATAACCCTATCTCTAACTAACCTGATTAATAAGGTGGAGTGTGGGGAGCCTACTCGCTACTGCTACTCCTCTCACCAGAGCGTTTAATTGAGGTCGAAATAGTAGGAGCTCTTCTCGACTACTTTCGCCTTGCATCGAGGGTGGTACTCTGTACCCGCTTGCCTGGGTTTCTCTATTTGTCGCTCTTTCTAAACCGCCGTCTAAACCTAATTAATTGATAGCGCAAGAACACAGTTGACTGTTTTTTTGGCACTACACTATGTGTGTTTTTGGCACTTTCAGTCTCTACGCAATCGCTTCTAATTAACCGGCAAATCTCTCGGCAAAAACCATAGTGGCAAAAACCACCCTGGACTGCTGGCTTATTGCTTGCAAAAAAAATACCAAGAGTACGCACATCTGGTTGTTATTTTAAACTAAACATGTAATATCTATTCACTCTTTTTTCTCGTCCCAGTAGGCGAGTTAGGGTGACATTTTTGTTGGTATCACAATGAAACATGGACGTCAGATGAGACGGTTATGTTTATTTTTAATTTCGTGGTTATAATTTGAGTCCACTGACGGAGACGTTGTTGTTTGCCAGGTACAGAAATTTTCAAATTGTCGAGTCTGTCTTTCAAAATTTGCCGAATTGTCCATTCCGAAACCTACAATATAAATTAGAAATTTAACGAAACGAGAACACGGCCTACTGAGACGAGGATAAAGAGTGAATAGATTATAATACGTGTTTTTGTTTTGAAACAAATTTAGCGAACGCTTCAATAAGTTGAAATTGTATTGTGCTTATGTCAAATACCTGAAGGTATAACTGACAAAAATTTCAGAATCACACAATAATTTGAACTCACTCAATAATTTGCAATTAAAAATGACACCAACGCAGTCACGTTCTCTTGAGAAGAGTTGACCGTAAAGCCGTCTTTAGCAGGTAAAAATTTCTGGATGTCGGGGGTAATTTTTACGGATTAATGGCCGTTAACCCCTTAGGAACAAGATAATAACAAGTTAATTGCTTCTAGTTAACACAGAAAATTTCGATTTTTCGCCAGGTTTTAAGAATTTCCGACCACTGTGCGATTTTTACTTTTGTTACCTATTTCTTCATATTTTAATGTATTTTTTTTTCTTTTTAGTTGTACTTGGCACAGCTCTGTTCCTTTTTTGCTATTTACTTTTCTAAACATAACGTGTTCTATGTAAATATTGTCACGAGTGGGAATTTTCTAAAAACCACGAGGGTTTTTTTTTCTGTGTTCCGCGAATAGAAAACATAAAGAGTATTTAAACGCGAACTTGTGTAATTGAGGACAAATTGCGACCGTGTCGAAATGTAAACACAATAAGGAGGTAACTAATACAACGTAACGTAAAGAATCATATTTCATAATAAGACATCAGCGGGCCAAAATTGGAAAGCCAGTCGTTTCCACCAGACCGACTCAGTGGGCACTAGTGCCAACCCACGAGGGGACGCCCAACATCGCCGTCCAGCAACATTGCCGCCGCCAACGCCCAACAACGTCGTCGTCGCCGCCCGCATCGTTGCCTTCGCCTCCTCAGCCTCAGCATTGCTGCAGCCCCATCATCTGCCACTGCCGCCGACAACATTGCCGTCCGTCCTAAAGAGAACGAGGATCATCTCCCTCGCCAGCTGTCCAAGAGAAGACACCCCTGGCCACGCTGTTCCAACCCGATCACCCATAGGCTGAGCAAAGGACGTGTCGCGCTCCAGCCAAGGAACATTGTCACTGAGACCGACCTTGACCCACCACGCCAGTCGCGGACCGGCCTCGAACTTCGCCAGTCTTCCCCGGCTAAGGA
Organism: Dorcus parallelipipedus; assembly: GCA_958336345.1. Taxonomy (NCBI): domain Eukaryota; kingdom Metazoa; phylum Arthropoda; class Insecta; order Coleoptera; family Lucanidae; genus Dorcus; species Dorcus parallelipipedus. The sequence goes on along the minus strand of OY284483.1, from coordinate 37,053,724 downwards.
AACGTCGCCCGCTGTTCCGTCTTAGACGAATCAACAACGCCACGAACGACCCAGGACCGCACCCCCCAGTTTTCAACGGACAAAACCACCCTCAACTAAATTAATTATTTAAATAAAGAGGTATTAATAATTTTTTAAATCATTGTTTTTAAAGCTCTACCCTCTGATAAATCTACGCACCCCAATCAACCCCGCAAGGCTAAGGACACACCGTCGCGACATAGTGGAGGCTTAGCGCGACATGGTGAAGGCCCTTAGCGTGACAATATCTTTCGCGAACACTTGAATAATCTAAACATTAAATAAATAATAAGCGATACTATTTCATTTTCTCTGTTTAAATAGTATTTTCCTTTTTTGCAGAGTGTGTGATTCCTGGAGAAGTTGCTCCACAAGCAGGTTTGTTATACCTAATCGTCTTCTTTTTATATTCCACAACAAAGAAAAAAAAATTGTTTTTGCTTTATGCGTGAAACTTTTGTTTTAAAATCATTGTGTTCACAGATTATTACTGGAGGGATTATGTTGGTGTCGTCCCCGTTGATGCTGTAGAAGGGGGTTACACCGAAGCAGGAAACAGGACATACATTGGACATTTTCCATGGGCAATATCTGCGCTGGAAGAAGGCTGGCAGTGGCTGCCTACAACGGAAGAATTTTTCACAGTGCTTATATTCTTGTGAGTGCCTCCCTTTTCTACTATTAGATATTTTACAAAGTTGAAGGAAGACTCCGTCCCAAATGATCTTGAACTTTATTCTTCGTTCATTTTGCCCTATTTTACTTATTACGCCCCATTTTGTCGGTGCAGTAGGAAATTTGTTGAAATTTGTTAAATAGAATGGGTCACCTTTAGTATGTGCAATATACTAGGTGTAAACTGATTTTTGTGACATAGCAGCTTGCATGATGGTCAAAACAGAGAAGGAAATGTATTGTATTGTATTTGTTGTTACAGTCTTTGTCTTTATCGCATTTACTCCGAACACCGAGAGATATTTTTATTAGTTCTCCCGGTAAGTTGAATTAAATAGCATGAGAGGACACATTAAGAAAATCCGCACAAATGCTGTCGGATGATACGAAAGTAAATGAAATGCTACAATGATTTCGACTTGAAGTTAAAAAAAAGTTGCGCCTTTATTATAAAACTGATTTTCACTACGCAAAGGATTGTTTTTTTTTTTTAGATTCTTTGTAGTGGCAATAAAAATCGATTCGAGTGGAAGGAAGTGTACATAGATGACATGCATCTGCTGAACGATTACCATCGTTAACCCCCTCAACAGCGAGAATACGTTTTTGTATAATTTTTATTAATAATAATATTTATTAAATACGTTTACATTCTAATCAAGAAGTAGTTTTTGAATAAAGGGCTGTTGCCAAATGGCAACGCTAGCCTAATATGTAATACAAAGTTGTGAAAAAAATGCAATAATGATTATTGAAACAAATACAATAGCGAACATTTGTTGACTATTATTTCATATGAAATATGGGGTTACACTCTATGCACAGATCAACATCACATTTTTGACACATGGTGCGCATAATGGATGTGCAACCTTCGCCTGCACATCTCCGCTTTTTTTTTCTGGAACTGAAATTAGTAAATGATCCCTATGATCATATCTAATATCATCAGAAACTCTGGATAGTGTAATGCTAGATTTGGACGTTGCTACTTTTCCTCTACTTTTGTGGAGAACTTTATATTGGTTTAGGTAGGTTTGTACAATTTGTCTCCTAAACGCTAACTGAGAAATGGGCTGCTTCGGTTTACATTGTTTTCTTGTAATCCATGCATTTACAATAGCAACATCTAAAAGCCACGTGAAAATGGGCCACCACTACTTCTTTTGCCTAAAGCTGATCCTATATCTTGCGATATGTTCATCCATAAGATCCGTCGCTCCCATGAATTTGTTATATTCACCTATAACTGAGGGTCGTTGCACTTGAATAGTTTTCTTCTCTTTTTGAGAAAAACGTTTTACAAATGCTGTAGGATTCACGCCATGACAAGTGGATGCTGCTGCTACGACACTATTATCCATCCATTTGACAAGAATAATTCCGTCTTTTCGATCCAATCGAGCACAAATGTCGCCTCTAGAACTAGATTTTGTCATTTCTTTTTTTCCTGGAAGATTGTATGGTTTTGGAATGCGATTATCTCTAATCGTTCCTGTTCCATCATAACCTTTCTGTTTCAAAAAATACAATACATTCAAACCAGTAAATAGGTTATCAAAGTAAAATTTGTATGGTAAGTTCTTTATTGGCTGGGGAATCTCGTCTACCATGTTCACAAGTGGTGCAGCACATTTTCCAAATTCCCTTCCCTTTTGGGTTCTTGCTTTGGTAAACACCAAAATTCAGTAAATAGCCACACTCGGAATTGAGGCACCACATTTTGTATCCGAACCGGATAGGTTTGCCTCTGATAAACTGCTTTGCTGAGTGCCTGCCAAAGTACTTTATCATAGGCTCATCATAATCCAGGTGTTCTTTTGGAATCCAGTGCCTGATAAATCTTTCCTTTATTAAATCCATTAAAGGACGGAGCTTCCACATCTTGTCTAAATTATCAGGCTTTGTATTATCCGCGCAGTGTAAAAACTATCGGTCTCTTCTCATAGCTTCAGTCACTGCAGGCACATTCATATCTTTACCAGTATCCCAATAATAATCTCTTCCTGGCAGCTCATGATATCCACTCAAAATCATAATAGCAATGGCACATTTCATTTCTTCGGGTGTAATTTTTGGATCAGGCTTATTCAAAAACAAGGCATACTTGTTAGATTCTGCTATTAGCAAACCAATAATTTCATCATCAATGAATGTCTCGAAGATTTCCACATCTGTCATATTTTCGTACTTAAAAGGATTTATTGGTACTAGGCATGAGGTCACCATCAATCCATGAAATTATTTCCAAACCTGGACGCTTCGGCAGCTGTGATTGTTGACCTGTTATCGTTGATTGAGTATTATTTTCTTCATCTTCCACATCATCAGGTACAGCTAAAATAATATCATCTCTGAGTCTTACTTCAGCACCAGCAAGTAGTTGCCGACGGGTTAGGTTATCAACAAGACCACCCTCATCTTCGTCCCCAGAGTCCTCATCAGTTAGCACATTGCTATCAGGGGGTTCTATAAAGATTTCGTCAACATCTGCATTATTGTCGCAGACTAACTGTAATGCTTCTTCTAGTGTGAAACTGCGTCTAAAAGAAACATGAATAATTTTTGGTCATTGTACTGGCCATTTGGCAACGCCAATAAAAACAATCTCAAAAGAAATATTCTTTTGCAACATTTTAGAAATATAAAAATTCCTATATTTCAATTCAACATTTTACAAAGCATTTTGCTTATTGTTGTTACAAAAAGAAAAACTGTAAACCTTGTATAAAACTTACTCTAGTTTGAAGTCCAATAAATCTGCCATTTGTAAATCGGCTAAAGTTTAGATCACCAATAAACAAATGTTTGGAGTTTTTATACAAACGCAAACCATTTACACCAACTAACAGCACTTATAACAAGTCTTGACACGCTCGGTTTTAACATCAAACAAATACTGGGATAGATGGCGCTATGTGCAACACACGTTGCAAGCGTTGCCATATGGCAACTGAAGGGTTAAAGGCGGCGTACACAATACGACCGTCCTGTACATAGGAAGAGCGAACGTTGATGATCACGTACAAGTAGGCCATGTTTATCCGAAAACGCACCGTGCGAAAGGGCTTTGGCTCAACCAAGGTGAGGACGAGCAAGAGAACTTCTTGTACTACGACGATAGAAGACGACTTACTTTATATGAAAAATAAAATTCAGGGAAATTTGAAGTCTAACGTTTGATTTAATTTTTATTTCACCTTATGTGTGATTATTTATGAATAAAGTTTTTTATTTTATTTTGCTTTACGAAAGGCTTCTTTTAGCCTTTCTATCTATGTAGTACCTATTCGAATACCAGATTGGAAGAGGGCGTTTTCTTGCCTATGTGCTCATAAGTTATGTAAATAGTAGTTGGTACAGAAGTATATAAGAAATGTAAACACATATTTATCAATAAAAAACTGTTTCTTTGTATATTTACTTACCTGGCCAAAGAATTGATATGATCTGTCGTTTCGAATAGTATTTGGTAATCTAATAAACGCAGTCTTTCAGTACCTACCTACACATTTTTTTTATTGGAAAAACCAACTGCTGCTGCTGTTATTTACTAACATGCGAAGTGACATTTCTATGACATTTTGGTATCAGTCACGTACTTCCTGCTAATATCAAGTATCAAGTGATAACGTAATGTTTACATTTTTCTTAAGGATCCAGCAATAAAACGGTTTGTATTCTTTAATTTCTCTCACTCGCGTTTTTAACATCTGCAGGGGCTTTCACGTGTACCTATATTAATTCACAAAATGGGTTCGGTTTTGAACCTTTCGCTTTCAATCGTTTTGTGCGTTATAGTTACTGTGGCTTTTTCGGATGACACAAACGGTGAGTTAATTTCATTAGTTAATTTTACTTCGAACAAACAGTTAACGGGTCCCTCGGATAAATTCCTTTGAATCTGGTACCCGGAGAATCGAGGAATAAGATGAACGAAAAACAAAAGAAAAACGTTAAACAATGAAATAGATAAAAATAAATCAAATTAATTCTACTCCAAAGAAAGAATAACGAAATGCGTTGAAAAAACGTGGGAAGGTGCAAGACTGAGAGCGTGAAAAAGGAAAAGAATCAATGAAATGTCAAAAAGGAAAGCGAAACAAATGACGTGGAAATATGGCGATCCAAAAATAAAAGAAGCGTCGGCCGACGGAGTGTTAGAAAATTAATTAATTGGAAGAATGATGACCCAAAAACAAGAAAAGATTGTCCAACGGAATGTTAGAAAATTAATAGAAAATGAAATTGATGAAAACAAATACAGTAAAATTAATTCTGTTGCAAAGAAAACATAATGAAATCATACCTTGCAAGAAATAAATGAAAAGAAAAAAAAATCCATGAAATGTCACAAGAAATTTAATAAAAACGGAACGCAAGACGTGGAAATCTGAAGAATGAATGATGACCCAAAAACAAACGAAAATCGACCAATCAAATGTTAGAAAATTTAAAAAATAAAACTAACAGAAAAGAAAGGAAAATACGAAACGCCTGTCACTCCGTAAAAAAACGATAAACCATAAAAATAAAAAAAAATCCGGTGTAACATCAAGAAAGGAAATTGTTAAAAAGGATGAACGAGAAACAAAATACCTTCGCTGACGGAAGACTGATAAGAGAGCGAAAGAGGAAAATGAAACGCCAAAAAATTTTTCGACAACAGAAAAGCGGAACAAGCAACGTCGAAATATGGTGCCCCAAAAACAAAAGAAGATCGGCTAACGGAATGTTACAAAATTAATTAATTCGAAGAATGGTGACACAAAAACAAAAGAAGGGCGACCAACGGAATTTTTAAAAAATCGATACTTAAAGATAAAATGCCAAAAAAAATTTCAATTTACAAAAGAAAAGCGATAGAAATCACACAGAAACCCGACTATTAAAAAACAAAAGAATATCGGCCAATGGAACGTTAGAAAATTAATTAATTAGAAGAATGGTGACCCAGAAACAAAAGAAGTTCGTCCACAGGAAATCAATAAAAAAATCAAATTGATGAAGACAAATAAAATTAATTCTGCTGCAAAAAAAAAACAACGAAATACGTTGCAAAAAAAATGAAAATAGTAAAACAGTCATTGAAATGCCATAAATGAAAAGAATAAAAGAAAAGCTGAACAAATGACGTGGAAATATGAAAATGAATGGCGACCCAAAAACAAAAGAAGATCGACCAATGGAATGTTAGAAAATTAAAAAGAGAAACGATACTACTATAAAAATAAAATGCCAAATGACGTGGAAATATGGAGATCCAAAAACAAAAGAAGATCGGCTAACGGAATGTTACAAAATTAATTAATTCGAAGAATGGTGACAGAAAAACAAAAGAAGGGCGACCAACGGAATGTTAGAAAATTTTTAAAAAATCGATACTTTAAAGATAAAATGCCAAAAGAATTTTCAATTTACAAAAGAAAAGCGATAGAAATCACACAGAAACCTGATTATTAAAAAACAAAAGAATATCGGCCAATGGAACGTTAGAAAATTAATTAATTAGAAGAATGGTGACCCAGAAACAAAAGAAGTTCGTCCACAGGAAATTAATAAAAAATCAAATTGATGAAGACAAATAAAATTAATTCTGTTGCTGCAAAAAAAACAACGAAATACGTTGCAAAAAAATGAAAATAGTAAAACAGTCAATGAAATGCCATAAATGAAAAGAATAAAAGAAAAGCTGAACAAATGACGTGGAAATATGAAAATGAATGGCGACCCAAAAACAAAAGAAGATCGACTAATGGAATGTTAGAAAATTAAAAAGAGAAACGATACTACTATAAAAATAAAATGCCAAATAACGTGGAAATATAGAGATCCCAAAACAAAAGAAGATCGGCTAACGGAATGTTACAAAATTAATTAATTCGAAGAACGGTGACACAGAAACAAAAGAAGGGCGACCAACGGAATGTTAGAAAGTTTTTAAAAAATCGATACTTTAAAGATAAAATGCCAAAAGAATTTTCAATTTACAAAAGAAAAGCGATAGAAATCACACAGAAACCTGACTATTAAAAAACAAAAGAATATCGGCCAATGGAACGTTAGAAAATTAATTAATTAAAAGAATGGTGACCCAGAAACAAAAGAAGTTCGTCCACAGGAAATCAATAAAAAATCAAATTGATGAAGACAAATAAAATTATTTCTGCCGCAAAAAAAATGAAAATAGTAAAACAGTCAATGAAATGCCATAAATGAAAGGAATAAAAGAAAAGCTGAACATATGACGTGGAAATATGAAAATGAATGGCGACCCAAAAACAAAAGAAGATCGACCAATGGAATGTTAGAAAATTAAAAAGAGAAACGATACTACTATAAAAATAAAATGCCAAATGACGTGGAAATATGGGGATCCAAAAACAAAAGAAGATCGGCCAACGGAATGTTAGAAAACTAATTAATTAGAAGAATGGTGGCCCAAAAACAAAGGAATATCGACCAACGGAATGTTAAAAAATTAGAATATTAAAAAAATAAAAGTAACAGAAAAGAAAAGAAAGCAGAAAGACAGAAACGTCTGTCATTCCAATAAAAAAAAATTGATAAACTATAAAAAAAATTATTTCTCCGATGCAACGTCAAAAAAGGAAATCGTTAAAAATAAATAAAATTAATTCTACCCGGTGTCCCACGCCATATACCTACTTACCCCTTTAGAATTTTTATTTTTTAATCGAATTCAATGAAATTTGGAAAATAAAATTAAGAAAAAAAAATGCATTTTCTGACATACTATTGAACACCGTAGGACTTTCGGTTTCGCCGGAAGTGACGTCAACTTTCTTATTTTAAATGGAACACCCTATATATTTTTTGTGTATTTGGTATTTGCTATCAGCGTACTCAGAAAAAAAAATTCTTTTGAACTAAGCTAAGAAGCACATGAGGTTCAATTTAAAAAAAAAATGAGTTACGAACTAATGAAAATTTGAAATGCTGCAAAAATGTTAAAAATTAAAATACAATCAAAATAGGTATATAGTGATTTTCCCGATTTGCTTGATCGCATTAGAACGAAAATACGCGATTCATAGCTTTCTAGATTGAAAAACAAAAAAGTTCTTTTTCGTTGTGACTGCAACCAAAATTACCAAATTCATATTCGGACTCGCAATGATCTGCAAATTCCAAATATATAAAAATATATAGAATGTTCTATTTAAAATAAGAAAGTTGATGCCACTTCCGGCGAAACTGGAAATCATACGGTGTTCAATAGTATGTCGGAAAATTCACTTTTTTGCTTAAGTTTTATTTCCCAAATTTCACTGAAATCGATTGAAAAATACAAATTCTAGAAGAGTGAGCATATAGCGTCGGACACCCGGTATACAATATCGGCGTCCAAGGAAAAAGCGACATAATACGATGAAAAAGGACGAACGAAAAACAAACTACCGGCGATGATGCAAGATTGATAAGAGAGCAACAAAAGAAAAGCGTAACAAATGACGCAGAAACCTAGCGATCCAAAAACAAAAGAAGATCGGCCAACGGAATGTTAGAAAATTAACAAAAAATGAAATTGATGAAAACAAATAACGAGTGATCAATATCTTTTCTAATCAAGTGACCTATGGAAATAAAATCGTGTGTCTTGGATTAGTTCATTATTGTTTCAAATACCATTTGAATTGTTTATATTGAATGAATGACATTTGAAAAAATGAATTAACGGAAGACATACGATTTTCTTTCCATAGGTCACTCGATTAGAAAAGATATTGATCACGCGTTATATTAATTTTACTGCAAAAAAATACGTTGCAAAAAATAAATGAAAAGAGAAAGAGTCGATGAAATGCCACAAAAAAATCAATGAAGGAAGAGCGGAACAAATGACGTGGAAATCTGAAAAATGAATGTCGACCCAGAAACAAAAGAACATCGACCAACAAAATGTTAGAAAGTTAAAAAAATAAAACTAACAGAGAAAAAGGAAAGCACGAAACGACCGTCGACCAACGGAATGTAAAAAAATTTAAAAACAAAACTAGCAGAAAATGAAAAAGTTCACGAAACACCTGTCACTCCAAAAAAAATAAATATGTATTAATAAATAAAAATTCGATAATACTAATGAGATGCCAAAAAATGTCGACAAAAGAAAAGCGGAACAAACGACGTGGAAAAAAGAAAAATAAGGTGACCCAAAAACAAAAGAAGATCCGACCAAAGGCGTTTAACGCCCATGTCACTCAATAAAAATTCCATAATATAAAATAAAAAGACAGAATTAATATGTATGTGTTGTGATATATATATATGTTGTGATGTTTATTGTTTACAAGTTTATGCACACATTACATAAATATATGGATTATAGCATAAAATGTCACTTCACAATAGTTATTGTATCGTGCGTTCAATAAAAAAAAAACGGTCTAGTAGGCTATAACATGCTTTAATTTTTGTAAAATATTGTGTAAATTAGTAATAAACGTTTATTTTTGAATGTCTTCTTCTAACATCACTCCAACTCAAAAGACGCATTGCAAAAATAAATGTTTATTACTAATTTATTAAACTTTTTACAAAAATTACAGCCTACTTGACCGTTTTTTTAATTGAACGCACGTTATTATGTAATAAAAAATAAGGATTTACAATGCTCGTGAACTGAGCAAGCGCAGGTCGGAAACTGCGCGTCGGTACTGCGCTGTGACCTTCAATCAGCACGCGGTAACACAACGAACTAAAGGCGCGAGAAATTCAAATTCGTAACAATATGTAATGTGGATTTTATTGGCATGTAGGTACAAGTACAGTTGCGGACAGAAAATTTCGGATGTCACTGTCACTGTCATTATAATGACGTAAGTTAAGAAATTCCTATATGTATACGTCAGATGAGTGACAGTGACATCCGAAATTTTCTGTCCGCAACTGTACTTATTTCAACATTTTTCTTATGTTGGACAAATGCATGGGTTACAAAAAATTGCTTATTATAAATACAAGGAGCGGCAATAACTACTGACAGGTACGTTAGGCAAATGCGCCCCATTTTGTCTTACGAATTCTTGGAGCCTCTGACCTCACACTGACCTACACACTCCGAAATCTGTTGAGACACTGAACGTGCGTTATTTGCTTGTCGTAAAACAATAAACCATCTGGGAATTTATGGCAGGGGATCGCCAGCCCGAATGGCGTTCGGCACGTAGGTGTAACAGTAGATAAGAAAATCAGTGGTTTTCAAACAATTTTTATCGATTTTTGTTTGAATTTTTACTCTACAGAGTGTTCTCACTACATGGTTTGAAGGTGTCCAGTCAATTACCTAACACCCTGTATATTTGGAATTTATTTTTCGCTCATCTACCACTAGAAATTATAACCAAAAACGTAGACACCATGAAAGTGTCACTTTTTTGTGCCCAAAAATGTAGGCGGCCATGATTTTATATTTGAAATTCCATTGTAATTCTGAATATCTTTTCCAAGTAATATTTTCTCGTATCTTGAGAAAAAATAATCTTGCTCTTATATCGATTTCAAATATTTTGATCTCCTCGATATACGACAAGAGGTAGTCAAATTTTGACATGTGCATTTTGTGATATATGACAAGAAGTAGTCAAATTTTGACACCTGCATATTGTATTTGGGAAGATGTAGGAAGTTTTATAAAGAATTTTCTTTTCTGAAAAACAAATAATAAAGATATTTCCCGTACGTGTCCAACTTTCTGCCCATCACTGTCTATGATGTATTTTAAAATTTGTTGCAAGTCGATTTTGATTGCAATGGATCAAAAGTCGGCCGCAGGATGTCGCGACCTAAACTATTGGATATACAGGGTCATTCACGTAATACGTAACAGTTAATATTTCAGTAAGCGCAAGCGTAATAGGTTGGATTGATATACACTTTTTATATGGAATCAAAAGCTCTATTAAGTCACGGTATCAAACATGTTTTTTCACTTCCGGTTTAACAGGAAGTATAGGCAACTTTTGTTTTTCAAATAGAATAGTGTGTTTTTTAATTTAATTTTAATATGAACATGCAGGAGTTCCTATTATGTATTTCCGTCGGAGAAAAATTAAAATATTAAATTAAATTGATTTGTTTAATTGGCAGTATTAGAGAAATAGAATATCTTATAAATCACGTGAATTATTTCAGCCTGATTGGGCCTCATCAGAGATATGTACTAAAAAATTACTTTTTGAAAGGATAATAATTAAATTATACACTTACATATTTTTGAATTTCCAATAACCCAAAAACAAACCCTGAAAGAAAACTTTTTGAAAAACCGTCTATAATCTTGCAAAATTGAAAGGAACAGTTACGTTTCATCATTCAAAAGGCAAAATGTGACAGTAAAATAAATAACGTAAGTAACTATGGAAACATTGAGTGAAATTAATTAATTAATTAATTAATTAATCCTTTCAAAAAGTAATTTTTTAGTACATATCTCTGATGAGGCCCAATCAGGCTGAAATAATTCACGTGATTTATAAGATATTCTATTTCTCTAATACTGCCAATTAAACAAATCAATTTAATTACAATTTCATTTGGCAAGAACTACAGCTGTCATTAATTTCACTCAATGTTTCCATAGTTACTTACGTTATTTATTTTACTGTCACATTTTGCCTTTTGAATGATGAAACGTAACTGTTCCTTTCAATTTTGCAAGATAATAGACGGTTTTTCAAAAAGTTTTCTTTCAGGGTTTGTTTTTGGGTTATTGGAAATTCAAAAATATGTAAGTGTATAATTTAATTATTATCCTTTCAAAAAGTAATTTTTTAGTACATATCTCTGATGAGGCCCAATCAGGCTGAAATAATTCACGTGATTTATAAGATATTCTATTTCTCTAATACTGCCAATTAAACAAATCAATTTAATTACAATTTCATTTGGCAAGAACTACAGCTGTCATTAAAATATTAAAAATGTTGGAATACTGAATTTCTCTAATCGAGGTTATAATGCGTCATGAAAATAATAGAAGTAACGAATAAACCATTATTGTCACTTTTGTCATATTGACAGATCTCCAGATCCATTACGTGAATGGCCCTGTATTTAAAGTTTGTTACAAAAATAATTCGTCGTGAAGTGTTGCCAATCTGCCCGAATCAAATTTTCTCAAAAAGGTAGTTTTGGTCACGTGACACTTGAACATTATTAAAAACACTACGTAAACTATGATTCAATAGAGTATTATGACAAAATGTTAAAAAAATTAACAATTAATTCATTTTACTTTTCCTAATGATGTTTTTTTTTATTTTGTAGAGTGTGTCATACCCGGAAAAATAGCTCGACAAGCAGGTACCTATATATTGTTTTACGCATTTCATTACATTTAAAATAATCAATTTTATTTCTCCTCAACAAGTGAACGAATTGAGACTTTTGTATTTGCAATCGATTTCTAACATCTTAACGTAATCCCTCCCTATTTACAGATTATTACTGGAGAGATTATGCGGGTGTTGTACCGGACGATGCAATAGAAGGTGGGATTACCCAAGCAGGAAACACTACGTACATTGGACATATTCGACATAATGACTACCAGGGAATTTTCGTGGGTAACATTTACGCCGGCAAAAAAGAAGCAGTGGGCGCATTCGATGGAAAATTCCGTCATAGTAAATACGTTCTTGTAAGTAAATAAATACATTTCCTTGGAGACTTTAACCAAGTTGGAAAAAAAAACGAGGTCCTAATTTACAAAGTAAATTAGTATCCGTTTCGACATGACGGTTTTATAAACGAATTCAAAATACGATGAAACAAGTCCGGTTATGAAATGTCCTAACGAACGCCGCAGTCTAGTTATAACAAATTCCAATAACAAGGTACCTACCATTGTTTTTTTTTTTATTCCAGATCCTTTGTAGTGGTAGTAAAAATCGATTTGAGTGGAGGCAGGAGGACATTGCGGATCTGCACTTGTTAAGCGACTACCATCTCGTTAAGGGTGGAATATACAACGACACGATCCTGTATATAGGAAGAGCATTCGTCGACGATCAAGTTAGAGTTGGGCACGTTTACCCACAATCGCACGATTGGAAAGGACTTTGGGTCTTCAAGGATGACGAGAGTCAAGCTAACTTTCACAAGTTTGAAATCCTTGTACTTCCCCGATAAATCACAGTTGATTAAAATGACAGAAAACCAATAATTTTTAGGTATTTGCTTTTACAGTTTAACGATTGTATGTATATTAATAAATTTCATGAAAAAGTAAGAAGTAATTTTTGTTTATCAAATACATATTACACGCAATGTTTATATTTTTCTACACACGCACAATTTATTTATGTCGCATGAGTTTTCAAAACATTCGCGTTTACTAATCTCTCCCGAAATGAGTTATCAAAGTGTATAAATCGGTTTTACTTATTAATTTGTGAACGGTTTGTGGTGTTACGTACAATGTTGCTTTTCGTCGTTTTGTGTGCTTGCTTTGCTGGGGCTTATTCTGACGACACAAAATCGGTAAGCTAATTTGAATAATAATGTACTAAATATTTCATGTAAAAGTTAACGAAATATCAAATCAAATTCAATCATATTATCGCATGCGAATAAAGTAATGAAAAGTGTGTCAAGTTATACAGGGTCTCTCAAGTTCCTTTGTTTATCTTTTTTTAACGTGATTCTACAATACACAACGTGTCCATGAAAGGTTTTACATAAATATAAAGCGTAAGATGATACAACTTATTGTTAGACAATACATAGAGTAATATTGCAATGTAACATTTTTTTTACCTATTACTTATAAACTGTTACCTAGATTTTTTTTAACTATTACTTATAAACTGTTACCTAGTTATTTGAAAACTGCCATTTATATTTATTATTATTACTATTACCTGTGTCGAATTTCGCACGTGTTACTATGGTTGGCCAAATAATTAGGTATGAGTTTATGTACACTAGCGGTTAATAAATCCGTTTTGACCTTTAGTTCATATACAAAATGTCATTAGTAATTCAGACGTTGAAAACAAATTTTACCGTTTGACATTTCAATTTTTTTTTACAGAAATATAACCTCAATAAAAGCCTGGTTTACCAAATAGTTAGCCAAATTACAGGCATGAGTCTAATATGTACTGAAAACTGAGTAAAAATAATTCAACCAACAATATTATTTTTACGTAGATACGTATTTCAACGGATAAGCTGGCATCCTCAGTACACAATTAAACACTTCGTGGAATCTTTGGTTGGTATAACCGGACAATATTCTCCTCATCAAATTTATTTTATTTAAATTAATTACGCTGCCACCACCGGAGTTTTAAAGGACACCAGACTTATACATTGGCTAAAGATTAACCTCATTTATTTATTTATAATTCGGTGAAACCTCTCTAGAACTGCGCGGGCTTATTATTTGTTTACGCTCAAACGAAAAGAGGCCACTCCCCCTCCGGCAAAGTGACGCATTTTCCTGGGATGGTTCGTCCAAAAAAGATGGAAGTGAATTAAGTTGCCTAATTCATGGAGTTGGCAAATTTTCGACTGAATGCTTTTTCTCACGCGATCAGCGTCTTTATCGATGGTTCATTGACTTTAGAGTATCTAGATGGACCTTATCTTAACGAGAGTCAGTGTTTTTGGCTAAAATTTGTCGCTCGGGCCTAGAAACTGTTTGCAAGGTGTGAAATAAATTCTTTTGTAGGGACGACCAAAGGCGACTTTGATTTCAACTTAATAATTTATCCTTTAAGATTTTCGATGCTTTACACCAAATCTCTAGTGGAAGTGTCAAATTGTATTTACCTTGTATAGGCCCCTAGCAAGCTACCTGGTGGCGCTGCCTGGTGGAGGTTGCGACATAAATTGTAGGAGGCGACTTGAAACCGTTATATCCATTAATATCATTTCGAAGAAGATTTGAATGTGTTTGCTAGTATTTTCTCGATTTATTTTAAAGTATGGAAGGTAAAGATCGTCCTCGTAACGTGCTCGTAACTCCAGTGATAGTACTGACAGTCAGCTGACAGGAGTGTTGCCAACCCTGATACGACCGTTTTCCCTACCTTTTCCTACATAAACGTACAGCTAGTGGCGCTCGTGACGCCGTTTGCTACCCGCCTATAGGCATTGTATTGTGATCGTATTTTGACATACTCTGTACATAGATTAATACCGGTTGGGCCAAAAATATTATCGCCTGTTTGAAATTTTCACAAACGCAATTGGGAACTTTTATGACAAGAGTTGGCGCCTGGTGGAGAAGTGAGTACAAGAGTAGACGTGATTGACTGTGATCACTTAAGTCATGTTAGAATCATTAGATACGTATAAATTATTATAAAATGTCGTTTCCGATAAAAAATATCTATGAAACCTAATTTCTATAAAGAAGTAAGTAATTAAACGACGCTTGTTGATCACGTCTGCACCGCCATTGTTCGGAAACTCTAGCGCCTCTATCGGCAATGTTATTTGCCAATACCACTAGATCTTGTGGAGGTAGTTCGTATACATGTTCAGTGGCGGTTCAAAAATACAGAAATTGGGAATTTAAATTGCATGTTGAAATCAATTCGGCTCAATAAAAGGCAATGTGTAAAACAAAAGTGAAAAGTGAAAATACTAGGAAAAAAAAAACGATGACAGGCACTGCCAATATCGACAGGAGCTAAAAGCTATTGCCAACTGTCTGTCATTAATTAAAAAAAAAAGCGCCAGATTCACCGAGCCCCAAATTCAAACAGACGACAACGTTGGTTGCTCACCCGGTACACATAATATTATTAAAATTATTTTAATAAAATGTATCTGTTCTTTTCTTTAGACTGCGTCATACCCGGAAGAATAGCACGACAAGCAGGTATGTCAATAATTTTTTTTTGAGTTTCGAACGTTAAACTTGTAACACGCCGACGTGCCACTTTGTTTATTAACTTTTATGGACAACTAAATAACCAGTAATACTGTCCAAACAAAAAAACAAATTAAACTTATTGCCAAATTAATTAACTGGACCGAAAACTGAACTGAAAGGTTTACTTGTTGAGGACTCCCAAAATGTCACCAAAAGGTTTTATTACTTCAATTAGACATGCACTATCCTACCCGTCTAGACAATCGACTGACCTACTGACCGACTCCAGCTGGCCTAGTTCTGATGCGACCCTTGCGGATGGAATCCGCAATAAACCTTATAATGTTATAACTCGTGATCGTCAATGCAACACCTGGCCTTACGTTGTTGTAACTCAATTCTTTTGGTGCGTCGATGAATAAACTTGAGAGATTAAGGAACTAACTATGTTTAAATAAATGCGGAAGTTAGATTTGATTAACTATTTATTGAAAGAAAAAAAAAGGTAAAAACTCCTTGTACTGGCCACGGCGGGATCTGATACAATGAGCGCAAAAACCCTTGCGTTTAAACCAATACAGAGAAAACATAATTACGGTTATCAGGAAGTACAGTAGGATTCGCTTAACGGATTTCACTTTCGAATAACGTAGCGACCCAACTGACTTCAATCACACAGCTGGTGGCTTAGTGCACACGCAAATAGTTGTTGGAGAACTCTATTCCTCAACTAAAGTAACAATTAATTTAAGTTCAACTTAGATTGGTCTTGGTACTAGTGTGTGCCACTTCAGATCGTACTCTAAGACACGTTCTGCTCAATCAGCCAACGCGCAGTGTTGCCTTTTCTCTTAACACACTGTATTTTAACCGTACCGAAATAAAATGATTTAGCTAGAAATATGAGAAAAATGAGAGAATGACTGCAAGCACTAAAAGAAAACTCGCTAAGTCAAATTAAAGAATTCAACCGTTCGCTCGAGAGATTGAAACCTTTCTGTCTTTTTTTCGGAGCTTCTTTCTTTCCAATTAAACAATTAATCTCCTCCCTCGGACTCCGCAAGCAAATTCTGAAACAACCCCGGACCAATAATCGCTGCTCCGCTAGCCCAAAATCACGCCTACTCCACATTTCCTGTCCTATACTCATAAATTAAGAAAACACTTGACACTTTAATGTATCCGGTACTTGGGCTTGAAACATTAAGCAGACAAACGAACTACTTTCCACTTGCAATGTAATTGATCCCTTTTCTATAACTGACACGTTCTAAAATTTAGTGTGACCAATTCATACAAAAACTGAACCAACACAAAGCCAAATGTTAAGCTGACTTGTTTATGATGGCAGAGAACCAGGAGTGCCATCTGAGCATGGCCTAAAGTTACAAATTTTTATGACTCGCGCTGGGGGGTTTCACGCTCCTGAAAGGACCGCGGCGTTACGGACAGGATCCCATCCAGTGGCAACTCTACTGCTCGTAAAGTTCTGAGAATCTGAACATATGCTTGTTATTTACAATTAAACAAGCAATCACCCGATTTTGTTTTGAAAAACAAATCCGCGACCGTTTCAAACTAGATAAAATACAGTGAACTTATTTGCAAATTAATTATTACTGGAAGGATTATACGGGTATCGTTCCTGACGATGCAGTAGAAGGTGGATTCTCCGAGGCCGGAAATACAACATATATAGGACAATTTCGGCATAGTGAGAGGCCAGTAATTCTTGTGGGTAATATTTATGCTGGCAAAAGACAGGTGGTGGCCTCACTCGATCATAAATGTACTCATCGCACATATATTCTTGTAAGTACATTTCTTTTACATTATTTATCGAGACTCTTCTTTATGAAAATTTTAAAGCGTTGTGCTTTTAGCGTTTTCCATTCATTGCTCTAGTAGCACTCAAATTAAAAACAACTTGTAAACCGTTTACTTTAAAAGTGCAGTGACAGAACGCCATGTGCTTTCAAGGCGATGTGAACGTAAATATTCAACGATTATCCAAATAAAGAAGGCCCCGTCATAACACCAGAAACCAATAAATACCGGTGCACGTCCCTGTTTAAAACAAGTTCAAAATGTTGGGCGTTCTGATTTTAACAGCCCTGCTTTCGAGCGCTGCAACTTTAGATGGTGAGTCCACTTTGATTTTTATTTTACTTCCTTTAATCCCCCCAACTTTCAGAGTGCATTTTGCCCGGCCAAAAAATCAACCAACCTGGTAAGTCCAGTCCCCACAACCCACCCCAGACTTATTTTCAACAAACCCCAATTGAACTTTCAGATTATTACTGGAGGGATTATTTGGGTGTCGTTCCAGAAGACGCTGTTGAAGGTGGCTACAGCACCACCGGAAACGTCTCGTACATCGGGCAAACTCATGACCCGAAAACACACTACGGGATTTTCTCAGGGGATGTTTATCCCGGAAAGAAAGAGATTAGGGCGTGCATTGGGCGTTTAGTTACCGACAGCACTTATGTTAAGGTAATTATTTATTTCTCCTCCTTTCTTTTCCACAAGACTTTTACGTTCAAAGTAACCTTCTCCTTAAATTATTACATTCGATATTTGTGTCATCTTTCATCTTACAGCATCATTGAACCTCTTGCATTAATGGTAACCTCTTTTTCTAGATCCTTTGCAGTAAACACAAAGATAAATTCGAATGGAAGACCATCACAGCGGACGAGATGCATTTACTTTCCGATTACCATTTCGTGGTAGGGGGAGCTTACACCAGCGAAGTGAGCTATATAGGGAGAGTAAATTTCGAAGGTCGTGTCCAAACTGGCAGGGTTTACCCGGCCAAAAGCCAATACAAAGGCATCTTCCTTTGTACTAACGCAGGAGTACAACAGATCTTTCAGTCTTTTGAACTGCTGGTTTTACCAAGAGATTGATTCTTCTAGTACTTTTTTTTACAAAGTGTTTTATTTTTGTATGTTATAAAGTAAACGTCTTTTCCAGCTACTAACATATTAAGAATTCTTGAATTATTAAACAAGTCACAGACTGATTTAAACAAATTAAAAACAACTTATAACATGTAGACAGTTTACCTTACTTTATCCTGTATGGGCTTTATTATGCAAGGAAATGATAATATACATATTGTAGCTCAGTATGTGGATGACTTACCAGATGTTTGATCAGT
Source organism: Dorcus parallelipipedus (assembly GCA_958336345.1). Taxonomy (NCBI): domain Eukaryota; kingdom Metazoa; phylum Arthropoda; class Insecta; order Coleoptera; family Lucanidae; genus Dorcus; species Dorcus parallelipipedus. The sequence goes on along the minus strand of OY284483.1, from coordinate 37,035,011 downwards.
AATCATGAAGCTCTAAAGTCTTTCAGAATAACGTTAGCAAAACTTTCTGCTTTAAACTACTTATTTTTAATAGGTCTGTTCCATTCGTCACGATTTCGAGTTCTGAACCGTTCAAAATCGCACTGAGCATGAGCAGTGCACAAAATTGAATATAAATTTCATACCGCGCATGATTCGAACGGTTCAGAATTTGAAATTTTGTCAAATGGAATAGACCTAAGAACTCCTTAACTCATATATTTTTTAATAAAAAGTGCATAAAGGTATGCAAGAATAACATGTTTTAATTTAATTCCAAGCCCTCCAAAGTGGAGGTTATAAATGTCATCAGACGCTTGACGAATTATTTGTTTGATCATAGGGGATTGTTTTAAACCTTTAGAACCAATAGTTTCTAAGACTGGGTAGACTGAAGTCTACTTAAATTAAATTACTAAAAGTAATACTGGTTTTTGATTTAGTTCGAATGGGAATAACTCAAAATCAATGTGCTCTCATACTCCTTCTTCTTCTTCTTATTTGCTGTGTAGATTTACCATTTTGTATTCGTTCGATGTTAAGCCTCCTCTCTATGGATTTTGGACAATATTTTCTTTTTATGAAGAACTACTCTTTTCTGTGTCACCAAATTTATAATTTAAATTGACTTGCCTCTCACTTTACCTTGACAGGTGACAGGTTTCCTGCTGTCTCTTTCACCAGCTGATCCCCTCGGCTAGCTGCAGTGTGAGGGAGTGAGTAACTTGGATGTTAATATAACCAAAGGGCGCCAGTTCGGACTTGAAATAAATCAACTGAGCAATAACAATCTTGTCGACGTCCCCGAATCGACAGAATTGGCAGAAATAAATCAAAAGTAGAACAGAGGCTTTACACTCACTTGTATGTATTGTCCTAGTTTTTTACGATAGCAAAAAGACAATACTGATGACTTTCATTTTATTTTTAAATTCAACCTTTGTTTCGAGGGCTACGTATGACCCCGATCCATCCCATCCAAACACAAGGGAATACACCTTTGCATTCCCTCCGGAGAAATAAAAGTCCTGCAATCTTTTGAACTGTTGGTATTACCGCGATGACTCTACATTAAAACAAATCAAATCCACCCCCCAATTACTTTGGGGCGTACGTCCCGTATATATCATTCCAGAAATTATAAGCGTCTCCATCGGGGTTTGCGCGCATGGTCAATCCATTGGTGCCAATATCCAGGTAATCAACCTTTCCATCCGTCACCGGCGTCCATTTAACGTCGACCAAATCAGGAGTGGGATCACCGGACTTGGCGAATTCAGTCCAGAGCTTCACCATTCGCACGACGCACTTCTCCTCAACACTACCCTTTCCGACCCTCTCGGCCACGCTAAAATTGAACAAGTAAGGCAGGTCTTCCACGTGGCTCGCCCCTAAAATAAATCAAAGCAATCAAGCGCACGAGTTTCATTCACGTTCGCATTCACACCTGGATACGTAGCAGTTTCGTTGTTCAACTTTTTGAAAATGTTCAGCTTAGTCTCTGCGGAAAACTTGTATAAATACAAGGGGTTCCCCAAATTCTTCACGTGCTCCTCAACCGCCCTCAACGCCGGATAAACAAAGTAAACGTCCGAAAGTAGTTTCGTATTAGCCAGCTTGTCTTTGGTATCGTCGGGGGTTTTCCCCCCGAAATAAAACGCCCTCAATTTTTCCACGACGTCGCTTTTGGCCTTGGGGTTTCCTCTGATGTTCAAGTCGAGGGGCACCATCTCGTCCAGCTTGATTTCGATGCGGCCAGTTTTCGAAACGACATGAGGCACTATATAGAACAAGATGCCCTCCAAACTCGTGTAGCCCGTTATGACGGGGACGTGATTGTAATTGCCCGACCTGATGATGTTGATCGGAAGGTCGGGGAGAAACGCAGGTTCGTTAGTCTGTTTCTCAACGAGCGGACCGGCGTGGAACCGATCGTGAATTCTCGGCACCTTTAAACACCCCCCGTTTTGATCATTTAAATATAGCATTGTTTACTTTACCCACCGAAAATATTTTCTCTTGGTATTCGAAAATCTTCTCCGTCGGAATATCCTTGAGTTGATTCAAAACTGCTTTTGCTTCGCCCTCCTTGATCCCGGCAGCTTGGGCGAGGAGGTTTCCCGTGCCCAAAACGCCGTAGCTCCACGGACTTATGGCCGTTCCGCTTTGGAAAATTGCCCTGTGGAAAAGACCTAGCAGAAACGGTTTGATTGTACGGAGGGGGGTAGGGGGACAGGGAGAGAATTTACCTGCGGACATGGGTGATAAAACGTGGTAGTGCACGCTGGCTCCCCCCGCGCTTTGGCCGAAAATCGTGACGCTGTCGGGGTTTCCCCCGAAGTCCTTGATGTTTTCCTTCACCCATTTTAACGCCTGGACTTGGTCTTTTAGGCCTGCGTTTCCCGGAACTCCGGAAGTTTGATCTTCGAAACTTAGAAAACCTATAAATTGAAAATTTGTTGCGAGTCGGTTTTGATTGCAGTGGAGCGTCCTCTGCACAGCTGTTTCGGCCCTATTTGGGGCCTCGTCAGCGAAAGCGTAGCTCGAGGACTCCACTACGCAATCAAAAATCGGTCGTAGTATGTCGCGATCTAAACTATTAACTATGAAATAGTTTTTTTTAATCAGACATGGACTGACATGGATTTTTTTTTAATATCGATTTTATCGAGCAGGTGAGGAAAATAAAAGAGGGTTTGATGTAGAGGAATTTTGAGGACATTTCCTTATACAGGGTGCATCATCATCATTTAAACGCCTCAACGGTCCAAGTGGTAAGGGATCGGCCTTGCAATCGCATGGTCGTCGGTTCGAACCGCGCTCGGAATTTTTCTCGAGGGTGGTCGGTGTTGACCTCAGACACCCTTCAGTGTAGGGGATAAAATTCGATACTGCTTCCCCTTAAACGGCGAGGAGGTTTAGAAGTAACAAAGCTATGGAACACTTTATACACACTCAAATACGCTCCTGCTCTGAGGTCCTGACAAGTCTATGACTTATGACCCCGTTGGGCAACCACCACAGATTAAAAAAAATCAAATTCGTTTGACGTAAAGATTAAGAAGAAGAAGACGAAGAAGAAGAATAAGAAGAGGAAGAAGAAGGAATTACGTTTTGGTATTATCTTCAACGTTTCTTGACGTTGTGTAATATATGTCGTCCAATTTATTTACTAGAGAAATATTTTTGTACTTTGATTTCATACAATTTTCAGTTTTGTGACACCCTGTATCGTCCAAATTATTTTTTTACTATGAAATCAAATGAAATATAATTAAACATATCTAATTAAGGTTTAATTTGAATAAATAATTAAGTATCTAACGTGATAATTTATTTTTGAAAAAATTAAACAAACATTTTCGTATTTTGTGTTTCAAGAGTGTTTTTTTTAATCGTTTTTATTTTTGTTTAGTTTCACGTGTGCTTTTCTTTTTAAACCTTGTTATATATATAATCATACTCCTTTTACCCATCAGGTGTCGGGGTTAAATCCACGGACCACATATAGATAGACAAGCAACTAAATTATATCACTTGGTTTCTAGTTTTTATAGATATCTGTAATTCTATATTTCACTGCTCGTTCACTGTATGGCGCCACTATTGCCAGTAAAGAGCGGTAAAGTCCCTGGATTTAGTAAATCAGGGACTTTAATTGCTCAAATGCGACCAATTTGTCTTATGGGTTATGTTGTATCGGTTCGCGGTATAGGTACAACGTATTAATTGTTAGTGATGTTGCTCTTAAATATTTTCTTGTGTGTCTTTTTTATCAACTTAATTATGTATTTACTTCGGTTTTTACTGAATAAATGTAAGTGCTTAATACTAATATTATTTTATTTTAATTAGTGCAATGGAAGCAAAACGCGTATGTTGTGTGCCAGGCTGCAAAGATGCTGGCAGTAAAAGGCATCGGTTTCCTAAAGACGATGAAAATAATTTTGATTTATGGGCAAAGAACATTGGGCATCCACGATTTAGTGATTTGACGGCACAACAAATCTACCGTAGTTACTTTGTCTGTGATAGGCACTTTGCTCGAGAATTCATTGTGCCTGGTACTCGCAGAGGTCTTCGACGGGATGCTATTCCAACATTATTTTTATCGTGTATGTATTAACATAATTTTATTACATTATTATTCTTATCATCACATTTTGCTTTAGCTTTTAGTAAAAATGAGCCACATGGCATGATGTCAGAAACATGTGCCACAGAAAGTCAAGAAGAAAACATTCTTTGCAATCAGCTAGGTTCATGTAAAACTGAAAGAATTATTAAAATATTTTAAAACATGGACTAATTATGAATAAATCTTAATTTGTTGTAGAAAACACTAGAATAAAATGTTGGTCAAAAACAACTACAGAAGAAGAACTTCAAAGTAATCAAGGTATGTTATTGGTTTACATTTTTTCTTTTGTAAGCTATCTTTGTGTTTTTTAGAAACCGATGGCAGAAATATGAATGTTTTTGGAAATGAAACAATATCTATATCCAACATTAGTAGCAGCAGAACATTTATCTCACAGGAAATTTCTCCTACTTGCATTCCATGTTCTGAAAAATGTACAAATGTGGCATCAAGAAGTGCTGGAGTGTTAAAAGAAATTAATGTAACACGTGAAAAGCATTTATCTCCGAAATGCAAAAAATTGTATAAAAAAGTGCTGGAACTGTCAAGGAGAAGTAAAAGGTTCTATAATAATGCAAGAAATAACAAATTTGTTACGATTCCATCAGTACTCAATTTAGTGAAAACCCTAAAAAGAATTATATATGTAAAAGATATATTATTGAATAAATACAAATTCACATTTGTATTAACTAGAGCTTTAAACCAAGATTGCATTGAGAATTTTTTTTTCCTGTGTGAGAGGTCAGAGTGGATCTTCGACAAAGCCTTGTGTCTGGCAGTTCATTGGCTCACTAAAATCTTTAATTATTAACAATTTTTTCGCAAGACACTCGCCAGGTGCTAACTGCGAAGAAGACAGTCACAAAGGTGCCCTCAACACATTGCGGTGTCTTCTTACAGGTGAAGAAGTGGCAGGCATTTGTCCACTTGAAGATGCTATTAGTGCAGACATACCATTGCCATTACCATTACCAGCATTTGTATCTTCAGTGAGAAAGAGTAGAATAGAAACCTCTACTATTACTTATGTTGCGGGATACTTAGTTAGAAGTTGCCTTAAGGTGACAAAAAACTGCAATGAGTGCACCAAACTACTAACACATAGAGATAACCCTGGTGAAATGGACTTCATTGAAGCAAAACAATATGAAAATTTTTTCCTATATAAGCCAGGTACTTATTTAGTCTATGCGATCACACAGGCTCTAAGCAGATTATTTTATATTTTACCTAGGGTTTGTCAAACGCCAAATTTGCTAAAGATACTGACTTCATGCATTGCAGCAGAAATTAATTTCTGTGTTTTAAATTGCAGTACTCATCAATTAGGTTTAATTGTGCTTGACAAATTATGCAAATTTATTTTACATTTTTGGGCAAAACAAATTAATTTAATTTTATCAGGCAATGATACTAAATTCAATTTATCTTTAAGAAATCTATCTGACAAAACAAAAGTTGATCCGATCAAATTATTGGCTCACAAAATGTTTTTAAGTTGAAACGTCGAAAACAATAAAATATTTCAAGTAAACATGTATTTAACTTATAGTTTTAAAATTCATGTATATTTATAAAAGATCTACAAAGATTCGACAGTTGCTGAGAATATTTTAAACAGCTTCAAATGTATGATGTATGAACATAGTCCTAAATATAAAGGAATAATTACATAATATAATGAGCTTCCAATTAGATTTAAAAAATATTATATAATGTAATGTATAATATAAATAAATATGTAGATGTAAATAAATGTTTTGTAGATGTGAATAAAGATTTTTATTTAAAAAAATATGTACATATGTCTATTATAGTCTTATCTTGAACACGTGCTTTATTAAAGTGATCTTTATTTCTGTGTATTGATATATAAAAAAGGAGATCATCTTAATAAAGTCAATGTTCAAGATGAAATTATGAATTTTCGCCTAAGTGAAAAATCTGAGTACAGTTTGAAATACGCGCCACTACATTTTCGTTTTATGCTCATCCACCGGGTGCGCTGTTTTAGTATTTCATCTCTCATTACAGTACATTCGTGTCTATCTATATGTGGTCCGTGGTTAAATCTTTTCTATCCGTAGACAAATTTACGTCACTGATTTTTGTCTCTTGATATTAATTTGGCTTCGTTCCATGTTTTTCCTCTGTCTTTCAATATTTTTCCTATTGTGCTCTCCCATGATTCTCTTAGTCTTCCTCTTTTCCTCCTTATTGATATTTTCGCTTCCCAAATTCTTCTTACTTGCCTGTTACTGTTCATTTTCTGTATATGTCCCCATCAGCTTAGTTGCCGTTGTTCTACGTATTCAAATATCGGTTGCGTTTCAAGGTCTTCTCTTATTTGTTCATTTCTAATTTTATCCTTTCTTGTTACTCCTCTGGTTCGTCTGAGGTACTTCATTTCTATTGCTTGTATCTTACTTTTCTGTTTCCTTGTTAGTGTCTAAGTTTCACATCCATATGTTAGGATGGGTCTATAATCTGCTCTGCACACGTTCATTTTTGTTTTGGATGATACTTCTTTTTGTTTTGTTTATGCTGTGGTAGACTTTAATTGCGTTTTCGATTCTTTTGTTTATTTCTTTCTCTTGTCGTCGTGATGTTTCTATTATAACTCCTAGGTATTCAAAATCTTCTACTTGTTCTATTCTTATTCCGTCTAAGTTTACGTTTAGGTTTTCTTCTTTCTTTCCTTCCAAATTTCTAAATTCTTCTGTAATTCTTTCCCAGTTGATGCAATGGTTACTACATCATCAGCACATTCTTTTATTTCTATTGGTTGTAGATTTTTATATCCTACAAATAAACTCTTGGTTCTTTCATTGCATTTCCTTATGATGTGATCCAGGAACAACGTAAACAGTGTCGGGCTCATTCCCAGCCTTGTCTCAATCTTTCTTGACTTGTAAATATTTCTAAATATTACTACATTTTTCGTGTTCGTATACAAACTTTGAATTACTCTGTTAATCTTGCTGCTTACTCCTCTTTCTTCCAGTATCTTCCATACTATTTTTTTTGTACTTTGTCTATGAATGCCATATAATCTTTTCCTCTTTTCAGTTTGGTCTTTTCAACTATCTGTGAAATATATAGTGAATATATTGTCTTGCCCGCTTCTGCCCTTTCTAAAGCCACTTTGGGATCCAGTCAGAGTAACTTGTATAATATTTTGGTGTTTCTTGTTTAGGATTTGTTCATGCATCTTCATTCCAGTGCTTAGTAATATTATACATCTACAATTAATTGTTACATTCTTTTTGATCTTCTTTTTTTTTAAATTGGCATAATCATTCTTGTTTCCCAGTCATTAGGTATATCTTCTTCCATCCAAGCTTTACTCATAATTTCCAGTAATACTTGTTTCCCCGTTTCTCCCATATGTTTCATCATTTCAGTCGTTGTTCTATCTTGTCCAGGTGATTTACCGTTTCGTTGTTTATTATCCCTTTTTTGTTTGCAATTATTTCTTTTTCTTCCCCTGCCAGCAATTTCTTGCCATCTTTTCATTATTTCTTTCCCTTCTATTAATATATTTCCTTTTGAGTCTTTTATGTACCTTGTCTGGTTAGTTTTCTTCTTCCTTATGTTTTTCGTTACTTTAAAGAACAGTTTTTTGTTGCCTTGTCTATCTTCTTCCAGTTTTGTTCTGAATTTTGCCCATGTTTTCTCTTTTGCTTCACATATCATCCTTTTAACACTTGCTCTTTGTTGTTTATATTCTTCATAACCTCCAACTATTTTCTTTTGCAAGTACGATTTCCACGATTGCCGTTTGCTTTCTAGCATTACTTCTGTTCGACATTCATTAATTCTTTATTTCTTATTAACATTTCTATTTCTAAGTTCATCTTTTCTTCAAATCCTGTTCTGACTGATTCATTCAATAACTTGTATGCCCTTATTGTTTCGTGTTCTTCTTCCCTGCTGATTCTGAATTTCTTCTCGTTTCTTATTTTCGTTATTACTAAATTATGATCACTGTGTATTTCTGGTCCCCTTTTAACTTTTGTGTCGGCAATTCGTTTCCTGTTTTCTTTTTCTATTAGGATATAATCTATTATTGATTTTTCTCTCATTATTATTTCTTCTTGGTTCTCCGTATTGTCTCAGTACGTTGAGTGTGTCGCCTTTTCCTATTATAAATATGTTCCCCTTACTTTCTTCTGTAATTTTAGTTAGCTCTTCCTAAAAGATTTCTTTGATCTTAGTTTTTTCGTCTTCATTAGGTCCATAAACACATATTATTGCAATTGTGCCTTTTTCTGTGATTCTCATTTCTATTATTAATATTCTTTCGGAGAAAGTGTCCCATTTATTTATTTTATTTGTTAGTGTTTAGTGTATTATACATCCCACTCCTGCTGCTGCTCTCTCATTATTTTCTATTCCTTTTTTTGTCTCCGATATAGCTGCCATCTTCGAATTCTTGTGCTAATTCTTTCTCTTTCCCACTTAAGCTTCTAATATACCAAGTTCCTATTTTCAGTACTCTTTTTCCTTACGTAATCGTCGAGATTGTTCTCTCCAATTTAAACTTATCTGTTTTTTTTTAATTCTTGCCTTTTCCCATTTTTTCCATTTTTAAACGTGTTCACGTTAGTATTTTCTAATATTGTTTGTTTGATGTGTTTGCTTGTTTTCGTTTTTCCTTTTTTCGTGTCCTCTTCCGTAGCAACTTCGTTTACTTTATGTTTTTTTCTATCGTGTTCATTTAGTTTTTTTTTGGAATGGTTGGTCTTAATAGTCCTCTATTTTTGTTCCACCTCCATTCTTTTCCGTTTATTGTTATTTTATTAAATCCCGGTTTTACTTCTTTTCCGTTCATCCTTTCTTCCTTTGCTTTCTTTCTTATTTGTCGTTGTTTTTCTCTTTATTGCATCATTAGGTCATTGTTAATATATATTTCCTCCTCTTTATAATTCGTTGATCTGTGCTTATTTGCCATAATTTTCGATTTTTCTTACTCATTGTCTAATTCAATTAAGCAAGTCCTCTCCCCTAATTGTTGGACTTTTTTTAATCTGAGTTACGACTGTGAAATGCTTGGTCATGTTTAAATCTTATTAAAAAATTAAATAACGCGACGTAACATCAGCAACAATCAAAATTCAACGTGTTTTGCGAATTCTGTTTGTCTAAATTGCGTTTAAAAAAAAAACATAATTACGAGAAATAAACAACTCGTAACGTAAATTGAAGAACATAATTCCTTGAGCCGAAGGTTTGAACCAATTACGTAATTACCCCTCCTCTGCAAGTGAAAATAATTGCACAGAAAATAACAAACTAGGTTCTCAGAATTGTATAAAGGATAAACAAATTATTTGTTTTATTGCAGTTATACTGAGTGACAGCTTTTTCATTCAAGATCTTATTTAATTTTTATTTGTTGCCGTGGTCATTTTCGTATTTGTTGTATTGCCACTATTATTTACCATTTTTAAATGCAATAACATAACTAAACATTAAACAATTAAATTGAATTTTGATAGCTTTCAAGCAAACTCATTGTTACAGACATGATGGCGCTTTTGATCTTGACCAGAGAAAAGGGAAACAAGAACGGACTGTCAATGTGTTTAACTTTAATCAAGTAAAGGCGCCACCGTAGGGTCGTTATTTCTGTAGAGTGTAGAGAAATAACCTGGTTTTAGTCTCTGCTTAAAAATATACGCGACAGGTTCCCGTACTAGCCGTAAATACGTTTTCTTTTTTTTAATTATTTTACATGAAAAGTAAATAAAAAGCAAAACGTCAAAATGTGATGTTAAATTGACATCATAAATTCTGTACATTTGAAATAAAAAAGTTGTGTCCGGTTCACTGATTCACTCTGTATAGATGAAAATAAAAGAAATTGTATTAAACATTTTTTTATATCTTCAGAGTTACCGAGACATTGCCCGAGATCACACTGTTGGGACACCTGTATGTACTTCGACTACGTGTGAATCTAGTTTCTGAATGATATTCAACTTAGCGACATCTGACGACCAAACCTATAAGATTCAGCTTTAATGCTGCTGGTCGTCAGATGGCGCCACTACAACTCGGATTTGTAATTTCCATTTAACTGTCCGGGCTCTGACCTTGACCCCGCAAAACAGTTTACACTCATAAAAAGCATAAAGAACTTTCGATCATATGAGAGCTTTGGTCAGACGTTTATATCTTCTTTTATTTGAAACTTAGTTTTAATATATTTACTAAACAACGTTGTAAATCGTTTACTTCCAATGGTTTCCGTTTCTTTTAGCCGCATTGCACTCGAGTCTCTGACACCCTGTATACAGGGGGTACAAAATTACAATTCTAATTTCATCAGTTTGTCCCTTGAAAAAATTCAATTTCTTTTGTAATCAAAATTAAAATTCTTACCAAATATTCCTAAGCGATAATTAATCACGACCAAGACGATGTCCTCCACTAACAAATACCCCGGGCCATACATGTCTTGTTTCGCTGATCCTTCGATGTAGGCGCCGCCGTGTATGTACACCATAACCGGAAGTAAATCCTCGTCATTTTTTACACCAATCTGAGAATTTTCATACAAATTTTATTTATTTATTTATTTGAATGGGGCAGGCTAAAATTAGTGGAATTTGCAAACCTTTTTGGTATAGACGTTTAAATACAGGCAGTCCTCCTGACCTCCTACCACACCGTTTTCCCTTTGGAAGCATTTCGGGAGGTCCTTCGTACCATCCAGGACACCATCCCAAGATTCGGTTGGTACCGGAGCCTTGAATATTTTTGTTGATTTAATCTTTAATAAACCAGTTTCTTACCAGATAAATATTTGGCTAGTACATTATAAGGTCGATGTCTTTTAAACTAGATTTGCTCGGGATATTACGTAGAAGATTACAGCGTGTTTTCGTTTTCTTTTGCAAAGCTTTTCTTTAAATTAATTAATTTACTAAAACAAACTGTAGGTACGTCAAAGTTAAATGGTGGCCAAGTAAATCGTTACAAGTCGATAGCCGGGGACTTATTCGTTCCATAGCGACCAATTAATCGTGTCATGATGACATGTGGCAACAAGCGTCAAGATGATGTTAGACAGACTTCAAGAAGCGTCAGGCGTGTCATATACATAGACAAGTATGGGCGAAGCGTCACGTTGACGATCACGTAACAAACCAAACCGCATTCGTTCATGATTGGCCCGTAAGTAGGATCGCATCCTCAGTTTGGTCGCTAAGACAAGCTCAATTCAATTTTTATGTGTTCGTGTTGTGTCAATAAAAAATAAATACGAACACGTCCATATTTCCATTGTATGTAGGTCGATAAGGGCGAGGGTTAACAATTTGCAATCGAAGTACAGACAATCGTGAACACCTTAAACAGTACGCTCTGACAACTAATTATTTGGCAAGGGCCCTCGGTCCGTTCCACTTCCTGCAACGCCACCGATATGTGTTAAATCGGAACCGCACGTTTCGTCCCGAAACAATTGTCTAATCTTCAAACCCTTTCCTCTTTCGCATAAGACGTTTTGGCCCAAAACTCTTGTTGCTTCGGCGCAGCCCATTGTCACAATAAACCGAACATAATATAAACTACACAAAATACAGCTTTGCCTGCGGTCTATAGATAAAGAACTATAGACAATAGAAGCTGGAAGTTGTGTGGTAGAACAAAATTTGGCGCCCTAGATCATAGAATGCTTACTACAGATAATAAACTGTAGAAATAGAATAGGTAATAGACTAAGGCAAGGCAGACAATAAAAACCAATAGAAACCACACAAAATAGAACTTAGCCTGTAGGCCATAGATAAAGAACTATAGACAATAGAAGCTGGAAGTACTTTGGTAGGAAAAGATTTGGCAGTAGGCGGAAGCCCTAGATCACAGAATACTATAAATAATCAACTGTAGATAATAGACTAAGGCACACAATAAACCGTACATAACAAAAAACAACAGAAACCACACAAAATAGAATTTAGCCTGTAGGTCGTAGATAAAGAACCATAGACAATAGAAGCTAGAAGTTACAAGATTTGGCGGATATATAGCCTGTAGGCTATAGACACAAAGAACTGTAGACAATAGAAGCTGGAAGTTGTCTGGTAGAATAACATTTGTTGATAGGCGGAAGCCCTAGATCAAAGATTACTCTAGATAACAAACTGTAGAAATAGAATGGACAGTAGACCTAAGGCAAGACACACAATAAACCAACCGTACACAATTAAAGAAAAACAATAGAAACTGCACAAAATAGAACTTTGCCTGTAGGTCGTAGATAAAGAACTATAGACAACAGAAGCTAGAAGTTACAAGATTTAGCAAACATTTTACAATACAGAGGAAATAAAAGAAAAGTTAGAAATACGAAAAATAGAATACAGATTATAGATAACAGTACTACAGATAACAAAAGCCAGAATCTGCCTAGTTCGACACGATGCGGCGGCTGTTTTACAATACGTGATAGAATTCAAAATAGACGGGCAAGAGAACTGCACAAAATAGAACACAGACAGTAGACCATAGATAAAGAACTATAGACGATAGAAGTCTAGCAGAACAACATTTGGGGAATGTTTTTCAGAGAACAGAAAACAGAAATACAAAAAATAGAATACAGATTATAGATAAATAACAAAAGTAAGAAACCGTGTAGCTATGTTATTACGCGAGCAACTAAAATTTTTTTTGTTAATAAAAAATGCTTTATTTAAATCTTTGAGTGGAGCTAGAGATTCATAAAAAATTATTTAAAGATTATGGCAGGTTTTGTTTAATACGTACATATATTTATTTTTAGAGGCCTTTCTGTTTCTCATAGCAAATACAACACCCTGTACATTTCAACTTTTTCAACTGTTATCTCCTCGTTTTCTTCTCTGCATCACAGTTTTCAAGTAGCGTGCGTAAATTACACGGTATTTAAATTAAATTAAAAAAAAAACATTCTTGCCTTAAATCGAAGTTCATCTACAGGTGGTTTCGCAAACGGCACCGACTGAAAACTGAAAAAGTCCTGGCCCACCCGATCCTTTAGCAATCTCCCCCTGATTTTACCGTAGTTCGTCTTCACAATCACCTCACTCAAACAACAGTGCAAGTAAAAACAAATGAGCGCGGTGGCGACTTTCATGGTGATGAGACTGTGCAACAGTGAAAAGAACGATGACAACAATTATTTAAAGCATCGCTTTTATGTGCTGTGGTTTATGAGAACTTGTTGGAGCAAAGCCAAATGACCTGTTACCGAAACCAAGGTTATCAAAAATGTTTATAAGTATACATAATTGGGGGCAACCAATATTGTTTATCTGGTATGTCGTTTTATTCTTATTATTATTAGATATTAAGCAATCTTAATTGATAATTAACAAATTAGGAAAGCAGCGCTGTGCAAATTTATAATCACCTTCTTTTTACTTGTACAGTGTGTTCAGAAATGATTGAAAGGGTTTTGAATTTCCCGCTCGCTACATTGGAACTAAATTCTTCACTGTTTTACCATGGGGGCCACTTGGAATTATTTATTTATTATTTTATCATTTTTACACGTTTAGTTGGCTCTTTTTCGTTTACCAGTGAAAAATATACAAAGCGGTATAAAAAAAAATGTTCTTGATAACAATAATAGTAAAATAAGGAAATTAAAATGACTGATGATGAAATTTAGGGTCGAATTCATCATGCTCACCAAGAACACCAACGTTGTACATAACGTGAAAATTCCTAATATGACAGCGCGCTAAATTCAAACGCCCTTTAGTCATTTATATCAATTACAGTTGCATTCTATGTTAATAAGGTTCAGGACGACGGCCGCGGAAGCCTTCATGTTAAATCAAGGTTCAGAACATTAATTTTGTTAATCTTCAGTTCTTTCTATTGTCGCACAATACATTTATTCTTGTATCAATAAGTATATAAATAAAATTTAATAAAAATATTGAAATAATAATAAATATCCAAATAATACGTTTCCAGGCGTGGGCAATTATACGTATCATAACAATAACAATTTAGTATGGCGGTAAATTCAAATCAGCCTCGGTCATTAAAAATCACACTTTATTAATTACGTGCAGTGTAATGCAATTTCGTTAATTATACGAAATCTAATGTAAGGACCCAAAAAATACGTTGAAGAAAAATTCGAAATTATTATTATTTTTTAAGTTCTACCTGCTCCTAGAAATAAACCAGAGAGTGAATGAACCAGAGACTAGAACGTGTTTTCAACTTAGGTTACGGTGATAAAGTTTTCCATTCCCATTGACTGAGCATTCCCTTGATCGCGCGACACGTGGGTAAAAACGGTAAAAGCAAGACGAGTACGCCATCTCGTGGAGAGCGACTCGCCATTCACTTTAACAACACAGTAGGTGGCGCTACGAGCTGAGGAAGAATTACCCAGGAGCAAGTGTAAAAGGGCTGGCAATTTTAAGGCTCTGACAAGAACTTATTTTATTGGAGTATAATTGTTGCTCTATGTTATAAATATCCCGTCAACGAAACACGAATGCGAATACGAAATAATCTAACCTCAAGACGCCAACTGTTGTTTATACAATTTTCGTGCTCTTTGTTCCTGTGTAACCGTGCAATGTGTTTCCATCAATCGCAAGCCTACAAAGTTAAGTCCTATTCTTTCCAACGCTATGTTCTTATCGTAAATGGACTATAGAAGCTGCGAATGAACCACGCGATTTTGGGAATAGTGCTGACTTTTTGAAGAAGTCCCTCTTCGGTGACTCAGGGTGGTGGCGAGAGCTTAAATAGCCGCCGTGAGAGTAAAACAGACAGTTCCCGGTTCCCTAAGCTTTGTCCGCGTTAATTCTCGCCGTAATTTTTGTTCTAAGTTCGGTTTTATTTTCTTTATTTAATATTAAAATTTTCCAAGATTTGTTATCGGTTTTGGGGTAGAAGAAGCAGAAGCTTTTTCCGTGAAGTTTCGGTGTCAGTTATTTAAAATAAATTCGCTCGCTAACGAAACAATTCTCGTAAATCTAAATCAATAGTGCTTTTTTTTTTAAATACAGATACGAGAAAATCATTTCACAGTCGTCGTCGGTAAGCTCAATGTTATTGTTGCTTGAAAAGTTAAATAATTAACAAAAAGCTTTTTCTAAGTGTATTACACCATTCTCCCTTCTTGTCGAAGTATTCTTTTTTTAGTTATACCTTTTAATAATCGGTATATCGAACAAGAAGTTATACGAGAAAGATTCAACAACCCCAAAATAGTAAGTCTGAGCCAAAATTCATACCAAGTCACAAGAGAGCGGGCGGGACGATTTCTGACTATTTTTTTACCTATAATTCCAGAAACGCTACTGACAAAGGACTCGTCTCTTGCGTTTCGATTCGGTTTGAAAAAGTTTTGGGTAACAAAGGGTGGTAAAAGTTAAAGAAAAAGATCCCATGTAACATACATTTATCATAAAATTTGGTCTTATGCGAAAAACCATTTTATCAAAAGATAAACCACCCTTTCCCGTACTCGCGGTCTTACACTAATTAATCTGTGCAATCCTAAGTCTCTTTCGTGAAATTTTAAAGAATTACGCAAATTTTGAACAATTGAAAATGAAAATTTACGCAATGTTGTACAGACCATCTACCTTCTTGATTATTCCAGTGCGTTCCAATTTGGACACTGGATGGTTCCAGACGTTTTCTAGAAAATTCGAGAAGAAAGGTATCTCTACTCTATAAGCGAGGATCTGCGAACTATTTAAATCAGTTATTCATCCCAAAGCGATACGTGTGAATATAGGCGATTAGTAGAACGTTTAAGCTATAGAAGTGTGATTTAAACTTAATTTTAAACACAAGAGCCTAAAGTTATCACTAAAATATTTAACAATTTTGTAAATACGTTGTAAATACTTTTTCGATGACTGGTGCTTTTTTTTTATTTTGTCTCCGTATTATCACCCACTTTTCATTGTTTTTTTTTGCAGATGTCATAGCTTATATTTTGACTGTTCACAATTATTATTAAATTCAATCCACTGGTAAGCGGAGGATCCCCGAATGAATATTAAAACAAGAATAAGTGGAATGAGGTGCCTTTACTACAAAAAATTTATATTCATTAACAAGTGTGTTTGAGTTGTTTTATTTTCATCGTCGATTGACTTACTGGGTGTTTGTTATTCTTTGGACGCATTTTCATTCCGGTAAATTCGTTTCCTTCGACCGCCTAAGCACCATGAAGTATGAGAACGAGCCCTTAACAATCTGAAACAAAATAAGATGCAGTTATAAAAAATTAAAAACGAAACAAGGAACAATACAAAATCAATTTTGTTTCCAAGTTGTTTATGCAAGTTTTGAATACATCGCCCCTCCACATATCTTCACCAGTGAGGGGGCTACATGCTAAAAACAGAATTAAATCATTTTTGTTAACTTTCATTGGTTCATAAGTCACAGGGGGTGTGGCTTTAAAAGTACATCAACGGCAACCAATCACATAACTTACATTCATGACACAGGCCAATGAGAGTGGTATGAATTTCCCCGCCGTCACGTGCAATGGCCTCCGACTTCGCGCTACGATCATGATTAGTGCTTTGGGTACAGACAAAGGAGTTCCGATCCAATCCACTTCAGCCGCCGCCACTCCCACTTCGCACGCCTGGAAGGTCACCTCGTTCCCCCAGTAACCAAACATACCCACTTGACAGATGATTATCAACGAATAGGTACAGTATTGTATTGAAGACAAGCTTCCAATGGCGTACTGTTAAAACAAAACACTCGAAAACAAGGCAAGAAATATTAAAAAAAAAAAGAAGGTACGTGTAACGTTTTTCAAAGAGTTAGAGCAACTGGGGAAGTCATTGTGGTCGGCATAAATGTTTTGTTTTACATCCTGGACTTCCCCGGATGCTCTAAAACCCAAACATGTCGGGGGAATTATGGTAACCAGAGCGAATAAAAATGTAATATCCATTCTTACCACTTACCCATGACGCCTGGTATAAATTAAAGCACAACAGTAAGACGCTCGACACGTAAACGACCAAAATCATTTTATTACAGAGCTCCTCCATCTGATTGGCCAGATCCAAAACTTTCAAGTGATGGTTTATGTATTTCTCCAATAACTTTTTGACAAAACAATTGTAGTCTTGACGTCCGTTACTGTCCTTTGTCAATGCTTTAGCTCTACCGTTAAGAGTTCTGCAAACATACAATCTCTTCATTACTTCACCACCGTATAAGGATATAAATATTTTCTTTTATTTTCAAGAATATCTTCATATTTATTTGAAACTCGATTATTTATATAATTAAAGGAAGTGTGTTTGACGTTGAATTTGTCTCAGTTACTTTAAATTTTATTCCAGTTCTGTTTGATCCTCCTTTCCATATCCATAAGAAAATAAATAATCTAGATATGAAGAACGGAATCTAGATATGGAACGTCCATTGTTAATGTAGGCAACCCCATATACACACCTGAACGCATTTTGCAGAAGCTTCAATTGAGTGCTGAGATGCGCGAAAATCGAACTATCCAAACAGTACGAAGAAACGATCATAATGGCGTACAAAAAAATCGATAAAAACTGCCAAGCGCTCGCTATCTCAAACATGGGAGAGTCGGTGGTGTCTACGGTGGTAATCGTAGTAAACGGAAATTGCCACTCATCTTTCGGCTCAAGTAATCTGGATTTTAAACAACCCACGCCCCCGGACGTCACAGTCACGAACACTATCAATGAATAAACCGCTATCTAAAACTTCGCTTGCTTGAACCCCGAAAGAACGAAATTAGGAGAGAAAGTAAAAACCTGAGTTTCCATCGTCTTGACGACGTTTCTTACGCAGGCCTCTTCTTCAGGCCCGCCTCTTTGCACGTCGGGGTAAAACGGCGGCTGGTGTAGCATTTTGATTATGTTTCCAATTTTTTTGCGATTGATGTATATTAAAGTTACCTTCACCAGTCCTAAAAAGACTTTTCTTATGGATACATCTACAGGTGGCCATGAAAAACCACAGATTAAATGCAAGTATTCCACTTGGCAATTCTAATCGAGCTAATAGTTTGTTCTTGGCCTACTCTGAACCTACTTTTATCTTTCGCCCTTAAAATTAAATTAGAAACGTACATACCCGAGAGGTATGTGAAAAGGTAACTCGCAACATTCGCGATTCTATCCATGTCGCCCCACTGACTGTACATTTCTAAACTCTGCACAATTGTGGAGAGATACACCACCAGGAGCATCATCATCATCGAATAAATTCGATATAGAGGAGATTCTTCGTCATACATTAATTCGATTCCCGTATAACGGAAAACTAGAACCTTGAAATGAGTTGCAAATTAGTTAAAAATTTATACTCACGTTTCGTAATTAAAAAAAAAACACCTTTACGTCGTCAATTGATCATCTGTTGTTTAATTAACGCAGGATTTCGATTAATTTGATCAACAAGTGAAGCAATAGTTATTCCCTTGCTAAAGAGCTAACGGTTCGGTTGAAACTCGGTAGATGGCGCTGATGTAAACTCGGCGATTTAAAGAATTGAGTAAAATAAATGCACGCAGACATTTCTTTGTTATTTACGAAAAAATATTTAACAGCAACAAAAAAAGGTGATCGATTACCTAAGTACATAAATGGAATTTTGAATCAAAGATTCAGTTGAACGTTAATAGATGGGGTAGTAGTAGGCATTTAGGTAGTTAAGAGATTTTTATCATTTATTTAATTTGTTATTTACAGTCTTTCTCTTTTGGTTTTACCCTTTTGTCAAATGTATTTCCGAATTTGTCAAATGACTTTCCAATCTGTTCAAAGTTAGTAGGCCTGCGGATTGGAAAGTCATTTGACAAATTCGGAAACATAATTGACAAAAGGAGAAAACCAAAAGAAAAAGACTGTAATTAAAAGCTGTAAGTAAAGGAAACTTTAAATCAGACATTCAGTTGAAAGTCGACAGATGGAGTAAGTAATCAATTGTTTTCGGAATATGAATTCATAATTAAGGAACAGAAGTCTCTTTAAACATTTTTATTATTTCTTGCATTTAACTTTGTTATTCAAGGAAAATTAATTAATCGCGACAGGGAAAGCTGATCATCTAAGTAAATGGAATTTTGAGTCAGTGATTCAGTTGAAAGTCGGTAGATGGAGTTGATTGATTGAGCCATCGCTTTCGGAATTTGAATTCGTAATTAAAAGAGACGGAAGTCACAATCGTCAAAATTTATAACAAATTATTAAATTATCTTTCATTTGAAAATAAACACATCAAAAAGAAAAATAAATCTGCCATTTTTTTAGATTTGTTTCAAATTGTATCCGAATTCTTTTTTAGTCACACTTCCAAAAACACCCAGTGCCTATATAGTTCTTAATTAATTTATGTAAAAAATCAATTGTACACAGAAATACTTTTGAATACGAACAGCCGAACAGGTTTAAATAAAATTAAAAAATTATTTGTTTCACATGCCTACCGGCCATCGAAATAAGTTTTCCGGAATTTTAGGGTCTTTGTAGGCCCCCAAAATAGAACCCATTTTATCTTCCTTGCTCTGGAATGTTTTCGTTACAGTAAAATACTCGTCGAACAAAACCCTTGAATATTTCAAGCGAAAATGAAGCGAAAATTGAGATGCCCTCCTTGACAAGGACACACACATCAAACCGCCGCCAATTTGACATATTCAATGCAGAATAATTTATTTTCACCTGTACGTAGACACAGTTATTACGCAAATAATTTGAATTATAAAAAAAAAAACTGCAGCTTATGATTGACATCAGATATGACGTGATAAAGTCATTTCAGTAAGATATCATTAACCAATAAATTTTTTAATTCTACAAATATTTGCTTTAAGTGTTTTTAAATTCGGAAGTTACTCCAATGGGAAAAGTTCTGTCAATATAATAAACGTCAAAAATTCAATATTTAAAAATTAGAATCTCTAATAAGTTCCACTTTGCATTAGAGTAAAAAAAATTAATATATTACACGAATGATCATTTTAAATTTTCCCGCCTTAAGGTTAAATAAGCAGCAAGGTTAAGCAGTCCACGTGGCGCCATCTGATAGAGGTACTGTTCACTTAAGTTTTCATTAGTACGAGCGTCTGGCTGCAGATCCACCTACAGCCAATCAGAACAAGGATAGGTCAAATTACCAATCAGAAGCGTATACCACGCTCTAGCCAATTAGAATAAGGCAAAGTAATTCAAATTTTTGAATTCAAACTTAGGAATCCAGTTTCAATAATAGTTGTGTGATTCATATTAAACGGTACTATTGAGCTGGTGAACCAAAAGAACGTTTTAGCTTAAAGCTGGAGAAAGAAACACAGCACTGAATGAAAATACTTTTATTTGTCATGTTTGTGGCTCAATATATAAGTCAAATATAACTAATTTTAAATATTTCAACAAAAATAACATTGTGGAAAATGTTGTCAGCAAAATAAAAAGTTTAGAAACTAATTGTGATTTTACATTTACAAAATTTGAAAAATTAGAAAATGAAAATTTAGAACGCCATTTAGATGTCGATCATAATGTTAAACAAGACGTTATATTTTGGCAGTATTGATGTACCATTGGCGACAGAAAAAATGAGGACAAGTCTTAGCAGTGATTTTAACGTTTTTTTACTAATGTAGTGAAACTTCTAATTCAGTTTGCAGTCGTTTCCATAGCAATGTGTTTAATATAATTTTAATCAAATATGGCATTATCGAAGATAATCATGCTAACATCCTATGTTCCGGATTGAAAACTGCTACTACCTGTGACAGTATGTATATCACAACTGATGATGCTGCAGAACAAGACAATGTTGTACATTGAAATGTGTTATATGTGAATGTTGCGTGCACGTATATTCTTGTACATGCACAGATTATTTACTACATGCTATTGTATGTAAACACATACATAAAGTAGGTATTATTAACAAAAAAGGTATACATCCACAAGTAACGAAGTTCTCAATAATTAAGACAAAGAGGAAATTCAAATGCCTTTAAAAACTTTAAAAAGAAATAATAATTTACAAACAGTACACACAGAAATTAATAATAACATTACTGAGGTTTCAGAATATTGTAAAAATAGTAAAAATTACGACTTATTATCTAAGATAAGCAATTACTTAAAATTAATGAATAAAATGGTTAACAGGGTCCAGCATTCATGCAAGACAAATCAAAAAATAATAATCAATAATAAATAAATAAGAAAATTGATTTTCAACCTAGGTAATTTATATAAATTATAACTATAAATATGTTCCATATAAATTTACTGGAAAATTCAATTTACAAACACTGAACATCAGCTTTCATCGTCTGATCATTAGATTATTCTTTCAAACTTCTATGTATTTATAATGCATACTCAGGACTTAATCGTTTACCAGCAAATTTATATGGAACTCACCAAAGGTACAGTGCTCGGCATTAAAAATAAAACGTTCTGCCAACTCAAAGCCTAACTAGCACTCAGAGCCTCACTTCTGTTGAAAAATTCTGCCTTGATAATATGATCATATTTACTCTTTATCAATAAGATTCATTATTCTCGAACAAGATTGTGGTTTTTTGGTTAGTTTTTAATGTCAAGTACTGTATAGGTGTTTTTTTTTTTAATATTTGCACCCTACCTAGATACTTTAACACCTAGAGAAAAACTGTAAATACAAAAGTTGTAGGGATTTATATGTATTATTTTTTAGAGTTTTCAAGCTCCTAAAGTAAACCTACATGTGGGGTGCAAAAAAAAACCTATACATACAAACATTTTAAATTGCTTCGTTTTTTACAAAATAATTTATAATTCATTTTAGATATCAATCAACAAAAAAAAAAGAAATGCCATAATTCGTCCCAAAAGAAGTAGATTAGATTCATAGCATGTTAAATGAGAATTAGAATTATATTCCAGAAAAAAGTGTGCATTTTCAGTGTCCGTTAAAAGGATTCGTATTACAAAAGATTAAAGTTAACTAGTAACTAAAGTACTAGCCTTTACAGTTTTACTAAAATCAATTCCAAGCGATTTAAAACTGCTACTTATGTAGCTATTTAGTTGAAAGTTTCACTGAAATTAGAAATGGACCCCCTTTAAACTCTGTTTCTTCTGATCAGATGTTGCACTGAAATAAAACACGTCTCATTAGAGTTCAAAGTGTCATGCAATTTTCTTACTTATCATATGTATTGTATTTTAACGCCAGTGCTATTGATGCCATTCTTGAAATATAACACAGTATCCACCCTGACCCGATGTTCAAATGAATATTGCGATTGGCATCCCAGTAAACATGAAACATCCATGTGATATCACAGAAAGTCGAAAAGCATTCACACTTGTAACGTTTCTTTGTGACATGAATATGATATCGCTGTGATATCTACGTAATCCGTTCTGTAGGAATAAAGTTTAAAAACACTCCAGAAAGCCTCATGCACAATGAGGTAGAAATAATAATAATAGTAATAATAATAACATAATATATACGTTATATAATTAATTTTGCTAATGTTAGTCACAGAAGACGGACATTAAACGTGAAAATGCCGTTATTTTCACCATTTGCTTACATCAGGGTGATGTTATTTTGTTTACTGGGATTGGATATCATATTTTTAATTGCTGTAAGTAAAAATAATAATATTAATACAAAAGAAACATAGAGTATGGTATAAAAGCCAGGTTGAGTTTCTGCTGGTTTAAGGATCTCCGAGTTCTAACTGGTAGCATGCTGTAAAATATCTAACACGATTTGCTGTGTCGGTGCAAAATCCATATTCATGACATAACAGCTGATCTTGTGTACACTAAAAATTTACACGTTTTAATCATAATGTTACAGAATGAGTTTAATTTAAGCAAATATTGCGGCCTGACTTACGTGTCAAATTATTAACTTCCAAAGTAAAAGCGAGGTTATGAGCACCATGACGGCCTGATTACCAGTACCAGTTACCATATTATTTTTAAAGATTCTCTAAGTTTTAAACCTTATTTTGTTTCACCAGCTTAATTAGTGTCTTTTAATGTGAACCACACCACTATTGGAACTGGATTCGTAAGTTTGAATTCGAAAATTTGAATTACTTTGTCCTATTCTAATTGGCCACAGTGTATTATAATGTGATTGGTAATTTGAGCTATCCTTGTTCTGATTGGCTGTAGGGCATTGCGTGAAAATGCTTAGTTGATGAAGATATCAGATTTATAAAACTTAACAACAGAATCAGTGAGTATAGAAATAACAAGAGAGTTAATACTTATTATATTCTCACTGAACAGAATAAAATGGGCGTGTTTTTTAATTACTCGAACAGCTGCTTGAGCGTTCGAGTAGACGAAAAAGCGTTTTTTAATTATATTCGAGCAACGAAAGTAGCGTTCGAAAAATCCACAAACTGTTCGAGCTAAGCGTTCGAACTCCGCTAGCATGCACCAAGTGCCGAGATAGTGCAGCAAAGTAGAACAGTGAACATAACCTAACAACGTCATGTATGTATGTTATGTACAGCAAGCACCAACTGATCGTTTTTTTAAGCGTTTAATTGTAGAATCGAGCAAGTTCTCGAACTCTCTGACAGCTTGTTCGAAGACATTTGGCTCGAGGAATTGGTGCATTTAAAAAACGCCCAATAATTTTCAGTAGGTACTTTAAACCACTAGTGTATATAACCTACTAGGTAGTTCGAATGGATAGGCCAACCGTAAACAACTTGTAACGTCAACATGACCACAAGCGTTTAAATTTTACAATCTCGTCATTTTATATATTTTCGTCACAATGGACACGTACGCAGATGAGGAGTATGAAATCCAACATTTCGGTTTTAGTTCCACCTGTTTTATTCAAGAGTGTAAGTACCCAACCAGAGATTATCGTTTTCTGTAAGGAAATGAAATGGTTTCACAGTTTATGCGATGCTAAGCCGTTTACTGAAAACCACCATGGAAGTGATCAAATCCTGCATCCCGAATGAAATGCCCTACGAAGAGAAAAGCGTTCACTGTGCCCAAATCGACGCGCTTCACTCAGAATCAGAAAAGTTGTTGAAGAAAACTGTACATAACCTCAAGGTGATGAGTAACTCAAAGAGAACGAATGTTTTAGCAAAACGGGTTCTTTTCCAGTGCATTTTATGATTTTACGTAATTTTTTTAGTCGAGCATTCACGGGTTCTTTGCAATTCCCAAGAACGTTTTACTGAGGACGGATAGAAAAGTGGCAAATTCACAGGATTCAAAGCAAGCCATACGAAACTTAGAGGAAGAAATAACGCAATTGGAAAAGCAGTACATAAAAGTAAGTTTCTTATATTTTTTGAATAGCGCCATCTTTTGTTCAAATAAACAAACTAAAATCGAGTTGGTATTGCATACATCATTTATTTATTTTTTTAATTGAACTTCGGCTCTTATTTTATTTTAAACTTTATAATCTTATGATCTTTTAAAACATTAAAGGATCTAAGAGTTAGCTGTTTTTTTTTTAATGTTTTTGTTTTCTTCATTTTGTTGATGGTTTCAGAAAAGAACTTTCCAGTATTTATGTGAAAAAGAAATCGAAATATTAGAATCACTCGAGCCCATCAAAGTAAAAGTCCAAGAAATAACGAAAAGGTCACAAGCTTTCTCTACGGCGAATAAAGACAGCGAAATACAGAATCTGACCTTGGTGTATAAAGATCTTACGAACCAGATGGCGAACCGATTTAAATATTTGGACTTCGAAGGTAGATAAAATATATTTATCTGTCGCAAGAAGCAAGTCAAAGAGTGCAATTTGTAACAAGCCGGAAGTACTGTATATTTTTACTACTTTTTTATACTTGTACCATTTCATTTTCATATAATATTATAATAAACGAAAAATTATAGGAATTGTGTTTGATATTTTAGCATAATTAAATTCATTCATTAATTTAATGCTAACTCAAAAAAATTGGAATTGGAGAATTGGAAGTTTCATTAGAGCAGAAAAGTACCATGTGATTACAAAATGTTTGTATTTATTTTTTAAATAAATTAGGCGAAGACGGTGAAAAAATCATGTCGGCTAAGCTCGTGTTGGTCTCGTTCATATTTGATAAACTCGCCGAAGTAGGCGAGAAAACCATATCAACATTGCTGGGTATGGTTTCGTTTATGTTGGACAAGTTAGCCCCAGTCTCATCCATGGGGACGGACTCATCCATAGGCACTGATTCAATTTCTTGCTCTCCCCTCCGAGCAGCGATCGTCTTCAGCAAGGCCTTCCCACTTTCTTTCGTCTAAAAAAAAAAAGGAACCAAACAAATCACCACTAAAATTGCAACCGCATTCTTTAATCACCTGTTCGTTTTCCAGGCATTTATTTGCATATAAATACGCCTCATCAAACTGTCCTTTATTCAAGTGATAGGTTGCAAGATACTGGAACGCACTGTAATACTCAGTCTGGTCTTCAAAATTTCCTGGTTTCTGTTCGTCCATTTTCAAGCAATACTCTGTGTATGCTGCCATTGCATCATCATATAATTTAAGCTTGTCATAGAGCCTACAAATTAAAAAAACTTATTCAAATCGAAAAGCCATAAGATTGTTTGTATCTTACTTGGCCAATTTAACCAGAGCCATTCCTTCAATATCACCGACATTGCACGCCCTATAATAACATTTTAAGGCATTCTCGGTTTTGTCTAATTTTTCATACGTCTCCCCCAGTGCGATTATCATTCGACTGTCGTTTGGGCGAAGCAATTGCGCCTGCTTGTAGTAATACATGCAGTAATAGGGCATCTTGAGGATCTCGTAGGTCTGCCCCAAGCCGTACCAGGCTCTGTAATCACGGCGGTTGATTTCTGCAATCAGTTCGTTGTGTGTTAGCGAAATTCACAAACAAGAAAACAATTACCCACCTATCGCATGTCTGTAGCTCTGTATGGCGGCGTTGGTGTTTTTCATTTCCATGTATTCATGTCCCATTAGCGTCCAGGCAGATAAGTAGTGTGGGTTCAGTTTTAAGGCTCTTTGGAAGTATAGTACGGCTTTCGCGTGGTCTGATCTAATGCTGTAGTAATTTCCTGGAAATTATTATAAATTTAAATATGGATTTTAAATGTAAAGGGAAACCTGCATCAGCTGGTCCGGAAGAATAAAATCGAAATTTTTACGCAAGTTAGTATTTGCTAGAAACCAAACAGAATGGTGATATTTCAATTTTCATGTAAAATTAAGTCGAAATTCCTAAATAGGGAAATAGAAATATTGGAGATTTCAAATCTCCCACTAAAATCAATGACAGTCGTAAAAGTACCATCTTTTTCTTTTCAGCGATGAGATAATCGATGTCATCAATTGTCTGATTTAATTTCTCTTTAATGGAAACAAAAAAGAAAACTAGAAGTTAATCATTTCGGTGTTTCATTCTTGTTCTGATTTTCATCAATAATTTTGAAATCTATAGAATTTCAATTTTCATGTAAAATTAAAGGTAGAAATCCCTAAATGGGGAAACAAAAATGATTCAGATTTTAAATCTCCCGCCAAAATCAATGACAGTCGAGAAGGTACCAACTATCATTTTTCTTTTAACCGATGAGATAATCGATGTCATAAACTGTTAGATTTCATTTCATTTTCAGTGAAAAAAAAAGTAGAAATTTATCGTTTTCATGTTACACTCTCGTTTTGACTTTCACCATAATTTTGAAATCTACAAAATTTCAATTTAATATAAAATTAAATCGAAATCCCTAAAGAGAAAAACAAAAATATTTAAGATTTCAAATCTCCCGCCAAAATCAATGACAGTAAAATTCTATTGTTTCTCCTTTTAAGCGATGAGATAATCGATGTGAATTTCATGAAAACAAAAGAAAAACTACAAATTAACCGCTTTGCTATTACATTCTTGTTCTGATTTTTATCAATAATTTTGAGATCTATAAAATTTCAATTTTCATGTAAAATTAAAAGTAGAAATCCCCGAATAGGAAAACAAAAATAATTCAGATTTCAAATCTCCCGCCAAAATCAATGACAGTCGTAAAGTTACATCGTTTTTATTTTGAGCAATGAGATAATCGATGTCATTAGTTTTGTTGTTTGATTTAACTTCTTAATTAATGAAAACAAAAAAACTAAAAATTAATCGTTTTGCTATTTTATTTTATTTAAATCGAAATACCTAAATAAAAAAACAAAAATAATTTAGATTTCAAATCTCCCGCCAAAATCAATGACAGTCGTAAAAGTAACATCGTTTCTCTTTTGACCGATCAGATAATTGATGTCATCACTTGTTTAATTTCATTTCATATTTAGTGAAAACAAAAAAAAACCTAGAAATTAATCGTTTTCGTGTTTCATTCTTGACATAATTTTCATCAATAATTGTGAAATCTATAAAATTTCAATTTTCATGTAAAATTAAAGATAGAAATCCCTAAATGGGAACAAAAATTACTCAGATTTCAAATCTCCCGCCAAAATCAATGACTGTCAAATTTTTTAAGCGATGACATAATCGATGTTATTAATTGTTTGATTTATTTTCTTAATTAATGAAAACAAAAGAAAACTACAAATTAATCGTTTTGGTGTTTCATTCTTGACATAATTTTCATCAATAATTTTGAGATCTATAAAATTTCAATTTTCATGTAAAATTAAAAGTAGAAATCCCCGAATAGGAAAACAAAAATAATTCAGATTTCAAATCTCCCGCCAAAATCAATGACAGTCGTAAAGTTACATCGTTTTTATTTTGAGCGATGAGATAATCGATGTCATTAGTTTTGTTGTTTGATTTAACTTCTTAATTAATGAAAACAAAAAAACTAAAAATTAATCGTTTTGGTATTTTATTTAATTTAAATCGAAATACCTAAATAAAAAAACAAAAATAATTTAGATTTCAAATCTCCCGGCAAAATCAATGACAGTCGTAAAAGTAACATCGTTTCTCTTTTGACCGATCAGATAATTGATGTCATCACTTGTTTAATTTCATTTCATATTTAGTGAAAACAAAAAAAAAACCTAGAAATTAATCGTTTTCGTGTTTCATTCTTGTTCTTATTTTCACCATAATTTTGCAATCTATAAAATTTCAATTTAATGTAAAATTAAATCGAAATCCCTCAAGAGGGTAACAAAAATATTTAAGATTTCGAATCTCCCGCCAAAACCAACGACCGTAAAAGTTCTATCGTTTTTCTTTTAATTTTAAGTGATGAGATAATCGATGTCATTAATTGTTTGATTTAATTTCTTAATTAATGAAAACAAAAGAAAAACTACAAATTAATCATTTAGGTGTTTTATTCTCATTACGACTTTCATCAATAATTTTAAAATCTATAAAATTTAAATGTTCATGTAAAATTAAAGGTAGAAATCCCTAAATAGGAAAACAAAAATAATTCAGATTTCAAATCTCCCGCCAAAATCGATGACAATCGTAAAAGTATCATCGTTTTTCTTTTGACCGATGAGGTAATCGATGTTATCAACTGTTTGATTTCATTTCATATTTAATGAAAACAAAAGAAAACTACAAATTAATCGTTTTGGTGTTTCATTCTTGATATGATTTTCAACAACAATTTTGAAATCTACAAAATTTCAATTTTCATGTAAAATTAAAGATAGAAATCCCTAAATGGGAACAAAAATTGCTCAGATTTCAAATCTCCCGCCAAAATCAATGACTGTAAAATTTCTATCGTTTCTCTTTTAAGCGATGACATAATCGATG
Organism: Dorcus parallelipipedus; assembly: GCA_958336345.1. Classification (NCBI taxonomy): domain Eukaryota; kingdom Metazoa; phylum Arthropoda; class Insecta; order Coleoptera; family Lucanidae; genus Dorcus; species Dorcus parallelipipedus. The sequence continues at coordinate 37,006,090 of OY284483.1, read as the reverse complement.
TTATTAATTGTTTGATTTATTTTCTTAATTAATGAAAACAAAAGAAAACTACAAATTAATCGTTTTGGTGTTTCATTCTTGACATAATTTTCATCAATAATTGTGAAATCTATAAAATTTCAATTTTCATGTAAAATTAAAGGTAGAAATCCCTAAATGGGAACAAAAATAACTCAGATTTCAAATCTCCCGCCAAAATCAATGACAGAAATTAATCATTTTCGTGTTTCTACAAAACAATCGTTTTGGTGTTTCATTCTTGTTATGATTTTCATCAATAATTTTGAGATCTATAAAATTAAATCAAAATCCCTAAATAGAGAAACAAAAATATTTGAGATTTCAAATTTCCCGCCAAAATCAATGACAGTCATAAAAGGACCATCGTTTTTCTTTTGACCGATGAGATAGTCGATATCGGTTGTGATAAATTTTTGAAGAATTCTTTGATTTAAATAATTTCTTATGCAGTGAAAACAAACATAATAATACCTCCTTTTGTTTTACATCTAAAAATTGGTTTACCCAAACCTTTATATGCATTTCTGGGACACCTGTATTTAACAAAAACTTCTGCAAAGAAAAATAGGTGGTTTGTCACTTACCTATTATGCAACAAGTTTCAACCCTGTATTTATCCACTGAAACGGCAGTGTGCGCCAGGTCTGCCAACTCACTCTTCATCTCCTTCACGTACAACAAATTCGAGTAAGTGTCAAGGTTGTCTAATCTGTAAGGATCCTCGGCAATCAAATCTTGGAATGTCTCTATGGCTTTATCTAACTCTAAAAAGGAAAAGAAAGGATACTTGTAGGTTTTGTTAAAAAACTGAGATTCAGTAAACCCCATACAAATTTTTATACATTCATGCATGAAGTAGGGAAGACCTCTTATAAAAAAATTATTCAAAAAAGATGTACTTGCTACAATAGTTCTTATTAAAAGATTACAAGTTAACAAGTTAATAAAAACCTATTGTAGGAAAAAAAATAATAATTTTGTTAGCACATACCTACCTCTCCTATTATGGTAAACAATAGCAGTCTGAGCCATGAGGAAAGTACTTTTTGAAAATCCCTGCTCGTGTAAACTGCAATAAATCTGCAAAGACTCCTCGTTACTCAGCTGCTCCAAGTACGTGTACGCATAAAAGAAGTGCTTCATCCAATGATCCGGTAAATTAAGCGACTTCAACATGTTCCTGTTATGAACGAGCTGAGCCAATTCTTGCCAAGACGCCCACAGGAGAGGAGCACTGTTAATTGCTTCGACGAACACATCGATGGCCAAGTGGTTCAGGTCCAACTTCTTCAACACGATTCCATATAAGTACAGGCAATAACCGTCGAGTTTCTTCTCGTAATAATCGACTTTCATGAACGCGCACAGGTCTTTCAACGCGGAGTTCTTGGTGGGATCCGGAGGGCAATTCGTGTCCGTCATGTTATCCAATTTCTTCTTTTCAATCGACATGTACCGCGAGTACAAGTGCAAGAAGCGCGTTTTCGGCTCGACGCAGTCACGAGTGTAATGCGCGGATCTGTCGTATTCCTTGACGTCGAAGTAAGCCTTGGCCACCAGGTAAGTGTCTTCTTCGTTTCCCACGTCGTTCTCGTACACGGGGTAGTCTTTCTGGGCGAGTTTCACGTGTGATATCGCGAAGTTCAATTCCGCCAGCCACTTGACGGAATGAGACAAACCTCGCTGGGAGCAATCGCGGATGCCCAAAAGCAAGTCACGCTTAATCAGCTGTAAATTCAGCTTACCATCGAGGATGTTCATGTTCGGGTTTCATACATGAAAGGATGCACGAAATTTATAGGTTAACGCAACCAGTGCCCGTTGTTTTGAATTGACGTTCAGTGTTGCCAACTTACTTTTAAGACGCAGATCACACCGGTTGCTTTACAAAATTATTTTTCTTATTGATTTAATTAGCTAATTAACGTAGGGGATGACCGAGTGGCTTTTATTGCTTTATGAAAATCAGTCGTTGGCCGTTGCCGGCTTAAATCTCAGATTAGAAATTCGTGAACATGATCAGGCCTACCAACCGACCACCGGCTTTGCGTGCAATTTGCGACTTTCTGGGATATTTAAATTAAATAACAACGTAGTCGCGTTTAAAAGTTTTAATAAGCAAGCATTTTTCGTATGTACCAAGCACGCGACGCTCCAAATACCGATCAAACAATCCGAAACGCCGCGCGCATGCGCACAAAAATGATTTGTGGTACTTCGCCTGTCAGATCGGTTTGTAATTTTTTATTTTCCGTGCCATAATGGTAGATGATAAGGTGGAAATGAACAACGACAGCGATACTTACGCAACGGCGAACACAAACGACCCAAAGAACGTGCAGGAGCTCACGCAGTACGTAAGTTGAACGCGTTTTTGCGAGCCCCAACCAGCAAGGGGGTTATGTGTTTATTGTTGCCGAATTCAAGGTGCAGAGCCTGCTCCAGACCATACAGGATAAGTTCCAGAACATGTCGGAGCAGATACTTTCCAGGATCGATGAAATGGGGAACAGAATCGACGACCTGGAGAAGAACATCGGTGATTTGATGACACAGGCGGGAGTCGAAGGAGCCGAGAAGTAACCGTTTGTAATCATATTTATTATTTATAATTATACAACTAGGGTATTTCGAATAACACAATTTAGTGTCAGGAAGATTAAAATTGTGTTATTTACAGATGTATTATATGTTTTTATACTTATGTTTTGTTAAACTTTCTTACAAAAGTATAGACACGGTGCACGCAAGCACATGGCCATTAATTGCAGTGAATTTCATCTATTTATTCATTTACTTATTCAAAGATAAGAACTTTAAACAAATGAGTCACAGGAGGCAGACCCATAAGGTTTTGTTTTATTGTAAGTGACATAATTAGATGCCATGAAAAATATTGAATTGATTGGTTATTACAAATTTGGCTAGATCAATACTATTGTTCATTTGGAATTGTTTTGTTTGCCTAAGAACTGTTGTTAGACGACACAATAAATGTATGTATGAATGAGGAGCACCTAGAAGCTGTTTTGTTTAAAAAAAGGCCTTCAGACAATTGGTACTACTCAATTACCATTGGCCAAATCAATATTTTTGTTTGTTTGATTGCACTGATGTCGGATGAAACAAGAAATGAACGAATAAGGTACACTTTGTTTTGTTAAGAGGCGTGGCATAATGAAACGCCCTCAAACAATTGTGAATTGATTGGTCATCACAAAATTATTCAATCACTATTGGCCAAGTCGATATTTTTGGTTTATTTGCAGTTACTTTCAATGTCCACTGTGCTTTGAATGCAAAACTTAAAAGAAAGCAGAGTTCATGTAAATATAATTTAATTACTCAACAAAACCCTATTATTATTAAATAACTGAATTTTCTTTTTTTTTTTTTTTGAAAAAATACAGTCCTTAAATTTTTATTTTTATTTTGAAGTTAGTTAAATAAGAATTTTAAAAATGTATCGTCCATTGACAAACTCGAACTTGTAGTTATTTTTAAACAATCTCAAAATGTTTTAATTCGAACATTCAAATTTTCATCGGTATAGTCGTCAGGGTATCTTGTTTTGTATAGTCGCACATTAATATTGTAATGTTACAAAAAAAAAGGAAAAACAAAGAAGTGTTCATGTAATATAAAATAAACCGTTTTAATTATAGTCGATGTAATTGAAACATTCTCGTTCCTCAAACTACGACATGCATGTAATTATTAATAAAAAGAAAATTGCGTGTGAATTTAATTCCAAACTATTTTAGAAACTTCCTAGCAATAAACGGCGAAATCTTGTCTTGCGCTTTTCCATTTTCAGAGTTCTGTTCGCTCTCATCCTCTTCGGATGTTGAGCTAACTTCATCTGAGACGTCGAATTCATCCTTCGCAGAATCGAGTACCTCTTCGCTCCTGGAACTCTTCCTGCTGTCTCTGTTGAGCTCCTTATCGGTGCCGGTCCTCTTCGGTGTTGAAAATATCGTAGTTAAAGAGCCAAGCGATTGTGAAGTTCTAAAGAGCGAGCGTTTGGTTCCTGCATCCGACATCCTCAAGGACTTGACAAAATCCTGGAAGGTCAATCATTTACTCAAATAGATAATTGTCCTAATGCTTGTAAGAATTTTACCGTTTCCATTTTGCCTCTTATGTTTTGAAAGTCCTGCGTTATTTAACACAAAACATGTGTTACTAAGTTCGGTGTATAAAAGAAATTCGATTAAATCGAGAAAGAAAATTAAATTACCTCCAGATCTGAGTCTTCGTCAATTCGATTTACATCTTGATACGCTTTCGTTAGAATTTCCAAGCATTTAGCGTGGTAGCCCATTTCTGTGCTAACGAAATCCAGCAAAATATTTTTTATATCGTGGAGTTTTTGCTGCTCGAATTTGGTGACTTGTTCTTCTAAATTGTGGATGGTTTTAGCTACCTCTGTAGAAGCTCTCACCAACTCTGCTTCAGCCTGGACCTTGAACATCACAATAGTTTAGTGAAAGAAGTTCTAAGCACCGCACAATCTGTAGGCTGCACCATTGATGGTAAACTTCCTCATGATGTAATAGATGAAATCAATAATGACTCGATGAAAGTGCCCGGTGAATAATTCTGTTATGTATAATTATTTGATATCCTAGAATTTGCTTTACACTTACAATTTGCTGCCTGTTTCGTGGATTCCTCTCTTTAGCTCGATCAAACTGGCGCTTTCTAATGATCTCTTTACTCCTAACGTTAAATATTTGCTTGACTTCTTCCTTCACGTGCTTGCAAACGCTTTCGTACTGTGAGAACTCGTTCACCACTTTGCTGTCTATATTTTGCACTCGTGCATCTGCATAATCGCTGATCGTGGACATGGAGTTGGCAAAATTGGCCAGTCCATTGCTCAGTGACTTGTTTATCTCCTCTGATTCGGCGTAGGACAAAGCAACTCGTGATACTTCGTCCCCCTTGTCTCTTATTCTGGCCGCCTTTCGAGAATATGCGCCGAAGATGTGACACAATTCGGCGATGTTCCTCTCCGCAGATGTGATGCGGTCCTGGATGAACTTTGCTTCCTGCTCACTAAAATAAAATTTTAAAAAATTATAATTAATTTAATTTTGAATATTTAAGTTTGGCGCACAAAGTTGTGGTTCATAGAAATTCGTACAGATGACGCCGTAGGTTCACAGAAATACGTTGAGATGGCGCTACTGATATATTCAAGTGCGGGGCTCTATATATTTGAGTAACATCGTCTAACATTTTGAATCCCGGTAAAATAAAAAAAAGGGTTATGAATATGAATAAGAACACAGCAAACGTCAATTTTCGTTTAAAATATAGCCTCGACTAATTAATGTGTTTTAAGTGGGAAAGAATAAAACAAGAAACTAAATTTTAACATTTTACGTCACAGAAATTCAATTTTAATTTTGAACGTTTAAGTTTGGTTTATAGAAATTCATATAGATGACGTCATAAGTTCGCAGAAATATGTAGAGATGGCGCTACTGCTTTTTCTAAATGTTTTCCTTTTATTTGTGTTTTAAGTAGAAATGAAAGAGCAACGAAAACTTGGTCATTTTGTATTCACAGAAATTCAATGTTTAATTTTGACCGTTTAAGTTTGATTTATAAAAAATCATATAGATGGCGGTATAAGTTCGCATATAATGTCGTCCTAATTTGCGTGTTTTACGCAGGAAGAAACAAAAGAAAAAAGAACATTTTGACATTTTCTTTCACAGAAATTCACATACATAGATAACGTCAAAAGGTCGCAGAAATACGTATAGATGGCGCCACTAATTTTCTGAATGTGTTTCCCTTTAATACAATTATTAAAATTCCCACCTAATTTTCGTGTTTTAAGTAGGAAGAAACAAAAGAGCAAAGAAGATGTGACATTTTGTGTTGTAGAAATTCACATAAGTGACGTCATAAGTACGTAGAAACACGTACAGATGGCGCTACTGATTTTTCTGAATGTTTCCTTTTATTAAAATTAAAATTCCCTTTTAATTTGCGCGCGTGTTTTAATAAGTAGCAGGAAACAAAACCGGAAAGAAAAGTTGACGTTTGGTGTCACAGAAATTCAATGTATAATTTTGAACATTTAAATTTGGCACTCAAAAGATTTTGGTTTGTAGAAATTCGTGTAGATGATACCATAAGTTCGCAGAAACACGTACAGATGGCGCTATTGTTGTTTGTTTTTGCTAAAGTTAAAATACCGTCATAGTTTAAGTATTTTAAGCAGGTAAGAACAAAACAAGAAACAATTTCTTGACATTTTGTGTCACAGGAGTCCAGCGTTTAATTTTGAACATTTAAGTTTGGCATTCAAGATTTTAGTTTGTAGATAATCTCATAAGTTCGCAGAAACACGAATAGATGGCGCTGTTGATTTTTCTGAGTGAATTTGTTTTTGTTAAAGTTAAATACCGTCATAATTTAAGTATTTTAAGAAGGTAAGAACAATTTCCTGACATTTTGAGTCACAGGAGTTCCATGTTCAACGTGTAAGTGTGGCGCTAAAAATATTGGTTTATAGAAATTCGTATAGATGACGTTCGTATAAGTGCTATAGTTGGCAATAGTGATTTTTCTGAGTGAATTGCTTAAAATGCCTCTTATTAGAAATAAAATCGCGTCCTAATGTATGCCATAGGAATTTAGAGTTTAATTTGGAACATTTAGATTTGGCACTTAAGTTTGTGATTCACAGAAATTCATGTAGATGACACCACGGGTTCGCAGAAGTACGTATAGATGGCGCCGATACTATTTCTCTTTGATTAAAATTAAAATGCCTTCCTAATTTACTTATTTGAAAGAAGCAAGAAACAACGTTTTTACGTTTTACATCACATTCGTGTAGATGAGGTTATAGGTTCGCAAAAACGCACCTAGATGGTGCTGCCGATTTTTCGGGGTGTATTTACAGTGTTTCCTTCTGTTTACAGTGTTTTAAGTAGAAAGAAACAAATTTTGATACTTTAACTAAGATAAACATTGTATCTTACCCTTTGTGACTGACAATCCTTGGTTTAAATTCAAAACTTTTTCGGGCTGTCTTTGTCCACATTGTACTACCTGGAATACCAGGGGGGCGAGGATCCATAAAAATTGGGGCAGGACTAAGGAATGGAAAACTGACAGGAAGTAAAAATTTTATCTTGGAACTTCGAAATAATTGTAATAATAGTGAAAAGTTAGTTGTGAACCAGCCTTGTTTGAAACTTATAGCGATTTCGATTCATCTGCACTGATTGCACTCAGTGTATTTGCATCTTCTTTTAACCTCATGTAATAACACGAGATGAAGATATTCTGAGTGCGCACTAGTGCGGTCAATCGAAAACGCTATTAATAAATCGACGTATATCATAACCTCACTGTTATTATTATTAGTCCTGAATGAGTACTTTAATTTGACGACAATTCGATCATAAAAGCTTTATGATCTTGCAAGATAATCATTTCAGAACGTTTTATTAGTTTGAAAGTGGGGTTATGCTATTTCATGCGTCAGTTCAATTGAGGCTGGTTCACAACTGACGATTCACGGCTTACTACGAGGAGAAACTTTAAAAAAGGCACGTTACAATGTGCCATGAAACTACATTTTTAAAAATTGTGTTACAGTTGAGGTTACGTTTTTTAAAATTACTTAAATTGTAAATTCAAGTGTTCAAATCAATATTTCCATTATGAATTATCGACACCCATATACACTATCTACATATTAATAAATCTGCCTGATATTATTGTCAAATTCTGAGTAAAGAAATAAGTTGGATACCGGTGCTGTCAACACATTTTCTTCAGTCAGTTTCATAGGAAGTTAGAAAACTTTTTTATCACACTGTACATTCACTTTTTTATTAAAAAAATACAATTGTTAGTCAAAAATTAAAAAAACGTTAATGTTAAATTTATTTTAACATTTATTTATTATTTTATTTTTTAACACAAAAGATTTGAATTTATAAACATTAAGTTAGTGATTGTCAAGGGTGGTGGAGGTGAAACAGCTTTGAATTTATGTATTTAAAATTAATTTAATGATCTTTTCTGTCTGTTCTAATTTCTATTTATAAAGATGATAGTTTTATCGAAGAGATATCAGGCACAGGAAAACCAAAACCACAGAATTTTTAATTTATTTTGTTATATGTGTCCTTATTAGACGATTAATCGTCGTTGCCTATAGTAGCTCTGATTTCTCTTGAAATTTCTAATTTTTAAGTTGAAGTATTGTCCTTCCAATAATATTTTTAAAGAACCGAATGAAATTTAAAAAAGATTCTTACCAACTATAATGTTTATTCCTAATTGAACTCAACATGTTCACACATCCTTCAAAACTGACAAGTCAATACAAACAAACAAGTAAGCGGAGGGTGCCAACATGAACGACCAAAAAAAAAATCAATACTGAACTTACAAAGCACTTTTATTATAAAAATACACAGTACACTAATAATAAATCATATAAAAATAACTAGTATAAACATGATATGACAAATTACAAGATAATTAATTAAACACTATTCTACAACTGCAAACGACTGACCTGTACAAGCGAAAGCCAACTTGACTTTGTGGTTCAAGAGTAATTGCTTGGGACTCAGAACGTTTGCGGTATCTCCAGTTCCGCAACTGCCATGCTCGTTCCATCCCCAAGAGAAAAGCTTCGAATCTTTAGTGATTGCCAGGTTGTGTTCAGAACCCACACTAAACTGATTAACGTCTTTTATATTTGGGATTTTCTCGGGCTTATAAGTGACTTCCCGTCGAGTCCCTAATTGTCCGTAGGTGTTCCTACCCCACATGTAAATCTCACCATTTCTCGTTAAAGCAGCTGAGTGGGTCCATCCTGCATATACCTTTCCTATGCCTTCATTCGTAAAGATCTCCGTCGGCACAAACGAATTTAATATCGACGGATCAATCCCCAATTGGCCATACTTATTATCACCCCAGGTTAACACAGTGCCGTCAGATTTTAAGGTGACCGTGTGGTTTTGACCGCATGCAACAGACTCTACGTCTTGGAGATCAGGAACTTTTGATATGCTTAAATAATTATTATCATTGTAATTATCACTCAAGCCCAATTGGCCCTTTGTACCATTTCCAGCGACCAACAATCCTTGATCTTTTGTAATCATAGCGCTGTGTCTCAGCCCACAGCTTACTTCGGTGAAGCCAGTCGCAAGTTTCTGTGAAACTTGCAACAGTGATGGTATCCCAGTGCATGTTATGCTCTTGGAAAGTCCAAGTTGTGTGAACGAGTTGTTTCCCCACACGAAAAGCTTCCCGTTATCGGTCAAAGCGGTGCTAAAATCCCAACCGCAGGAAATACGCACGATTTTAAACTCCTTCAGTATTTCAATCTGCACGAACTTCATAATATCATCTGAAAGCCCCAACTGACCTTTGGAGTTCCATCCACAACAATATACATGACCATTATTGTCTAAAATCAAAGCATGTCCAGCACCTCCGGATATGGACGTTATGTTTTCCGGCTTAAGGTCTGTGTGAGACAGTGGTACTTCCACTGGTTTCAATTCACTCTCAGACTTGTAGCCTAAGCCCAGCTGTCCGAAGCTATTAGCACCCTGCGTACAAGTAAATTTTCATTTCAAAGATCGCAAACATTATGAGCGAAAGCGTCACTTACCCATGCATACAACTTCATATTGCAAATTAGATTTGCGAAAGAGTTCCAGTTTTACTTTGGATATTTGTCGAAACACAAACACGCGTCCCAAAGTCCAAGAAAGTGAGGTTAGATTATAATGTCAGCTGTTTACACGCCTGCCAATACAAAACTAATTCACGTAGGCGGGGCGGCGTTAATATTATGATCGTAAGTACGCATTTACAAAGTATTTTTAATTAAAATGCATTAATATTTTTGATACACAACCACTATACTAAAACCTATGAAAGAAAAATTAAAGTGAGGTGTCAATAATATACGTTCTACCAACTTAGAATAATTATTACTAGATAAAATTAGAACGTATTTACCGTGACTCACGAGATCTATTTATAAATGGTGTTGCATTTGCAAGGCATTTATAATTATGAATTCGATACTCTCAGTAGCGCAATTTATGTGAAAAACAAATCAAATATAGAGAGAATTAGTGGTTTTTAGTTGGAAAGCCAATAGATTTTTGAAACAATAGATGGCGCGCCATTTTGAATCCAAAAATTCCAAATGATTCCAAACTGCGCGCCAACTTTAAAATATTGACAGCAGCATTAAATTTCATATCAGCCATTATTACTCAACAAGAAAGAGTGAAGGAAATCCTTCAATGAGGAATAAAAATTACTAAGGAACGTTTGAATTAAGGAAAATAGTAACACATTAATTTTATAAATAAAACTAAACCAATTGGTATGTACCCTTTTTTGCTAGATAAACGCCATTTCGCTCCCGAGGATCGGGGAAAAGCTGGTATTTTTGTCCTCGACTGTAGCGAATAAATGTTTCGTTCATTGGCAACACTGATTACAACCTAACCTAACTTAATCAGAACTAATCTTTTAAGTTAATTGTTTATTAAAATGCCTGAGCCACCACCTGAGGCAGAAAACGTTCTCTCCAGACGTTTAAATAAAATTCTAGAAACTCGCCTTGAAGATGATCAGGTGAGTAGGTATTTACTGCTCCGCCTTAAGTATCTCCAATGGGAATGTCTTAGGACACTCTGGAGGCCCTAAAGCAGCTGTCGACGTTCTACAAAGAAAACAACCTGCAAGCCAGAAGAAACTTGAGGAGCCAAATCGAAAAGCAGAGCCTAGAGATCAACGAAAATTTCCTGGCGGCCTTCCGGGAGGTTAAAGAGGCCTTCGACGAGGTATACGGCAACATCGCCGACATGAATAAATCCTTGCAAGACATGACTTCGCGGCTACAAAATGCCAAGACACAGACGAAACATTTGCTAGAACAAACAACTGCATTACAAAGTGAAAGGTAACATCAACCAATCACCAGCGTCCTTTTTTTCTTACGCCGTTCTGTTTTAGTTTAAAAAATGAAATGCAGATGACGGTGGTAGATGCGTTCCTGAACACGTTTCAGTTGGGACAGGAAGAAGTAATCGCTTTGCACGGGAACAAGCAGAAAAAGGACATGCCGATTACGTCTGATACATTCGCCGCTTTAAACAGAGTTCAGCAGATTCATAACGACTGTAAAGTACTGATGCAGTCGGGTCATCAGACGTTGGCTTTGGATATCATGGAGCAAATGACTTTGCATCAGGTCTGGCTTATACATAATAGGAGTAAGAAAAAAGGCAGAACAGCTTTAAAGGTATTATTTATGTTAGGAGGGGGCTTTGGAACGTCTTTACCGTTGGACCCAAAACTACTGTAGAAATGTAGATAATCTCAATTTCACTGAAACAATCACACAGGCCATGGCAAGGCTGCAAGAAAGACCGGTTCTATTCAAGTACGCGGTTACATTTTATTTTCTCCCTTATAATTAAATATGTGTTGCAACTTCTAGGTATGTTATTGACGAGTATTGCATCTCGAGGCGGTCCATATTAGTAGGTGACTTCATAGATGCACTAACGAGGGGCGGACCTTCAGGAAATCCGTCTCCCATTGAAATGAGAGCGCACGATCCCCAAATATACGTAACGGACATGCTGTCTTGGCTTAATAAAGCGATTCCTATAGAAAAGCAAAAGCTTAACCTCCTTGTGAAACTCTGCGATAAAATTGGTAATAAGTTATAATGTAAGACCACAGATAATAGATCTCTCCATATAGCCGAGTTAGGATGCTCTAAAAATAGTTTGTTAAATACTCAATAGATGTCACCTGTATGCACAAATTCGAAAACTGAACATTTGTCACAAACCATTTGCTAATTCCGAAGCTCAATTGGGTTATTTACTGCCAGATGTCGCTTTTAAGTGACAGAGAAATAAGTTTAAAGTGGGGCCAGGACACGATAATATGATGTACGGTTATAATATGCTGTTAATACTCTTTTTAAACTTTGCATCACACCTCTTAGTTATAGAATTTGTTTAAATGTTTACTTATATTTACAGATTTCGGTTTTCCACTCTGTTATTGTAACAGTAGCGCCACCACATATCTGGTGAGCTGTCCCCAAACTAAACCGAATTTGTCTCCAAGTTGAGGCGTCAAATTTAGAATTTTTTATGAGCCATCTGTCTAGTCCTATTATCTGTGCTAAGATAGCGCACAACATTTAATATCTGTTTAAATTTTTTCAGATAAATCACAGCAGATTGAAGAAGCATTGACGAGCATCTGCGAAGGTATTTGCCACCCTTTGAAAATTCGAATTGAAAGAATCGTTTCTGCCCCGATAGACGCAGGTGTTCTGTATGCGGTCACCAATTTAATTCGTTATTACAGGAAGACTATGGGAAAAGTACTTGGTATTATTTATAACATCTTGGGTATTTCGTCCTCTTGTTGTTTTTAGATCACCACTGGTTTGCTGGAGGCAACGTTGCAGGAATTGCAGGAAAAAGCCGAGTATGCCTTCATTAAATCACTGTCGAACCAAGTTTCTAACGGCCTGGTTCGTGTCGAAGCTCCACCAAGAGATCTATCACCGACTTCTTCGATAAACGGATTGTTGGCGGTGCTCAGAGATATGTTATCAACAGCTAGCATGAGTGAAGGTCGAGAATCAGACATGGTTAAGGTGAGTGCTGCAGTATTATCGCAAAGAAGATGCGTCACTTTCTTGTATTACGTATTTAGATTGCACAGTGCGTCATGGATCCTTTACTGAGGGCAGTCAACGAGCAAGCATCAAGACTACCAACGACCGATATGGCTGTGTACATGTTAAACTGCATGTATTCCATGTACACATGTCTTTCTCTCTATCAGTTCATGGATGATAGACTCGAGCGCCTTCAAGCTCAGTCTGACGCTCAGATAGACACCTTAACATCTGAGCAGGCGAGTTCTTTGGTTGCAAACTTCAATTTGGGACCGATTTACACAATTCTGCAAGATAGTACCCACGGTCCGCTCTCGACCATGCCCGGGATGGAACCTACAAACCTCAAAAATTTCTTGGTATTTTTTTATTCCGTATTAATTTCGTGAAAGCTGAACCTGTTCTTTCTAGAGTAAATTAGATTCATTGGCTGCTTCGCCAGATTCATTGTTGCTGCCACAAATCAACTTACTCTTGTCTTCACAGCATAAAAAGTCGGTGCAAAAACGAGCTTTCGATGTGCTGCTGGCCATTTATAAGCAGCTGTATGAAGCCGTGCATAATCCAGTTAATTTGTATGAAACTCCGCATGCGATCTTGTATAAAACACCAGAGGAACTCGGCAAGCAAATGTGTCTGTGAAGGGCTTTCGTTTTGCATTTTGTATATTGAGTAGCTGGAGGAAGAAGTAAAAATAAGTTGGAATTAATTGTTTATGGAGAATTTGTTCAACATCAAGACCCCAAGCGTTCTTTAAAAAAATTCATTTTAAGAAATAATTATTTCAGTTTGTGAGGATCTAATGTTTAAAAGAAAGAACGAGAAAACTTATTTTTTTTTAACATTTAGGCCCGATATTACAATCGTCGATTAACTGAGTACAACACTATTCTTGGAATAACGTGACGTAGATATGGAAGAATGTTAAAGGCTATTCGGCGAATAGTCCTTATCCCACGATTGTAAAACTGGGCCTTAGAGTGTGTTCATAAACTCTTTTGGGTATCCCTGAGTAAAATTCTTTCTCTCTCATCTAAATGATATTGTATATTTTGCTTTTCATATTATTCACTCCTAGCGTTACCCATGGCACCCCTCATACCCCATGGAAACTACGAATCCAGCCTTAAATGTTAAAGTCTTAGCAAAAAAATGCAATCGTGTAATTCATACTTAATAATAGTAGAAGGGCAGGCTCTAAAAAGGTCGATTCTGAAATCTTCTCTTCGACCTTGACCGAAAAATTTAAGGTCAAGGTCGGTGGAGAGGTTCTGTCCCTGAGTAACCATCAGGTGACCTTGCCGAAACTGTCAGTCATTGCAGAAATTTTAATTGTAAAGTAATTTTATATAACAGTTTTATGCAAATTCGTCTTGTTTTTAAACTGACAGTTGTTATTGGAATCTGGATTAAAAAATATTTTTTAGTTTTTCAAATTACTGCCCCTATTCATAGAACCTCCTTGAAGCTTTCTTCAATAAGGGTGCCCTTAGAATGGGTATTGTTATAATGAAACTGCATTTTACAACACTATTCTAAGGGATCTCTTATTGAAGGAAGCACTATGAATACAGACATAAAACGTCATTGTCGTATCTTCTTCCCCCCCCCCGTATTTTAAACTGTTTCAGACGCCATTTTTTAAGCGTAAAATTTTAACGCTGAATTAGCGCTGCCTGCAGCAAACTAATAGCGTTTTCCACTAGCTGCACTAGTGTGCACTGAATGTATTTTGATCTCGGTTCAGCTTTATGTAATAAAGCGAGAGAGAGAGATCCTAAGTGCACACCGGTGCAGCCAGTAGAAAACGCTATAAGTAATCGTTCACCAGAAAGGCAACAGCAATCACGAACGTATCAGAAACGCATCACAAGGCGATTTGTTCTGGTGAACGCGGCCACTGTGGTTGATTTGTTCAGTAACTACTAAGGATTTCTGCTTTTGGTGACACTGGATGCAATGATGCGAAACAAATAGCGTTTTCGATTGACCGCCTTAGTGCGCACTCTTGTGTTATTACATGAGGTTAAAAGAAGATGCAAAGACACTGAGTGCAACCGGTGCAAGTGAATCGAAAACGCTACAAATTTAAATGTCAAAAGACGTTGGCAACACTTCCCACGAAGGTGTTCAATGATGTATCAAGTAGATAGATTCCCTATAGACAAAGAGGAATTGATATTAACTTAAGAGAGATGGTGTATATACCCATTTCAAAAGGGGGGGGTGAAGATAACGATGACAGATCTAGTAAATTCTAGCGTAGGCTTTCAACCTAAGGAAAAATGCCTAGTTTGCGTGAAGTTAGCGACGACCTTGACAACGATTTGTGGTATTGTTTAGTTTATAAACATTTCAAGAAAAATATCTTCATTTATTATTTTCTCCACAATTTAGTCAGAATTTTGAAATATTTTAATTCGTCGCTGCGTTTACAATTTCAATGTATTGCAGAAAAGGAGGTGACCCTTCCATACGGAACGCAGGGGGCAATTTTTGATGTTACAGTCGTAAAGAGGACATCTCAGTGCATAAGGGCTACCACTAAAATCTCCACAATTTAATCAGAATTTTGAAATATTTTAATTCGTCGCTGCGTTTAGAATTTCAATGTATTGCAGAAACAGGGGTGACTCTTCCATACGGGCCGCAGGGGATAATTTTTGATGTTACAGTCGTAAAGAGGACATCTCAATGCATAAGGGCTACCACTAAAATCTCCACAATTTAATCAGAATTTTGAAATATTTTAATTCGTCGCTGCGTTTAGAATTTCAATGTATTGCAGAAACGGGGGTGACTCTTCCATACGGCAAGCCGGGGGTAATTTTTGATGTTACAACCGTAAAGAGGACATCTCAGTGCACGAAGGCTATCACCTCAATTCATTTGTTCATTTCAGAATTTATAGAAACAAATTAACCGTATTTGTTCTCTGTCAAACATATTGCATGTAGCTGTTCCTGTTTTGTTAGGGTAATTTTCCGAATGTTGAGGTTGGTCGCCTTGACCGTCGCTGCCAACGTCGTCGCTAAAATCACACCCTTTTCAAAAATCCTAAATCACGTGATCTAGGCTTTGGGTGATCTCCTTGTCGCATACATGAGCCACATCATAAAAAATACAGTAGCGCAACTCGCTTGTCGGTACTTTGATTTCTTTACTGGATTTTCATTGACCTCGAGTAAATTAAAGGGGATGTGTCGAACTGTTTGTTCTGCTTTAAGTGTGAGCGATTTTGATGTAAATTGTAAACTCACACGTGCGCACACACCAGGGCCGGATTGTAGTGTTCAGTGGGCGTTGTAAAAAAAAACAAGGCATAAATAATGTGTATTAACACAATTACAAAGATCCATTCGGCACCAGAGCCGTGAATGAATGAGCTCTGCATCCCGAGATTGTGACTCAGACCTTGCGCGGGATGTTATGCGCGAATTTAATATTTCCATGAGAGTCGCGCTACTGTGTAATCTTTCATTCTTTCTTTCGCTTTGCGCAGCAATGCTGCGTTATCATTGTCTTGTGGTATTAACCATTCCAAACAATTTACAATGTTTATTTGTAGCCGGGTCTAAATCTTAGACAGTACAAACATCCATGGCCCTGGTGAGATTCGAACTCACGCCGCCGAGCGACACGACTTACAAAGTCGGCTAGGCTACCGCTAAGCCACCGGGCGACCCATTGTGTAATCTTTATACTGTGCAATCTTTATACTTTGCGTGAGCTATAATCACAGATATTCGCTATTTCACTTTCACTCACATGCTGACATCAATCGAGAATGCAGGAAACATAAGGCACGATGTATCTAGGTTTTATCACATCATTGAAGGCAGAGTTTCCAACCTCAGCCATTCATGGCTAAATCTAGCCTATTTGAATCAGACGTTAGCTATTATTTCTTTAAATTCCGGGATCACGGAATCCTGGCCATTTTTGAGATGCTTTCTCGCTTATATATTAATTTTTAGCTATATCAGATTTTCATTATTATTAAAACTGTTCCATTCTTTTCTGTATAATTACTTCTTTGGTTCTAAATTTTATTCCCCGTCCCCACATCATCTATCGGTAATATATTGAACTACTACATTAATCGTTAATATTGTTCTATTACTGTTTTACCTACCGAGATCCGAAATCTTACAAAAATATTGAAATTTAAAATTGTAGCAGATTGTAGTGTCAGCTTAAGTTTATTTATTTTTCAAGTATGTGAAACACAAGTATGCGAAACAGTTTGTTAAAAGTGTTTATTATTGCAGAAGGTATTTCATTAAGCTATAAATGCATAGGTATAGTTTTGAGCGATTTGTTTTGGCTTTTAAGCAAATAATCACCCCTATGCTGTATCATTTACGTTAAACATAACGTGACGTTATCGAAGAGTTTACATTCAAATTCCTATATAAAAAAAAAGATAACAGCACGTTATGTTTAACGTAAAATGATACAGCATAGGGGCGAATATCTAGGTATTTAACTGTAATCATGCCATACCAGAACAGAACTATAGAAAAGAATGGAACAAAGATCTTTTCAGGGGTTGGTTACAACCTGTGACTACTGATTAAACGAAAGGTAAATATATATTATGTAAATTTAAGTAAAATATTAATATTATGTCTACAAAACTACTAAAACTAAGCGAAAATTCTACACGTGAGAATAGTCCATTTCCTGCATCAGTGTCGCCACTCGCCAGTGTCACAGTATAAGTAAATACCCAGTAGCGTCACTTAAACGTCAGTGTCAAAAGAAGGGGCCATTCTGTTTAATACCCTTATGGAAATGCAATGTAATTTACAGCTGGGTAGGTATCAAACAAAAGAGCAAATGTGACAGTTATATTCGAATGACGCTACTGTGTGATTCTTAATACTGTGTCAGTGTCGGCTATTTTCATGAACTTGGAGTTGGCAACTCTGATTGAAGGTGTTGTCTTAACCTTAATTATTCAAAATGTGCAATAGTTGACGAAATCCTTCTTTTATTTAAATTTTTAAGCAATTTAGTGAAAGTTTCGTTTCTAGTTAATTTGTGAATTAAAAAAAAAATGTCCACTACGAAGTTAATATGTTTTTTGTTCCTGCTCCGGCAAGTACTATGTGATGGATACAACTATTCAATGATTAACCTGCCAGATGAGCACTTACCCTATTATTTTGCCAATTTCCCGAAAATATCCGAACAATGCAAGAAGGACACCACCTGCCCGTACAAACAATTCTTAGAACAACGTAAGTGTTGGGGTTATGAAACGGGCTGCAAGAGAAGCAATCAGTATTCGATACCGTCATGTCCCGGTGACCACAGAGGATGGGTGAAGACGAAGCTCGACCAGGAAAACACGTTCTATACACAGGCAGACTTCGGTTACGTAAAACAACAGCTCAAGGAGTTGAAAGTACTCTGTGAACCCCTTTTTCCACACGATAGCTCCCTGGAATGTTCCGAGCATTTACGATTTTGCAGGGGGAGGAATATCATGATGAACTTTACGTCTTTAGCACAGCGAAACGAACCTTTACGCTACAAAATGGATGTCCTAAATAAAGGGGATATCGGTGAGATTTGAAAATCCTTTAGCTCGAATGCGAATTAATAATTAAGTTTGATTAATCGTAGGAGGTTACTGCGATTTCTACGAAGACAGACTCATGCAAGAGACTGATCACTTAAGCCCCCTACAAAGTTGGGCACCTGAAATGCGATTTTTTACTAAGTTAAACCGTAGACCCATAGACGAAGGAGACTGCGACATAGTCATCGAAAAGCCCACGTTTATCATGAAGATTGACGCAAGTATGAGTATTTTTCGCTTTACACCTTTCAATCACCTACCAACTAAATTTTTTCAGCAGTTAACATGTACCATCACTTCTGTGATTTCTTGAATCTCTACGCGTCGCTGCATTTAAACACGAGCTCTTTCGACGCCTTCTCCAGGGATATGCACGTGCTTATTTGGGAGACCTACACTTACGCGTCCGCCTTCAAAGACACCTGGGACGCCTTCACAGATAATTCTATTTGGGATTTGAAGACGTTTCGCGGGGATGTGGTTTGTTTTAGGAACGTCGTGTTCCCCCTTCTCCCTCGCATGATCTTCGGGCTTTACTATAACACCCCCATTATCTACGGGTGTGAGAAGAGCGGACTGTTTCACGCCTTCTCCCGGCACGTCTTACACAGGCTGAAGGTTCCTTTGCATCAACGAAACGACGGGAAAATTCGAATTACTTTACTGTCGAGGGATACGAAATATCGGAGGGTTTTAAACGAAGACGAACTGGTCGAAGAGCTTGAAAAGGACAAAGACTACTTAGTGCGGAGGGTCGTCTTTAATAGGGATGTTAGTTTCAAGCGTCAGCTGGAAATTTCTAGAAATTCGGATGTCTTCATTGGGATACATGGGGCCGGACTTACGCATTCGCTGTTTTTACCCGATTGGGGCTCGGTTTTCGAACTGTAAATACATGAATAAACTTATTTACTGTCTTGCCTAATTAAATTGTGGTGGTTTTAGGTATAATTGCGAGGATCCAAATTGTTACAGGGATTTAACGAGGTTGCGAGGGCTGAAGTATGTAACGTGGGAGAAATTTGACAAGTTCAAACAGCAAGACGAGGGGAGACATCCTGAGGGTGGTGCTCATGCAAAATTCACGAATTACTCGTTTGATAAGAAAGAATTCGTTCGTTTGGTGAAGATAGCTGCAAGACATGTGCAGAACCATCCCTCATTTAAAGAATTCCTGCAAAATAGTATGAAACAAGACACTCAGGTGTTCGAAGGTGGGAAAGGTACAAAAACAAATGCGCAACATGAAGAAAATAGTAATCAAATAGTAACGACAGATGCAACAATTGTAAAGAGCGAGCATGGCCATGATGAATTGTGATGTAATAGCGAAAGTAGCGAAGAAATTAATGAAAGCAGGTAAAAACTATTTTTAGAGGAAAATTTTTTAATGACCACTAATAAGAGCAGTGTTTAGGAATTGAAAACAAAATTTCTATTTACGTCAACAACTAAAAATATTGAAAATTTATTGAGAAATCAAGTTAATTTCACTGGAGACTTTTTCGGTTTAAAAATTTTTAAATACATGGACGATTAAACTCCCCCCAAAAAAGAAAAAAAAAATCCTGTTATACTTATTTTTAAAAAGTTTCTCCTGTGGTATGAATTATGGTAGTGATTTGATTAATTGTGATACTCAAGTAGTAATTAGAATTATATTTATAATTAGGACAGTATTTGGTTTGGCAGCTTTTAGTATTTAGCTCAAAAGAACGAGGACTTAGAGAAAGCAGTTTGAACGTTAACTACAGACAAATCAGACTACTTGAAAATTTGTAAAAAACAATCTTACATTTTAAGAACACTTCTCTAATCTTGAGTCAATGGAATAGCGATAATTATCAAGGTTTAAATCACAGTTGAGAGCAAATTGATTAATTAATAATAAATTATCAGTTTTTAATTTTATTTTTAGATTTACACATTCCTTTTTCAGAACGATAGTGTAACTTCGTATGGGATTAAAATCTGATTTGATTCTCTTACAATTAACGTTGGGCATTCCTTAAACTGATCTGTATTTAGATTCTCAATTAGGATCGTGACCTTTATCTTATTATTAAGTAACAAAATAACTTTTATTAAAAGTCAAGATTCGATGATATATCTGTACTTAGCAATCATCAGTATTTCATTTCTAGTTGGTTTTAAGTTCATTTCACTGTTGTGATGTCTGTAAATTAATAATTAAATCATTTTCTTGTCCGTTGAAAATTATCAGAAATTTTGACATGCAGCGGCCATATTTAGTTACCACTTTGGACAAGAAACTACTGTCATTATGACACCCTTCTGTTTATTCTTTACTCGTGGGATAAAACCAATTTAAAAGACCACGTTTCGCTATACGTTAATCAGCCCTATGCATTGTCGTCATGTTAAACTGGCATGTTAACATAACATGAAAAAAATAACATGCCTCATAACGTGTTGTACGTTCAGAGATATTTATAACTAGATAAAGAGATAGAGCAGCAACTGTGGGCTAACATGTATGATGAAATCCTCGACTGATTGCAAGTCGGTTTACCTTGTTCACCATACGAGCGTCCTGACATCAATGTGTATCTTTCTTCGTCTAGAAGCTGAAAATGCATGCATGCGCCGGCTTTTAAAGAAGGAAAACATATACTTGAAATGTATGTCTAACAGAGATAGAATAAAACGTATTTCTAGATGTTGTCCCAAACGTATGTCCAAATTTATATACAATCCCTTTATCTAGTTATAAATAGCAAGTTATCGCAACCATCACGTTAACTTACTTTTTATTTTATTCCAAATTACATTATGTATTGATTTCACTTCGTTTAATTTAACTACGTAATCCTTTTTTTTATTTTTACTACTTTTTAAATACTACTATTTGAAGATTAGATGTAGAATTATTTTATAGACACAATCAGTGTTGCCGACTTCCGGGGAATTTCCTTTTTCATGGGAAAAATTAAGACTAAATTTAATAAATGGGAAAAAGGGGAGAATTTTGAAGTTAGAACTGTTTTGTGGGGAAAATGTTATGAATAGTAATGAATTTGAAAAATCTACCAGTTTTTTATTACTAAAAAGAACGTCGATAATAAAAAAAAAACGTAAAGTAAATTAAGAAAAGTTTGTATACAATTTGAATTAGGTATTAAACAATTTAATTGAGTTGCGCCATCTATGTAATTTTTGTCGCATTACAAATTTTTCGGCGCGAATTTTGAAATTATTTTCCGTGATTAAAATCGTCGATCTTCTTTTGTTATCTCATGTATTTGCACTATTTACGTTTCTTGTCAAGTTGCGCGACATTTTTTTTGGCGCGAATTTTGAAATTTCAAAAAATTATTGAATTTACTAAACAAAGTCGCCTTTTTGTTAAATTTTTCTCCAATCTAAACTAAATTCGGATGTTTATGTTAGTATGTATTTAAAAAAAAAATGTAATTGTGTTGCGCTAGCGCCATCTATGTAGATTTTGTCGTACTACAACTTTTTCGGCGCGAAATTTGAAATTTTTATTTGTATGCCTTTATATACAGTCATCGATCTTCTCTTGTCTCCTGTTCATTTGGCCCGTTTTTCATTCTGTCGTCTGTTTCATTTTTTTGTTTTGCTATACACTACTGTTGGAGTGCGTTCAGAAACAGTACCTAGGTAAGAAAAATTATCCACGGTCGTTCATAAACTACAAAATGTTATCCGCAGTATTTCACCTTAATCGTTCAGAAAGTCCCGCTGATTCACCCACGGGTGCTCCTAACTTCCCCATCATCTCATGAGATGGTTAAAAGTTACCCAAGATATTGTAAGCATGCGCAACGCGTGTTCATTCATTTTTCGAGTATAACTATGTTTTTGTACGTGTTATTTGGTGGTTGTTTATTTTGCTGAAGACCTAATTGAAGAAAAATGGCAGAATATGAGTGTGTAATTGATAATAGAGAAGGGAAAATTATTATTTACAAATTTAACCAGTAAGTAAATTGAAGCAAATCTAAATAGACAAGTTTAAAATTAAATTCACTTTCAATTTTGGCAGCAGGTTCACATAACCTAAATTCAACATTATTAATATTTTCTTTGACGTTAGTACTGATACATTCACCGTTATCGTTCAGAAACTTCGCTTAAATTTTCTACCACGACGTAATTACCCAGGTAGGTAACTCTTACCTGTTGGGTAGGGTATCTGAACGCACTCCTGCGTGCTACATTTTTTGGGCGCGAAATTTGAAATTATTAAAGGCACTAAAAAATTTCCATTCTATTACCAACTTTCGTCATTCATATTTATGACGTAATGCTATAACAATGTTGCCAAGTATTGAAGTGTTTACATATGATCGGTGGTTGATGGTGTATAGGTTATGTACGTGTTGTATATTCACTAACTGACGTTAGTGATAATTGAAGCGGTGGCAACATTGTCATTTTCAAAAACTTATAGTAAGAAAATGTTACTAAGTTTCAACGAATACATCATACGTTACATCTTGAGTTCAGTTGGTACTGGTTTAACGTCATTAATGACGAAAGTTGGCTGGAAGTTTACAAGACCTAAAGCGAATTTTAGCGACGAACAATTATTCCTACATTTTTAACGCGGTTTATGTTATGACGTCATTAAAAACGATATTCGGCAAAGTGGGCTATTCCATCGCATGTTATTGTGAACTGTCAATCAATCAATTTATTGAGACTGTTTTCATATTTAAGTGAAAGTGAATGTAGAAATGGCTATTATCGTAGCAAATGAAATCGTATTTGACGATGACAGTACTATAATAGAGAGATTGTTACAAAATATTAACAAAATATCATCTAACATAACCTATCTTCTAAATTCAAACTGTTAAAACTTAAAACACTCTTCTTAACCATCATCCAATAGTTCCACAAACCGCGTTCAAAATATTTAACAATGACGTCACGTGTTAGTCGATAAAGTATTTAGTTCCATAACCACTATAACCTGATTCGTCGCTAAAATTCGCTTTTATACTAGTGCTTTCACTTTCATCACATGTTGAAAATGATTCCGCAAAAATTTCTCTATATGATTTACAGTTATTTACATTCATAATCCAGTACGTAATATGATAAATAATAACAATGGGACTAAAGAGAACACCAACGCCCTAATTTTCCAAATAAAAAATAAGGTTATGTTGTTTATTTCGAAGAATAAAATTTCCAAGGTGAACGATGATGACCGTAGCGTTTCATAAATAACCTGCTTTTTCAATAACCAACATTAACCGTAACCAAACCGTTGGTTATTAAAAGTTGATTTCCATAGAACATACTTAGGCGGCTACTATTATATTATATTATATTATATTATATTATATTATATTATATTATATTATATTATATTATATTATATTATATTGATTATAAAGGCCCCAAGCTATAACTCATTTATTTTTGCTTAAATACCCAGTAAAGTGTATATATTCTTAAATGGGACACTGTTTTCTAGAGAATGAAGTAAAACAATATTTTTTTGGCTACACTGTATAGGAGTCATGACGTCATCGACATTTTTTTTTAATGGCACGATGAAAATTTTTTTGCGAAATACAATAGAACATCCTTTTCTCTTTTCAACCACATAAAATTTTTTGTCCTTGCATAAGAAAATTTTCGAGAAAACTGAAAAAAACTACCTACATAACTTACCATTTAACATTTAAGGCACGCTAATATTTCTAGCATGCTATGAGTAATTTTACTGAAATTTGTCATACTTTATCTAATTTGGTAAACAATTTCTAAAATACCGGCACTGTCAATCTGACTTATAATTAGTTTGAAACGGTGAGAAATGAATAACATTAATGAAGAAGCCGATATGCTAGAGGTTTACTACGAATGTAGAAAAAACAGTGCAGCAGCTTTACGGTTATACCGTCAACGTTATCCTGATCGAATTGCTCCATGTAGAAGAAAATTTAGTAAATTAGAAGTAAATTTACAACGATTTGGAACATTAAAGAAGAAGAATTACTATGAGTAATTTTACTGAAATTTGTCATACTTTATCTAATTTGGTAAACAATTTCTAAAATACCGGCACTGTCAATCTGACTTATAATTAGTTTGAAACGGTGAGAAATGAATAACATTAATGAAGAAGCCGATATGCTAGAGGTTTACTACGAATGTAGAAAAAACAGTGCAGCAGCTTTACGGTTATACCGTCAACGTTATCCTGATCGAATTGCTCCATGTAGAAGAAAATTTAGTAAATTAGAAGTAAATTTACAACGATTTGGAACATTAAAGAAGAAGAGAGTGTCATTAGGAAATTCATTTACTGAAAATCAGGAGTTAGACGTATTATTAAGTGTACAAGAAAATTCGAACACTTCGGTTCGGGAACTGGCTAGATATTTCAATTTAACTAACTATGCAGTACATAAAATATTACGGAAAAATAAATTGAAACCATATAAGGTTATGCCAGTGCAACACCTGAATGAAAATGATTTTCAACGCAGAATACACTTTTGTCGATGGTTTTTAGACAGCGTAAATAATAATCACAATTTTCCCATGACAATATTGTGGTCAGACGAAAGTAATTTTTCAAATAATGGTATGTTCAACCGCAATACATCGTATCACTGGAGTGAAGAAAATCCTAGAATTGTTAGAGAAAAAAATTTTCAAAATAGATTTAGCGTTAACGTTTGGTGTGGTATGTTGGGCGCGAGAATATTGGGTCCCTATTTTTTTAATGGCTCTTTAAATAGCCAAAGATACAACGAATTTTTAAGAAATCAATTCCAAGAGTAGTTAGATGAGTTAACAATTAATGAATACGTTAATATTTTTTTTCAACAAGATGGCGCACCCCCACACAATGCTTTCATAAATACAAACTATTTGAATACCCTATTTGAAAATAAATGGATCGGTACAAGAGGACCAATTCATTGGCCAGCACGGTC